>CAWUPB010001194.1:14849798-16049798 GCA_963924115.1 Dovyalis caffra | reverse complement strand
TTCCTTGATAGAGAGGATAATCAAATTGACATCGACCATGGATGGAGATGAAGGTAAACAAAGTTAAGTTGCTAGCATGTGGGTCTGATGCTCTAATTGACATGAAGATAAGATAGTCATCTTGCCATCTTTAAAAGTTTGCAAATATCAAGTCTATTCGGCATATGACACAACAAATACATATGAATTTTGCATCAATTTCTCATTTATTGTCATTTATTTGCATTGAGTGCTTTGTTTATGAAGAGCATGTGTGACTGTAATCTTTAGGCAACAGGAAATTCAATTTGATTATAAAAAACTCTAAACATTAGTTATAGCGTGAGAGATCATTAACCAGTTTGAGGTCCACCAATAACCTCTATTTAGGCATGAAAGCTCATGCTTCATTGGATATTTCTCCCATTCTTAAACTCTCATTAGCTTCAGTCGCACACCTCATTCCCATAGTCATGTTTTCACCACGTGCTTTTATTCATCTATGTGGAACTTAATTTTTTTAATTTAACTTTATGTAGGGAATATTATTGGTGAAAAAACTTTAATCAAGATGATCAATGGGATTAACGAGACGATTAATGTCGTTCTAGAGTATCTACAAGATGCCAAGGTAATGACTTTCTTTTTGTTGTTAAAATTTGTCATCATACTCTTGCATTGACGGTTGTGATCCTTCCATCTTCAGGAACATGGGCAAAAGAAAGGAAATGATCTTCTTGCATCTGTACGAGTGGTTGGGAGGTGTGTTGTATGACACAAACTTTCTTGCATCAGAAACACGGGCAAAACTAATTTTGTTGTAATTGTTGGTGTAAAAAATAAATTGTAACTGTAAGAAATCGCTACAATCACTAATGCCTTAAATAATGTCCTGCTATACAGATACCATGAAATGGTGAACTAATAATATCCATGTTCAAATAAACCTCCACCCTATTGGTGTTAACTACATTGTGTGCCTTGCTATTTTGAATTTGAGATAGTTCCAGAGATAGGTGGTATTGCCTTGTCTCTAATTACAATTCCAAGTTATTGTTTAATTATATTGATGCTAATGGTTGTGGACAGGTTGTCTCATTACATGCTGTTTATTTCCTATTTTCTGAGCGAATAAAAAGTTTACTTTTTTCTGATGACACATTCTGCTAGTGCATTTACTGAAGGAGCTGTCATTATGCTATAAGTGGACTAACGTTTCTGTTTGTTTAAAGCTATCTTGCAGAAACACCTGATGCATGCAGAGAAAAAGTTAGAGAGCTTTTGAGCTATATGCTGACAATTGAAGGTGAAGATGAACCAAGGTCTGTGAATATAGTTTTGCAGCAGGCTGTGATGTTAGTATTCTCAATATGTACTCTGATAATAACTTTGCCCATGTTATTTTGAAGGACAGCCCCTTTCACTCTGTATCTTTTCTACTTCCAATGATCTGTCAAATTACAATGGAGATTGAAGGATGTGAAGCTTTGATTTGTTCTGGAGGATACAAAGCTGTAAGTTGATCTAGTTTTCAGCTAAATGTACTTTCTTGGTTAACCTTTTTTGTTGTAACACATGATGACATTGATTAAAATAGCTGCTCTTCCTTCTATAATAATTTGTTCTTAGTGCCTTGTATAAAGATCACTGGAGGTATGATTTTTTGGAAATGTATCAAATGCTTAATGCATTGTATTCGCTCATCCCCTTCGATTGAATGCGCTATCTATCCGGTCCAGTACAGTGGTATTTGCTGAGTTGAGAAATAATGTTATTACAAGATCTTCTTCCCTTAGGCTTATCCCATTATCTCTCCGTCATTGGATGTATGGCGAAGGGAACAAGCAATGGCACAACATGTGAAAGCCATTTTGTGATAGTATGGAGTTATGTTGTTTTTCCTACTTTCCACTTTGAAATCAAGCCAGTGCTGGGACAAAGGTGACAGAGGGGCAGCGAGTGGGGTTGGCAGTAATGGCTGTTTCCCTCTCCTCTAGCAAACAAGTCCTTGGGCAAAACTGGTTCAACCTGTATAATTTATTTATTTTTTTATTTTTTAAGTTTTGAGTTGGGTCCTTGATCCCTGTCTCAAGTGAAAGCATTGTTTCCGGGTTGAATAGGTCATTCGTGATGGGCTTCAAGCTGCTGCCTATACTTCAACATCTAACTTTTCACCAGAAGCCAATTTCTTTTCTCATGGAAAAAGAATTGTAGGGCAAAAATAACATTATTGGTTCATTTTTCAGGTTACAGAATGCCTTGTAAAGCTGATTGGACCAAGTGGTAACATGTTTGGAGATAATGATTGCACCTTCTTGGCATGTGATACAATATTGAATTTGCTGTTGAAGGTAGCGTTGTCTTTATAGCAACCTGAATTTTTATTGGCATTAAGCATTATTGACAATTATTTTTGGTTCTTATGTTTTTTTATTTTTTTCTTTAATCAATAGAAAGAACAGGTGCAATTTCAAATGGATGAATCAACCTTCATTGATCTTTTGAAAGCCTTAGGATATTGGGCAGGTAAATACTAATAGCTTTATTCAGGAATTGTCATCTTGCTATATTTAATGAAAGTCAGAATTTCATCTTCTTATGTCTTCGCGCATGCCTGCATTCTGGTGCATGTGGATGTGGGTGACTTGGGAGTGAGGTTTTTCATATGTCCTTTGATGTGCTCTATTTACAAGTAGTTTGATCTTTATGCATCATTATTTCCTAACGGAGATCCTGGTCTTGGTTTGTACAGGGGATGCTAATGACCTCTCTGTTATTATCATGGCTTCAAGCATTTGTGCTCTGATATTTGATTATGCATCAGAGGAGGCTCTTCTAAATCATCCCAACTTCGACAGTAACACTCTGCATAAACTATATAAAATGATTGCAAGAAGTTTGGCTTCTTGTAAGCAGGTAAAAACCTATGTTGTTTAGCAGTGTTACAACTGCAATTTTTAACGCTTAAAGATGGCATCAGGATGTTCCCTCTTCCTAGAAATAACACCTTTCATCATATTACTACTTGATTACCGGCTTACAAGTTTGTCAATTGAATTCATTTCAGGATATGTCTGATTTTGTCAGAGAAGAAACGGATCTTCTCGAGATTGTTACTTCAGGTCTGTATTTGTCACTTGAAAGCATCAGCTAGTTTGGACCAGTCTGTTTTTGCTTGTTATGCCATTTCCCATCTTTTTTTCACTCTCTTGACTGATTTTATTTTTCCTAAGTTCGTGGTTGGATACTGACTACTTAGACTTGATAAATTGGACCCTTTTTGCAGGATTTTCACGGTGGGCACATCGGTTCCCTCATTTAAGAGAGGCACTTGAGAGTACTTAGTAGCCAAATGTCGATTTTCATGTGACATATGATGTAATTATGCGAATGTGATCTTTTGTAGTAAAAAATTTTTTGGTAAACAATTTCACTGTCGTCTTTAAATTTTCGCCTACACAGGAAATCTTATCTCATGTCTTATAACACTGCTGATTGTGAAAATCTCGAGTTAAAAGAGGAAAAGCTAGTAAAGTTTACCAAGAGCAAGCTTTAGTATAAGATGACTGGCAGCTAAACTCAGGACTGGCTCTAGCTACATTAGAGTTCGTATTACTACTTGTGACCATCAAATCGATAACAAAACCATAGCTTTTTCAAGGGCGATGACAAGTGCTTGTGCTTCGTCATGGAAAGAAAGAAATCTAAACACCTTATGACAAATATATCTTTTCAGATCAACTAATAAGAAAAAAGCACTGCTAGCCATTGTCCTGGTCAAATAATATTTTTATTGAAAACATCATCGTAATTGATGAGAAATCTCGATTAGAAAAAGGAAAAGCCATTGAAGAAAGGAAAAAAAAAAAACAGAAAAACCTTTCAGAATGGAGAAAAGCAAGCAACTCGAAAACCTTTCTAACAAGCAAATCATGAGAGACAGAAGGCTACTTAATATGAGAAATCTCAATTGATGAGAACCTTCAATACATTGAAAACATCATCATAATTGATGAGAAATCTCAATTAGAAAATGAAAAACCCATTTAATCATCTCTTAGCTAGCTCCTTAATATAAGGAAAAAAAAACCCTCCAGATTGGTAAAAGGCAAGCAACTCGAAAACCTTTCTAATAAGCAAATCCTAAGAGATAGAAGGCTAGCAGTACACCGGAAGTCCAAAACAGATTACTTAAATAAAGATGTGAAGCACTGCTAGGTTCTGAGTTCTGAGGTGATGGAGCAGGACTCAGATTTGAAGCTGCTGGCGAGCAATGAAAATATCAATCTTTTGTCCCGCAAGGCAGTGACCAGGTTAACCACATATGAAGTAAAAGTGGCCAAGTTTTTCAAGAGTGACTGTATCGGAGCCGTTGGTGTAAGTAGCTATTGGGGACGTAGCATTGCATGACTCGTAACCTTCGTGCGTAACTTGCTTCACATTGTGAAATTGGTTGTTGTGATTGAAAACGAGAGTATCCCCAACGTGAAAATTCTTGTTGGCAACCCATTCTTGGTAATCGATTTGACCCATGCTTGTCCACCCTGCAGAGTCCCCGACTTAGTAAACAGCAGCCATGGAAACTCCACCACTAATGGCCATCATTAGAAAGAAAATAATCACCATACTTTTCAAGAAAGCCATGATTGGAAGACAAGGAGAGAATGGCTGTGAGAAAGCTACTAAACAAGGAGAGAGCAATGAGAGAGATTGCTGAGATTTTCTTGAATGAGAAAAAAGGCCTCAGGTATCCCTTTATATATACTGGTGATCTAATCCGTATCGTGGAAAGATGGAGTTTTTGATTTATGGAATCCGAATTACTGAAGGATAAGCATTAAAGAAATAGGAATGTAATCTACTTTTTGTTGGGAATTCTCGCTTGAGTCCTTAGCTTCATTCACGGTAATTAATTCCATCCAAGTTGTTCATTCTTTCATAATAAAAAACGACATCATTTTCCACGAAACTTGACACTTTATGGTAAAACCTTGTGATTGTATAGACAAAAAAGCTCATCGAGAATTTTTCAATACCTTGAGAACCCAATTTGGAAGACATTTCTGTAGTTTGTCCTAAATAGTAAATAAAATTAAACATTGTTGGGCAATTGTAATATGCGTGTGTGTATATATATTTGTTAATTTCTTGGGGTCTTCATCTGCTTGGTCTAGTGATTCTATTTCTTATAACCTCAAGGACCTTTTGTCTTTGTAGTTCAAGAAGTCAGGAAAAGGAAAGATACAGGAAAGGGAGGCAGCAGGTTTTGGAAGAGTATTCGCTTGGGGTCAAGACACCAAGAGAAACAAATCCAAGGTTCAACGATCATCTCTTTTACTGTTGATATTTTGAGTAATGGAATAGGTTTTTTTATACTCACTTGAAAATGAAGGCTATTTCATTGTTCTTGAACTTTAGTTTTGCTCAGAATCAGGGGTCAACCTTTTGTTTTATAAGCTGTGTAGTTAGTGGTGGGTTATTATCCTTTAACCTGGATTGTAGTTTGTGGTATTTCAATTCCAATAACTCAAAAAAACAGAAATCATTGTGTGTGTTTTAGTCCCAGTTTATTAATGTTTGTAACTGCTAGTCGGTGATTGCAAACATTGGTTCTATCTGTAGATATGCGTGGCACCGAGTTCAATAATAATTTTGTTCCAAATTCTTTATGATAAATTTGCTTCGTTGTGCGGGGTTGCATAAGTTCTTTTGACAACGAGCATGGCTAGTGCTTTAATGTGCTGGGACATATATCGATAAGAAGTGCCCATTTACAGACATCGATTCTGTCAGAATTTGAATATAAGAACCATCATTATGTCAAAAGATGACAGAGGTAGGATGAATTTTGCCTATTTGCGGTTTCCTTGTTTCTGACTATGAGATCATGCGTTGCCATACGGAGTTGTTTGGCACTTTAACATTCCAGAACATATTATTATTGGTTAATAATAATGAAAATTCTATCTGTGGATTCGGGTGTTGTTAATCTACATGCGACCATTTTTGTTTTTGGTTGCATCTTAAAAGGCAATTGCAAGCTTGGATTTAAACTATCCTTCAACCCCATTTTTGTGTGTGTGTGTGTGTGTTTTTATTTTATTTTTTATTTTGGTTTAAACAGGATCACTGATAATAATATTAATATTAGACAAATTAGTCTTTAATTAAAAATAAAATTAATTGCACAAGCATATTAAGGTTAGACAAATCTGCATTTTGAGGTCGATTATAAGTGCATGATCTTTGTCACGGAAAGAGAGAAATCAAAACACCTTCATATGACAAATATCTGTTCATATCAACTAACAAGAAAGAGTACTGCCATCCATTATCCTGGACAATTTATAATTCTATTGAAAACATCATCATAATTGATGAGAAATCTCTGTTAGAAAAAGATAAGCCATTTAATCATCTTTTAACTAGCGACTCAATATAAAGAAAAAAATAAAAAACAAAGAAACCCTCTAGATTGGTAAAGAGCAGGCAATTCGAAAACCCTCCTAATAAGCAAATCCTGAGAGACAGAAGGCTAGTAGTACACTCAAAGTCCACGACAGATTAGTTAAATAAAGATATGAAGCACTGCTAGGTTCTGAGCTTTGAGGTGGTGGTGCAGGACTCAAATTTGAAGCTGCTGGAGCAACTAAGACATCGATCTTTTGTCCTGCAAGGCAGTGACCAGGGTAACCACATACGAAGCATAAGTGGCCAAGTTTTTCAAGAGCGACTGTATCAGAGCCGTTGCTGTAAGTAGCTATTGGGGACGTTGCATTGCATGACTCGTAACGTTCGTGTGTAACTTGCTTCAAATTGTGAAATTGGTTGTTGTAATTGAAAACGAGAGTATCCCCAACGTGAAAATTCTTGTTGGCAGCCCATTCTTGGTAATCGATTTGACCCATGCTTGTCCACCCTGCAGATTCACCTACTTGGTAAACAGCAGCCATGGAAACTCCACCACAAAAGGCCATCATCAGAAAGAAAATCATCATCATACTTTTTTCAAAAGCCATGATCGAAAGACAGTGAACGGACGTGAGAAAGCTACTAAACAAGGAGAGAGCAATGAGAGAGATTACTAAATAAGATTTTTCAGGTACCCTCTATATATACCGGTGATCTAATCCGTATCGTGGAAGGATGGAGTTCCTCATTCATGTAATCCGAGTTACTGTAGGATAAGCATTGAAGAAGTAGAAACTGAATCCACTTCTTGTTGGGACTGTAACACGAAGCTAATATATTTTGAGCCCAATTGGGCTCCAGAATCCAGCAAAAGCCAGTCCTGAGTTCAGCCTGGGCCAGTCAATTTATTCTGAAATCTATATACTCAATTTTATCGATTTGATTTCAAATATTTTAAAAAATTCTCATGAATTGGATCAAATTGATGCATGTTTTCTTAAATTTGAGAAATTATACCCTTTCTCAAAAGGGGGTTTAGTTTCGAACCTCTCTTTGTAAATCAGAATAAAAAAGAAGACCGTTGTTATTAATTGTTATAGTTCCTAAATATTTTAAGTTTCAACAGGACCACTGCCAGCTTCTGAGAGGACATGTATTTCGACATCCATAAATTATTGCAGACTGTTAAATGTCTTGAATCTAGTGCTTCAGGACTCTGCTAGTGTTGTAGCCATCGAACAACCACACATCATGTTCACTTGCTCGGATTAGGAGCTTTGATGCCCTCATAACAGGGCTGCAAGATGGTGCCCTCGAAGTCACCACACTATCTTAGTATCTTCAATTCAAGTCTTGTCTCAATATAAGTGTTGGTATATATATATATATATATATATATATATAAAATCTCAAGCTTCAGATTTTTTTTTTCTAGAATTTTTAGGGATTTATTTTGATTCTGATGCTGATGTGTTTGTGATTTTTTTTTTTTTTTTGAGCTGATAATAATTTATACAAATTAATTTTTCTTTAAAAATAAAATTAATTGCACAAACTAATATAATAAAGCTGATAAAACTTTAATGTCAACTCATATTTCTCTCTTACTAGGTAATCTCTTTTTATCTTTCTTTTACTTTATTTTTCCTTATAAATTTTATTTAATACTCAATTTAGTACAAATTTTCAGATGAACTTAATCTATATTGTTTTTAGTGTCATTGAGATAGATCTTAAATTCATCTTTAGAATTTTGGTAATATATAAATTAGATTTTTTAGTTTTATCCATGCATCGTCCAGGGATGCTAATGGCCTATTTGTTATTATCATGGCTTCAAGCATTTGTGTTCCGATATTTTATTATACATCAGAGGAGGCTAGCTCTTCTAAATCATCCCAACTTCGACAGTAACTCTCTCCATAAACCATATAAAATGATTGCAAGAAGTTTGGCTTCTCGTAAGCAGGAAAAACCTATGGTGTTTAGCAGTGATACAGCTGTAATTTTTAACTCGTAAAGATGGCATTAGGCTCACATCCCCCACATCCTAAAAGTAACACTTTTCATTCTGTCATTGCTAATATTGACGCTGGGTTAACGTTTCCCCTTCCTAGAAGTAACACCTTTCATCATATTACTGGTTGATGGGAACTAGCTTACAAGTTTGTCCATTGAAAATTCATTTCAGGGTATGTCTGCTTTGGTGAAAGAAGAAACGGATCTTCTCAAGATTATTACTTCAGGTCTGTATTTGTCACTTGAAAATGCATCAACTAGTTTGGATCAGTCTGAAATCAGGACTGGCTTTAGCTACCTTCTTTTTTAGCCCATAATCACCTGTTGCAACACTAACTAAACCACGAATAGAGTTCGTATTACTACTTGTGGCCATCAAATCGATAACAAAACCATGGCTTTTTGAAGGACGATTACAAGTGCATGTGCTTTGTCATGGAAAGAAAGAAATCAGAACTCCTTCATGTGACAAATATATCTTTCATGTCAACTAAAAAGAAAGAGTACTGCCAGCCATTATCCTGGACAAATTATATTTCCATTGAAAACATCATCGTAATTGATGAGAAATCTCAATTAGAAAATGAAAAACCCATTTAATCATCTCTTAGCTAGCTGCTAGCTACTTAATATGAGGGGAAAAAAAAAAACAGAAACAGAAACAGAAAAACCCTCCAGATCGGTAAAAAGCAAGCAACTCGAAAACCTTCCTAATAAGAGACAGAAGGCTAGCAGTACACCCGAAGTCCAAGACATATTACTTAAATAAAGATGTGAAGCACTGCTACGTTCTGAGCTCTTAGGTGATGGAGCAGGACTCAGATTTGAAGCTGCTGAAGCAACTAAGATATCAATCTTTTGTCCTGAAAGGCAATGACCAGGGTAACCACATATGAAGTAAAAGTGGCCAAGTTTTTCAAGAGTGACTGTATCGGAGCCGTTGGTGTAAGTAGCTGCTGGGGACGTAGCATTGCATGATTCGTAACCTTGATGTGTAACTTGCTTCACGTTATGGAATTGATCGTTGTAATTGAAAACGAGAGTATAACCAACGTGAAAATTCTTGTTGGCAGCCCATTCTTGGTAATCAATTTGACCCATGCTTGTCCCCTGCAGAGTCCCCGACTTGGTAAACAGCAGCCGTGGAAACTCCACCACTAAAGGCCATCATTAGAAAGAAAATAATCGCCGCAATTTTCTCGAAAGCCATGATTGGAAGACAAGGAGAGAATGGACGTGAGAAAGCTGCTAAACAAGGAGAGAGCAATGAGAGAGATTGCTAAGATTTTCTTGAATGAGAAAAAAGGCCTCAGTTATCCCTGTATATATACTAGTGATCTAATCCGTATCGGGGAAGGATGGATTTTTTTATTTATGGAATCCGAATTTACTGAAGGATAAGCATTAAAGAAATAGGAATGAATCCACTTCTTGTTGGGATTTTAGCACGAAGCTAGCTAACATAGTTTGAGCCCAACTGGGCTGCAGAATCCATCAAAAACCAGTCCTGAATTCGCCTTGGGCCAATCAATTTAGTCTGAAATATATATGCTCAATTTTATCAATTTGATTTCAAATATTTTTTAAATTCTGATGGATTGGAACAAATTCATACATATTTTCTATTATTTTTCCTCATAAAATTTATCTTAAATTAATAGTTAGAATTTTTGTTATATATAAATTAGATTTTTTAGAGTTACCTGCGCAATGTATGGATCGAGAATTAAGCTAGTTTCTTTCTAAATTTATAAATAGGATTGAGTTATATAGTAGTACTGCAACACCTATTTGAGTATTTGAAATCTCTTTATTAGCGGACATGGCTTGAACCAGACCTGTTCTCTTGAATTATTTCCTCGTTTTCATGATCAAGGCCCCAAGGGAACAGAATGTTCTCTGTTTTTTGTCTCGAATATTTCTCTTGCGGCTATTATCCCTGTTTTGACAGAAAAACAGCGTCCGTATTCTTGCAACTTTCGATACTCAATGATAGATATGCGTCGACATTTAATTTGGAGTTTTAATTTTTTATGATATTAAAATGAAAATGGATAAAAAACTGAGAGGAAGAATAGCTTTTAATAAAGAATGATAGAAAGAGGTTGTTCCATCATAGAAAAGGTCATAAGAGGGTAAAAAAATAAAGAAGAAAAGACGACGGTGGCGGCACGGGACCGATTTTAGGTTTAAAAGATGAGTTTCAGCTAAATTAATATCTTGGGTTCCTTTAGGCCAATTTTTTTTTTTTTTCCATGTACTGCATATTGGACTTTTTTTTTTTTTTTGCCTCCTTAATGCCTTTTATGTGATCAATGAAATTAGTTTTAGAATTATTTTTGTACTTTTTTTTACTTAGTAAGGTTTTTAGTTTTCTTTTATTATAAACCAAAATTTAAAAGTAAATATTTCCTTCATTTTTCCAACCAATAACTCAATTATAACTTCTTCTTTTTCAATAATAATTTGAAAGCTAGCTTAAATTGGAATTTAATTTGTCATTAACACTTGTACATTAGTCATGAATAATGTTATTATCAGTAACAGAAATTAGTTTTAGAATTATTTTTATACTTTTTTTATTTAATATACTTGATAAGGTTTTTAGTTTTCACCAAAATTTAAAAGTAAATATTTCTTCCATTCTTCCAACCAATAACTCAATTACAACTTTTTTTGAATAATAATTTGAAAACTAGGGTAAATTGGAATTTAATTTGTCATTAATACTTATACATTAGTCACGATTAATGTTATTATTTGTTCAGTTATTACTAGATCTATAATTCAATTTTTATAATCAACATTTTTGAGAATTTATTTTCATAATATCCGAAGTTGTGTGTTGAAAAATGTCTCTTAAACACGTCTGAAAAGATTAGTCTTGAGGTGTACAAAAGCTAATTCGAGTATACCTTTATTGTTGAATATATATATATATAATGGTAATCTTTTTTAAGAGAACTTTTTGATATATTTAACTAAAAATGTTTTTTTTTTAATAAAACTATCAAATTAGCATGTAATATTGAAAATTGACAACGAATTGTTAAATGATTCATAAGAACAATAACCGTGATGATTGTTGTTCTTATTTTTAATCGTTAAAGTTTGTGATCCGCATTCGATCAATCTAGAAAGGAAATTTAGCTAGTCTTGAGAATAAATTATAAATTATCCTTCTATTTTGGAAAAATGAATTGATTAATCTTTTTTGTTTTGAAAACTAATTATTTATTTTTTTCATTTATTTTATGTTATTTTTCAATTTATTTTATTTTTTTATTTTAAAGAATAAAAAATAGATATTATGAAAAAAATCAATAAAAAATATTTTTTGAAATGAAATGAAATTAAATTAAATATAGTCTAAAAAATTAATTTTTAAAATAAAATGAATTAATTAATTTATTTTTTAAAACTAGAGGTGTTATCTCTCTCTCTCTCTATATATATATATATTTAAACATGGATTGACAGATGACAGGGTGATATGACAGCACAAGAAACCAGGAGAAATGGCCGCAGTTACAAGTTTAATTCATGAAGAAGTAAATGTATTTCTGCTTGAGGGCTACTCCACGTAATCAGTCTTAGCTTCGTCCGGGAAAGAATTCCATCCTATCCTGTATCTAAGACCTGGAAGGATCATTTTCTTTTTTAGCAAAAAAGTATCATTTATTTCAGGAGAAAATTATAAATTAATCTTTTTATTTTTTAAAATCAATTATTTAGTCTTTTGATCTTAATTTAATATTATTTTCTCTTTAAAAATATCATTTTTTGTCATCAATCCTTCCATATTATTTATTTTTTAAAACAAAAAATTAAAAATATAAAGATTCAATAATTAATTTTAAAATAAAAAGAATAATTGATTCATTTTTCGAATTCAAAGAAATTAATTTATAATTTCCCCTTCCCTTTCACATAACTGATTATTGTATAAAAAAATATCCCATGATGCATCCATTTTTATGGCTTCGCTCATGTGAAGGACTTGGTCTAAATAACATTACGTGTTTCCCAAATGAAGCATGTTCATTGCAGGCTGGTTAAAAAGTCAATAAAAACTAGACAATGAAGCTGATGTGCAACTACGTGGAATTATATCATCAAACAAAAAAATAAATAAATACTTTAATCAAACGATTATGACAACAAAGAAGTTCATGGCTTGATGCTCTGACAAAAATACGGAAACTGCACTGTAAATTCCTAGCTAATCTTCAATGATTTTCGTTGTTCAGAAAAAATTCTGAGAGATATTCTTTCTCCATTGATAATCTCACTTGTATATATATATATTCAACTTTTGAAGTGTGTCACAACTTTCTCTTTCACCTCCCTCTGCTTGCTTGTTTCTGTGCTTATTCAAGTTCATAAGCTTAACAACGATGTATAAAGTTGCTAGCCCGTCAGAGTATTTGGTGATAACCGGAATTGGCATTACAGACATAAAGCTAGCCAAAAAGGGATGGATTCTCCCCGGCCAATCGTGTACTGTCTTCGACGTTTCACCGGTCAACTACACATTCGAAGTGCAAGCTATGAGTGCAGAGAAACTCCCTTTTGTCCTTCCTGCTGTCTTCACCATTGGCCCTCGTGTGGATGATGAGCTGAGCCTTCTCAGATACGCGAAGCTCATATCTCCACACGACAAACTCTCTAACCATGTTAAAGAGCTTGTCCAGGGTATTATTGAAGGTGAAACTAGAGTCCTTGCTGCTTCCATGACCATGGAAGAGATTTTCAGAGGAACTAAAGATTTTAAACAAGAAGTTTTTGAGAAAGTTCAGCTTGAACTTAATCAGTTTGGACTGTTAATATATAATGCTAATGTTAAACAGCTTGTCGATGTTCCTGGGCATGAATATTTCTCTTACTTGGGTCAAAAGACTCAAATGGAGGCTGCAAATCAAGCTAAAGTTGACGTGGCAGAGGCGAAAATGAAGGGAGAGGTAGGATCAAAGCAGAGGGAGGGTCAGACACTACAAAATGCGGCAAAAATCGATGCGGAAACGAAGATAATATCGACACAGAGGCAAGGAGTTGGGAAAAAGGAGGAGGTTAAGGTGAAGACTGAGGTTAAGATTTATGAGAACCATAGAGAAGCAGAGGTGGCGGAGGCCAATGCTGATTTGGCAAAGAAGAAGGCCGGGTGGTCCAAAGAGGCGCAGGTGGCAGAGGTGGAAGCAGCGAAGGCTGTGTCACTGAGAGAGGCTGAATTGCAGACGGAGGTAGAGAGAATGAATGCTTTGACTAGGACTGAGAAGCTCAAGGCTGAGTTTCTGAGCAAGGCTAGCGTGGAGTATGAGACCAAGGTAATTTTTATTACCATATAATTTCTCTAAAGCTACTCTGTAACCGCAGGCTAAAAACTGATACTTCTTCTGTATTGACAAAATGTTTTTTTTTTTTAATTTAAAAAAGTTATTAATTATTACACCATATTATTATTTTTTTCATATATTTTTAAAATATTAAAATTATTAGTTACCAAATTTAATCCTTCATCATATGGAATTAATATTAATTTTAAAAAAATCTATCCAAAATTAAGATAATAAATTAAAGGAAACATTTTAAAATTAATTGATGAACAAATTTAAAATAATTATAGAAAAATAACATATTAATGTAAATATTTTACTCTTAAAATTTTGGCATTCTAGTCCATATAAAAAAGAATATTTTTTTATTTAATAAAAAAAAGTATGTTAAAAATATTTGTATGTATAAAGAAAAGGTATAAAGAATATTTATTTTTTGTTAGGGAAGAACATGAAATGAAAGAAAAAAAAATTAATCTTTTTTATTAGTTAGGAATATTTTAAGAAAATACATTATTTAAAATTTTTACAACTAAATATTTTAGAATATGTATAAACAAAAAAGAAGACAATCTACATTGACTGAAATGGAGAACAAGAAGAACCATATTCGATTTCCAACCCAATTTGTTGTACATAAAAGGTTCAAGAAGCAAATTGGGAGCTGTATAGGAAACAGAAAGCAGCAGAAGCAATTCTCTACGAAAAGGAGAAGGAGGCTGATGCACAGAAAGCATTAGCAAATGCAGCTTTTTACTCCCGGCAACAAGTTGCTGATGGAGAACTATACGCAAAGCAAAAGGAAGCTGAAGGACTCGTAGCCCTTGCACAAGCACAAGGAGTCTATCTTCGCACCCTTCTAGACGCATTAGGCGGCAATTATGCAGCATTAAGAGATTACTTAATGATTAATGGCGGCTTGTACCAAGAGATTGCTAAGATTAACGCTGGCGCAGTTCAAGGGCTGCAGCCGAAAATCAGCATTTGGAGTAACGGAAACAATGGTGAGATAAATGATGGAGGTGGGGCAGGCAATGCAATGAAGGAGGTTGCTGGGGTTTACAAGATGCTGCCACCGTTGTTTAAGACTGTTCAAGAGCAAACTGGAATGCTGCCACCGGCATGGATGGGCACATTAACCGACTCTAAGCCACTCTGATGTGAATTGAACCGGGCTTGCGGCGGAATGGTGAACTTTGTGATTTTGTTGCTTGTGTGTTTTGTCTCCAATGTTAGTGTGAGCATGTATGCATGTTTTTTTTTCTTTTTTAAGGATAATTAGTCATCAAGTATCCTGAATTATTGCTCAATAAAAGAAAAGTTTTTAATTTTTTTTATGAGTTTTATACATATTGCGACTCTATACGATTTGAATTTTTTCTATTGAGACCTTGATGTTTTTTCTATCCAAATTAAGAGTTTTATTATTATGTTGTTATTATTTCGGACCTTAATATCCCACGTAAGCACATGTGATAAGCTAACAAGCTCTAGTCAATGATAACTTATTACATATCATGGTGAGCTCAAATTGAATTATTGAATTGGTAACGTAACAAATCGTTATTAGTTAGAACTTGTAACTTGCCACGTGTGTTTATGTGACAAGTTGTCATTGACTAAGATTTGAAACAACAACAACATAAAGTATAACTCTTAAATTTGACTAAAAAAATTTAAGGTCTCAATAAAAAAAATTCAAATTGTATAGGGTCTCAATATTTGTAAAACTCTTTTTTTATTATTATTATTTAGATTCTCAATCCTTTTTTTGTCCGCAATTAAGCTTTTTGGTCTTATTAACCGATTTCGGGTCATATTGAAAATGCATGAGAGATGCATAGGATCATAAAACACATAAATATATCTAGTATTTAGAAATTTTAGGACGTATTTTGTTGTTTTAATGGTTTTAGGTATCTCTTATACTTGTCCGAAATAAGTAAATAAGATAAAAATAATAATAATTACAAATAAAAAAAGATATATATATATATATTTACCAATAATTCAAAATACTTTATAACCAATTAGATATTTTTTCTCTTCTGTTATCAAATGAACGTAAATCTTATAATTCCTTTCATTTCTTTGTATAAAGCTTGGTTTAATTCTAAACACAAGTTATAAAATGGGAAGTGGAGAAAATCTTGAATTATCAAATTTTGGCACTCTTCATCCTTGGTAACCTACTTTAGAGCTTAAACCCATTTTGTAAGTAGTTAAAGTAGTTTCTGACTTTAAATTGTTCTCTATTTAGTCTCTCACTATGATGTGCTCTATGCCCAATCGATGGAAAAAATGTGGTGTAGATCCTTTCCGACATAAAGCACAAATACCCTAACCTCGGCCTTGCTAAAAATCACTGTGGATGTAGCCAAGAGCAAGTAAAATCGGGTCAAAAATCCAGTTAAGGTCCAATTTTAAAAGCTGGGTCAAAAAGCTCGTTAAAATCCATTTTTAAAAGTTGTGTCGTCTCGTTAAATTTTAATTAGTTGTCAATTAGTTACAGTTAAATAGATATTAACATATTGACAAATCTTGAATTCGATTTTTAAATAAATTTTTATCAACATGTAAAATTAAATCTTAGAATCGTAGTTATTAAAAAAAATTAATTTTATTTTTAATGTGAATTAAAAATATTTAAAAAAAAACAGAATAGATATTAGTATTTTCTCTCTTTTAAAAAACTTTAATTTCGAAAAAGAGAGTAATTTTTTTAAATATATAATAAAGGTATTTATTTCAACTCAATTTTTTTCTCTTTTTAATTCACTCCTTAAATACAAAAAATCTACAATCTTAAATTTATACAGAGTTTGAATACGCTAGAATATTGATATTGGATTTCAATTTCCTCTTTAACTCTTCAAGTTCCACTTTTCTCTTCAATGATGAGCCAACTCAAAAAAAAAAAAAAAAAAAAAAAAAACTTCTGATTGATCCCAAAGGACCCAAATTATCATAAAGTTCACTCCACTATCCGGGACAAGGATCTCCTCCTCAAATGTGGGGATAAATTTCACCGTACTTGGAATAGAACTATGCCCCCCATTATCCAAACACAAACTTTTGGTGGAACCCACTCAATTCCAACTACTCCAATCCAGCTAATCATTTTCATACACGTGTCCTGCTGTTTTATTCGTGTCAGTCGTTTAGGCCCCATGGGAGTTTTCGCGCTCCCGTGCCACTGACCATCTTGGTGCCCCGTGAGAGCTCAGATGTTACAGTTATTTTAATTAGGCGAAGTATATTTTGATCCCGATAGTTTAAAGGATGTTGCAATTTGGTACTATAGTATAACATTTAACAATATCAATCTTGAGATTGTCGTATTATCGGAACTTCAGCCATTCCGCCCGATCAAGATTTTTTTTTTTTTTTTAAAAAGACATTTCGTAGCCTTATTGGATTGCAAGGAAAATTTTTATTTTATTTTACTTTTTATATCTAATGAAAAATATAGTTGATATATATATTTACTAAGAATAATTCTAAATCAAGATCACGATTTTTTTTTATATCCATGAAAGAATTTGATTTTTCTTATATTTATGAAAAAAATTGATTTTTATCTAAATCTAAATAAACGTAGCGTTTATAATTTATTTATATTGTTTTCTTTTTAAAAAAAGTCATTTATCTTTTTGTCTTTGCAAATTTAAAATCAAATGATATTTGTTAAATTCCATAAAATTTTCTCCGTTTAGCTTTCATTAAACTATTATTGTCCAAATTTCTCCATAATTGTAATGCTTAAAAAATCTGACAAATTAATAGATTTGTATTTCTTTATTTAATACATAAAAATACCCTATCTCTCCATCCCACAAACAAAGAGTCCAGTTATATTTTTTATTAAAAAAATAAGAAAAACTTTAAATATCAATCTATATATATTTGTTATTATTTTTACTACATTGTTTTTTTTAATTAAATATAGTTGAACATTAAAATATATAAATTTAATTTTTAATGAGGAATAAAGTAGTATAGTTAGGTGTTCAATTCTTTGTATTTTTTTTATAAGAGACATAGAATTTGTAACATTTTAAATTAAAAAAAAAAGATTTTTCGTGGGATGGAGGGAGCAATACACAAACAATGAGCCATCTGCAGATAAAAAAATTTTATTACAAAAACACCATATGTTAATACGTGTTGATTTATATGTCAAAATTTTCACTATTTTTTTATTATATTTAAATAAGTTATATTTTAATTAACAACAAGACTTAACTGAAAAAGGTCCAAGAATCAAAACAAAAACATCTTATTTTTATTTTATTTTTTCCTCTGTGGTAGAGAATAGTATTAGTAGAAGTGTTTGTCAAGAAAGTGGAAGAGCTGGAGAGCTCTTTACGAAAAAAACATGACACGTTAAATGGATTTAAAACTGTTATCTTGATATTGAGAAATTTAAACTAATTGCAACTGAAACGACTAGTTGTGCAAACTACAGGAATTAAGTTTACACTTTACCCTAGTCCCTTACGCCTTTACGCTCTTAAAAACCAAAGAAGAACACAGCTGTATTTCCAATCAACGGTTCAAAATCCTCCATCACAAAACTCCAATTCCAAATCCCAAAATCCAACAGCCCGTATTTACTCAAGCTGTCTAGTCAACTCTGCCTTGAAATAATAGCATATCAGATGCCATAATCACCTCCTTCCCTCCACCTCTCTTTCCTCTCTCTGTCGGAACCAAAGCCTCACTCTCTTTTTCTCTTTTTCAGTTCCTTTACTTGGAAAAAAAAAAAAAAAAAAAGAAACAAAGGAAGAAAAAGCCTCTCTCTTTCTGTCTGGCTTCTAATTTAGGGTTTAATCAGTTTGATTTTGATTTGCTCTTGCTAGAAACTTCCTTTAATGGAGGTTTGAGAGGACATTTTGGTAATTAAATACTGTCGAGAGGTGTTGTTGATGGTTTTGAGGGAGGGAAGTTAGGGTTTCGAGAGATGGATGACTCATCATGGCAAGTCAAACGTAGCTCTGCTACATTGCAGCAACCTTTAATGGCTTCTTCTTCTTCTTCAACTC
The DNA here is from genome assembly GCA_963924115.1 of Dovyalis caffra. Classification (NCBI taxonomy): domain Eukaryota; kingdom Viridiplantae; phylum Streptophyta; class Magnoliopsida; order Malpighiales; family Salicaceae; genus Dovyalis; species Dovyalis caffra. The sequence goes on along the minus strand of CAWUPB010001194.1, from coordinate 16,031,011 downwards.
CGCAAGAAGCTAGAAACCAGGTGAGGTTTTAGTAATGTGTGAGGGCTTTTTAGTCATTTTGTTGTTTAGGTTTGATGCATCGATGATTTCTTGCTTGTAACATTTCTGTTTTGCTGCCCTTTGTGTTTTTATGGTAGTCTGGTCGCTGCATTCTTTCAGTTTTTTTTTAGCTATTGAAATGTTTTTTTAATCTTAATTTCTTGTAAATAAATTTTCATTTTGTGAATGAATTTATATCTTGAAGAATATTACGTTTGGCATTTGCTATATTTTAGTGCCGAGAAAGAGAATTTTGAATTTGTTTGAAATTTTGCTAGTAGCATGCTTGGTTTGGAAAGTGGTCGCGGAGGTTTGGTGATGATACGGTTGAGTGTTATTCGGCAGAGGGTGAGTGTAAAAACAGTGTAAGGGAGAAGGAGGAGAGGGTTTTCTCGGGTGAGAGGTTTTGGAAATTGGAATGTTATTAACATTCAAATTGCAGAAAGAAAATTTGGTTGCATTATTGAATTGTGCGAACCCATTGTTTATGTTAATGTTAGTGGCTTCTGTGTTTATGTTTTTTACCTTTTAATTATTTGGAATGCGCATATGCATGACGTGATGCTTCTTTAACCGTTTCATTCAAGTTACTGAATGTTAGAAGGCATGGTTTTGATTATTGTTGGCTTTCTAATTTAAATTTTCTTTTTTGATTAGACGCAGATGGAGATTAACTCAGGTCAGTATTTTTATCCGCTTGTTGGACATGATTTGAGGTCACAAGGACATGGAAGGATGCTGGATTGTATGGTTTCCAATGTTTCCAATTTAAGTTCCCATTCAGGCAATGTTGACCTTGGAAATTCATTTCTGGCTCTCCTATCTGGCCCAGCATCGTTTTTGCCTTGTGATTTCCAGGAATTACCAAGTTCCCAACAAGTTGGTACATCTCATAGAGTTCCTACTGAAGTCAATAGTACAGCCTTTAGTGCTATTGGAAGTCGGTTCCCATTGACATCGGGTAGGATACCATCAGAAAATTTAAGCTATCAAAACCAGAGAAATGGAGCAGATCCAGTTGTTTCATCCAAGGCAGCATCTGCTTGCCATTCTGTTTTGCAACATGGTCCTCAGGCTGCTAACTTTGCTATCCAGAGTTCAGACCTGGCTAAGGCAGTCATCCATCACAAGATATCTGATATTGAGAAGGTAAAAGGTTCTTCTAATCTGAGAGGGGTATGGCGGAGTACTACCCCTGTGAATGATGTAAAGCTTCCGGATACTAACTGTAAAATGCCACAAAAATTGCCAACAGAAGCAGAGTTTTCTGTTTCTAAGAATTCATCTGCTTTTTCTCGTCAGCACCCTCGTGTATTTTGCTTGGGTAAAAGTAAGTGCTCGATACATGTTGCTTCTTGCTTTTAGTTCATTGATATTATGCTGCAGTCCTTCTCCTGGTATCTAATCTTGATCAACCTGAAAAGGTGGGGAGCTACTTCTGAGCAGTACAGGACTCCCAGGCATTCTTTGCTCATGTCATTGCTTCCACATGTCTGTATCCAAGTTTTGTGAGGTAATTTTTTTCAATCTTGTATGATTTTGATGTTTTGTTGGTAATGTTATGTATTGGCGTTTTACTCATCAACCACATTTTATAGCTTTTGGCATTTATTCCTGCTTTGATCTCAGTTGAATTGCTTGTATTTCACAGCATTCAGGATTATGGAATGTTAACCCTGGAACTGCTGTTCATATGGATAGTGGAGAGACCATTGCTCAGTGGCGTAAGCTATACTTCCAGAAATTTGGGGTAGGATGTTTATATTGCTTTTAATTCTTGTTTCTTGTGAAGAATTGATTTTGTGCTTAAATTGTCAATAAGCATGTGCCCTGTATCTGTTTGGACGTTTGCATGTGTATAAATGTGACAAAAAGCTAAAAAAAATTGAATGGTTCTAAACACAGAGAATTAGGCTTGTGCTTAACATTAATCTTACCAAGTTAGTGCATTTTTTCTGAATCTTATCTTCTTTTTAAATGTGTCAGTCACTTTGACCAATATACTGCATTGCAAGTTTGCAAAAATTGCCTTATTTGAGAATTTTGATGGTTGGTGTAGCTATAAAATCAATAACATTTAGTTATGAGTGTCAAAATTCTTTTTCTCCATATAGGAGCGTTCCTCTCCATGTGCTTACTGTTGATATTGAGTTTATTCCTCTTTACCAATGGAAAATTTCTTTAATGCCAATTTTTTTTTTTTTTTTCATATTTTTTTCTTGAAATGTTGCAATATCACCATAATTGCTCCTATTCATGTTGCCATATATAATAAGGACACAAGTGCTGGTTGGCTTCCCGAGATATTGTTGCCATTGAACCATAGTGTTTATTCTAACGTTGTAGCTTGTCATAGACTGGATGGTGATATTTCTTATTGGCATGTGTTTGAAGCAACGAGAACACTGGATGGTGATGTTTTTATGGTGCTTTAGATCAGGGTTCCAGAAGATCAGAGTGGGTGGGACTGGCCTGAAGGATTACCCTTGACTGCTAGTTTGGTGCAATCCAGTATACCACTTTCCCTGTCCAAGAATTCTGACTGCAATCATCTGGGTGGGTCTTCTGGAAGTTTAGTGAGGTGTGGACAGCCTATTGACGGTGTTGTTTTTTCAAAGAATCCCCTTACAGACAAGAACTCAAACGTGAATTCAGTTATTGATGCTTTAGACAAACAAAAGAGAAATGGTCAAGGTGGTAACAAATTTCTTGGGTTGGTCGGAACTTTGCAAAGCAATGTACATGGTGTGGGGTATAACGCACCACTTTCTGTGACAGATAGCACTATCTCTAGGTGTTCAACTATTCCTGCTTTTGTTGGCAAAGGACCAGAGAATGGTTGCCAGTCCATATCTGCATATATTGATAATATTTTGAAGAGTGGAAGTTTTTCAACTACCAATTCTGTGCTTCAAAATGCAAGAGCCCCCTTTAGATGTTCTGATGTCAGCAGAGCTAAAGATGAAAAGGACTGTGTAATTATAGACAAGGATACTGCTTCTTCCAGCATAGAGTTGAGGCTTGGGCAACCACATCAGCAGAGTCAGTCCTCAGGAATTCCATCTCTATCATCAGTGAGGCCACAATCATGCAACATTCTTGTGAATTCACAGAAGCCAATTTCCAGAGAGCAGATGATTCATTATGGTGTGTTGTTTCTACTTAGCTCATTCTCTATTATGTATGTGTTAGTTCATCACAGACATACATCACTTTTACCATTTTGGATGAGCAAACAATTAACTATTATTCACTGAATGATACAGTAACCAGTTGCGGGCGAGAAGAGGAATCCAGACAATGTCTTCCTTGTGTAGCTGGCCTGTCAAATTCCACAAGAGAACGAGAGCAGTTGAACTATGGACACTGTGCAATCAAGAATCTGATGGATGTTGGCAAACTAGAAAAATTTAAAGGCGACGTGGCTAAGAGCACAGTGTTTTCACCATTTAAACACTTTAATAGTTCACTTGAGGGTAACTCACACTCTGGATCTACTAATAATGTGTTCAATAGCACCGAGCAAAACATGCCTGAAACATTATGTAGGGAAACTCATGCTGTCAAGTACGCAGGTGATGACCCCTTGAATGGTGGAAATGGTTTAGAAAGGCAAAGGACTGACCCTGAGTTTGGTTTCTCTAGACCTAGAGACATGGGTAAAGGTGTGGGGTGTCTTACCGGCAACTCTTTCTATGAAACAAATTCTGTGCCAAAAATGCATAAGTGGAAGAAAAATCCAAGCTCTTCTGGAGTCATAAATGGAAACACTTGTGCTGGTTTTCCCACTATGCATGAAAAGGACCAACTTCCACATTACTTGTCTAGCTTACCACTGGATGCATCTGATGCTGGAAACTTGCCTACCTATCTTGATAAGGTTCCTTGTTTTGGTAGTATTGATCATGTCTTCCCTGGAGCATTGGGTTCATCCATGGGTTCTGGGCAAATTTTGCCATCACAAGCAGTTCCAATAGGTTTCCCGTCGTCTGCTTCAACTTCCATTTCAGGGCTGAATCCAGCCTTGTTGAAACAAGATGGAATTGGTTTAAGCCCTTATTTGCTTCACGATAATCTAAGAATGCTTGCATATAGGCAGATATTGGAATTATCCAAGCAACAGCATGAGATGTCTTCCCTTGGAAAGAACCACGAACTTGATAGACGTGTCAAACTACAGCATTCTCTTTTTGAACCATCAGCATCTGGATTACAAAGATGCGATACTAATTTTAACAGCAAACAGGATGATTTTGAAGTTCCCATGAAATCAACCCAATCTACTCTCACTGTTAAGATGGGTGATGATGTTGCTAAATGCACTCACGTGACAGGCAAGTGTATGGAACTTTGGTATACTATTCATGAAACATGTTTGTTTATCTGCCTATAAATCTTCATTCCTGCTGTAGTGTAGAAGTTTTTCTGCCGCGATGTGGATTCTTGATGCTAAAGAGCATTTTTGCTCATACAGGTTTGAACAACCGGTGCAATTTCTCAACATTGACAGCAGGAATGCCATTTTGTAGTAAAGAAATTGACAAGCAGTGTCAACTTCCTCACAGTCATCTTCAAAATGAACAGCCCTTGTGGAGGTTAGTTTTTATGTTATTGTCATAGGGATCAAAGTTGGAACAATTTTATTCTCCGAGATTGCCATTCATTTGAATATCAAGTTTTTTTATCATATCTCAACTTTTAATGTCTTTTTAGTTTTTAGCCTGATCCACAGATATTGCTCTCCCACATTTTGCTGTCTATATCGATGATATTTTGTTGTCAATTTTTAGCTAGCATTTCAACTGACCAGGTGAATCGAATATGTGATATGCAAGTTGTAAGGATCATTCCTAGGGTGTGATTGGTGGGTCTAGTGATTCACACATGTCAGTTCTGCTCTAATTAGCCTTTGTCTTGCTGCTCTTTTGCAATGACTTACTGGCTTGTTAATATATGCAGTGGGGATTTCACTTATATCTTTGATTTAATGTCAGAATACTAATTTTACTCTTATCCAAATGCTACAGACTTGGCAGGAATGAGCACAACATCTCAGATTCAAATGAGTATGAAAGTTGCTGTCAGATGACTCAGTATTTTCAAACTCACTGCAGCTGTGCAGCCCATACAAACTGTTTAGGAGGGAAATGCACAGGTGGTAATAATGCTAATTTCTTCAGAGAACCAATGAGAGGTGTTGGTGGAAAACTCCCTGCTTTGATGGCTTCACAAATTGTTAAAGATAACATCATTCCACATGAAAATACTATTTCCTTAGATCACTGTGGAAAAGTGAAGGGGCACGCACCTAAGAACATCAGTTGCACCTCTCAGTGGAAAGATGTGCCAAGCAAGATAAAAAATGTCAGCCAAGTGGCACGCATAGACCAATCAGTTGGCATCTTGGACAGAAGAGGACATGAATCAACTAATCTTGGAGACACTGCTGCTAGGTGCTATGGAGGAGCAGTGCACATGGCTGACTCCTTCAGAGAGCAAGAAACATCCAATATTTCTTCTGGATGTTCAACCCCTGCTGTTACTCAGGAATCAACTGAGGTTAACAATGTGGATACTTCAATTGTTGTTGCTGGGAATGCTAGCTGCATGAAACATCTTATAGTTGATGAAGGATCAGGCATTGATAAATGCTGCTCATCAGATGATGCTCTTGAAAGTGACAGAAGTGCCAACTTCTGTGGCTCTAGTTGCCCGACAAGACTGTGGAAAGACAGATCTTCTAAAGTCATTAACAATCAATCATCTCGTAGTCTTCTTGATGAGGTTAAGCTCATGGATTCTTTGACATGGAAGAGAGGCCGGAATCAAATCCAGGCTGAGATTACTGTTCTTGAGAAAACCAACCATCCACCCGAGTCTGATAGGGGATCCAAAACTGTGAAGAGGAAGAGAGAAATGAAACTGGATATGCTGGATGCATCACTAGGTGCTGCTGGTCATGCAGTGCAAGATAAATATCCTGAGTGTGATGAAACTGCTGATCAGCATTGTTTATCCAAAGATGTCCACATGGTTTCATCTGGCCAAGGAATGCCTTGCATTTCTCGTGTTTCCTCTATAAAACCTAGTTCCAATGAAAGGTCTATGCTGTTGCTGTCCAAACCACTTTCTTGTAAGAGAGATCTACAGAAACTCTATAATGGAAGGGACGGAGAGAATGATGACAGGACAGAAATAAGCAATACTGTCACCTCATGCAAAATTGAAGTTTCAGGAAGAAAGAAATTCAGAAAGAGAGGGACTTCTGATGGTTGCTCACAGTCTCAGACACTAGAACAAGCTTCTGCAGTTGGTGGAAAAACTATGAACTGTGATTCGGTGAGTTATATGAACGGATCGTTGAGTCAACAGGTGAGCGATTTTTACAGGAAGGCAAGGCCAGTGGTGTGTGGGAAGTATGGTGAAATATCTAATGGAGAAATGTTTGGAGATCTACCAAAGCCAGCTAAAATTGTTCCTCTTGATAGGATACTTAGAGCTGCCAAAAAATGCACTCCTCCCAAAAACAAAAAATCTAGAATAACTTCCACAAAGGAGTTGAAGAAGACAAGCTTTGGTGGGACTAATGAGTGCTTTAATAGATTCTCCAATATGAAGAAAGAAAATGAAGGCAATGATGCTTCAGGTTTTGATGAGATGAATTTTCACAATTCTGTCAGAGAGAGGGAGAACGCATCTGTTGGAGGGGACAAGCATTTTGCTGATGAGTTGTTGGTGTTAGGGACAAAGAGAGGCAGCAAAAGTGAGGGAGCTTGTGGTATTTTAGACGATAATGCTCACAGTCAGTCAAAGCTAAAGGTCAAGGAAATTCGTAGACGCAGCCTGAATGAGCTGACATCGAAAGGTAATTTTTTTTCTTCATCCCGTTCAAGTAATACACATTCCCGTCTATTCAATGGAAGTAATAAGTAGATTAGAAGTGAGAAAGATTGTGATCTACTCTTTGAAAATTAAGACTTGTATCAGATATTGCGATGGCTGTATGTTAGAATAGACAATCCAGCAGAGGTTCTTGTGAGCATGTATATTGGTGGGTATGCAATCCAGAGTTGCATTTTAGTCCATGATTGAGGGGTCCTATCATTGAACAGAATCTCCTTTTTTTGAAAAAAACCATTTGATCTTGTTCCTTTTCAGGAAAGAGTTCCTGCTCTGTAATGATGTCACATAATAGGATTTTGAAATGTGGACCAAAGATGAAAGATGGGAAAATTATAGAGAGTTCCGAAGATTCTAAATGTCACACACGTGGATCATTCAAAGTCAATGCCAAAAGGTGAGCAAGTAAATTGATACTCATGTATTGGTAAATCTAAACTTTCTTCTAGTCGATGCAGCTTCAGACTTTACTAGATTTTTAATTTGGGCCATTGCTTAGAAACTATAACTCTTCAATTTTTGAATTGGTTGGGGTTCAGAAATATTCAAGAGCAAGAGCACTTGTCTGTTATGGATTCAGATTCATTTTGCTGTGTCTGTGGAAGCTCAAATAAAGACGAAGTTAATTGCTTACTAGAGTGTGATCAATGTCTAATCAAAGTATGTAGCTGTTAGATTATTTCAGTTTAATTTCTTGTGTATTTCTCCTAATTATTCTATCACACTGATAAGTTTCTTGATAAGTAGGTACACCAGGCTTGCTATGGTGTTTCCAGAGTTCCTAAAGGTCATTGGTATTGCAGACCTTGCCGTGCTGGTGCAGAAAATACTGTAAGAAATTTGGTTCTGGGTTTAACATTAGTATTATCTTCTAGCCTAGTTCTCAAGTAACTTATCAGCTGCTCTTTTATGTGCATTGTCTTGTCTGATTAATTTATAAGTGTTTCATAAAATTCCTTATCAATGTGTATATAAAACTTGCCATTCTGTCCGAAGTTTGCCTTATCCTTGCCATGTTAACATTTTATGTTCATGTCAAATGAGGATTTGGCTATTGCCCACTTTCCCCTCTCAACCTTCTATTGTGAATAACCAGGAACCATGGTATAGTCCCTAGCTTTGTTTGTTAGTGCATGACATTAGAATTAGTGAAGTCTCAAGTTATTTTTGTCATGGGGTTCTGTATTCACCCACCCTGCTTTCACTAGCAAGTTTTATTGCTCATTGTGCGTTTATCAGTATTGTTCTTCTAAGTTGTATCTTTTGATTCTTTAATGCCTTTCTTATTTTGATTTTTCATAACCCAGGTTTGCGTGCTTTGTGGTTATGGTGGTGGGGCCTTGACTCAGGCACTTCGGGGTCGTGCAATAGTGAAAAGCCTTTTGAAAGCTTGGAGCTTCGGAACAGAATGCAGGCCTAAAAATTCAGATTCTTCTGCCATAACATTGCAGGATGAATTTAGCATGTTGCATTCCCCAGGATCTGCACTTGAAAATAACTCGTATCCGGTTTTAAGACCTAAAAATATTGAGCCATCCTCTTCGTCTGGTTGGAGTATCAATATGCAGAACCAATTGGATAGTTTACCAAATTCCTTGTCTTGTGTTAGTAATCCAAAGGTACATAACAGCATTACAGCTGGAGTACTTGATTCCGCTGTTAAGCAGTGGGTTCACATGGTTTGTGGCCTTTGGACTCCTGGGACACGATGCCCAAATGTTGATACCATGAGTGCTTTTGATGTGTCAGGTGCTTCATACCCTGGAGCAAGTACGGTAAGCATTGGAATTCAACTGATAGGATGTATGTTTAATAGCCTGCATCACGAAGTCACAACTGTTAGGATTCGTTGTACAGATAATTGAACACTTTTAACCATTTTTTTCCTCTGAGATTTAAATTTAAGCTCTTAAAAGTGCGATTTAACCCCATTACCTCCTTAGATAGAGTCCAAGGGATGCCATCATTAGTGGACTATAGTTGGAAGTTAACTGTTTGTTGATGAATCTCTTATGCAATTCATCCTACATTGCATACGATATGGCATCTTTCATTTAAATGCTTCTTGCTAGTAAGATTTCATAGATGATGATCTTGTGGTTTAATTATCCAAATCATAATTTTCTGTTGAAAAACTAAAAGGATTGAATTCAATGTAATAACAAGGTTATTGAATGAGCCAATGGATTAGTTAAGTTCCCTAGTTTATGAATACACTTTGCTTACCTGCATCTTCTTTTGTGTATGATTCAAGTTTATGTAGATTCATGATTGAAGAAATATAGGACTCCATGTGGAGGATTTCAAAAATTTCCACAAGATTCTATTTGTTTAAATTATAACATTCATGTATTAATTTCCATGTTTCTCATCCTTTCCTAGGTTTGCTCTATGTGTAATCGGCCAGGTGGCTCATGCATACAGTGCAGGGTTGTGAATTGCTCTGTTCAATTTCATCCATGGTGTGCTCATCAGAAGGTACTCAAGGGTCGTAGATTTATTTAGTTTAAGCATCCAAAATTATTGCCCATTATATATAATTGGCTAGGGTCGCGATCCTGCAGGGGTGAGCTGAACTCCAAAAACCCGTCCTCAGTTTGGATTACAGACTTGGTCCTGCTAGTGTTGCCTTTTTCCATCTCACATTTAGCTTTACACCCAATCAAAATTGCAATGAATTTAGCAATTTCCATATAAAACTGAATTGGCTCTGTTTTTGTGTCTTTGGATTTTCTATATGCTCCTTTAAATTTCTTTATTGACTGCAGGGCCTGTTGCAAAGTGAGGTTGAAGGGGTAGACAATGAAAATGTTGGCTTTTATGGGAGATGTGCACTTCATGCTATGCATGCAACAGGTGAATATTCATGTGATGCTGCCAACAATGAAGCGGGTTGTATAGGAGAAAAGGAAGAGATTTGTGCCAGGACTGAGGTATTTTCTTTTCTTCTTTTTTTCTTTTCTTCTTCTTTTTTTTTTTTTTTTTGTGGGGGTAGGTGGGTGTTTCATAGGACTCTTTTGACTCTGCCAAATGACATTTTTTCTGCCTTCCGTACAAGGGCTATAAGGGACGGAAACGAGATGGCTTTTGGCATGGTATTCATGGTCAATCAAAAGGGAATGGTGGATGCCTTGTTCCTCAGGAGCAGTTTAATGCTTGGATGCACATTAATGGACAGAAGTCACACACTGGGCTTTCTAAGTTGCCTCTGTCAGATGTGGAGCATGATTGTCGGGTATGTTCTATCTGCTAACCACTTAACATTCTATTTTGGTTTCAATTATTTCACCTAAAAAATGTTACCGCATTAACATTCAGTTGGCATTTGGATCAAAACTGATTCATTCAGTTATCAAACTTATGTTCAGTTGACATTTGGATCAAAACTGATTCATTCTGTTATCAAACTTGTGTTGTTTCTTTCAATGATAAGCATGCAAGGCTCAGAAAATAGTATATATGAGAGATACAAAGCGGTTGGAGTCTCTGAGCTATTTGCAACTGAGGATGTACACAAGATATTCTTCCACACAAAGGAGTTGTGGGGCTGAGCATGATCTTGCTGATTTTTTATTTTTCTCCAATCTAAGTGTATCATGTTATTTTGTTAAACATATATGATTTTTGCATTATGGCAGTGCTAAGAATCTTGTGTTCAATGAGTTTGCCCATGTCTACTTACCCCTTTCGCATTTGCATCACTAGGAATTATTCAATGGCCATTCTCTAGTTATCTTCCTTGCTTTCTCTATTCTACATCTGCTCTTCTTTTCTTTTCTTTTTTACTTGCTAATGGATCTTATGGCATTTGGAGTTCTGTAACATTATTAGATTATTGTAGTGCAATACATGTGATCTTATACCTTTATCCTCATGCTTGCAGAAAGAATATGCTCGTTATAAACAAGCTAAGGGTTGGAAATATTTGGTTGTTTACAAGTCTGGCATCCATGCCCTTGGACTTTACACATCCCGATTCATCCATCGTGGTGAAATGGTTTGGCCCTTTATCCTAAAGTAATGGAAACCCACTCTCTCAGTTGCACAATATGATGTATTCTGATTACTTTTAGGTGGTCGAGTATGTGGGTGAGATTGTTGGGCAACGCGTGGCTGATAGAAGAGAGAACGATTATGGAAGAAAGCTGCAATACAAGAGTGCTTGCTACTTCTTCAGGATTGACAAAGAGCATATAATTGATGCAACTCGGAAAGGTGGCATTGCTCGTTTTGTCAATCATTCATGTCTGGTAATTATATAGTTTTTGGGTTTTTTTTTTTTTTTTTTGGTGTTTTACTATCATTAGCTTCTTATATATGTATATTTTTTAAATTTGCATGACCAGCCAAATTGCGTTGCCAAAGTGATTTCTGTGAGGAATGAAAAGAAGGTAATGCAAAATGCTGTTCTAGTATCTTTCTCCAAGATCATTATTTACTTGTACTTGCTTGGACAACCGAAGTGATTCTGAAGTGCAAAATGAACTTAGCCACTTTCATCCAAATCATACATTGTAAATTCATTATATTGTGTTAAAAAAGAAAAAAGTTTGGTATTATTTAGAGCACAAGCTTCACTATTGATTTTGGATTTGTAGGTTGTTTTTTTGCTGAGAGAGACATATATCCTGGAGAAGAGATAACATATGACTACCATTTTAACAATGAAGATGAAGGTAAGAAGATCCCTTGTTTTTGCAATTCAAAAAATTGCAGACGATATTTGAATTAATAATCAATTCTTCTTGTAAATACAACATTTTTCAAACCCCTTGGATTAAATCAGCTGTTAATATCTAGCATCTCGACATGAACTATGATCAGGATTATGCCCTGAAATTTTGGTGTACATATAGTTTAGTAATTATTCTACTAACAGACCAATTAATGTATACTTGTCCCAATGATATATTTTTTAATTATTATTAGTAACTTGTGTTTGTGTAATTAAAGCTTGCGTAGAAAGCATTACTATCGAGTGGTGGTCATGTTGAAAATCTCCATAAAAGCATATTACGCTATGATATGCCTGGAGAGCAAGACTTATCCTACTTGGACAGAGCATGACTTGGTGTAAGTCTAGCTGCTGCAAAGTTGGATGATGTGGAATTTTAGGGTTTTCGAATACTGAAAGCACCGTTGTTTTTTATTGTTTGGTTCTTTGAGAAGCCAATGGATCTCGAGCTACACTAGTGGCAGTCCTCTATTTTTAGATCTCACCCCATCCTCTTATAGAACTTTTACATTTATACAAATAGTGGCAGTCCTGCACGGCAAGTGAGAGCTCGGAACGTGTTGCATTTGAAGGGCCAACATTGTTTTATCTCATTTTCAGGCGTTGCTACCACCTTTTAAACTCTTTCTTATAAACTTCCAAGCTTTTGATTTTGTTTTTCCAATTTCAGTCTTCTCAACCTGGCTCCTGTAAGCTAATCAAATACATGCTTGAAGGTCAGCTATGATATGCATGGTCCCTAATTCTTAGTGGTAGGAAAACCATTGACCATTCTCGATGTATAAATGGTAATTGAGCACATAGTCAGCTTTAACATTTATTGTGCCAGTGACCCATCAAGAATGCCCTTGGTACTCGTTGGCTTCTGTTCTGTAAATGTAATCCAGGATTGGTCAGCCTTAGAACAACATTATTAATTGGCTAAATGGTTCAGACATCCCTTGAATTTTAAGTCATTTGAGAATTGATTTCTGAACTTTCAATTTTGAGTTGAATTTTTCTCCAATCATTTTATGTGAAATTAGATTTTTTTACTGAGTTTTTATCAATTTTAATATATAAATGTAATTCTAGAACGGTTAAAAATATTTTTTCCCTTCTAAATACTAAAACATAAGCAATTAAGTAACATTTTAAAAGAAAAGAAATAAGTTTTGACAATTAAATAACATTTTATAAGGAAAGAAACAAGTTTGGGGAAAAAAAAAGGCAAAACATTTATAAATTTTGACATACTTTTAGAATTGTCAAAAATTGTTAATTCTTGTTTACATGCGAGAAGACTGTCCTCTGTTTAAAGGTACATGCCTGTAACAGCATACATAGCTCAACACAATCAAGCACAAAAGAAGAGAAGGCTCGTGCGTCTCAACATTTAGGAATACTCGAGCAATCGGATATGCGTAGTAAGACACTGTTGGAAGAAACTGTAAGTTGTGTACATCAGCCATTAATGGCCGTCTGATCCGAAATCACAATTCCAACTTAAAGATGGGTTTATTCATGTCAGTTACGATACAGTAAATAGAGGATGCTTATTTCTCACAATTTAGTACCATTGCCAGCCAGTATATTGCAGTTTCCAGACTTCCAACGATTACCGAGGCTTGCATGGGATTCAAATTGATGTAGAACATACATGCAAATCTCCACAACCCTTTCACATGTCATCTAAAAGTATACAAAGGGCAAACTAGCATCAAGCAGCAAACCCAGATTTCCTTGAAAGTTTCCGACAAAATCTTCCCTTTATGATCCCCAATTTGGAATGTTTGCAGTAGCTTCATTCACCATTTTCACCAGAGTAACCTGCCATGTTAAATTTGCTTATAAGACAAGAAAGAGAGCTGACAGCGGAGCATCATTTTACACCTAAGCTCCGATCTTAGAGCTTAGTAGATGGTGATTTCTTTCCGCTATAATAAACGGGATTATCCAATGCAAAACAAAAATCCGATATTCCTAAGGAAGCTTTTTGAATAACACGTCTCAATTTTTCATTTTGTGGGTATACAAATTGCAAAAAGAGTTCCCTACAGGCTACAGCACTATGCCCAAATGGGTGAAGAGAACCTGCAATTAGTCTAAACTTGATTGCTATACCTAAAGCTGACCGTTGTTTAAGCTTAATTTCGACACATACAACAATTTAATTTACATTTTCAATAACCCCATTTGACTTTTCAACACAACCAAGATATTAATTACCTAGCAGTTTTCCCCGCTCCCCTCAGGCCTCAGGGTGGCAATGCTACTTTACCAAAAACTGGAAATAGCTCTTTAATCCAGCACTAAATATGATACTTGATGGGGACTAAATTTATTTTGCACGGGTATGCTCCCAGCAAGTTGCTGTCCCCACTTAAGATGTTTTGTTGCATAAATTACCCATGCTATACTTAATGGTAAAAGTAGCGAAATCCAGACTTTTGGGCAGAATTAGTTTCCCACGTAGAAATAAGAGGAAAATGAGTAAATTGTTGGTAGAATTTTAGTGCATGTTAATCATGCAGCAACATGTTTGGACTATAAGGTGAGATGAAACATACCACACTCTCTGGAACACCTGGCGGAGGCAAGGGAAGGTTTTTGGGGGTGCCACAGTATCATAAGATCTTTTGTCAAACCTCCATTCTCCAATCTTTCCATAGGTTAATTTACCCTGCAAAAAGAGAAATAAAATAAAAATAAAAATTGTTAACCAACTTTAATAATAGCACAAGAATAAATGGCAAAAAAATCAAGAACTCAGAAGTTGTTTCTCTTTATCTTTTCTTCATCCTTGAAGAGCATAGAGCACAAAACTGTATCAGTTCATCGACAGTAGACTACCTTCATATCATAGTCACATCCGTAAGTGTAATGAATTATGAACTTTTTGCCAATTTCTGTATCCCAAGGAGGCTGTCAAATGGAAAATGGGTAACTATGAGTAAAAAGCAATCCATAAAATTTGAAATATGGGAAAATGGCACATCATTATGATGTTGGGAAAAGAGAGATTTAGCAATGAACACAAAGTAGCTTAAGGAAATGTTCTACACTTTTCAGACTGATGTATGACAAAGTCAGAAAATGCTATTTTAATTAAACCTGAATCATTAAGTCCTTGTACAGGATGTTACCAACACCATGTAGAGCAGATGATACAGCATAAGCATACCTGTATTTATCAAAGAATAAGGGAAACATAAAAGGTCAATTGCCTACTAAAAGGTATTCACAAATATATTCTTAACCACAAAAATCTCACATTTCAAGCACCCAGCCAAAAGCTTTATCTGTTTCAGGATCCTTTTTCATTGCCAAGGAGACATTCATCCAAGTGGGAGCAATCTTCTTAAGAGATTCCTAACAATGTTGCACAAAAATCAAGAAAAGGCCAAGAAACAGAAGAATAATACATAGTCAGAGAGCGCATATTAAAATACAAACCTTCCCAATGATGACAGGAGAATTTCCTATGGGGTCGATGTTTGTTATAGGTCCCTTATCCTCAGGAAAGTACTTGCGGAGGACAGACTCATACTTTTTAGGCTCAATGTAAAAGAAAGGAAATGCAGCTCCAAGGCCATCTTTAGATAGGTTTGGAATAGGCTTAACAATAATATGGTCTGGCTCTGCCATCAGTATGTAACTGAGTACAAAGTAAAATAGCAGAGACAAAGTCAAATCTACAGAAATAAAGATCAACTTGTCACAGAAGCTGGGAAATTTAATGTTTCATACTCTTCTTTTATGTCTGCCTTCTGAAGCCATTGCACAAATGCCCAAGGTCTGTTGAGAACTATATAGCCCTGTGATTGTAAGACTCGAGATAAGCAAATAATGGAAATTCAACCAATAAGAGCACTGACAACAATGAAAATCTTAAGATACAACCGGTCATTGAAGCATGAAGGAGTGAAAACATCATTGGGATCTCATGTTTGGGTATTCAATTTCGTTTCTTATTTTCTTTTTGGCTGAATGATTTTTTCATTTCCAAAACGAAGTCAGCAAGTCATCTGCTTTGAGTCAAGTCTCTTTACAATCAGCGGCATCTACTATAACACTATCGACCAACTTATATCAAGACAAAATGCACTAACTCCTTACAGTATCAATCAATTTATACCTAAACAAAAAGAGTGCCAGCAATTCACTATGGCCTCGTGAAACTCCACCCTCCCTATAATTCTTCAACGCCTAATTTAACTAGAGAACAAATACGTATACCTAGTCTAATTTGAACTTCAAATGATGAGATGCACCAAACTTTTAGCATTAAGATTAATTCCTCTGTGTCACCTGTCATTCCTCTCCCTCCAAACAAAGCAAATACAAGCACACACCAACAAAGTCTCATAATAAAGCTGACTCGAAACTACTCTATATCAATTTAAAATATTCCCAAAACAAGTCAACACAAAAGCCAAATTTAGTTCTGAATCATGAAAATATCCAATAATCAAAACTCTAACACAAGCTCTTTTCCTACATTTCTTCAGCAACCAAGCTCATAAGCAGCCTTAGCCTTACCTAAGGCTTTCAAATTACCAATAGACTGTGATTTCTCATAAACTTAACATTCTCAAAACTCAGTTAAACATGTTCAAAACTTTAACTAATTCTCAAAGTCAAATGCCTTTAACAAAATCTAAAAGTCCACCACATAAATCAAGAAACAAGAACAAAACCTGATCCATCCCAGAAGGCAAGGGCTGTGCTATAAAAGTTGGGATTTCCTCCATAAACTGATCAGGCTTTCCAGAATGCAAGATCCTAGTGAACCCTCCCATTTCACTATTGGGTCCATCTTTATGCTTCTTGTACCAATAATACATAACCCTACACTGCCAAGTATTATACACAGAATCAGAAGCTGTCACAGCTGTATGAAACAGTCTCTTTTTACCAAAGCTTGATTTTCCTGATCTTTCTACTGGCATCTTGATTATTGGGTCAACTGAAAGTGATGATCTTGAAGATGGACCTGGTAGGTCTTGCTTAAGTGGTGTATTTGCTGATATAAGGATGTTGTATGTTATAAGGGCTACTGAGAAGGTTACTAGTAGCGTAAAGAAGAAATCCCCACACCCCATTTTTTGTCTCCCTCTCTAAAACACACTTTCTCTCTCTATACACACTTTCTCTCTATGTTATATAGGTGTCTACGGCTGCTCGAAACGGAAGGGAAGGAAGAGGTAGCTGTAAAAGAAAAGTCTTCTTGGGAGCAGTTGAGCTGTGAGGGAAGCCGCTGACAGGCGGAGCTGTCGCTGTTGAGATAAATTCTTTTTTTTAAGGAAACCTCCATTTAGCCCTATGTATACCTTATTATCAATTGAGTCTCGAACTTCTTGATTTTATCAGTTTTGTCTCAAATGTAATCACATTAGACAATATCACCTCTTCATTTATCTTTTGTTAGCCATACTTGAAATACCTCATCCAATTTAAACATTTTCGTTAAGTATTTTCGTCTAAAATATTAAAATAATTTTAGCATCAAATTATAATAAATTTTCAATTTATATAAGTTCGTGAAGTAATGAAAAAAATGCAAGGATTCAACATCAAAATTGTTTTTTAAAACAAATTAGTTTTGGCATTGACACTTTAAATGAAAAAAATGGACGAACAAATGTAAAGTAGATAAAATATTTATATAAATTGGATGAAAATTTTTTAATTGTTATTAAAATTTAATCAATGAAGGAGTGATATTGTCAAACTTCAATTAAATTTATAAAAAAATTGATAATAAAAAGGTTTTATACTCAATTGATAATAGAATAATACCTTAAGGACTAAATTGTAATTTCCTTTTCTTTTTCCTTGCGTAAACGACATGTCAGTTACCAGTTGAGCAATGGCTGTTTGCGCGAGAAAGAATCCAATCGCGATTCCTGCCATCTGGGATTTTTTGTCCCCATCTAATTCGTGTTTATATCCCAAACGGAAGCAATCACAACTTCGCCTTGAATTTAATTTAAATTTTTGTAATTGAATTACATAAACGTAAGTATTTCACTTAATTTTTGGAACAAAAAGGGCAGCAAAGAATTCCCTTCTGATATTTATGCTTACGGCTTGATGACTCTAACATGGATGAAAACAAGCTTAGCAGATTACCCTGAAAATAGAAAGCTTGCACCGTTCAGTCAATGTATTGAAAGGATGGTTTGTCCCTTAAGGTTACCTTTTCATTTTCAATTATCTCTTCTTTTATATGGGTGAAAATTTCATTGATCAAATAAGCAAAAGAGCATGAGGGTTTAGATCCTACAACGAAACCAAATTGAAGAAAAACTCAGTGTAGGCTGAACAAATTGAATGAATTTGATTGGCATTGATGTTTATGCTTCAAGATGAACCGAAACCGAAAGGCAAAGGAAGATGACAAGATCACAATGCCAGTAAAAGAATTAGCAAAAATAAAGCAGAAACACGATAAGCAATCATATGATACAAGAAATCACATAATATGAGATTTATGTGATTTGATAATTGTGTTTACTATATCACTGGATTAAGAGTTTTTGTTAGATTTAGATCAACTATAAATACAAAAACGATATAACTAAATTCATCAATCAACTAGTTATTCCCATCACTTTTTTCTATATAATTACCAATATAACCTCTACTAATACTTATTATATAATAGTTATTAGCAATTGATAAAATGTGTATTGGTAATTGTTTAGAAAAAATGGTGAGAATAACAATTTTATTGGTGAATTTAGAAATATCTATGCAAAAAATATTGTCTATATTTACAGCGTCGACAAATAGAGTTATTAAAAAAAATAAGCATCGACTCAATACATTGTAGATCTTTCATAAACTACGTTCTTTAATCTCCTCAAAGAACGTTGCTCTCTTGACTCACGAGTTAATTTTATATAATATATTAAATTATAAATTACGTTCATATTAGTCTCCACAAATCCACACGCAATTTATTTTTCTTTTTTGAGATTTGAGTATTTAACTTATTAGAATATTAATTGAAATGCAAAAACTAAATCAAGAAGAACAAAACTATATAAAAAAGATAGCTAATATATATATATATATATATATATATATATATATATATATATAAGTTCAACGGACCTATATACTTGGTTTAATATTTTATAGACTTTTCGAAAGCTACACTCTCGAGCCTATGCAAAGAATGCTACCTTCTTAACCTTAACTAATGAGATTGTCATGCTAACTTTACATTGCTCGCTTTGCAGACAGTGTTTACACACACATATATAAATTGAATTCAATTTTTCAAATCCATTATCAGGAATAAGTTAATGTGTGAGAAAATAGAATTAATTAATTGATGATTTACAGGTTGTCATGCTCTAATAAAAGTGCAGTATTTTAATGACTTAGATACTTAGTTAATAATTTGGAGAGAGAACATTTGCATTTTCACAGCAAGAAAAGGTGGTATTAATTAACTTTAATAAAGTTGTTATACAATGATTGTGCAGTTTAGAGAAGCAAAATATTTCTTCTAGTTCATTCTCTCCATGCATATATATATATATATATAACTTTAGTTGTTTATATTATAAATAAAAAAAATTATTTATTTCTGTAATCGTCATTCGATAAAATCTAATAAAAAATACTAAATGTGGAATAGATATTATTGCGTAACCATGTAAAATCTTTTTTATTGTATGATTGTTTTTATCTTTTTATTTTATTTTTAAGTAACACACATATAAGGCCCACGTCGGATGCCTAGAGCCCAATGATCCAATGACCCATTTATCTGGACTAGCTGCTTTTTTCTTTTTCGAACCTGTACTGAGCTGTCAGGCAGGAAGGCTGAGAAGCATTGAAATCGAGTAAATTATAAACTAGTCCCTTTATTTTCAAGAAGCGAATTAATTATTTTTTTATTTTAAAATTTTAATTTTTTAACAGCATTAATCATTTTTAATTCGCCATTTTTTCTCATTAATTATTTCTTATTTTTATTTAACTTTTTACTTTCTATCTCTTAAATCAAAAAATTAAAAAAAGTAAAAATGATTAATTTACAAGAAAATTTAAAAATATAAGGTGAGATTAGATTTTGAAACAAAAAGTATTCATTAATTTATTTCTCAAAAATTAGAAGGACTAATTTATAACTTACTCCATTGAAAGTCAAAAAAAAAAAAAAAAAGCCGGAAATTGTGGTCCTTAAAAAATGTTCAGTTTGAAGGAAAAAAGGGACGACAAAGGTCGTAATTTTTTGGGAAACTAACCATTTTCAGGGCCCAACCAGTTGTTTTCCATTTTCATCATTTCACACCATAATCCACAAATCCTCCCTCCTCCTCCTCCGCCTCTTCCACATTCCTACTCAAACTCACCGAATAATCATTTTTTCTTTTTTTTATTTACCCTTCAAGATATTCCAAATCTACAAACTCAAACTATTTTTTTTATCAATATTATATTAAATGTATAAGATAAAAACAACTGTATAGAAAGTATTTTACATACACAGATGACAAAACCTCAAATTTGAGACTATTTATTTAAATAATTAAATTTTTTTTTACTTAAATCAATCCTCTGCAATGTACTTTCCCTATGAACAAATTGTTTCAAAGCACCATCCCAAGGATGATTATTATTTTTATTTTTGGTTTTCTGTTTTAGGGGTGATTCAATGGTGTGCTTAAAGTTTTCAAAAAGCTCATTTTAGCCCTGATTAGTTTTAGTTCTTAAAAATTTATCCTCTTTGTTTTTTAGACATTTGTCCCTGTATTTCATGAAATTTTCTCTTTACCTTCTTTATCTTTGAACCCTTCCTCCCTACCGCCCTTTGGTAGAAACCATCTTTCTTGCTAACTTTCTCAAAAGGACAAAAAAAAGCAATGCAACTTTATTGTTTCGGTATTGGAGAACAGAACATTCATCATTGACATTTTTTTTTGTTTGAACAGAGTCATCATGGACATTTCCTATGGAAAGTGTTAAAGATCATATACAATAATGAAAGAGTAAATTATAAATTAGTTTCTTTAGTTTTGTAAAACAAATTAAGTTTTTTTCTTATTTTAAAAACTAATTAGTTAATTCATATTTATTAGAGTTAATTTAATATTATTTTTTCTAAAAATGTTTTATTGTGATGTTATCTTATCAATTTTATTTTATTTTTTAAAGTAAAAAATAAAATAAATTTTAAAAAGGAAAATAATTTAAGTTATAAATAAATTTAAAAATATAAAAATTAATTAATTAATTTAAAAAACTAAAAAAATTATTTAATTCATTTCAAAAGGCTAGATAAAATAATTTATAATTTACTCAATAATGAACTTATAATTACCATTACGATACACTGACATTGAGTAATATTATATTAAAAAATCATGAATAAGTTTTTAAGAAATTGAAATTTTTTCTCACAGTTTTTTTTTTGTTAAATATCATTTTTCTTCAACAAATTACAAATTTTCGTGAAATTCAAATTACTTATTTTTGTCAAAAAAACAGTCTTCCTCTCTTTCCTTTTTTTTTTTTCTTTCTTTCTTTCTTTCTTTGATAAAACTTCCAAAATGGTTATATATCCAATGGTAAAGCAACCAGTAGAGTTTCTCTGTCTCTCTCTGAAAGCTTACATCAAAAACCATCAAAGAACTCTTTAAAGAAAAACAGAGAACCTCTTTCATTCTCTCTCTCTCTCTCTCTCTCTCTCTCTGTCATGATGTTATGTCACAGATTACTGTCATTTACTCTTCTTCTGGTCACCTTTGTCCTCTTTATTTCTTCAGCATTCATTCCCTTCTCACATGGTGTTTCTGTTCCCTTTCATTCCTTCTCTGCTCTACCCCCTGCTGGTATACTTCTACTCTTTTAACTTTTCTGTCGAGTTTCACTGTTCCTCAACATCTGTTTGGTTTCTGAGAAAATGTAGGAAACAAAAGGAGGACAGTGTGCACACATTTTTATGTGACCCCACTAAAATGTGCATGTTGAAACTTTTTGACTTAATTAATGCAAGTTCTCATGTTTCTTGGAAGTCCAAACTAACATATTTATCTTTGCAAAATCTCATTTTTCAGAATCTTCTCAGCTACCAAGCAGAAAAACATGATACTTTAACCTTACTTACTCAATGATGGTCTTTTGGATGAAAAAGGAAATGCATAAAGTTGTTTCATTTTTGTGTTGATTTTGAAATGCAGTATTAGGGAGGGCAAATGAAGCTAAGTATGAAGTGGAGTTCTCATGGGGGACAAGGAGGTCTATGGTGGAGGCACCCATTAGTGAACCTGTTGAGGACTCACCAGTACTTGTGTTAGCTCCAAAGAGGACTTACAGAAAAGACCCTCTTAATGATTTCAAAAGATACACTGGAGGATGGAATATCAGTGATCGCCATTACTGGGCTGTAAGTTCATCAATGACCAAACCCCAGTCGAAACCATCTTTCTTTGTTTTTATTTTTAGGTACTTCGTTATGTACTATTGTTGGTAGTGTAGGGTTTCAGTCTTAATTACCCATTAACAATTACTATATTAGATCTTACATTTCTATCATGTTGTCAGCATGACAATATGCTATGCAGGGAAAGAAGTAAATGTATAGTACTAATGTGTGGTCAGGGTGCTTTAGAGACTATCTAGGAAGTGAATGTCATAATTGTTTTGTAGGGGAGGAAAGATTCCAATTTGCATTTATAGATAAAACTGGAAAAAAATTGGCAGTGTTTAGCAGCTTTCAATTATTGATTGCTGATTTCTCTAATTTTGCGATGAAGAAAAATATCAATAATTTTAGATACATGTGGAAACTAGTTCTTGTTATTACATTATTGATAACAATATGCTAGTTCTAATATCTGATATCGTTCTGGGAATGGTTGAGATGAGGCATGTTATTAAGATGGTTTGATGTCAAGCAGTGTTAAAATCTACTTGAAATGTGGCATGCATAGTGTCTAAATTCTAAAACCAGAATGGCAGCCTTGTCCAGGAAAATGATTCATGTCACTAAAAATAAAATAACAATAACAAACTATTATCTACCTTCTAGCAAGTAATGAGAAGTTTTTGGTGGATATTATGCTCAAGGAAAACAATATAGAGTTATTGAGTAGACCTTCTGGATTAGGTTTTACCTATTTCAAACTAACCACTTTCTAATTGTGTGTTTAGTCTAAATTTTCTGATTTCTTTGAGAATTCTATGGTAACTTAAAGTATTGTTTGAATGCAGTCTGTAGGTTTCACTGCTGCTCCTCTGTTTGCTATTGCTGCAATCTGGTTCCTGGTATTTGGGCTGTGCTTACTTTTTGGTTGTCTTTGTCATTTCTGTTGCAAAAGGCAGCGCTATGGATACTCTCGAACAGCTTATGCTCTCTCCCTCATATTCCTCATTCTCTTCAGTATTTGCGCTATGTAAATGCCTCTCTCTCTCTCTCTCTCTCTCACACACACACACACACAGGCGCACATGTGCATGCACATGCATTAATCTGTTGTAAAGAAAGTAATGTTGAATTCTTTGGCTACAGCATTGGATGTGTTGTTCTATATACAGCTCAGGAAAGATTTCACAAAAGCACAACAGAAACACTGGAGTATGTTGTGAATCAGGCAGACACCACTTTCGATAAACTAAAGACCGTGTCAGATTTTATTGCTTCTGCCAAGCTAATTGAAGTCGATCAAGTTTTTCTACCTTCTAATGTCCAAACTGATATTGACCAGATTGGAATAAGAATTAATTCGTCTGCTAGTGTCCTTGCTGACAAAACTGTGGAAAATTCGGATGACATAAAAGACCTTTTGGATTCTGTGTAAGTTGAAGGAGACTAAGACTCATAGTATCTGATTAAGTACTTAGTCATTTTGATCATATAATGAGCTTGTTAGTGTTCATGCAGGAGAGTGGCACTGATCACTACTGCTGCTATTATGCTTCTCCTGACATTTCTTGGATTCTGTAAGCCCCCCTTTGTCTGCTTGACAAGTAAACTGTGAATAATTCCAATTTTTAAAAACATTTCACAGAATATGTAATAATGTTTGAATTATCGTGTTCCAGTATTTTCAATTTTCGGCATGCAGTTCCTGGTGTACATGTAAGTGATATTCTATATGTCAACATTTGTGCCCCTTTGTTTAGTAGTCTCAATATCACTACATTTAAGTCTTACCTGTCCTCAAGTGATGGACCTCATAAAATTGTTGCAGCCTGGTCATCGTTGGATGGATTCTTGTCGCTGGAACATTCATTTTGTGTGGCACATTCCTTCTTCTCCACAAGTAAGTTATTTACTGCTGACTATGCTTAATAGTCCAGTTGCAGATGCCTTCTTATGCGAGTTTATTAGCTAGAAATACCAACTCTTTATGTCTGAAATAAATTTTTTTTCACTAGACATATAAGAATCTTGTGTATTGAAACTCGATTAAATATTATGATTTGTCCTTGTAGTGAGAGATGAGAAAATCATCTTATTTACAGTCTGCAGCCCTGAATTAACATCCTACTTGGTATTTTTTTGTAAAGAGAAGATTGTTGTGTAGTTACTATCAACAATTTTTCCAAATGGTGAATCTGTCCTGTCATTTGAAACTTTAATATTCTCTTAGTCTAAAATTATTTTAATGATCATGTTCTCATTTGTCTTTCTATTCCATTTTGTTATTTCTTTTCCCTTTACTGTTTTGCTTCCCTTCACCTGCTTCCATGTTCGCTGCTTTGGCTAATTGTTGAACCTCTTCACACTTCAACTGGAAGAATCCTTTATAGGATGCGATCAGTCTATGGATCCTTCATAGACTCGAAGTTAAAGGATCTTAAAAAGTGTATCTTCTGCAAATTGCAAGTCTGTCTTATCACAGGATATTGAAACAGAATCTCCAGTCCCTTTATGGATTAATAGAATGCTGACATATCATGACAGACATAGCCTTCAAAATGGACATAGTTGGAGTGATGGGCTTGGGATACACTGCCAAGTACATTACCTTCTAGGAGTCCTAGCAAGGGTTCAGGAGTCTCGTTTCTTAACCTTTACAAACCCCTGTAATCTTTTTCAAGCTAGTATGCTTAAAAGAAATTGGATGTATTCCTTTTAGATTTCTTATTTCTTTTTTATTACTTCATTATTCTCTTACAGATTCATGGTAAGCCTTTTCTCCCTAATTTGTTTTTTCAGATCCCCGCACCAAACTTCTAATTATTCTTCCTTTTACATGCTAGTGTGGCTGGAGATACTTGTGTCGCAATGGATCATTGGGTGCAAAACCCCACTGCTCATACAGCTTTAGATGATATACTGCCCTGTGTGGACAAAGCAACCACGCAAGATACCTTGATAAAGAGCAAGGAAATCACTACCCAACTTGTTGAAGTGGTCAACCAGGTCATCACTAATGTCTCTAATCTCAACTTCTCGCCCAACTTTAAACCAATGTACATCAACCAATCTGGTCCATTGGTGCCAATCCTCTGCAACCCATTTTATGCCGACTTAACGATTCGGCCTTGCAGTGCTGGCGAGGTGGACTTGACCAATGCAACACAGGTAATTGGTAGAGCTAGAAACAATTGAAGTAGTGAACTCTTGCCAGCCTTTTTATCTGCCTCAAACTTTCCTTCATAACATTTTATTTGCAAAGAAACTGAAAATTTTCAAAAACTCTCATTCCAAAAATTGGAAGAAATATTCAACGTCTTCGATTAACTTGTTCAGGTATGGAGTAGCTATGTGTGCCAAGTTTCCCCGACCGGGATATGTACCACGACTGGACGTTTGACCCCTGCATTCTACAACCAGATGTCGGCTGCAGTAAATGTGAGCTATGGATTGAATAATTATGCTCCTTTCCTGATGGACATAGGAGACTGCACTTTTGCAAGGGAAACATTCAATGACATATATAAGGATCATTGTCCAAGTCTCAGGAGATACAGTAGATGGATCTACATAGGTTTGGTGATGGTCTCTACCGCAGTTATGCTTTCTCTAATCTTCTGGATCATATACGGTAGGGAACGGCAACACCGTGTGTATTCCAAGCAGCTAGTATCTGAATCAGCACAAGGTTCGGAAAGGGAAAAAAATTCCTGAAAAAATGAAAATCCAGTTCGCTTCATCATCATATTGTTGGCATTTGGTTGGAGAGGTTTTTTCAGCTTCGGTTTGATTTGCTGCTTTGTATATGCAATATGTGCATGGTAGTCTTTTCAGATTTCTCTCATGAAATTATTGTTAAATGCAACTTCTAACAACATGAGTTTTAAGCCTGGTTGTGACATTATTTCCAGCTTTCTAAGAAGAGTAAGGACAAGAAATGAACAGGAAACCATTTACTTGGTCTTGAAACTGGTCAGTGAATGGAATCAGGCTATCTACCTTTATACAAGTCTCTGATGTTTGCAATAGCAATCAAACAAAAATGGGCTTGCCCCACTAGGTTGAAAAATTAGGAAGCTTCCAAGTCCTGTCAATGAATGGAGGCAGGCTATCTGCCTTTCTACGAGCCTCAAATGTTTACAATAGTAATCAAACAAAAGAGGGCTTGCCCCACTAGCCTGGAAACTTAGGAAGCTTCCAGGTCCAAGGAAGGAAGCTTCGTGTTTAAAATTCATTAAAATTTTCGGTTCCAAACTTTCAGGCCAGCCTCCAGCCAGGTTTATTCTAAAATTGGATCTTTGACAAAGTAACGTAATTTATGTAATATGCAATTTTTTTTTTTTATTGGATGGTGACGCAAAATTTTCAGATCAATTTATTTATCAATTGGGATTAATTTTTTTCAGATAATTTAAATGTTTTTTCTTCATATCGACATGATGTATTTAAAAAGAATAAATTCTTTTAAATATTTGCTTTGAAATTTAAACTCAAAAAATCAATGAAAGGAAATAATATATGCCAATAAAAATAGAACACCTTGTGTTTCAATATGTTAGGTGGTCCAACCTGACCGAAAGCATCGACATGAAGACCTTCAATTTCAAAAGCTACAGCTCGACTTTCTACTCATTCCATTCCCACCATTTGTTGAGAAAAGATACTTTTCTTTCTTCTATATATATATATATATATATATATATATAAACAATTCAATTTCAAAAGCATCAACATGTTTAGATTTTGCAAATATTACATTTAAATCCCTAATGTTTATATATATTGATAACATTTTTTTTTTACAAATTTTCAAACAAATAAAAGAAAAAGAAAAAGGAATAGTATGGTAAATCCATGGAACAATTTCATACACAAATATGCCTATGCTACTTGGCAATTCTTGTTTACTTTATTAGAATAATACTTTCTTTACGTGTTTTTGAAGTGTTGTTTGAAATAATAAATGAATTTGTTATCCACGTCATCGTTTTATATTTGAATTAGAAGGTTATAATAAATAAATAAATAAATAAATAAAAATAGTTCAATTTATTTTTATATAATACTTTTAATCTATCATATATCTTTAAATTTTTAATTATATTCTATCTATTTTTAAAAAGTTTTAAAATATTTAATTTATCTTTCTAATTAATTTTTTTCGAGTATAGACAAATTTTGACCGAAATACTTTCTATTAAAATACAAAAAATAAAATAATAATTAAAGTTACATAAGTCGTATGTTTTATTTTGAAATCTTTAGAGTTTTTTTATATTTAAAAGCATTACAGTAAAAAAAAATTCACCATCGAAAATTTTTTTATCAGAAATACAAATTGAAAAGTTTTAAAAAAATTTAAAAACAAATAAAATACAATTAAAAATTTAAAGGCAAACAAAAAAACCTCGAAATATTTTATGAAAACAAATTGAGTTTTTTACCCATAAATAAGGTGTAGATATAGTAATTCAGATGGGTTTCGAATGTATAAAAATAGTTTGTTGACATGATTAATACAAGTATACAACCTTGTAATCATGTGTAAGATTTTAGAAAAAGGGTGGAACATGTTCCCAAAGAATAGCAGCGGCTTACAAATGCGACCTTTGAATAAATCATGGGACGGAGTTCTGGAAGTGGAGAACTGTTCTGGTTGACTTATTTCTTACATTTAAGAAGTGGTGGAAGCAAGTGATATGGGTGGCATTGTTGACCTAATTACCAAGAAAAGAATCAACCACACATGCTTTCTAATCTGCCGAATAAGTTCACCAATTTTTTTTCTAAGATCAATTTATTGTGCATCAAATATTTCTCGGTTATGTTCAAGGAATTTCTATATAAAAAAAAAAATGCAATCTGGTCAAATTTCTTCCTTTTTTTTTTTTTTTTTTAATTTCTGTATAACCATAACAAGCAATCCATGATTCGAATCTTTCACCAATTTTGTGAAATATGGTTGCCAACTTTATTACGATAAAATTTCATTATCACAAGGTAAGTTCAAGAAACATAGTGGAATAATAATAATAATAATAATAATAATAATGTAAAGATAATTTTTTTATGTAAAGATTTCGTTTTCGATGTAGCATTTTCAATTTTAATACTCTCTCTCTTTCTGGTTGGCTCTCTTGAACAGCAACCAATTTGGTGGGCTACGACGCCGACTTTTGACCTTTCCCTCCATTTCTTTGAAAAGAAGGGTCCCATTATACGTATAGATCGGTTACTTAATAGGCTAGGTTTGGGCCCACTAAATTACCTTCGGCTTCGGAGCAGTTGGGCTTTTTAAATCTTTTTAGACTACCCATTCAAGAAATTAATTATTTTATGTGCTAGTCAGATTCAATTACTCCTATTATTTTATTCATCATTTCCTTCTTGTCCTTCAAATTTGAAACACCCATTTAGTCCAAAACGCTCTTTAAATTGTATTACGAGGTTAGCTCTCACAAGTCGAAGAAGCTAACAAATTCATAAATAAATAAAAAATCAATAAATTATGATCTGATTTAAAGTTTGAACCATCGTGGTAAAAAAAGATTTTTAAATTTAAATATTAAACTAATTTTGTTTCTATTATATATTTTTAAAATTATATAAACTATTTTACTCGTCTATACATATGTGTGTGACATATAAGAAATATTTTTAATGTACATATAATTTTATATTTTTAAATATTACTTATCAATCAATCATGATTCATAAGAACCATGACATGAAAATGAATAAATTTTTTTAATAAAAAATGGTAACATAAAGAAATGTAAGTTGAACCATAATCCTATGCTTGGTGAGACCTCCTCTTTTCTTTTTTCTTTCTTTCTTTTTTTTTTTTTTAAAAAAAAACATATGAGATCAAGAAGTTGAGCCCGGGTGAATTTAATTTTGATTAATACGAAAATTAATTCGATAATACTCCATTACCTTCCTCTATATATATATAACATTAGTATGCAACCCTATGATAAAAAAAAGCCCTAAATTAATGGAAGGTTCACAACTTGATCAAGAAGCAATAAGGATAGTTGAGATGTATTATAAAAATGGAATGGCATCACATCGAAGGACTTTGAAGAAAAGGGAAGCATGGCTGTGCCATTTTCTCCACTTAACCTCTAATTTGAAGTTAGTGGACTTTTCGTGCTCCATTGTGATGCCTTCGTGCACTCCAAATAATAACCATCCTCCACCACATAAACCTTGCAAGGATGTATCGATCTCAACCAACCCCTTCTCTATTTTCCCAAATTCCATCCACCATCACCATGTGAGTGTGTCTTTCTGCATCTCTCTTCCTATCAGCCATGCATTTTTTCTCTAGGTCAGTAATGAGGACTCCAGCTACTCATTAGATCTGCTTTCGTGATTAGCGGAGAGTGCATATATGCCAGAATTCTAACACCATCTTTTTTAATATTTTTAAGAGCATATATTAAAACTATAGTTATTCTAATCAATCCTTATTTGACGATTTGGTGTGATTGAGTTAAGAAGTCCAAATTCATTGATTATGAGGCAACACGGAAAAAAAAATTAAAAAGAATATGGTTTTGTCTTTCAGAATGAAAAGGAAAAGAAAAAATGACATTTTAACTAGAAAAATTTATAAGTCGAAGTAGTTGTGTTTTTATCTTACGTGTAAGTATTTAATTAGTTAGATAATATTGTTGAATTGCCAATTAAAATCGATGTAGAATTTTTTTTTGAAGAGGTTTAATCTTTCACACGAACATATTGATTTAAACTATTGTTCATATGATAAATTTTTTATATTAAATTATGGTTCAAATCTCAACCAATAAGTTTTTTGCACTTGTAAGACCTAAGGGATTCAAATTTTTTTCTTTTTTAAAGTATTTGAGCCTAATTACAACAAGAGAGTAGAGTAGCCTCCTATTTATATAATAAGGATCAATTCGAGTTCATCGTGATACTCTCATTTATATAATAAGGATCAATTCAGTTCATCGTGATAATACGATCTTCTTTCCTATTCCATTAATTATTAATTACTAACACTAATCTCTTAACGTTTAATAACCGTGTAGGCTGCAGTTTCTCTATCCATGGCAAAAAAAAAGTCTCAATTATGATAGTTTTTAGTTATAATTATATAATAAAGAAAGATTATCGTTTATTATGATATGAAATTCAAGGAAAGATTATCATTTATTATGAAATTCAAGGTGGACATAACCTTTCAATAAGAAAAATAAAATTTTCCGATAAAATTTGAAACAAATCATTCTATTTGCATTGATATATTCAAATGAAAATTTCTTTACCTTTTTCATCTCTTTCAAAAAAAAAAAAAAAGAATTCAGAACAATAATTAACATGAAAACTAAACTTACTACCACATAGATAATTAATTGGATTAGTTCGAACAGTACAGAAATGAACATTCCACCCAACTCATCATTACAAACCACAGTGCAACAATACTATATTAGTTGGTTGAATTTTTGGCTTCCTTTGCAAGAACTTTTTACAACTCCCTCATAAAAACGGAGTAAAATATAATTTAGTCCCTCTTGTTTGGAGAAACAAATTATTTAGTTTTTTTTATTTCAAAAACTAATCATTTAGTTTCTCATGTTAAAATTCTTAATATAATCGTTTGATTTATAGCTGATACCAAAAATACCATTTGAATATATAAACTCATATTAGAAATGAAACAAACACACATTTTTATCTCCATCGTAAGCATGAAACAAACACACTCTTTTAGCTCTCGAAAATTGTTGTATTTAATCTTCATATTCGTTCATGTCCTTGTTTAATCTTTATACGTGTTTTTGTTCTTACCCTTGGTTTTGTTGTTATGACGCTCTCTCTTAGTCTCTTGCAATCTTTTCATTTTTCTCTTCAAATTATTCTTACTCGGTTTACACAATTACAAATATTTTTTGTTTTTCTCTCTAGTGTGCATTTTACTATGACAAATTAAATTCTAATTCAAATCTCAATTCTTCACTACAATTAAGATAATCAAAAACATCATCATCACTATACTCCGCCCCATACCAAAACCCATAACAGACTTTCACTTGCCCAACTAATGCTGCAATTCTTTCCATCTTGCACCAATCATCTTATTCTCATTTTTTAGGACTCTTATTTCATCTCTTAGCTTGGTAATTTTGTTTAAAACAAGTGTTCTTGTAGGTTGGTTAACCTCTCCATTACTTTGGCTATTCAAGCCACCATAAGTAAGTATCCTTCGACCAAGCCAATGCCCACATGCTGATACGGAACAAGCATAATACAATTTGTATTTATTTAGTTGTAACTTCGAAATCTTGACGGTTGCTATCTTTCCACAATTATAATTGATATTAAAAAATCGTCCACCATCATTGTCACTCTCAATTTCACTTTTACCCGACATTATTGATTACGATATATATACAAAGAGAAGCTAAATTCAAAAAAGATAGAAGAAGACAGGTGAATGATTAGAAAAGAAAAGCCGCAAAATAAAGAAAATAGAAGAAGACCATGAATGAGAAGAGAAAAGAGAAGATGCAAAATTAAGGAAATAGAAAAAGATGGTCAATAAAAAGAAATGAAAGAAAATAGAAGAAGAAGAGAAAAAGAGACACAATTTAGAATTTGTCATTATAAGAGGAAGAGAATAAGAGAAACATAATTTAGTTTTATATACGACCAAAAGAACTATTTGAGAATAAAACATATTCAAGTAAAAACATCTTATCATTTTATTAACAATCAACGGACAGAAAAATAAAGTTATTAACAGAATATAAACATAAGAAACTAACTGATTAGTTTTTAAAATCAGAGAGGTTGAATAATTTTTTTCTCCAAACGAGAGGACTAAATTATATTTTACTCCGTAAAAACGCAACACCAATTTTATTTTTTAATTTTTTCAAATGGCGACAACTCCATCTGTCTGTAAAATGAATGTTCATTGTTGTTTTGGTTCTCTACATGAATACATGGTTAAATGCGGCCAACGGAATGCACGTGTAGGCAAACTATGGGCTTTGTGAGCAAAACAATATGCTGGCATATAATATTAATGTTGTTGATATCTAATAAAGACAGCTAATTATGCTACAAAAATTAGCCGAACTGCAATTAAACTTACAATATCTAGATCAAACAAACTAAGGCTAAGTCTGGCTGGATCATCATCATTATTATTTTTTACAGGAATAGGACAAGATTAACCCAATATATAATCTCCATTTTCAAGAGTTATTTTTCAAAATTAAAAAAAAATTAATGTAAAAGGATCGTATTGAAAAAATATCAAGAATACAAGACGAAATATGCTATTAGTCTAATATATAATCTCTATTTTTTAAAAAATATTTTTTAAAATTAAAAAATTAAGAAAATATTAAAAATACAGAGTTGAAATATGTGAATATTACAATATATAATCTCTATTTTCATTTTTTTTATCTCTATGTTATCTCAGATTTAAAAATTTAAATTAATTATTCGTTATTTAACTAGATGTATAAGATAAAAACAACTATAAAATTTTTTTATGCTTCTATAAAAATTTAAAATCAAAACCACATGTAAACAAATAGAAATCCTCCTATTTCATTTCATCTCTTTGATACGTGGAGGGCATGTGAGGCCATCATTTATGGCTAGAATTTAACTATTTCAACTTGGTTTGTCAAATTATACAATAATATCATCATACCATGTTCTTATTTTTTAAGCTTCTAACATTAGACTTAAATACTCATAATCTCCAACAACTTGGTAATACTAAAATAAAGGTCAATTGTCAATCATTTTCAAGTATTATCCATTTGTATACAAAATCTCCTTCAAATACGTGACATTAAAGAATCTGGCTACTGCAATATCATTGTCACAGCTGTCATGTTTCCCATAAACAACTCTACAACATTAATCTTTTTTTTTCTTTTCACCTTGGAATTCTCAACAGCTCAAGATAATGTCTCTTGTTTGGGTGTTTTAGATGAATATTAAATCTTGATACTCTACAGGAGGCAAGAGGTAATATCTAGCCAAAAGGCTACTGAAACCATGACTGTGCTGAGACTAGCTAGGCCACGAGGAAGCAGAACATTACCCTCTCTTTACTGGCTAAAAAACTTTATTCACAGTAAATTTACTGTTGAGAGTGTTAAAAAAAATATTAAGGCATTGATTTGGATCTGCTTGTTGAATCTTGATACTCTACAGGAGGCAAGATGGCTAAAGTTCAAACAATTTCATAATTGAAACTTGCCATTTTTTTTATGGGAATATGTCAGTAGAGAAACAACTGTAATTAAGACAAGGTTAGAGACACGTACGAAGTAGATGCAATTTTTAAAATTTATTGTACCTTACAATATATTTTATGACAACCAATGTAGTTTGTACAAGTAGTATTTAACAGGTTATGGTTTGGCTTAAACCAGACTGGTAAGTCCAATAATGCACCGGACAAATTAGTGGCAATGACCAAAGGTATGGCTAGGGATTTAAATGGGGATTTAATTAATTTATTAAGTTGGTTGTAACAGGCCATAATTGCCTCATTTCTATCGTCATCTTCATGTCATTTATTAATTATTATTTTATTAACAACAGTAAGGAATATGAGTTTATCCCACAATTGACATTAACTTTCATCTTCCTAGAATTTTAATAACATATACTTACGCCTATAGGAAAAGATTTCAGTATCTTTTCGTAGACTTGTTACTTTTATCGATAAGATTCAATAATACGAGTTTGTTGATTTTATCCCGATGTGTCAATAAAAATTGATTTCGATATCTTATCGCGGACTTATTACTTTTATCGATAAGACTTAATTGTACGGTTTGTTATTTTTATCTTTATGTGTCAATAAAAATTGATTTCGATACCTTATTGCGGACTTGTTATTTCTATTGATGAGATTTAGTAGTGCAACATTTTGTTTCATTGATAAATAATGATAAGAGATTTTTGAGTTTGAAACTATGAAAAAAAGTCATATTTTGAACAATTTAATAGGAAAAAACTCAAACATCTTATTTGATTATTCAAAAAGTAGAGAAAATGAATGTTATTCGAAAGGTTAATAATTTCTGTTTTAACAAGTCTCTTTTCATTTGACTAGAATCATTTATGATGTTTGTAATTTCTATTGGAGTTTTGTAAAAATTATAATGATTATATATTATTTTTAATAAAAATAAAATAACATTTTTATCATACATAAACATACCCTTCCAGTGTGTAATTTTTTTCTTTTTTTATGACTAGTTGGTATATACTCATGAGGATTTATTCATCTTTCTAGTGTAATTAAAGGCAAGTTATTCAAACCAAAACTAGAAATTGACGAAAATGTTACTTTTCACGACTTGACTCAATTTTAATCTTACCTTTATCCATATGCCATATCCTCGAACTATACAGGCACTAATTAAATTGAAATTGCAATATAGTGATTAAAACTATAGGTAAATATTTTTTAAGGTAGATCAATTATAATAAACTTAAATACCTTCGATGTAGTCATGCATTTAGGCAGACATTGGTTGCAACTTGCAACTGAACTTTCCGGTGACATAGGTTTGGCATTTAACAATATTAAGGCTTGCCTGCTTGGCTTTCAAAACTGGGTAAATCACCTGGGCCAGAGAGAAAACGAGTCCTGGGGTGTCTTGACTGTCAAATAATGAAAGGTAACGAAACTTTTAGCAGTTGAAAATGAAGTCAAGTCTAAAAATTAATTAAAATTTAAAAAGAGTGACTGTCTTTTCTAGGCAAATGCAGTTGATTCGAAAAGTATAAAATATATAAAACTCCGGCAAATTAAAGCCGACTGCCAGACCACAAAGTTTACTCTCTGACATGGCTGACAAAGCAAAAAATAAAAAATAAAAATTGTGGTGGAATAATTTGATTATTGCGTATTTCTCATTTTTAATATCTGCTGAGACTATTCCATGATAAAAGAGTTGACACAAAAGATGAAGAAATTGTTATTCTTGCCGTAAGCAATGCACTAGTCCATTTCTTAGAAGGCAAGACGAATGCACCAGCTTGATTCGGTCTAAGAAATCAACAAATCACGTTGTTAAAGTCCTAATTAATAATAAGATCTCCATACAAAGATGGTCAATTTGCCACCGTTGATCTTGTAAATCAAACGTTCAAGAAACGGCACGCAGCCGTGCCGAAACGACTCTACTCGTCATATTACACGAATCACATGTTCGAAACTTCGCTGCTCGTGCGGCTATGTCGACAAGAATTGTCCACGAATTTGTAAAAATTTTCTTCTCAAGAAAATTTCTCAATTTGATTCTAAAAACATTTCATGATCATATTACACGAATCGCATGTTCGAAACTTCGCTGCTCGTGCGGCTATGTCGACAAGAATTGTCCACGAATGCTACAAATTTTCTTCGCAAGAAAATTTCTCAAGTTGATTCTAAAAACATTTCATGATCAAACAACGCATGTTCCTTCATTTGGTAGAGATTCTAGTTCGCCCATATCAAATTCGTGAAAAAAAAATAAAAACAGTCAACTATACTTTTTTCACCTCCTTGTTACTTTTTTTTCCTTGCCAACCTTCAAATTGCACCACTAAAAAATCAATATAGATATATTTATAAAAGTTTCTTTCTTTTCCAATTCATCATTAGATGCGAACCTAAAGTAACAATACAAAATTGCTTCCATTTAAATTCCTCCACTCCATGCCCGCCAACAATTTATTTATTCGGAAAAAGCTCGATGGGTAAGGGACAGTTACGACTTTACGACATAAAAAGGGCTTTTAGGATGGCAATGTGTAATTTCCAACAAAGAATCGTTACATTCTCGTACTTACATAACTGACCGTGTCCCAAAACTTTACACATGGCAGCTTCAGCAGTTGCCCAGCAACGCTGGGATCTAAACGGCTCCTTTTCTCGTCCTCTTCTCCTGTCCGCATCGCAGAATTCCAACCGTCAGATTAGAATCTACACCCCATAACTCTACCCTCTAGCTAAGCCGACCGCATCTAACCATAGTTAGCTCAAGAAACACAAAACCTAACTCCCCAAAACACCGATCGAACACCCATTATTTACATCCCTACCCTCTTCCCTCTTACCTATAAATCCAACCTTGGAGACTCGCTAGGTTTGCCAAACCCACTACCCAATACCCCCCTTTAGGGAAATACAAAAAGAAAAAAAGAAGATAAAATCCCTTACTTCTTCTTCTCTCGCTTCTCTATTAAGAAAAAATAAAAATAAAAATCAGAAGCTCTTCTTCTTCAACTATGGCTATCGCTTCTTCACAGTCAAGAAGATCGAGCGGTCCTGTCTTACGCTCTCTGTCACCAAGTGGAAGATTACAAACGCACAACAATTACAGCCTATCTTCATCTTCTTCATCTGCTTTTGCATCCTCAACAAGTTCAAGTTTTTATTCTCCACCATCCACATTTTTCCAGAATTCTCATCAACGATCAGCGTCTCCGACACGTGTCAATATTTATTCATCATCTCCTTCTTTTCGTTTCTCTATTGACCGATCTATCTCTCCTAGTCGGTCAATATCCGTTGCGAAAAAGAATCACAGCCATCCGATCTCGGCTCCGAAGAGGAGCTGTATGTGTTCTCCTACAACACACCGAGGCTCGTTCAGGTGTAGTTTGCATAAAAACACTCCGAGTCCTTCTCATTCGACGCCATTTACTCCAAACCGGTTGAATATGAGGCGGTCCGCTATGACAAATTCTCTGGTTAGAATCGGTGGTGTTGAAGGCGAGTGGGTGAAGAGAGCGTTGACAGCTTTGATTAGGCCTTCATCGCACCAGCAACGGAGGAGAGGCGCGTTCCTGCCGCGGCAGAGTCGGTTATCAATAATGTCAAAAGCGGATGATGAAATCTGTTGATTTTTCGGCGGTTTCGATTACAGGTTGGTGTTCTTGGTTTCTCTCATTTTTTTTGGCGGCCAAGGTGTGCATATCTGAGTCAACTCGCTCCGAAGCAAGTCGGATCGGCTGGGAGGAGGGCACTGAGTTCGTACTGGATGGATCTGCTATGAGTCGTAACTGCCGAGATTGGGACCGAGTCAGCTCGGACGAGTTAGATTTTGTGTTGGACTTTAGATTGGAAGAGAAAATCCTTTTGATTGTACATATCAATTCCTATGGAAGGAGATCTTCGGACTTAAATTTCTAAATCCTCAAAATTAAAAATTAAACTTAGAATTAATCCTGGGAAATTAAAATTTAATCCTTATAATTAAGGATTTAATCAATTTGATTCCAAAATTTTCCCAAGTTCGATACCGTAGCGTTTGTGGTGTTTGCAGCGTTCTGCTTGCCGTTTACCACCGTTCCGTTCACCGTTTCCACGGGTCCGTTACTCGTCATCTGTTACGCGTGCCGTTACCATTCATCCGTTGCGTCGTGTTTGGTGCGAGGTATATTCTTTCTATTTCTGTTTTATATTTATATATATTCGTTACTATATATATATATGTTTTTTTTTAACTGGTGCAGGTATGTATTTGGCGTGGCGTTTTGTTTGGGACTTTAAATTTTGTGGACTGGCTTGAGGATTTGAAAGTTAATTTCCATTTGCTTTGCGGGACATTATCTATGGAACTGATTTAGGAGATTCCAGTGGAAATTAAGGAAGTAAATAAATAATTACGGCAGTTCTAAAATAAGTAATTATGGAAATTCTCAAAAAAAAAAAAAAGGGGCCGGTAAAAAATGTTAGGGCAAAAAGGAGAGATAGCTGGAGACAGCTGGCTCAACGTGTGCAACTAGAAAGGTTTGAAAAGGAGAATATTCTGGAAAAAATTTCAAGGAATTTTAAAAAGAAACTAATTCGGAAATTTCAAGGAAATAAGAGGAAAAATGAAATCTCTGTAATGCCCTGGCATTGAAAGATGATAATCACCTATGATTGAGTGGAAAAATCAATTTGATTAAATGAAAATTTTTTCGAGGAGATATTGAGGATAATAATTTATACTCTTCATTTTTGTAAAATTGAAGATTTGGCCAAAATCAAAAAATAATTGATGAATGGAACCTGCGCACATACCTAAAAGTCAACAATGACTTGGTGAATCAATCAGTGACATCATCTTTAAGCCGTTGGAAGAAAGGAAGAGAACATTTCTAAACGTAACGAAAGGAAAAATAAAAAAAGAAGAAAAAAGATGTGGCTGTCTTGATCCCAAAGCTTTGCAAAATATTCCTGCCTCTGCATCATCTTTGAGCCGTTGGAAGGTCCATTTCATATCATTACGTATCCAAGTGACATCGAACGTTCCAAAAAAAATTGACAGCAATGCACAGTTTAGGATTTGAGTGTGTGTATTGAAGCCACTCGATTGAGCCCATCCTCCCGTTTTCATCACCACCTGGCCAAGACAAAGTTGGTTAGTGTAATGGCTTTTTTTTTCCCCCAACCATTAATTCTTGGCCCCTTATGCAGACAGGTTCAACTTCCAAGCAACCCAAACAAAAGAACACTAACTTCTTTCTTTTAGGAAATTCAAAGCCCAAAACATGCTACAAATTTTAGCAAATTATAAATTAGTCCCTCTAGTTTCAAAAAATAAATAAATTATTTTTTAAAAAAAATTAATTTTCTTATAACTTAATTTTTTCGTTTTTTAATTTATTTTGATTTTTATTAAAAAAATAAAAAAGTGAATGAAAGAAACTAATATTTTTAAAATAAAATAATATCAAATTAAGTACGATATGTTAAAAAATTAAAAAATTAATTTTTAAAATAAAGAAATTAATAGATTCGTTTTTCGGAAATAAATGGACTTCTATAAATTTCGTCAGAGACCCATCATGGTTGGACTAGAACCTAACTAAGTTTCTTGATCTGCGGTCTAAATTGTCAGTATTTCACCTGCCACTTCGAGACTTTCCGTTTGTGATAACTTCCAGGTAACTGCCTTGATGCAGTGTCCTGTTAGATTCCTTTGGATTATAGCTTCGAAACATAACATGTGAGTGGACCATGCTTCGCAAATGGGAATGTCTCTCGAAATTGTGTTCAGGAGATAAGCATGAACTTTAGGAGCTAGTGATTTATGGCTGTGAAGTGCATGTAAACATGTGAACTGGATAAGAACTGGACAAGAGACAAATCACGAAATCTACAACTTACGTAAATTGCTCGTGTGTTCGTTGGGGACATTGAAATGTTAATGAGCAATTCGAGCAACTTTAATGTGGAGAAATTTTAATATATCGGTTCATTTTTTTTATGTATTTTGAAGTTAATTTCTTTCTGAATGTGGTTAAAATGCATTCTTCAATATTTAGGATCTCAAATATTTTGAGAATAAATTTTTAAAAATATTAATCATAAATATCAAATTCTAAACCTTACTTACAAATCAATACTTGCTTATCACTTGATTATAGTTTTATAGTTTTATTTGAGTTTTTTTTTCATATGGCGGCGGTGATTTACACGCTTCAGGGCTAGCCAGTCTTCCATACCCTTTAGCCTAGAGCCTCTTTGATGGATAAGTATGTAACGATTATGAATGATAGCTTAGATGGCGATCAGTGTTAGATTTTAGTAGCAAGTGGGAGATGGCATTAAGTAATTGAACCAACTTCACAACCTTCTTCATTATTGTAGCATTCACCCAATCAATGCTAACCCTAGCGTTTTCTCGTTAATTTCCTTTTCTGGCCTTTTTTTTTTTGGTTTGTTTGGCTCGTCTAGAAAAATAAAATATCTAAAACCCATTTAATAAAGATGCTATATATATATATATATATATATATATATATATATATATATATATCGTATGTTGAATACTGTTTATGTTTGTGTTTACGAGGAATCTAGATTAATATCTAGATTTATGTTTTATTTGTCTTTATTTTTATCTTTATCTTGTAGGGTTTAAGTTCTTGCAGAAACCGTTCATGTGAGAGTATCAGAGAGTTTAATTTGTTGTCTAATTCGATAAAAAATTCAATTCCAACAATTTTTTTTTATATACAATTATAATGTTTTAATAGTGATGTATTTGTGGCTTTTTTAGTATTCAAGAAATACTATTTTCCATTCCAAAAATAAAATTAAAAATTAGCATTCATCAATAAAAAGACCTGAATTTATTTCTCATCCCGTATGTGCAACATCAAAGCTCCAATGCTTTTACCCAAATCAAAAGAGGAAAAAAGAAAAAGAAAAAAAACAACTAATTCCATTACAGGTTCGCAAATGCATGCGAAACGAAACCATGAAAACGAGGATGTTAGGAACAAGACGAGCAAACCTCGCTGCGGTTCTCCAGTGGGACTGATTTTGTCTCGAATTCATTGCCAGTCTGGATTTTTTTTTTTTTAAATTGCAATTTCATACGTCTGTAATTTATTGCTAGTTGGATATTTTCCAGAAATTTGCGTCTTACTTCGAATTTGTAGCACAGTTTGAAAGAAAGTCCCATCTGGTGACAGAACATTTCCGTCAATGCATAGAATCTGTGCCCGCTCTGCTTGCAATCTGCATTGATTTGAAAATTACCATCAGAATGTAGAAACGGACCATACCTACAGAAACTTAAAACCCAATGCCACTTGAGCCCAGATTGAAAATCTATACTATTAATATTACAGTTTTGAATGGTGGATGGTTTTTTTTTTTTTTTTTTTTGGCTATCGTAGTCATAAATTACCGAAAATTTTATAATATTTGAAAAGTAAAAATAATAATTAATGACATGTATAGTAATTATTATATAGATTCATTTTAAAAATAAAAATAAATACATTAAAAAAAAAAATTAAAAAGAACTTGTGCTAAGTGAAAATTTCTTATCACTTTTAATAAATTTTGATGTGATTATTTCAAGAAATTTTATAATGCACGATGAGTAACTAGTGACATGTACGATAGTTACTCATTGGGTCCACTTTGAGGAGAGAAATAGACACACAAAAAGAGAGAGAAAAATAGGAGAGAGAAAATAAAAAAATTTGAGCAGACGTGAAAATCTTTTTATCACTTTTGATAGGTATAGATGTAATTTCTCTCTTTTTTATGTGTCTATTTCTCTATTCAAAATGGATACGAAGTAACTACCGTATACGCCACTAGTTACTCCTTGTATATTATAAATTTTTTCTGATTTTTTCTTTTCTACGTGTACTATTTCTCTTTTTAAAATAGATTCAGTGAAGTAACTATAAGTACATATCATTAGTTACATAAATCACCAATTATTCCTTAAATATTATAAAATTTATTAAAAATCATGATTGAATATAATATTAAAATAATAAAATATTTCTGAAATTATTATATAACAGTCATTATATAATATAAAAATCTTTATTTAAAAATATGATTAGCACTCACAAAATTATTTAAACCATTAACCATTAGCCCACTGAAAATAGGAAAACCATATAAATCACATAAACGACAAATAGTCGGCTCAACCGTTGAATTTTAAAGGACGAAACGCGTCGTCGCGCTATCTCTCAACTCTTACCATATCCTTTCCCTCCCCTGTACTCTTTCTCCTCTGCTCACTCCTCTCTTCGCCATGTCTACTACCTTAACATCTCTCAAAAAATCACGACCCTCCATCAACCACCTCTACGTAATCCAACGGCTCCAATCCCGGCACCTCTCTACTCCACCACAATCCAGTACTTCTCTCCCTCTAATCGCTACCTCCACGTCCAATACTGACAATCGCACAAACAAAACTCTTTCTAGATTGTTCTCCGGCCTCGCTGCAGGCGCCACTTTTGGCTTACTATACTGTTCAGTGAACGATTCTGACACGACACCGTTTTTCTCCTTCGCTGACTGGTCAACGGACAATGATCGGCGCTCGATTTCTTTATTTCCCAAACTATCCTTACCTGATTACACCTCTAGTTACATTTTTGGAGGTAATGTTTTTCGTTAATTGATTAACTCGCTATTAATTAATCAATTAATTAAGTAGTCGTGTTTTGATTTGCTTTTTTTTTTTTCTTTAATTCGTTGTTGTAGATGCGTTTAGGAGAAAGATTTTCTTCAATTACGAGAAGCGAATAAGATTAAGGAGTCCTCCTGAGAAGGTAATTTACATTATAAAAAATGTGATTGATGTTTGATTAAGAGTGATTATTTTTTAAACACTAAAATTTGTGAAAATGAATTTTTTTTTCTGTTTTGTCTAAGGTTTTTGAGTACTTTGCGTCTGTTAGAACACCAGATGGTGAGATGCTTATGAAACCGGCAGATTTAATGCGAGCGGTTGTTCCGGTTTTCCCTCCATCTGAATCCCATGTTGTTAGAGATGGATACTTGATAGGGGAAAGGAATCCCGGCGAGTTAAGATGCGATCCTTCGGAATTTTTCATGCTATTTGATGTGAATAACGATGGCCTTATATCTTTTAAAGAGTGAGTAGCTGACGTGTACTCGTTGTTTCTTTCCTTGTACAAGCAATTTTAGCATTAAAAATGCATGTTCAGTTGGTGCATTGTGTTTTCTTGGTTGTTTGTAGGGTATGGCTAATTTTTGTTTTCTCCTACAGGTACATCTTTTTTGTTACGCTTCTCAGTATCCCGGAATCAAGCTTTACTGTCGCTTTCAAAATGTTTGACATTGACAATGATGGGTATGTATGTATTGGAAGCTCCGATAATTAGAGAGATAGCCTTTTGCTGTATTCAATGCATTAATGGGCTTATTGAAATCTAATTTGTGTAGTTTAATAGTCTGGGTGCTTTTTTGAGCTTTGGTGTGTGCTGATCATTGAAAAGGATTGTCCTTATGGTTATTGTCTTGACCTTTTTGGGATATTGTATATAGGGAAATAGAAAAGGAAGAGTTTAAGAAAGTGATGGCATTGATGCGAGCTCATAACAGACAAGGGGCTGTCCACAGGGATGGTCTTCGAACGGGGTTGAAAATTCATGGTTCTGTGGAAAATGGAGGTTTGGTGGAGGACTTCTTTGGCAAAGATGGAAAGGCACGCCTCCAACTTGATAAATTTGTTCAATTTATGAGACGTTTGCACGATGAGGTAAACCTCTACCTCCTTCTTCTTTCCATAAAAGATGGATTGGATCACGTTACTGCTTTTGGTATTGCTATTGCTGTAATGATGAAATGGACATTCCAAGAAATTTTCTTGGCAGTATGCATCCATGTCCACTATAACAATTTGCACTTTCTTTTTATCCCATGGCTTTCTTGAATTTTGGCAAACTTGTGCTCCATCATTAAGATCTCTTAACAAAACGGAATCAAAATTTGATGCAACTATGAGCAGTAGCAACCAGAATTTGAATATCACCCCTTGATCCACCCAGGGAAATCTGATGTGTTGGAAATATCTAGTGTGGCCATAGTGATAATCTATGGCAGTCATTATGTATTTAAATCAGTTTTAATTGCTCACATGGTACTACCCTTTCAGTGTTTGAAATTTTAGTAAATTTGGTTGTTAGTGTGCTAGCAATGATCATCCCAGAAACAGAGAGAAAATGCTATTTTGATGAAGTTAAATCAGATTAAAAGGGAAAAAAGAAGCAGACTTCCTGCTGAGCATCTAAGCTTCTTTTAATCTTTCAAGTTCTTTATTTACCATAATTGTAGTGATTAGAGAGCTCAATGAAATTGTTCCACTTTTTAGAATGTTGTTGGTGCAATTCCTATTGGTCTTTCAAGTGGGAAAAGAAAGGATGGGTAGGACAGTTGTTTAGAGAGCTTCAATGAATGCGTTCCGGTTTTAGAATGTTCAGTTCATGTATGCTAAACCAAAAACGTTTCATGCTTTGGAAGGAAATTTAGATGGTATGCTGAATTTCTTGCATCACATTCATGATAATCTTGTTTGCTTGTCAGGTTTGACTTGGTCAGCATGCTAATACCCTCCTTTCCCCAACCTCTCTAGGCACACACTAAGCTCCTGCAGGGGCGGGGACAGGCTAGTGAAAGTTTGATTTTGTGTGGTATGAATGGCAAGTTAATCATGTGTGTGAAATAGACAAATTTTATGTTGCATTCATCCTTAAGACTGTTATTGTTTTCTGCAGATGTTGAGATTGGAATTTGCACATTATGATTACAAATTAAGAGGAACCATATCTGCTAAAGATTTTGCGCTATCCATGGTTGCTTCTGCTGACCTGAGTCATTTAGGCAAGTTGCTTGATCGGGTTGATGAACTACATGATCGAGCCAACCTCAGTGGCTTACGCATAACATTAGAGGAGTTTAAAAGCTTTGCAGAGTTGCGTAAAAAGTTGCAGCCGTTTTCTTTGGCCCTCTTTAGTTACGGCAAAGTAAATGGCCTATTAACGAAGGAGGACTTCCAAAGAGCTGCTTCCCATGTAAGACACTTGACCTTGCTTAATTTTATTTTGTCCCCTCCCATTACTTTTGGGTACTGTTGTGTTCAAAAAGTATGCATGTATGGTCATGTAGACTAGCAGATGGTTATTAGAATGGATAGTCTAGTGGCTTCTGTTCACAGTATTACAGCATTTTAAGAAGCTGTCATTTGACTGTGTGTAAAGCTTCTACTGGTTGATGAGTTGG
Source organism: Dovyalis caffra (assembly GCA_963924115.1). Classification (NCBI taxonomy): domain Eukaryota; kingdom Viridiplantae; phylum Streptophyta; class Magnoliopsida; order Malpighiales; family Salicaceae; genus Dovyalis; species Dovyalis caffra. The sequence continues at coordinate 15,986,401 of CAWUPB010001194.1, read as the reverse complement.
AAAATAATTAGGTGGAGAGTGTTTATACAGTAGCAGAGCTAGGAGCTTTATGGCGGGGGGACGGATGAATGTGCTAAGCTGGATAAAGTCATTCACGTACACACAATACTACATGGTTCAAAGTTGCATATAATGAGTAACTTTTTTATTTTGATGGGGCTGTTTTTGTTTAAAAATGGAAAAAATATTTTCAAAACACATTAAACTTATGGAAGTTTTTTGAACTTTTTGGGTTTCTTTTATTTTAATTTTTCTTTTTGGTTCATTGGGAGAATTGTTGAGCCTTGAGTTACATACACAATGAAAGGCAGCCCTCCTATCTCCCTTCTTGTTCTAGGTGCGAACTGGGTTAATCCCATGTCATTTGGTAGCACCAAGTAACTTGCAAGTTAACTAATTTTTTGTTTATTATGGGGTCAATGATTATGCTTTTCTGATATTTTGGGTGTTTTACGTCTTTCAAACTTGTATTCCTGGATCATTGGAAGTTAACTTTCTTTTGCTACATGATATCTATGCAAATATCAGGTTTGTGGAGTCTCCCTCAGCGACAGTGTGGTTGAGATCATTTTCCATGTGTTTGACTCAAATCGTGATGGAAGTCTAAGTGCAGATGAGTTTGTAAGAGTTTTACGCAAACGTGAAAGGGACATTGCACAACCAGTGGAATCAGGACCCCTGGGATTTTTGTCTTGCTGCGCAAAGTGTGCAGATAACAACTCCATTGAACGGTTCCTTTCTTAATCTACATCTTGGTCCAGGACCCCTGAAGTGCACAGGAGGATGCTTTTGTATGTGTTGCAAAATTGTCTGGAACTCCTTTTGGATATATGTTGCAGTTGAAGAATGCAATTAGGAATTCTAACAAGTTGGCACTATCGATCCTTTTCTAACTTTTTGAAAATTAGAAAGGAGTTTTTGCTGAAGATGTAGAGAATTTGCCACTTCTTACCGTTGCCACTCTTAACCTTGTGCAATATTAGTTGCCACGGAAAAGTTGTACAGTTTATACGTCTGCAAGCTCCTTCCAGTAATTTTGTGAACATCCCCGAAGGGATGAATGTTTCCTGTAGAAGGCAGCTGGCATGAACTTACTAAAGTTTTACTATGATATATGAAAGTAGTTGATATATATATATGAAAATTTAGGATCTGTTGAACATTTTGTATGGAATTTTGCAAAGTGAACTGTGTTTTTTTTATTAACTAAATTACTGTTTTTTATTCTCGTTTTTTGTTAAAATTACATTTTGACTGGTGCTGAGAATGTATTGAAGAATATACTAATCACTGGATATGTCATTTACGCAGCATCTTGATTCTTAATTACCAAAGTACAGTTTGTGAGCAATGGAACTCAGGGAAGTAATGTGGTCATTCAACGTACAAAGAGCCCTGACCACTTTTGCAATAATAAAGGTGCTAGATACTTGCCAACGCACGCCACTAATTGTCCGTAATACATGAAAGGCTAACCTTAATCAACCATGCCAGGAATTCTGTTGATTATCTAAGATTGAATCGAAAATTAGAAACTAATCTGATTCGGAAACGGAAAAAAAAAAAAAATTGGAGCTGCGTTGTCATAATCTAAGCTATCATAGAACTCCAAACTCCAAAGATGTTTAAACGTATCAAAACAAGGTTACAAAGAATCGAGAAATAGCTGGTTGCAATGCAACTATAAACGATGACTGATTGTTGCAATTCTTAAAGAAATCATCATTGACAGCACTTAGTCCAATCTTCAAACTGATAATTAGCACCTGTAGGGAGCAATGAGAGTCTCATCCGATCAGGCCTACAGTTGCCAACTCTCCAACCAAATCCATGAAACGATAATCAGCACCTGAATCAAGTTGCTTGGCATTGCAGTCCCCATCAATAACATAATGTTGGTTAGTATCCCCAAAGTCAGAATCTGGTGTAGTATTATAAGTTACACAATCAACAAACTTCATGTTCTTGAAGGATTCTAAACCCAAATGGGTAGCAGGAAATACATTATCACCATTCTCTAGTGAGCCTGAAGTTGATTCAGAAGCAGTCCTTGAAGTTGTGCAGTCGTTACTGTTGTTATTGGAAATAACATTGTGAGAATCGGAACTGAAATCAGAAGACTCTAGGAGATTCCATATATCATCCATGTCGACTTCCCCTAGAAAATCAATACCATTATTAATAAATGAAGAATCAGTAGTCCAACATCCATCAAAATAAATTTCTTCATCTAAGGTAGAGAAAGAATCATCGCGGTGTTTAAGCTCTAAAGTCAATGAAGAATCTTCATGGGGTTCAGGCTCTAAAGCCAAAAAATCATCAGATTTTCGCTCAACTATATTGCTTATTCCAAGATTACCAGTCGAGTTATTCATCAGCTTATTCTTGGCCTGACCCAGCAAACTTTCCAGGCTTTCTACAGCATCTTTTAACTCCTGAACTGAAGTACTGGACTGCACCAGCTCCTCAATATAATCCCATGAAATCCCTTCAACGCGTCTCTTCTTGTTTTGCATGAGAGCATTAACATCACCCTCCAATGCCTTAATTTCTTCATAGATAGAGTTACTGGCTGACTTGATACCTGCATCGTTTGCTGCTGCTTCTGGTAGAGCAGAAAAATTGTTGAGGAACCTGTCGAAGACAGCATCAACCGAAGAGTGGCCAAAGGTATAAACTTTTTCTTTAGACCCAGTTGAGGTGACCATAATGGCAATTTGAGCATCACAAATCCTGCACAAGTCCGCTGCTTTGTTGAAAAGACCATGACGTCTTTTAGTAAAAGTAACAGCCCTTTGCTCTGATGTTTCGCGCTTCGCCATTGGAATTTTTCTACTTCTCCCCATGATAAACTACTGCAGCATCAATGGGTTCTTCTCTTCAGTAGATTTCTTTTGTAATAAGGTGCCTATATATAGAATGAAACTACAGACTATGCGGAGGGTTGTTCTTGTCCTTGTGAGTACAGGACTTTCCCTTGAAACAAAGGGAACAAAACCCTTGATGGCGGTGGGCCCTTGCCTTTGCCCTTGTCCTTGTGAGTATAGGACTTTTTTTAATTGGTTGTTGTGCTGATCATTGAAAAGGATTTCTCATGGTTGTTATCATGACATTTTGGGTTGTTGTTTATAGGGAAATAGAGAAGGAGTAGTTTAAGAAAGTGAAGGCATTGATGCGAGCTTATAACAGACAAGGGATGTCCACAGGGATGGACTTCGAACAGGGTTGAAAGTTCATGGTTCTGTGGAAAATGGAGGTTTGGCGGAGTGCTTCTTTGGAAAAGATGGAAAGGCAAGCCTCCAACATGATAAATTTGTTCAGTTTATGAGAGATTTGAACAAATTAGGTAAAGCTATACCTGATAAAAGATGGATTGGATCATGGTGCTGCTTCTGGTATTGCTATTGCTGTAATAACGAAATGGACATTCTATGCGATTTTCTTGGCAGTAGAAGTCCACTCCCACTATAACAATTTGCATTCTCTTTTTATCCTGTGGCTTTCTTGAGTTTTGGCAAACCTGTAGTCCAGCATTAATGGCCTCCCCCATATCAGCAGACTTCTTTCCTTTTCACTAAGCAGGAAAGCCAAATCATTATAACATAGATGATCTTCCATCAATGTTATTCATAGGATGTAATTGAAAGAAATTGAGTTTTATCATACCGGGATCTTCCTTCTCCATTTTAAGTGCATAAGAAAAATCAATTTACACAACTCAATGCTTTAATATCACTCTGTTGGAAAAAACACAGAACACCTGTACCATTGCAATCACAAGTCCCAATCTTTTTTCCTCTTTGTGCAATCAAAATAGGATCAATCACAATAATAATTAATGTTAAAGCAAATGAACTCAGTCACAAGCAACATCCGATATTTTTACTTAAAAACTCCAATGTGAAAGAAAAAAACCACGAGACCGTAGTTCATACAAAATCTTCACTATATGAATAATGAGATTTAAAGTTCTTCCTTAATCTCAATTAAGGGTATACATCAATTCATCATAAATATGGATATACTCATCGAGACATCAATATCATCATCACAAGATAGATATAAAAAATTATTAATTATTATGTCATATATATTTTTCCTTTGCACTTTTTAAAAAATTTTGTTAATTATCAAATTTAATCATCTATATTACATGAAATCAATATTAATTTAAGAAGAAAATCTATTTAAAATTAAGATGGTAAATTAACAAAAAATTATTAAATTAATTAGCGATTAAGTTTTTTAAAAAATTATTAAATTAAGATGGTAAATTAACAAATATTTGCTATCAAAATTTAGGCATGCAGTATAAAGTCCTTAAAAGATTTTAGGCTAAAATTTCCATCCATCCCAAATTTGAATTCTAAATTTTTTAGAAATATCACTTTGGGACAACTTCCAATTTGTTTTGAATATGATCCTGATATTTTGCAAACTGTCATAGATTTAGAAGAGTGGACATTTTTTATATAACTTTTTTTTAAAAAAAGACTTTTACGTAAAAAGTATTTGCACGTATGAGGAGAAAATATAAAGAATATTGATTTTTTATTGTGAAGAACACAATAAGAGAAAAAATTGATTTTTTAAACGATAAAATATTGATAAAAAAGTTTAAAATTAAAGAGTTAAAAATATTTATAAAATTTTTTATATAAAGTTTATAAAATATTTATAATATTTTATTTAAAAAATTCAAGATTAGGGTTTAAATTATTTTTTAAAAAATAATTAACAACCAAATGTCAAAACAATGTCATTTTGACATTCGAGTAACGATCAATCGATGAATCTAATGAATCGTTAAACATAACGAAAATATATTGTTTTAGTATTTCAAGTAATGATCAATCCAATTGATCGCTAAATATAATAAAAATTGGATAATTTAGAACATATATATATATATATATATATATATATATATATATATATATATATATGATATTATATATTATTTTATAATATATTAAAATTTAAATTAAGTTTCAGTCTGTCTTTTTGTATTTTTTTTCCTTCTCTGCGTCTCGCTTCTGCTCACTTTTTGTTTATTCCTTTTGTTTTTTGTTTTTGTTATTCAAATTGTTGTTAGGCCCCACGTGAGGAGGGACCCAAACGCAACATCGTCATGGTTCTTACCTTGACCTTTTGGGTTATTGTGTATAGGGAAGCAGAAAAGGAAGTGTTTAAGAAAGTGACGGCAATGTTGATGTGAGCTCATAACAGACAAGGGGCTGTCCACAGGGATGGACTTCGAACAGGGTTGAAAGTTCATGGTTCTGTGGAAAATGGAGGTTTGGTGAAGTGCTTCTTTGGAAAAGATGGAAAGGCAAGCCTCGAACATGATAGATTTGTTCAATTTATGAGAGATTTGAACAATGAGGAGGTAACCCTCTACCTTCTTTTTCCTTGATAAAAGATGGATTGGATCATGTTGCTGCTTTTGCTATTGCTATTGCTGTTACTGTAATAACGAAATGGACATTCTACGCGATTTTCTTGGCAGTACAAGTCCATGCCCACCACAACAATTTGCACCTTCTTTTTATCCTATGGCTTTCTTGAGTTTTGGCAAACCTGTAGTCGAGCATTAAGATCTCTTGTGCAAACGGCATCAAAGTTTGATGCAAGTAGCAGGGGCAGTAGCAATTAGAATTTGAATATGATCCCTTGATCCACCCAGGGAAATCTGAAATTTTGCAGAGTCGCTCAAAAAGTTGTTGCCATTTTCTTTGGCCCTCTTTAGTGACGGCAAAGTAAATGGCCTATCAACGAAGGAGGACTTCCAAAGAGCTGCATCCCATGTAAGACACTTGATCTTGCTTAATTTTATTTTGTCTGGCCCCTGTGACTGCAGATGAGTAGCTATTATTTTGGGTGTGCTTTTGTGTTCGAAAAGAGTAGCAGATGGTTATTAGAATGGGTGGTCTAGTTGCTTCCGTGCACGCTATTACAGCATTTTCAAGCAGGTTTCATTTGACATGTGTAAAGCTTCTACTGGTTGATGAGTTGGAAAATAATTAGGTGCAGAGTTAGGAGTTTTATGTTGGAGGGACGGATGAATATGCTAAGATGGACAGAGTCTCTCACGTATATTCAATGCATGGTTCAAAGTTGCATATAAGGGCTAATGAGTGACTTTTCGATTTTGATGGACAGTGTCATGTGATTACTTTTGTCTTTCTGCTTTATTTTTTTCTTAAACATTCCTTTCTTAATCTACGAAGGGAACTATGCTCTTCTTCTAGCTAAATTACTCTTTCTGGTTCTCATTTTTTGTTAGAAATTACTTCTGAACTGGATTGACCATGCTGAGAATGCATTGAAGAATATGCTATCGGAATATATATGTCATGTACACAGCATCTTGATCTCAATTAAGAATGTAAAATTTCAGCAATGGAATTCAGGGGAACAATGTGGTCATTCGCCATAAATATAAACTTACTACTGACAGAAATTTCGAAAAATGTTAAAACTCATGGCCTATATTATATGAAAGGCTGACCTTAATCAACCATAGCAGGAATCTGTTGATTATTTAAGATGTAATCGAAAATTAGAAATCAATCTGATCAGGAAAAAAAGAAAGAAAGAAGAGAGCACTCCCTTGTCATAATCCAATTCAATATTATAAAACTCCAGAAAATTTTAAACGCATCAAAACAAGGTTACAAAGAATCTAGAAATAGTAGGTTGCAATGCAACTATCAACGATGATTAATTGTTGCAATTCTCAAAGAAATCAACATTGATAGTACTTAGTCTTCAAACTGATAATTAGGACCTGCTAATGAGCAATGGGAGTCGCATCTGATCAGTCATACAGTTGCCAAACTCACCAAAGAAATCCATGAAACCATAATCAGTAGCTGAATCAAGTTGCTTGGCATTGCAGTCCCCATCCATAACATAATGTTGGTTAGTATCCCCAAAGTCAGAATCTGGTGTAGCATTATAAGTTACACTATCAACCAACTTCTTGTTCTTGAAAGTTTCTAAATCCAAATTGGTAGCAGGAAATACATTACCACCATTCTCTAGTGAGCCAGAAGCAGATTCAGAGACAGTCCTTGAAGTTGCGCAGTCGTTACTGTTGTTATTGGAAATAACATTGTGAGAATCGGAACCGAAATCAGAAGACTCAAGGAGATTCCATATATCATCCATGTCGACTTCGCCTGGAAAATAAACTCCATTATTACTAGGAGAACCATCAGTAGTACTCCAACATCCATCAAAATAAATTTCTTCATCTAAGCTAGAGAAAGAATCATCACGGTGTTTAAGCTCGAAAGTCAACGAAGAATCATCATGCGGTTCAAGCTCTAAAGCCAAAAAATCATCAGATTTTCGCTCAACTATATTGCTTATACCAAGATTACCAGTCGAGTTATTCATCAACTTATTCTTGGCATGACCCAACAAACTTTCCAGGCTTTCTACAGCATCTTCTAACTCCTGAACTGAAGTACTCGACTGCACAAGCTCCTCAATATAATCCCATGAAATCCCTTCAACGCGTCTCTTCTTGTTTTGCATGAGAGCATTAACATCACCCTCCAATGCCTTAATTTCTTCATAGATAGAGTTACTGGCTGACTTGATACCTGCATCGTTTGCTGCTGCTTCTGGTAGAGCAGAAAAATTGTTGAGGAACCTGTCGAAGACAGCATCAACCGAAGAGTGGCCAAAGGTATAAACTTTTTCTTTAGACCCAGTTGAGGTGACCATAATGGCAATTTGAGCATCGCAGATCCTGCACAAGTCTGCTGCTTTGTTGAAAAGACCATGACGTCTTTTAGTAAAAGTAACAGCCCTTTGCTCTGATGTTTCGCGCTTCGCCATTGGAATTTTTCTACTTCTCCCCATGATAAACTACTGCAGCATCAATGGGTTCTTCTCTTCAGTAGATTTCTTTTTTGTAATAATGTGCCTATATATAGAATGAAACTACATACTATGCGGAGGGTTGTTCTTGTCCCTGTGAGTACAGGACTCTTCCTTGAAACGAAGGGAACAAAACCCTTGATGGCGGTGGGCCCTTGCCCTTGTCCTTGTGAGTATAGGACTTTTTTTAATTGGTTATCGTGTTGATCATTGAAAAGGATTTCTCATGGTTGTTATCTTGACATTTTGAGTTGTTTTTTATAGGGAAATAGAGGAGTAGTTTAAGAATGTGAAGGCATTGATGCGAGCTCATAATAGACAAGGGATGTCTACAGGGATGGACTTCGAACAGGGTTGAAAGTTCATGGTTCTGTGGAAAATGGAGGTTTGGTGGAGTGCTTCTTTGGAAAAGATGGAAAGGAAAGCCTCCAACATGATAAATTTGTTCAGTTTATGAGAGAACTAACACCAAGAGCCGCTTGACCATTGCCACTGCCAACATCCCAAGCTAAAGAGTGGTGAGGGGTGAGAGCAGCCAACATTGAAAACCATTCGCTTGGATATCTTGGCCTTGCATCCACATACGTAGCTGCCTGCTTGTCAAACAAACCTGCCATGTTTAATCTTGTGAATTCTGATAGTTTATGTGCCTATGAATGTTTTGAAGGCTGAGTTAAGGACTATTGTATACATTATGGCATTCTGGGTTTACAAGAAAGCCAAATTAACCTATTTAAGAGAGACCTGCAATTTGGAGGATTAAAAAATGAGTAGTATGTCTGCTTCTTCTTGTACCTTGTGAACAAATGATATTCCCCAAGTATTCAGCAGGATTGATCATATTTCAGGGAAAAGGATAGGTGACGGCAGGATGACACTCTAATGTGCAAAAACAAGGAAATAATATTTAATTAGCTGTAATTAAGAGAACTTGTGAGTCAAGGAGAGTGCAAGTTGACCTCTCTAGCTACCAAGAAATATCGCTCTCTACTAAAAAGATCCAAGTTTTTTTGCCAGGCTTTATTAGCAATGGTGTAGCAAGACGAGAAATCCTGTTCCAGCAACTTGTCAAATTCATAAAGGAAAGACATCTTTGACGAGGAACGTCAGCAATGCTTCCTCCAAATTCTCAACAGCCTGCCCATTCAGACACCTAACTATTCCTCATTTTGCTTTCCACAGAAAGAGATTGCAAACTCCGTTAGGGGTGTATTTCGGGTTCAAAGAACAGGTACTAGTTCTTGGCACTCCTTTCCCGTTAGTTACCGATCTTGTCAAGCTAACATAGACATGTTTTCCGTCTGATAAGCAGAGGTGTTTTTCGCTTCAAGTACTCTGGATGAGTAGCTATTGTTAAACAACATCCCTCGGCTCCACTGGACAGTTCCTTTCTTAATCTGCAAAGGGAAGTATCTTCTTCTCGTAGCTAAATTACTCTTTCTAGTTCTCATATTTTGTTAGAAATTACTTCTTAACTGGATTGAGCATGCTGAGAATGTCATTGAAGAATATATTTTGTTAGAAATTACTTCTTAACAATGTGGTCATTCGCCGTAAAAAAAATTGCTTGAAGGCCATGCAGACTTTTGTAATAATACTCGTCAACACACACTAACACGACAGGAAACTTGCCTTGGCGATGATAGAGAAAAAGAAAAACCTTACTACTGACAGCAATCTCACAAAAATATAAAACTCATGGCCTATAATATATGAAAGGCTAACCTTAATCAACCACACCACGAATTCTGTGGATTATTTAAGATGTAATCGAAAAGTATTAGAAACTAATCTGATCAGACAAAAAAAAAAAAAAAGGAAGCCTTGTCGTAACCCAAGTCAATATTATAACTCCAAAAATGTATAAACGTATCAGAACAAGGTTACAAATAATCTAGAAATAGTAGGTTGCAATCCAACTATCGACGATGATTGATAGTTGCAATTCTCAAAGAAATCATCTTTGATAGCACTTAGTCCAATCTTCAAACGGTTAATTAGCATCTGTAGTGAGCAGTGGGAGTCCCATCTGATCAGTCATACAGTTGCCATACTCACCAACCAAATCCATGAAACCATAATTAGCAGCTGAATCCTGTTGCTTGGCATTGCAGTCCCCATCCATAACACAATGTCGGTTAATGCCCCCAAAGCCAGAATCTGGTGTGGTGCTTTTTTTAATATCCCTAAAGTCAGAATCCGGTGTGGTGTTATAAGTTCCCCAATCAACAAACGTCATGTCCTTGAAGAAGAATTCTGAATCCAAATCGGTAGTAGGAAATACATAATCACCATTCTCTTGTGAGACTGAAGCTGATTTAGAGGCAGTCCCTGAAGTAGTGCGGTCATTACTGTTACTGGAACGAACATGGTCAGAATTGGAATTGGAACTGGAATCAGAATACCTAAGGAGATTCCATATAGGATCCATGTCGACTTCCCCTAGAAAATCAATACCATTATTAATAGATGAACAACCAGTAGTCCGACCGATTTCATCACCTAAGCTAGGTGAAGAATCATCATGGGGTTTAAGCTCTAAAGCCAAAAAATCAACAGATTTTGGCTCAACAATATTGCTCACGCCAAGATTACCAGTCAAGTTATTCATCAGCTTATTCCTGGCCTGACGCAACAAACACTCCAGGCTTTCAACAACATCCTTTAACTCCTGATCTAAATTACTCGATCGCACAAACTCCTCAAAAGAATCCCATGAAATCCCTCCAACGTGTCTCTTCTTGTTTTGCATGAGAGTATTGACATCACCCTCCAATGTCTTAATTTCTTCATAGATGGAATTGCTGGCTGACTTGATGCCTGCATCGCTTACTCCTGCTTCTGGGCCAGCAGGAAAATTGTGGAGGAACCTGTCGAAGGCAGCATCAACCGAAGGGTGGCCAAAGGTATAAAATTTTTCTTTGCATCCAGTTGAGGAGACCGTAATGGCAATTTGAGCATCACAAATCCTGCACAAATCTGCTGCTTTGTTGAAAAGACCATGACGTCTTTTAGTAAAAGTAACCGCCATTTGCTCTGAAGTTTCGCGCTTCGCCATTGGAATTTTCTAGTTCTCCCCATGATAAACTACTGCAACATCAATGGATTCTTCTATTCAGCAGAGTTCTTTTTGTCCTAACGTGCCTATATCTTGAAGGAAACTAGAGAATATTCGGTGGTGTGCCCTTGTCCATGCGAGCGAAGGACTTTCTTCCTTGAAACAAAAGAAACAAAACCCTCACGTCACGGGCTGTGGGCCAAGGGCCTTGGCCCAAAACAATTCCAAAATATATAATTGGGTTCTATTTATCTTTTTTTACACATGGGCTAAATAATTTGCAAACACTTTGTTGACAAATTAACAGAGAGCAAACCGACAAACCTAATTGGGTAATTTTCTTTTATTTTTTTATTTTTTTATCCCTTTCTTTTCACCAAGTTGAAACGTGCTTGCTTGCTTGATGTTTAACATAAGCAGTCTGATTTTACACTTTTGTCTTTTATGTTTATCAATTTCCTTATGGAGTGAGTTTTATAGGAAAAATTCTAAACTAGATATGAATTTGTAATTCAAGAATTGAATACATATGTCGTTAGTAAAAATAAAAAATAAAAGAAATCCATATCAGCAAGTGGTTAATTTTTTTTAATAAAAAGCTGCTATTACTATTATTATTATTATTATTATTCTGGCCAATCAAATCATGTTTTTCTATAAATAATTTTTTCTAATTTTCGTATTGCCCCATGATCAATGAACTTTTTAGTTAAATCATTTGAATTAACCAATTAGGACCAGTAAAAAAACTCGTTTTTTGTTATTTTTAAAGTAGTATGAAATTTCTAAATACGTAATCACGAAGGAGTAAATGTGCAATGTGTTAATAATATCTTGTTTTTTTAATTTTTAAAGATAATGCAATATTTTTGAATTAGTCTTTATATCAATTGAGATTAAGTTTATTACTTCTTAAACTAAGCTAAGGTCAGAATATGTATACTTATCTTTTGATGAACTATCAAAGTGTCTTTTGAATCAAACCAGCCTAGACTTGATGTCAATAAAAAATAATTATAATTATTTATTCTTAATTAATGAGATTCAAACCTTAATATTTATCAAATCAAAGCAATCATTTACTCCTGCATCACATTCCTTTATTGTTGTTAATGATGGCTGTTATCACCCGTTCAAAAATAATTGATTTATTGATTAAAGAGGTGGATTTTCATTTATTTTGATTATGTTATTTATTTTTGACAAGCAGACTATTCAAATTATTGAAACTAAATTATTCTAAAAAATAATTGTATTAAACTCATTAAAATAATTTTCATGAACAACAATAACGAGAAAAAAAACACAATTTTATGAACAACATAGAAAAACTATAAAGTGAAACCTCTATGGGATTTGAAAAATGGATCCTTAAAATTGAATTTTTAACTTGTAGATTGACAAACCAATTGATAATTTTCTTCGTATTTACAACTTTCAAAAATAATTATTTTCAAGAATGATCGCTAGTCTTTCATGTAGGACTTCAGTTTTGGTCGGTACCTTCTAATTGCAGACCTAGGGATAAGTTAGAAGGTTAAGGAAGTTTATTTCTTTTTTTGATGTCTTGAGTTCAAAACTGAGATCGACATCTAACTAATTTATTTTTTTGAATGCATTAAACTAGCATTAGAGATGTACGATTAAAATTACGAGAGAAAAAAATTTAAACTCAATCGATACATAAACGGTTTAAAAATATCCGTATTCATCCATAAAAAAAAAAAAAAAAACTTCTAATTTTTATTTTTTTCTTATTTCTTGCTTAAAAGAACACAAACCTTTTAGTTTTTTCTTCTAATATAGCAAAGAATCCATTTTTTTTATCTAATAAATTTACTTTTGGTTCAAATCAAATTTCAAAAATATCAAACAACTTATATTAGTGTTGTCTTTAAGTAGATTTCTACTCACCTTATTTTTCCAAGTTTAAAACTTTAAAATCCAAAATTTCATAACCGTACTTAAAAAATTATACAATAAAAACTGCCCACGATCTAATTAAAGAAGGAATTTGTCTCAGTACATAAACATTAAATCTAGGGTTAATACTCTCACGTATCTTTATAAAATAGATTAATTTTTCAATTTATTTTTTTAAAAAAATCTCTAATTTGTCCTTATATTTTGAACTAGTTTTTATCTATCCTTTTAGTGAAAATTTCAATCCAAATTAAACATGTAATTTACACATGGTATATGATTTGATAAAATTATCTTTGTTATTTAGTACAAGTGATCTATATCTAATAATATGAAAATTAATTTAAAAATTTTGACAAAAAAATAGATTTCTGATTATTGGTCAAGGTATTAATCCTTAAATCTAATCATTTTTTAAAACCAAAACGAATGGCATTAGGCATTCTAACAAACTGGAGGCTACCATTACTTTCCCTAATTTATGCAAACAGAGATTGCCGCTTCTTTCTGCTCTCACCCTAACCAACCTCTTGGCCATATATTCCTGAGCAATGCCTGTTTCCATGGAAAAGCTGTACAATTCATTTTCTTTTATGCAGTATTAAAATTTTGGTCTATGAAGACTGAATATTTTGATGAAATTTCATCACTTTCGTCGGTGCAATTTGAACTTTCACTTCAAATTTTTGTGTCCAAATCAATCCTCGACTGGTTTGACTATGCTAAGAATTCCTTATAGAATATACTAACAGAATATCTCGTTCAGACAGCATAACTGGTTGGCTCTCAATTTGCTAAAATATAAATCTAGTAATAGAATTTAAGGAAGCAATGTAATCATTGACAGCTCAAATTTGCTCATAATATTTAACTCGGAAATCCCAAAAAAAAAAAAAAAAAAATCCTTTTCATTATGAACCAATTTAGTTTAGATGATAAATGGATTTGCTTTTTTATCATAAGACTAGAAAAAAAATTATTAAAGTTTAACAAATTTATTTATTTTTGAAATAGAAATTAAACTCTTAGATTTTTTCCTACATGACTGATAAATTCTTGCCATCTATTTCTATTATTCAACTCTTTTACAACATGAAAAATAAAAAAAGCAAAAACTTAAATCCATCAATGAAATTATTATTCCTCTAATTTTTTTTAAAAAATTATCAATACACCCTCCATCAATATTTATTATATAATAATTATTGAAAAATGTATTGATAATTATCTATAAAAAATGATGTAGAATAAAAATTTTATCGGTGAATTTAGTACTATCCTTTTATTTTTTTATTTTCCAAATAATTAATTATCATCTATGAATAGAGTATTAAAACAAAAAAATTCATTAAATAAATAATTTTTTATTCTAAGCCATCTCCGGCAATGAATCAACAATTTTCAAGTGTTTTTTTTTTTCCATATAGAAAAAAATTTCTTTTAGAACCAAAATGATTAGTAATAGTAAAAGCACACATCACCTTTTTTAAGTACTATCAGTTTGATTTTCTTCCAAAAGAAAAAAGCTCTGCTTTTTGATATAGAAATCCGCTTTTAGGTAAAGAAAATTATCAATTGTTAAAGTTAGACTAAATGATGTTTACGATCATGTCAAAAAATGATTTGGGTTTTTTTTGTACAAAATTAGGATGAACAATGCCCTAACCCTAAACCAAAAAAAGAACAAAATCAGTAAAAGAAATATAAAAAGAAATGAAGATTCTTATACTGAATGTTTTTTATTTTTTAATTAAAAGAATGTTTTCCCTTTCTTTATCGAGCGCTGCCCAAAAAATTGAAAAAAATCCAGTGCGATCTTTCTAGGCGATAGCAAATGAATTGGAAAGCAAATGCTGCCAGCCCATGACAACACCACAACCCCACGTTGCCCAACGTTATTCAAGTGGCGCGTTATTCCACGCTCCAAAATGGGCAGGTATTTAGCGACTAAGGTGGCATCTCTCCTGAGACTGGTTGACTTTCTTCTTCTCAGAGAATGAACACGAAACCCTACGATAGAGAAGAGAAAATAAAGGGTAAACTATACTTTAGCCTTTATATGTTCAGCAATGTTTTACTTTGAACCCTCTTGTCTAAACTTTTCCAATTGTAACGCTATGATTTTTTAAAGTTATATCTTACTTCTTTTTTTTATCTCTCACATCTAAAACTCATAACAGAACTAATATGTTAAGTTTAAATTCATGATTTTTTATTTAAAGATACCATTATATCTTACTTTGAATTGCTAAATCGTTAATGCAAACAAATAGAATAATTTATTGCATATGATACCATTCTAATGAAAAACTTAAAAATATATATATATATATAAAATAAGCATTGTTATTAAATTATGTAATTATAAACAATGGTTTAATAGTTACCTCAATATCTCATATTCACGATATCTTAAGTTTAATGATCTTAACTTTTTTTTATGATTATTACGAAATCAAATGACTATTATCTCAATTTGTGGAGTGCAAAAGATAATATATTTTGAAATTTATGATTCAAACGTGTTAATAGAATGCTTCAGTGGTTTTTTACTGATAAAAAAAATACATTGGAAGATTTTTAAGGTTACAGGGCTAACATTAGAAAATTTTGAACTATGAATATTAAAGTGGAATTTCTATAAATTTATAAGGTTAAAATATTGTTTACCCGAAAATAAAAAAAGAACAGAAAAACAAGAACACCCCTGTAAGTAAATAAAATGTCTTGTCTTTATTCACGTTTGTCCCTGCAACCAAAATCCTCTCCATTAATACACAAGCACACCCAGAGCCACAGTCTGTCTGAAATTTTTACACGAGTAATAAAGGTTGGGTCCCTTTCTTCATTGCAGCTATTTTAAATTTATAAAGTTTTTGTTAAATTCTAATTTGGGATTCTCTAGTTTTTGCTTGATTCTCTGGTTTTGGCTTTTGTTTTGTTAGTCTGGCAAAGTGGGTTTTGATTAAAATCAAAAACTAAATCAGAGCTAATACTATAGCTTGGATTTTTAAAGGTTTTAATCAGATTCCCATGTCATCTTTCTCTTGTTTCTCTGTTTTTCTTCTGTTTTTGTAACTTTTTTTTAATGATTAGAAAGGTTGGTTTTGATTAAAAAACAGATTCAAAATCCAAGTTAATCCTAAAGCTTTGATTTGAAAAGGATTTATTATTAGATTCCTATAAAGTTTCTAAATTCGTAATCTAAATGGGAAAGCCAACTGGTAAAAAGAAGAATCCGGGAACAGCAACGCCGCCGGCAACACCGAGAACAACCGTTGACATGAGGTCAACCAAATCCTCAAAGGCCTTTGATGAAGACACAGCAATTTTCATCAACATGTCACAAGAGCTCAAAGAAGAAGGCAACAGGCTCTTTCAAAGGAGAGACCATGAAGGTGCCATGCTAAAGTATGAAAAAGCCGTCAAGTTACTACCAAGAAACCATATTGACGTGGCTTATCTACGCACCAACATGGCAACTTGCTATATGCAAATGGGTCTTGGTGAGTATCCTCGAGCAATCAATGAATGCAATTTAGCTTTAGAGGTTGTGCCAAAATATAGTAAAGCTCTGTTGAAAAGAGCTAGGTGTTATGAGGCTTTGAATAGATTGGATTTGGCTTTTAGGGATGTCAATAATGTATTGAGTATGGAACCTAATAATATGATGGGGTTGGAGGTTTTGGAGAGCGTTAAGAAGGCAATGAGTGAAAAGGGTATTAGTATTGATGAGAAATTAATTGGGTTGGAGAATGTTGAGGAAGCTGGGGTGGCACGTTTGCGTGAAGTGGTGAAAGAAAAGGTGAAGAAGAAGAAGAAGACTAGTGGTAAAGGAGAGGAGAAGATTGGCAAGAGAGGAGAAGAATATTGCTGGTAAAGTGGAAGGGAAGAAGGTGGAGAATAAGGATAATGGTAAAGTGGAAGAGAAGAAGGTGGAGAATAAGGATAGTGGTAAAGTGGAAGAGAAGAAGGTGGAGAATAAGGATAAGATGGTTGTGCAGGAGAAGAAGGTGAGTCCTGTTGTTAAGGATAAAGAGGTAGTTATGAAGACTATTGACGAAGAAAAGGTGGTTAAGGAGGAGAAAGTGATAGCCAAGACAGTGAAGCTGGTGTTTGGGGAGGATATTAGATGGGCACAATTACCTGTGAATTGTAGCATTGGATTGCTGAGAGACATAGTTCGGGATAGATTTCCTGGCTTCAAGGGTGTCCTTATGAAGTACAGAGACCCAGAGGGTGATTTGATTACAATTACTTCTAATGATGAATTAAGGTTAGCTGAATCATCAACTGGTTCGCAAGGGTCTCTTAGGTTCTATGTTGTTGAAGTTAGTCTTGATCAAGAACCAGCTTATGAGGGGATGAAGATTGAAGAGGAGGTGCATGAGGATGTTAAGAAAACAAATGATGTTGTAGAGAATGGAAATATGGGGAAACATGTAGGAGTTGAAAAAGGGTCAACTGGTATTGATGATTGGATTGTTCAATTTGCACGATTGTTCAAAAACCATGTTGGGTTTGATTCTGATTCATACTTGGATCTTCATGAACTAGGGATGAAGTTATACTCAGAGGCGATGGAGGATACTGTTACTAGCGAAGAAGCCCAGGAACTTTTTGATATTGCTGCAGATAAGTTCCAAGAGATGGCAGCTTTGGCTTTGTTCAATTGGGGAAATGTTCACCTCTCAAGGGCGAGGAAATGGATCTTCTTTTCAGAAGATGGTTCAAGGGAGTCCGTACTTGCACAGGTTAAAATTGCATACGAGTGGGCCAAGAAAGAATATATGAAGGCAGGAAGGAGATACCAAGAAGCTTTGAGGATCAAACCTGATTTCTATGAAGCTCTTCTTGCTCTTGGGCAGCAGCAGTTTGAGCAAGCAAAGCTTTGCTGGTACCAGGCGATCGGGAGCAAGATTGATTTGGAAAGTGGTCCTTCTGAGGAGGTCCTAGATCTTTATAACAAGGCCGAGGACAGCATGGAGAGGGGTATGCAAATGTGGGAAGAGATGGAAGAGCAGCGTCTAAATGGACTATCCAAATTTGACAAATATAAAGACCAGTTGCAGAAAATGGGTTTGGATGGGCTATTGAGAGATCCAACTCCTGAAGAAGCTGCAGAGCAAGCAGCAAACATGAGTTCACAGATATACCTCTTATGGGGTACCATGCTGTATGAGCGTTCTGTTGTGGAATATAAGCTAGAGCTACCAACTTGGGAAGAATGTTTAGAGGTTTCAGTAGAGAAGTTTGAACTTGCTGGAGCTTCTCCAACAGATATAGCTGTTATGATAAAGAACCATTGTTCAAATTCAACCGCACTTGAAGGTAACATACAATTACTGCACATTAATACTTCTTTCTGGTAGTACTTTATATGTTGACTACGGAGAAGTTCAAAATGTATATTAATGCTAACACTCTTCAATTGTTGCAGGTTTGGGGTTCAAAATTGACGAGATCGTACAGGCATGGAACGAAATGTATGATGCAAAGCGGTGGGAGATTGGTGTTCCATCTTTCAGGCTAGAGCCATTGTTTCGTCGGAGGGTTCCAAAACTTCATGATATGTTGGAGCAAGTTTGATGTTTTTGTGGATATTGTATAATGTTTAGAGGCATGGGGCAAATGCTGTGGTTTTCATTTCTTCATTTTCCAGAGATTACATTAAGATAGGTACGTCTATTTCTGTTACTTTACCTCTTAGAGGGGATAATTCCATCTTTACACGATCTTTTGATTGTTTGAGATACTAGACTTCCTGTTTTACCATGATTTAATTATAGGCTTAAACAATGGCATGCTAAACTCAAATTTATTGTTTCTTTAGAGAATGATGAACCGGGGATTCATATTTGATTTCTGTTGGAATCTATGTGAAGTGGTAAATGTTAAAAGAAATGAGATTTTTAGTTAGCATGCCTTAGGAAGCGGGATTTGCTATACATGTGCCTGCAAAATGATCTTTGATCTGTGTACAGAGCTGAATTCATGACATCATAAGAAAGTCAAGTACAAGTTCTGGAGAGGAATGTGATAATGTGGGGATAGCATCTCCTTAATAGGTAACAATTTAGAGTGAAGAGAACTGTCTAGGATCACCAGAAAAGAAACTAGCGGCGACCAAACTTGTGCTATGTCACTTGGAAGCAGGATTGGCTTTCCATTTGTGACACGAACTCTTGAATTTACTTCCTGTTTTCTTTCCTCCGACATGAGGTCTTTATTCTTATTCTTAATGTTAAGAGATATGCTGTGATTTTCATGCATTGGGTAGAATCTTGTCCTTGGAGACCATATGGTTAATTAGAGCCCTCTGAAAAATGAGAATGATCCTCTGACCTTGGGGTGCAGGACCATTTTATAGACCTGATATTGCTTGATGAGATAGCTTTCCAGATTTGAGGAAGGGATGCATATAGTCCATGGAGAATCACAAATGTGGCTAGGTACTGGATGGTGGAATTAATTAGGGCATTGATGGTTAATGTCTACTAACAGGATCTTGTTATTGAAAGCCATCCTTGAAGTCGTGGGGTATGTAATATGGACAGGATATTATACGATCTTTTCATTTCTTGATTTGCACTGGATATTTCTTGGTGTCTCAAAAGGCTTGGGATTGAATCTTTTGGTTAGTCCCGTAGGAGGGTGCTGACTAGAAATGCATGCATCTATATGATTTTGGGATTTCTATCTGGAATTCTTTTAACCTGTTTTGCTCATCTCTTCTGTCGTCAATTATTTACCGAGTCACTAGTTCTGTTTCGTGCGAATTGCGTTTTATGTTTCTTAACGAATATGTTGCTGCTGACCGGGCTTCCTCTCTGGTTCTTTGTGATTGCAGGTATTTTTGTCTTTTATACTGTTACATTCAGCACATTATTTGCCATGGGGGGCAAACAATGGAAGTTTGCAAAGTCCTGGTTTGAAACGTGAGTCAGTTTTGTGATTGGGTTGTGAAGCTGGTTATATAAGCCACACTTTTGATTTTTCATTTTTTTCCCCATTGTAGTTGCTGTCATTCACAGCTGAAAGAGTGGGGTGGTGGGGTATATGATTGATTTGTTCATTTCAAACAATAAAAACCATCATGTTTGTCATTTGTAGAGGCTCTGTGCCTGTTATAGATTTTTTAGTTTGCTGTCTTCTCTTGTAGAACCATTTGTTCGTTTCGTATGAAATGAAGCAGTGTTTTTTAGTATTTGCATCTCTCAGTATCTCTCTCTCTCTCACTCTCGAGACTCCATTTTAGCTGCTTATTTGCTAACCACAATGTGAAGATGAGGCTGTGGAGGCTTTGATTGGAAAACCAACGAGGACTCAGTTCTGTTCTTTATTTCGTGTGACTTTCTTGTTTCCATTTTCCAGTGTAAATTGATTTCTTTTTTTAGTTAATTGACAAAATAAATTACATTTACTCGTTTCTTTTCCATTTTTATTTGTTTCTAATTAAAAACATTTATTTTTATATTACATTTAAATATATTATGACTCACGAAATATATACGCATGTGTACATAAATTTGTATTGAAAAAAAAAAAGATTAATTGATAATTATTATTTTTTTCCGAGTTCTCTTTAAAAAACCTATTGAATTTGAATGATTTTTTACAGCCCCCAGCAAAAATTTGAATTCCAACTTTTTTTCCTTTCTTTCACAATTTTTTGAATGTTTATTTTTTAAAAAAATTTCCCAATGTTGAAAAATTTGAATTATTCTTTGCAATAGATTTACTTTTATTAGTGCATGTAAAATTTTTTTGTTCAGAATACCAAAAATGGATTTTTTTTATGAAGGTAGTTGGTGAAGTTTGGCCAGTCCAACTGATAATGAAATTAAATAAAGGAGTAATATCTGCTCAAAATTGATAAATCAAGGACATGATTGGATTAAATTGATAACACAAGCCTCAATAATTTGCAATCTTAATAATTCAGTGGCAATAAATGGGCACCGAGTGTAAAAATTGGGGACTGATTTGTAGTTATTGGAAGTTATTGCTTTGACTTTCTTGTTTCAATTTCTCATTGGGTCCAGTGTTTGAAAAGAAAAGTTCAGGTGAGGCAGAAACAGATCAGATGGGTCACTTCCCAAAACGGGAAAACGCATCTCTTTTCCTTTGCATCTTCTTTGTCCCTCTAAGGCTCTAACCGTCCATTACTCTGTGCCATGTTTGTGATTTTTGTTTGCTTCAACTTTTTTGTGTTGTGATATGGAGGAAGCAAGACAAATCAAGGTTGACACATCGGAGGCGAGAGGAGCAGAAGAGGCAGAAGCTGTGATGAAGGATGAGAAAACCGAAGCAAAAGAAGCAGCAAAAGGAAGAGGGTTGATGGATGAGACAGTGGAGGTAAAACAAGTCACAGATTCCTCGGTGCCTCTTCAAATGAAGAGTAACAGAGTAGCCTCTGGCGCCAATTCTGGCCTGCGCCACCGACTTGGATCAAAGAAAAAGGTATCCTTGTGTTTCAAACTTTTACTTTGTGTTTTCATTTTCTAGTTGCAATAATCTATAAGTTAGGAGTAAAGTAGTGATATATAATTCTATAATTTTAAATTAAGAGTCATATAAGCATTTATTTATTACAATGGCATTAAATATTGTCGATTTGTCTCTGATTTATTTTTCATTCTTTTTAAATTTTTCTACAATCATTTTAATTCCTATTTTAACGTTTTTGTTTTTTTTTCTATATATATATATTATTTTTTTGGTAACTGTGCATGCCATGTTGCTTTAAAAACATGATGTTTGGAGTTGTAATTTTGGTTGATTCCTGTCGAAGGTGGCAATCAAGGTACAATTGGATAGTGGACAATTGGATGGTAAGAAGGCTAGTTACATAGCCTTGAAAGTTGCAGCTGGAATTCCAGGTAAACGTAACAGTAAATATGATTTTAATTTTCATCAGGTAAACATACTGAGAAATAATTTTTTATGAACGTACTGGTACTAGTGTGGATGACATGTTCAAAAATCTACCGAAGAAGTATCTAGTCTCGGTGTTTGAGAATACATGCACTGACTATTAAAAGAAACCTTAACCAAATCTAAGTTGGGATTCAGGCTTTGTTGTTGTAGTAGTAATAGTTATGTGTGTGTGTGTGTGTGTGTGTGTTTTTTCTTTTTTTTCATAGAAGGGGTTCGAACATGAGATTTTTTCGAGGTAGAGGAGACACCCATGCCAGTTGAGTTGCGTGTCATTGGCTGATAGTTATAGAAGTTACAGAGGCAATATGTTGAGGGTTTTTTTTTTTTTTTTTTTGGAGCCCAATTATCAGGGTGTTCATTAAGTGATTTCATTTTGTTGATGGATTTATTTTTGGGAAATCAATAGGTGTGGAGAGTGTGGAGCTAGGAGGGAAAGAGAAGAACATATTGGAAGTGATAGGAGATGATTTTGATTTTGTCCATCTCACATCGTTGCTGCGGAAGAAAATTGGACATGCAGAGATAATATGGAAGAAAGATATTATGGAAGATGAGCCACTTCTTTCCAAAGAAGAGGAAGATGATCCAATGTTGCAACCCCCGGTTTCATCATCCGCTCCTCATCATGTACTCTTGCCAATCAATGAGGTTGAATGCCATTACTGACTTCCATGTACTCTTGGCTCCCTTGTTGTGATTCAAGATAGTGTAAATAAAGTCTACTTTAGGCGTTTCAACGGGCAATTTTCTTTTCTATAATAGCTTTGAGAGTTGGCAGCAAAGCTAGTGACATAGTCAAATAGGGTATGAAAACTTAACGAAGGAAGAAAAGCAGGATTCCCAGCAACTGAAATGTGCTTGCTTTAAATCCAAATTGAGTTTTGTAGAATCAAATTGTTCTCTTATAATTAATATTATTATGTTATTTGTAATGCTACTGTCTTTATTACAGGATAGTGTTGACTCAGAGAAGCTGAATGGAGGGATAGAAACGGAGATGGAAACAAAGGCAAAGACTCACAGTAATCATGGTTCGGTAAATGCAGAGCTCAGCTCATGTACAAGAGTAAGAACTACATCTTACTTGAAAAACGGTGCTTCAGAAATTTTTGAAATTTTATGATCATATTGGTTATAATTTCTGTGGTGTAGAAAACAACTGAGTGGACTTTACTGATCACCAGCTTACTTCTAGAAGGTATATCTGCAGTTTTTGAGCAGCTCGGTTATGCATTAATGGGCATGGCGATGGCATTTCTAGCTTTGCTTCTTTCCATCATTGATCTGATTCGCAAGGCTCGAAAGGAAGGAATTACAGGTGATGGGAAGAGCCTGCTACCTCGTTTTTCTGACCATTCAAGTCTTAATTCCCCGAATTTCAAGCCCTCTGGGAGTCTTGTTGAGTACTTTGGATTAGCAGGTGCTGTCTGGCAATGCACTTACTCAACAATACAGTATTATTATACTCGTCGGAACTTAGATAATCCAATCAAAATGTGTCTTCTACCTTTCATTTTCGCTTTGTGTGTGATCATTTCTAAGTTAGTTAAGAGCAGCCCACATGAAATTGGTTGATCTTGAACCCACATGAGAGTTAATTTGTTTTTAGTTGACAAGAACAGCATTTAATGGCATTATTGTGGATATATGCTGTAGATGATGTTAAAATTCAGATCGATCACATTGTAAGCTGAAAGAGAATCAAAGTTCAAAAGTTCATACATTTTTGGATCATGTTATCTTAAAGGGAATGTAAATGGTGCTGAGGGGAGTAACCCTGGTCCTATCTTGATAGTTGGAGATTCTGGTGATGAGGGGATCGTTCTTATGCATTTTTCCTTGTTCTAATGGTTTGCTAGAGTTCGATGGCACTGCATTGAAAGGTTACAGGATTTTAGAGGCGGTGGTGCTGGTAAGTCCCGGACTAAGACAAGCCAGAATCATCATTGAGGGGGATTCTATTTATTCAATCTCCTGAATGTAATCTGATCTAAGCTGAATATGGAAACAACATTAGGCTCTCAGTTTTGTTCTTTGCCCGTTGTATGCCCATAAGAAACAAAGAAAAGCTTCCCAGATTTCCAAAAACCGAGTGGCTACGATCTCTCTAGAAGGAAGACATGATATTTTGGACTCTTTGAAATTCTTTATATGACGATGGCAGCCTCGTCGACTACTTTGGATTTGCTGGTGCTGTCTGGCAATGCTCTTACTCAACAATAGAGTATACCTATACAGCTATACTCATCAGAACAAAGATAATCCCATCAAAGTGTGTCTTCTACCTTTAGTTTTCACAATGTGTGTGGTCATTGCTAAGTTGGTTAAGAGCAGACCCCATGAACCATCAGCTGAACCCTAAGTTTATCTGTTTTTGGTAAGAATTTAATGAAAACTTTCCATACTACATTTGATGACGAACTGGTACAATGTCAACATCATAGAACTTGAATTGAGCACTTCCAGATCACAATAATCTCCAAGCGAAAGCAATTGTGCCGAGGGGATTGAGTGATCGGTGGAGATCCTTGTGATGTCAAGGGATCATTGTCTGCATGTTTTCTTGTTCGGATGTTTTGCTAGAGTATTAATGCTACAACATTCAAAAGTTGCAGGGTTTTAGAGATGATGATGCTGATAGTGGTAGCCAGGAGTCCAGGACTTAGGCGTGCAAGAATTATTATATAGGAGGATTCTACCAGTGCAATCCTCTGATATAAGCTGAACATGGAAACTGAACCCAGATTTTAATGATATAGGAACAACTTCTGGGGCTCGGTTCTGCTCTTAGCCCTTGAACGTCCCTATAAGAAACAAAGAAAGGCTTCCAAGATTTCCAAAAACCTGCATTGCTCTGATCCCACCAAACTGCAGGTTCAAACTTTTAGTATTATGGACAGTTTGATTGAATCTTTAGATGAAAACAAAAAATTCAACCAAATTTGTGAACTGCATAATATTATAGCGTCTGTCATGTTAATATTTGCAAGTCAGGAAAGTACAACACAAGTGAGCAATTATTCAGTACTTTCAATTTTTTTCTTCCTTGTACATCTTTTATTCAAATTGGAGCTTTTTATTTTTTGCCACAAATAGGACCCTCCAGTCCGGTTGTTATGCATTAGAAAATTAGTACGGATTTAAACCCGTGACTATTTACAAGTACAAAGAGTTCAGTGCTTCTGGACTAGAAGGCTATTGGTCAGGATCTACTCGTTCAATTTATTTATTTATTGAGAAAATTATTTTATAAAAGCAGCATTTTTCCTATTAAAAAAAATGAGAGGAGTAATCTTTAATTTCCAAATAGTTTTTCAAATAACATCGTATATTGACACTACATTATCAATAGTTTTAAATATGCAAAACTAAGGCTGTAAATGGATGGTATTTTGGTTCGAATCCAATGTAATTAAATGAATCTAGTAAACAATATTTTTTATCCGAGTTCGATTATTATCCGAATACGTTAACTCCTTTATTAAATGGATCAAATGTGAATCAACTTTGATCCGATTTGATAATAATCCGACTCAACATTAAAAATAATATTTTTATAATAAATATAATATTTTTAAAAAAACTAGTTAAAATTTTAAATATGAAACTAGGCTAAACTTTAGAGTCTATTTCTTATAAAGTTCAAGTAATGCATATCTTTTAAAAATGACGATTGTATTTTTTTAAAAATCATATATAAATTTCTTGTCATTTTATTAATTTAATTTCATGAAAAAGATTAAAATTGACGTATATACATTTTTAAAATTTAGTGTTATTATATTTATCATCACTCTATTTTTACTGCCACGTGAATAAAAAATAAATATTATTTATTATTTGTTTCTTTTAATTTTATCATATTTTCTATATACTTCAAGACAAACTTCTATTAAAATTATTTGATTTTGCATTTTTAAATTGTGTGGCATTTTGAATTTTTTACAAAATCGATAAATGAAATATTATCTTAATATATTTTATTATACATATAATGATTAAAATATATTTATTTTCAAGCAATATATGAAATCTAGTAATTATAAACTTTTTATAAAAATCAAACGATAAATCCGATAGAGTTCCGAATTCGATCCGTCCGCATCCGTTAGGATTTGGATTCAATTTCATATTTTCAAAATCCAATCTGAATTTATAATATTTGATTTAATCCATTTCAACAAATAAATTAGATTCAAATATACTATAATCCGATTCAAATTTATCCTTCTATAGCTTTACCAATAACTTTGTGCATTCGATAGCTTATTTAATTTAAACAAATTTGAATCTTAACTGATTTTAATTTATTTAATAATTATTTATTATATATAATAAAGAAAGACTATTTTTTATTATATCGTACAAAATCCGCGGTCGTTGGGAGGAAAAAGGGGAAAAGATGCACGTCCATGCATAAAAACTGACATCAAGAATAATGAGCCAACGTTTTTAGGTTTGGAATCAACATCAACCATCAACATTTCGTAATAATAATAAAAACAAGCAAAAAAAAAAAAACTTCACGCCACCCAACGTGGCAGCATCTCAGGCATCAACTGACATAATAGCCATTTACCTAAATCCAGCGTATCATCTCACCCTACTCTACCGTCTACTACTACACTACCTGTTTGATCTCTTCCATTTCAAGAGCATATCTTTCTACCTTCATCTTCAAAATAAAAAATTCTCTCGTTAATTTTTTATAAAAAATTAGGGCTTTCTTCGATTTCTGAAAAAAATGGAGAAAATCAGAAGAGCATCTCATGCTGGTTCTTGGTACACAGACAATCGTAAGTCTCTCCCTCTCTCTCACTTGCAATTTTTATTTTTTTACTATTTTTAATCTTTATTATTATTTTTTTTTGGTAGCTAAAGAGCTAGAAGAAGAGCTTGAGGGATGGCTAAGTGCTGCTGGATTAACGAAGTCTCCCGATGTTCGCGGTGTTATTGCTCCGTATATTACCATCAATCATTTTTTTCTTCTTAATTTTGTTAATTTGATTGTATTTTTTTCTTTTTTATTATTTTTATTTATTTATTTAGGGTGGCAAAATGGAAATTGTAGGCATGCAGGTTACTCTTATTCAGGTCGTGCTGCAGCTTATGCTTTTGGAAATATTGACCCCACTAACATGTTAGTCAGATAATTTATTTTCTGTTTGATTATTTATTTTTGTTTCGATCGAACCTGCCATTGTTTAAAGCAGTGATAATGTGAAGGTTTTTTTTTTTCCAAAAGAAAAAAAGTTTGTTTTGTTATAATGTGAGCTGATTCCGTGGAAATGTGATACCCGGGTAGTATTTATTTACTTTTCCGAGAATTGCATTTCGAGGAGAGTGATTCTGGTGGGGAAAGTGACGACTTTTTGATGATGATAAGTGAGATTTTTTTTTTTTTTTTTAGTACTCGGGTATTCCTTCTTGGTCCGTCACACCATTATTATACGGCAAAATGTGCTCTTTCAACGGCTAGAGTTTACAAAACGCCGATAGGGGACTTACCTGTTGATTTGGAAGGTACTATACCAGCATGGTTTGATTTCTTATTGAGTTGATATGCAAATGTTGAATGATCTTTGAAGTGGATTGGTTCTTTTGAGCCTTCATTTTTGGTTTGATGCTGGGTGGTTCTGTGTAATTGAATGAATTATGTTCTTTTGGGATCGTTTTCCAGTTATTGAGGAACTTAAAGCCACTGGAAAGTTTGAGTTAATGGACCTTCGTGTTGATGAGGCAGAACATAGCATGGAAATGCACTTGCCATATCTTGCTAAAATATTTGAAGGGTAATTTCTGTTGAGAATTTCTATATGTTGGTTTTGTTTATGGCTCAGCTTTGCTGATATTTATGTTGCTGTGTTTTTGTTTATTTACTTTTCCATGGCTGATTTTTGTTAATGTAATGCAGGCACCCGGTGAAAGTTGTACCCATTTTGGTTGGTGCGCTTAGTGCTGATAACGAGGCCATGTATGGGCGCTTGTTGGCAAAATATGTTGATGATCCAACTAACTTCTTTTCTGTCTCTTCAGATTTTTGTCACTGGGGTTCTCGGTATGTTTCATTATATGCTGGTTTACATGGTACTTTTCTCCTTCTACATGTCTTCATATTCATAGAGGAGGTCTAGGATTGTGATGTCCCTTCAATTTGCTTCCATACCAAACACTTCTACCATGCACAATGCTGTGTAACATTTGTTGGAGGTCCCTTTTCTTTTTCCTCATAATCAAAGCTGGAGAGATGATGTTTCTTTTTAAACTCCTGTTTGCAATGCTTTCCTTAAAGCCTTGCAAGATCTATTGTTCAATTTGCTTCTATCGAATCTGAGAATTTGTTTTGAAGAACTTGATAGGATGCCAGATGCTTCCGATCCTGCTTAATGCATTATGCCAAAGGGTCTTCTATATTTTAAGATGAATGGATCTGTCATTTGTCTAGTTCATGAATTAAAAAATAATAATAATAATAAAATTAAAAAACTAGAAGTCACATGGTATTTGAGGATCAGCTTATATCATCCATTTTTGTATCCGTAGTTCTGTAAAGCATGATATTCAGCAGTTTGGGCTGATTCTTCACTCACAGCCATATTGTGTTGTAGTTCTGTTGAAATTCTTTCAGTTCACATTATGTTTTTAACCATGTCATCAAACATATTTTGACCTGTGTTTCTTGTATTAGGTTCCATTACACGCACTATGACAAGAAATGCGGCCCCATACACAAGTCTATTGAGGCATTGGACAAGATGGGCATGGACATAATTGAAACAGGGAGTGCAGATGCATTTAAACAATATCTGTCCGAGTATGACAACACGATCTGTGGAAGACATCCAATTAGTGTTTTCTTGCATGTAAGTGCCCAAATCTCACAAGTTGCCAAAATGGCTTGATTTCAGCCCCAAAATATGTTTGCAGGTGTCTTTACATCAACTTTTTCTTCTAGTTTCCGTATGCAATTTCTGCCAGCCATGCCCTGCTTATATTTAATTGAGTAATTCATGACAATTGTTCTCACACCTATCACACCAACGAGAAATCTTAGATATATTATTGCATGTTTTTCGGTTTCTATTTTAGAGTAAATTATGAATTAGTCCGGCTAGTTTTGATAAACAATTTAATTAGTTCTTCTGTTTTTAAAATTTATTATTTAATTTTTCTATCAGTGTTGAATAGCTTCATTTGATATTACCTTATTTCAAAAAATATCTTTTTTTCTCATCAATTTTTATATAATATCTATTTTATTTTTTTTCATTTTTCTATTTTTTAAAACAAAAAAACAAAACAAATTATAAAAGAGCATAAAATGAACAAAAGGAACTAAATAGCTAGTTTTTGAAACAGAGGTGACTAATTTATAATTTACTCTTTTATTTTGCCATTAAATATCTATGATACTTTCAGATGTTGAGGAATTGCTCGACCAAGATAAAGATTAAGTTCCTCCGGTATGAGCAGTCTAGCCAATGCAAAACAATGAGAGACAGCAGTGTCAGCTATGCATCTGCAGCAGCAAGGGTGGATGCTTGAAGCTGGGATATTGAGCATTTCAAATTTAGTGGTGTGGAAGCAATTAACTTCAAACTGGGATATTGAGCATTTCCAATTTACTGGTGTGGAAGCAATTCTTAATTTAAACTTATTTTAATTAAATGTATTGTGAAACTTAATTTGAATTTGCATTTGCAAGAATCCATCTTGCAATGCATTTCCTGGTTATAGAGTGAAGCTAACAAGGAAGCCTAATTCCCTTTTCCTCGTTAATTGTTCTGGATTCCATTTCTAAATCTTAGTGTCTAGAGGAGCTGGACTCCATTTCTAAATCTTAGTGTCTAGAGGAGCTGACTCCATTTCTAAATCTTAGTGTCTAGAGGAAGGGCTCATGGTAGTCCAATGGCTTTTGGGGTGGCAGTGGCAGGGATTGGCTGTTAGTGTCTGTGTACTGGAAAAGGCGAAGTAAACTAGCATAGCTTTCGACTGAAATAGGGAAAATGAGAACAAAAATCCTTGTAAGAAATGATGCTTGTGGTGTTATGGAGAGTAAAAGAGGTAGGCAATTCCACGACCCTCTCAACAAAGAGGCCAAGTGCACGATGTCAAGATGGTGGAAGGGGGAATGCAAGACATCTTTAATGGCCAGGTCCTCTTGTAATGGAATAAAAAATGGTTCTTGGAAATTAAGAGACTACAGTTAGTAGTTCGGAAGTAGAAAGGTATGCCTTGCCAGCGAATAGCACTACAGATACAGATGTCTCTGTATATCCATCAGATTCTTTCGAAAGCCAAAAATCCTTGGTGAGAAGATGGGTAAAGACTGCAAAATTGTTGGCTTTCAAAGTCTCGTTCATTTTGGACTATATTTGACTCCATAAGCATGGCGTATCTTTAGATTAGTCTAGCTTGAAGAATTTAGCTGGAAAAATAAAACAAAAGATAAAAACGAGTCCTTTCACTCTGCGTGCAGCAGCATGGAATCACGGCAAGACGGCCATGGTTCTCCTTTCCTTTACCATTTGTTGACTTTACACAAGAAAACAAACAGCTACTAAAGAAAAGAAGAAAAAGAGGATTCTGCTATAACAGTAACGGCTGCATGCAGGAAGCCAGTAACTGATCACAGCTGTGCACACAATCATGCACGAGCATGATTTCTATGAACCATAGCGCATGGTTTGTGCGGATGACTAGGATCAACGATCATAGTTTAAATAACAATCATTACATTATATAATGACCATTATATGACAATTTCAAAACATCCAGTTAGTATTATAATAAGTCACGATTTGCAATAGTGACCATAACAATTTTTTCAACCGTTTGCAATTTAAAATTATGTCAGCAACTGCATGCGGCTGCGACTGTCCATGTCACAGCTCTAAAAACTAATTGCAATGCATTTTATTTCCATAGCTATGGCATATCTTACTGGATGATACCATAAATGATTGTCTTAGCTATTCATTACAAAAGAGACAAACATCCGTATGTACATACAGATGGCCAGCAAGGTTTTAACGTTCTCTTATTTAAGTAAAGTTTTCATACTCTGTATTATCAATAATTAGCTTTGGATTCAGCAGGTATTTTACTTGCTATACCATTTTCATCTGCTGTCAGCATACTCCATTTACCAGCAGAAATTGGAGGCTCAAAGATAATGACACCACCATCTTTCAGTCCCACCGCAAATTGGTCAGGTTCCTGAGGATGTGCTGCAATGGCAAGCGGATACACACCCAAACTACAGCCACAAAAAAACCCACAAGATACTATCATTAGGTAGACATCAGATCAGATACTTGACAAGAGAACGACTATAAATGTATGAGATTGGACAGCTCCTCTGCTGTAATTCATTTCTAGTGTGTGGGCTTACCTTGAAGTGGGAGAAAGGTAAGCAGTTGGATTAATCTGACAGTATAACTGAAAATCTGAAGCATCAAATATAGAGACGAGTCCATCTTCAAAGCTGGTATACACCATCTGGCCATCACATGAGAATGTTGCATGGGATATTGGTGCTCCATAATCTCCTGCAATCCACTGTTTAAAAAAAAAAAAAAAGATGTTTTTAATTATATCCTCGATGAGCAGTCCAATTACTGAAACACACCTTCTTGAGAGAGAGAGAGAGAGAGAGAACCTGCTTCACACATTCTAAGTTTCTGGCATCATAGATTGAAAGGCAAGTCTCATGTACTGCAAGGAAGTCTGTCTGATTCTGATGAAACTGGATGTCGGAATCTAATGATGTTGAAAAAGTTATACGGCAATCAGGAGTATGCAAGAATCTGCTCCTCTGTTTGTCCCACCCTTCAACATTCCAGACAAAAATCTGCAGAAGAAAAAACAACATGACTGCATAAGCACACTCCAGACAAATGAAAGAAGTCAAGGGCAAGGCATCATTTTAGTCAACAGCTACGCCTAAAAATGCCTTTTGAAATCATCATCAAGGAAATTCAGCACTAGACATATCCCTTATAATTTCAAGGCTAACCTGAGCATCTGCTCCGGAAGAAACAAGTACGTTCAGATCCTTAGAGAAGGCAAGGCCAGAGACTCTTTTAAAATGACCGTCAAGTATGGTAACAACCTGCATAAACCAAGGAAATGACAAACTTGGCTTGGTTTTGCTCAAGCAAAGGAATGGTGCATATCAGGAGAAATACATACCTTAGCTGAACGGACATTATATATTAGGATTGTGGAATCCTCTCTCCCTATAGCGAGTATGTTGTTATCTTGAGGAAGGAACGCAATACATGTTGCAGCAGGTGGTGGTTGCATGATAGACAGCATTTTCTGTTAAGTTTAAGAATGTTCAGTTAGTTCCTAACATGCTTGTAACAACCCGAAACACGACCAAATCCAAAAGAACTGAAAGCATGTGACATGTTAAAGATGATACTTTCATATCATAAGATAATGTTCAATAAAAAGTGAGAAAACCACATATGACAGACATTTTTAAAAATTTCAAAAACAATAATTTAGAGCCATATACGGAAGTGGTAAGACAAGTTAAAATGTAACAATAAGTAGAAAGTTTTTTGTCCTAAGTAAACTTGGAACAATTTGGAAATCATGAAAGTAATTGGAAGATATGTAGTCAAATTGAATGTATAAAGATATCAAAGTATACATGACAAAAGATCACATAGGACTAATGAAAATGTGCATGAATCATTCAGAACTTCATAAATTTGAAGAATTTGTAGACTGCAAATAGTGTTTCATGATACCTTAAATTTCAGCAGGTTATACAGAGAAATTTTCCCTCCAGATGCTGACATGAGATATGAATCATTATTGGACAGGGCAAAGCAGGGAACTGTCTTGTCAGGGCTGCTGCCTGTAAGGTCATTTGTCATCAGTCCGGAGCTGCTCCTGGGTTGCCACAGTTGAGGGCTCACTTTTGCAGTTGCCTACCATTAACATTTCATCGCAATAACATTATTAACAACAGGTAACACAAAATTTCAAAGAACAATTTCAAATGGAAGATAGAAATTGTTTATGTCTCTCGTCTTGCTCACCTTGTCACTCGAGTCAAAGTCATTCTGTGGCCATTTCCAATATAAATGAGTCGCATTCGATGTTAATGCCAAAATGGAGTTACCCACATTGTTGTAAATGAGCCTCGATATCTGCATTTGTGAGAGAGAAAAAAGCTATTTAGAAACTTCTCAAGCTTTCACAGTATGTTGCAATTTTTCAGCATAAATATGTATAAAATTTAAGGGTCTCAAATTCTCAAGCAATTGTGTCAGTATCTCCAAGAACAAAGATCTGTGTTGCTTTTGAATATATTATAGCACATTTTTAAAGATAGGTTTAGGAATCCTTCCACATTTCAAATTTTTACACATGTATTGATAAATCCTGTCCTTAATATCCAACACACAAAGAAATTTGCATACCAAGAACTGACAAGAAACTTAAACTATCTAGAAAAGCAAAAGAGAAATAAAACAACAATCTATGATCATGGTCAAAGTATCTGAAAATAAGTGCACATTTGTAGGACTTGAAAGACATGAAGCAGAAGAAGCAAATGATAAACCAAAAAAAATTGATGAAAAGAACAATTGAGTAGCTAGAACATAGGATGGCCAAACCTTGTCTGCTTTCACGTGAGAAGAAAGTCGCAGAATCTGGCACTGAGAAGGACTGTTTATTTCAATGAGCTTCCCATTATTTAATCTAGTGGTTTTTCCAGTAATTTTAGATTTCACTGCCTCCAAGTTTTCTGGGTTTTCATTCTGCAGAAGATATATATATGAAAAAAAAAAAAAAAAAAACAATGCCTTAGTACTCCAAACTTCAAAGTAATTTCCAAAGTCATGACAAGGCCTGCCACAATATAGGACTGTATTAAGTAAAAATAAAAAATAAAAACAATGCATTGTGTCTTATAAGATATAGTGTGAATCCCAGACAAAATTTAGAGTTACCCACTTTTGTGACAGCTTTGTCTGCAACTCCAGCACAAGCAACAGTTGAAATCGGTTCAATTACAAGCTGTGAAAAATTAAAACCATCAGACAGAGATCTATCTTCTACCATCTTCTACCGCAAGATATGACTGTATTAAGTACGCCCACCTTCATAAAAGTATCAGAGAGAACTCTGGAAGCATCATCAGAGCAGTTTTCTGATGTATGCAGTGACTGAAGACCACCATCTTTTGCCAAGATCTTGATCTTGTTGTCATTCGCAGAAACAGCCAACAGCGTGCCTACCTTGTTAAATCGAACACACGGGTTTGCCTTCACATCAGAGGCAAATAAGAATTCAATTAGAAACTTAGACCACCCTTCTTTAATGCGAATTATTTAATTGAAATTAAATCAAAACTGAACCATTTCTTTTTGTAGAATAGTAATGTTTTGTTGAAATTTAATTAAAACTATCGCCTTGAAATGTGAAAGACCTTTAAGAAATTTAGACCTTCATCTGCATAATGATTGTCGTTGTAAAAATGTAGCAGAACAGTCCTAAGGAACTTACTGGTAAGCCTCCCTCTGCGTCAATGGTTGTGAAAAGCTCAACTTTGTTCATATCCCAAATTTTGATCACATGCTCATCACCAGCAGCTAAAACCTGATTCTTCATTATATCAAACTGCACTACACCTGGAGAACTCTTCTGCAATCCTAGATAGGTTCTCTTTAAGGAACCTTCAGAGTCATCCCATTCGGCAAGAAATGACTCTCCACTTTTACTGGTGCCACACGAGAAAAGCCTAAAAAGCATTATGACATGATATACCCATCAAATATAACCAGCATGGGAAACATTGCAACGGAAATTCAGTCAAAGTAAATGAAACCTTTCATCACCACTATAAGCCAAAGATGTACACCCCAGGCCAGGAGCATCATAATCTACTCTGGCTCCTAAATTATCATATAGCCACGCTTTTATGTTGCCAGACACTGATGTCGCAAAGATAAACTGAGGCATTAAAAAAAAAAAAAGCAAAGATAGAGTTATCATCAGTTTGAAAAAGCAACAAGAAGAATCAACATCACCACCACAAGTAACAGTAGAATCGAGAGTAACTCTTACATTAACACTTCCCTTGCTATGGGGGCGGAGAGAATAAACAGGAGCATCATGGCCTTCAAAAGTATACATTTTGACACCACTGGTCACATCCCATGCCTTAAATCGCCATCAGAAAAATTAACATCACACTCTTTGCTAGAAAAAAAAATTCCATTATCGAATTCTAATGTAAAACAAAGCCAACCTTAACTGTCTTGTCATCGCCACAGGTAATGACCAGCAGTTGTTTCTCAGAGGCAGAGAATGCTAAGTCATTTACACCACCCACATGAGCATCAATCTAGATATAAGAAATAAGTTACTGAGTAAGCTCGATAAAACAAATATCAGAAAAGTCAAAATTTTAGAAAAGTCAAAATAATTTATTAGATAGCTACCTCCAATTGTTGCTGCACTCCGTTGGCATCATTATAAGAATATATTTGCACTATGTGTTTTGAATAAGCAACCCCTGTTCAAAACCAAAGCAACAAGGCTTTGTTAATAAACAAACAAAGTCCAAATGACAGGAATATTACTTCCCGATGTCTTCCATTATCTTTGAACTTACCAAAGAAACAACCTTCTGGGCTCCAAGCAACACGATTAACAGAAACACCAGGGTCCTTGAGCAAAGTTGCCTGGATTTATGCAAGATCATTTCATATTTCAGACGCATGATTGTTTTCCTGCTAAAATGGAAGCATGATATAGAAGGTACAAACCTTGAACATCATTGAGCATGCTGCGATATCCCAAACCTTAAAATTCCTTGAAAGTAAACTTTCCCCTGAACTAACTTCCCACAATCTTATGTCCCCCACAGCAGTTCCAACTGAAGTATCAAACCATCAGTTTCCATGAGTAAACAATGAGTTTAAATAAGGTGCGTATCCCAAAAGGCCTAAATTTTCAGAAGTATTGAAAAAATATCCTTATGAGTAAACCTAGAAGAACAGTCTGTTTTTCAGGGTGAAACTCCATGCTTGTTGGAGATGACCCTTCGTTTAATATCCTTAAAACAGTCTTAGGTAAGTAATCATAAATGTCGACAGAGCTTTGATCAGGTTGAGAGGCAGCTGGTATTTCCTGCATGCATTCTGCTATTTCCTGCACGCTTGGAAAACCATGACTTCAGAAAAACATTATTATTATCATTTACCAATGTATCAACAGAAAATAAACAATCAAGCTTACCTCGTCAGAAGGCCTTTTTAGTATTTCAATCCCATTTTCAGGAATACTATTGTAATGTACACTAGTACCATCCTCCGAAGCTTCTGCAATAATAGCTGCAAACATGTAACAGATAGTTAACAATAAAAGGAATATTTTTTTCCATAATCACAATTATATGGCTCTCAACAAGATCTTGCAAATAATAATGAGAGAATCACAAACCAGTACCTATGTTTGATGGACCACCAAGAGAAAAAAAAGCTTCATTTGAAATTGAAGAGTGAGGCTCAGAAGATAAAGTAGAATTCGAGTCTGAGGAAGTTGAAACCAGCATTGATGTGGTTTGAGAAGGCTAGGCAAAAATATTGAAGCTCATTAGATGGATTACATTTGAATACTGTTAAATGGATGATCAAGCTGGCTTCGTTTAGGAACCACACTTGAATCCATTTATTGGAAAGGAAAAAAGAAAGGACTAAAATGATCATCATTCTTCTTGTATCATACCACTGGATTGTTATCACTTGATGATGAAAATAAATGAACATCTGATGGTATCGGTACACAGATATGATCCACAAAGAGGGTTCTTATATCAGGATTTGGCTGCGGAAATGCACAATGCATATGCTGCCAGTTCAGACTGTCAGATTAAATACAAAATCAGTTTTCTCTGAGTGCCAAATAAACATGTCTAGAAATTTTGAAGAGACTCCAACATGCATATGTTCATATAAAAATGCAAGCACTTGCATGTACTCTGTATGTATCCATCGCCTGTGTTTGGTGTGTGGCTTGGTGTATTCGAGTTGTAATTGAAGTTGCAAATTAGATTAAGGAGAAGAAAAAAATACCTTTGGTTTATGAGACGCCGTAACCTATGACTTACAATGTTCGGAAATTCCAATTTGCCATGCAGAAGGGGATTTGCTTCAATAATTTTCTTAAGCTCAACCCTCATAACTTTCCTCGCAGACTCTGCATCACTATACATGGAGAGTGACTCATGGTCCCTGCTCAACCAAAAAATAAGCTTAATATGCTACTCCTATGGAATGTGAGTAATGATAATGACAAAAACATATATATGTATATATATATATATAGATTTTTACCTTATATCATTTAGTGTCAAAAGCAAAGTCATTTCTTTTAACAGCTCCTCATTATCTGGGCCAAAAGCTTTCAAATCCTTCATAAGGATGTATAAAGCCTTGGTGCGGTCCTTTCTGTAAAATCAATTAACAAATTTCAACTGGAATCGATGCAAAATACATACCGCCTGAAAAATTATAGTCATGGAAAAGTTTATTGAAAGAAAGAAAGAAAGCAACAGCCTTACTTGTCCAATGCCTCAAGGAATTTCTGCTTCCTAATTTCAAAATAGATCTTTGTCGAGTATCTGTTGTCATCTAATTTTGTGAAACAAGAAAGATATTTCTCAGCCTCATCCCAATCGCCACTGCTTATCATCTCCTCAAAAAACTTCATGTTGAAGTAATAACCACTTTCACGCTCAAGTCTAGGCATCGATGATAAAGGAAAAAAGGTTACATACAATCAAATGATTCATTAAAAATAAATAGCAAAAATCATCTAAAAGAGCCTGAGAGGGAAGGAAAAAGTGACATACATGCGAGCAGTTTCGTTGAGCCCTTCCTCATCTAAGAACTGTGAGATCAACAAGACAAGATCTCTACTAAGAGCAGACATCTCTCCACAGCGGCCTTGCTTGTCACCTGAACCTCTAAAATGAATACAAATCTCCAAATTTGTTAAATTGATATAATAAATAACATAAACAACATTGTTAGCTTATTTAAATCGCGTACGAATTAAATCAAACTTTGCAAGTTCTAGCTGAAAATATAATTTGAACAATCCATACATAAAAGGTGAAAAATAACAAAACCCCATCACTGTTAACAAAAAAAAAAAAAAATTCTAGGACACCAAACAAAGGGCTTGAGTTTTGATCAAGTGAAAATGAGCCTAAAATAAACCAAAAAATCAGAGATGATCATCTACTCAATTATAGACATCTCTCTCTTCTACTTCCATCAAATTAAGCAAAGAAATCTGATGGTTTTCAAACAGAAAACAGTAAATCAAACAAGAAATTCTGGGTTCTTAACCAATCGAGACAGTGCCTTTTTAGCTTAAAATCACTAATACTGAAGCCAAACACCACTAAACAAGATAAAAATGAGCAAAATTTTTCAAGATAAAAGAGATGGGTATCAAATAAAAGCAGAGAAAAAAAAAGCTCACCTGAGAAGTGAGGAAAAAAAAAACAAGTGAATTGGATTGACACAGAAAGATAGAGAGAGAGATCAGTCAGTGATCATGACCTTTACCTTTAGCTTCAAAAAACCAAGGGTCTCTTTCTTCTCTGTGTTTTCTGCACTTTAACAGCTGAACTCACACGCTGTGCTGAAAATGGCGTGATATAAATAGCATAAGACTGGCGATTTGTACAAGATGATAAGCGCACGTGGTTATAATTTATAAGTCTTCTTCCCTGAGGAAATATGTGATAGGAGACAGGAGTTATAGAAGACTGTTGTAATAGTGGGGCCCATTGGAAGACAAATGTTCTTCATTCAGGGAGGGCCACCTCAGGTTTTAGACACGTTACACAAAAAAGGTGCAGAATTTTCCTAGAAGAAAACATTTGGCATCCCACATAAAACAAATCAGGGAGTTTCTTTTTTTCTGCACAGCCCCCCACCTGCCAAATGCCAATTCAGCATGGATTGAGTTTGAAAACTTAACAATATGAAAATAATAATAATAATAACAACAATAAGGCCAAACTTTTAATTTCAACTCATTTAAAATTCAATCTATGAACTTTAAATTTAGTTTTTAAAATTCTTAAATTTTTAATTTTTTAAGATTTATTCTATCTAATGACTTTTAATTATCACTTTCTCTTCTAAAAAATACAATACATTTATTTTAAGTTAAAATTTTATGCATGAGTTAGGAAAAATTTAATCTATTTTCTAGAAAAAAATTCAGAATTTTTCAAAATCAAAAACTATATTTGTTTATGTTTTTAACATTAAAATTATAGAAAATAATCCAAAATGATCTCAAATTTTTTTAGGAGCCTCATATAAATCTCACTCAATGATTTTCATCATAAGTATATTAATGTGATTGTTATTTTTATGATAAATGACTAAGAAAAAACTAAAGAATTGATCTGAATATCAAAAACTTAAAAGTTTAGGGAACCTAAAAACCAAATTTAAAGTACAAATTATAAATTTCAAATGACTTAAAGTTTAGAAAATATTTAATCTATTTAGTGGTAATTTTAAGAGAACAAAATTTATTTAGTAGAAAAGACAAACAAAGAAACAATTTCGTAACCGTTTTGCTGATATAGGCTAATTTTGTCTCGATATGAATGTTTAAGTGAATAATGTTTTACAACTCAATATGTAAAGTTAGAACAAATATAGAATATTTCACACTTTGGGAAAACATTTGAGGTAAATAGGTTAATTTGCTTTTATATAAAATTTTAAGTCTTTCATATGTTTTTGAGCTTTTAGTTGTATGTCATCTCGTCTTTGAAATTTTTTAAAATGTTCAATCTGTTTTTTCGATCAATTTTTTTCTCGTCATGGATAAATTTTTTGACCAAAATACCTTTCATCAAGATGCATAAAAAAATACGCTTGAATTCATATGACTTGTATGTTTTATTTTTGAAGTCTTTAAAATTTTATTTATTATTATTGTTATTGTTTCATTTCAATCAAGGATATTTCGATCAAAACAAAAATTATAGTCGAAAAAATTGATAGGAATGACGGATTAAATATTTCAAAGACAAATAGAAAACTTAGTGTATTATATAAGGACAAATTAAGTTATTTATCCATAGCATTTGCATGGATTTTTTCTTTTTGATTTTTTGAATTGGAGGTATTTTTTAATAATGTTTTTATATCATAAAACTAAATATCTATCTATACATTAAATCTTAAGTAAACTATTCATACTCGAATTAGAGTTTTTATAAAAATAAAAATAAAAAAGTTTATAACTTTTTTTTTATTCCAACCAACCTCTAGCATTCCACATAAACAAATTAGGGAGTTTTTTTTGCATAACCCTACCGACTAAATGCCAATTCAACACGATTTGAGTTCGAAAACTTAGCAATATGAAAGAAAACAAGAGAGTCATACTTCTATTGAATTTTAACTCATTTAAAATTAAATCTATGAACTTTCAATTTAGTTTTTAAAATCCCTAAACTTTTAATTTTTTAAGATTAATTCTATCTAATGACTTTCAATTATCACTTTCCCTTCTAAAAAATACAATTCATTGTATTTTTAGTTGAAATTTTACTAGCACACATTAGGAAATATTCAATTTATTTTCTAGAAAAATTTCAAAATTTTTCAAAATAAAAAACTTAATTTATTAATTTTTTAAACATTAAAATTATAGAAAATTGAGAAAAATAGAAAATAATCCAAAATTATCCCAAATCTTTTTAGGAGCCCCATATAAATATCGGTGAATGATTTCTATCATGAATATATTCATGTGATTGTTATTTTTTATGAGAAATAATGACCAACTCGAAGAATTGATCGAATATCAAAAACTTAAAAGTTCAAGGATCTTAAAAATAAAATTTGAAGTATAAATACTCAATTTCAAATCACTTAAAGTTCAGAAAATGTTTAATCTATTTAATGGTATTTTTAAGAGAACAAAATTTATTTAGTAGAAAAGACAAATAAAGAAACAATTTCGTAACCGTTTTGCTTGATATAGGCTATTTTTGTCTCGATGTGAATGTTTAATTGAATGATGCTTTACAACTCAATATGTAAAGTTGGAACTAATATAGAATATTTACACTTTGGGGTATCATTTGAGGTAAATAGGTCAATTTGTTTTTATATAAAATTTTGAGTCATTCATATGTTTTTGAGTTATTAATTGTATCTCATCTATCATTAAAATTTTTTAAAATGTTCAATCTATTTTTCTAATTAATTTTTTCTCGTCATGGATAAATTTTTTGACCAAAATATCTTTTAGTAAAATGCATAAAAAATACACTTAAATTCATATGACTTGTAAGTTCTATTTTTGAAGTCTTTAGAATTTTATTTATTTATTATTATTATTTCATTTCAATTAGAAAATTTTTGATAAAAAAAAATTATAGTTGGAAAAAATTGATTGGAATGACAGATTGAACATTTTAAAAATTTTCAAAGATAGATAGAAAACTTGGTGTATTATATAAGGACAAAGTGAGTTATTTATCCATAACATTTGCTTGGATTTTTTCTTTTGATTTCTTACATTCAAGTTATTTTCGAATAATGTGTTTATATCATTAAACTAAATATCTATCTATATGTTAAATCTTAAGTAAACTATTCATACTCGAATTGGAGTGTTTATAAAAATAAAAAAAAGTTCATAACTGATTTTTCGATTCCAACCCAACTTTGGCATCCACATAAACAAATTAGAGAGTTTTTCTTGCA
The DNA here is from genome assembly GCA_963924115.1 of Dovyalis caffra. Taxonomy (NCBI): domain Eukaryota; kingdom Viridiplantae; phylum Streptophyta; class Magnoliopsida; order Malpighiales; family Salicaceae; genus Dovyalis; species Dovyalis caffra. Next base: position 15,944,800 of record CAWUPB010001194.1, on the reverse strand, counting down.
CAACCCCACTTGCCAAATGGCAATTTAGCAAGATTTGAGTTTGAAAACTCAACAATATGAAGAGAAAAAAAAAGGTCATACTTCTACTGAATTTTAACTCATTTAAAATTAAATCTATGAACTTTAAATTTAGTTTTTAAAATCCCTAAGCTTTTATTTTTTAAGATTTATTCTATCCGATGACTTTCAATTATCACTTTCCCTTCTAAAAAATACAATTCATGGTATTTTAAGTTGAAATTTCACACATGCATTAGAAAATATTCAATCTATTTTCTAGAAAACTTTAAGAATTTTTCAACATAAAAAACTATATTTGTTTATTTTTTTTACATCAAAATTATAGAAAATAGTCCAAAATGATCCCAAATCTTTTTAAGAGCCTCATATAAATCTCAATGAGTAATTTCTATCATGAATATATTCATGTGATTGTTATTTTTTATTATAAATGACAAAAAACTGAAGAGTTGACTAAATATCAAAAACTTAAAAGTTCATGAATCCTAAAATCAAATTTGAAGTACAAATACTCAATTTCAAATGATTAAAGTTCAGATATTTAGTGATATTTTTAAGAGAACAAATTTTATTTAGTAGAAAAGTTAAACAAAGAAACAATTTCGTAACCGTTTTGCTGATATGAGTTATTTTTGTCTTGATATGAATGTCTAATTGAATAATTTTTTACAACTCAATATGTAAAGTTAGAACCAATATACATTATTTCACACTTTGGGATATCATTTGAGGTAAATAGGTCAATTTGTTTTTATACAAAATTTTAGGTCTTTCATATGTTTATGAGTTTTTAATTGTATTTCATCCGTCTTTGAAATTTTTTAAAATGTTCAATTTTTTTTTTGATCAATTTTTTCTGTCATGAATAAATTTTTTGACCAAAATATATTTTACTAAAATGCATAAGAAAAATACACTTGAAGTCATATGATTTGTATGTTCCATTTTTTAAGTCTTTAGAATTTTATTTATTTATTATTATTATTATTTCATTTCGATCAAGTATATTTTGATCGGAAAAATTATAGTCGAAAAAAAGGATTGGAATGACATATTGAACATTTTAAAAATTTTCGAGAGATAGATAGAAAACTCGAGTGTATGATATAAGGAAAAATTAAGTGATTTATCCATAGCATTTGAATGGATTTTTTATTTTGATTTTTTACATTCAAATTATTTTTTAATAATTTTTTATATCATAAAATTAAATATCAATCTATATATTAAATCTTAAGTTATTTTCTTTTGATTTTTTACATTCAAGTTGTTTTTACTCAACTTGGAGTGTTTATAAAAATAAAAAAGTTCATAACTTATTTTTCGATTCCAACCCAACTTTGGCATCTCACATAAACAAATTAGGGAGTTTTTTATGCACAACCTCACTTGCCAAATGCTAATTCAGCACAATTTGAGTTCGAAAACTTAGCAATATGAAGGAAAAGAAAAGGTCACACTTCTACTGAATTTTAACTCATTTAAAATTAAATCTACGAACTTTAAATTTAGTTTTAAAAATCCCTTAACTTTTTAATTTTTTAAGATTTATTCTATCTAATGACTTTCAATTATCACTTTCCCTTCCAAAAAGTACAATTCATGGTATTTTAAGTTGAAATTTTACACACACACATTAGGAAATATTCGATCTATTTTCTATAAAACTTTTAGAATTTTTCAAAATCAAAAACAACATTTGTTTATTTTTTTTAACATTAAAATTATAGAAAATTGTGAAAAATAGAAAATAATCCAAAATGATCCCAATTTTTTTGGAGCCCCATATAAATCTCACTTAATGATTTACATCATGAATATATTCATTTGATTGTTATTTTATATGATAAATGACAAAAAAAGGAAGAATGGACTAAATATCAAAAACTTAAAAGTTCGGGGATCCTAAAAATAAAATTTGAAGTATAAATACTCAATTTCAAATCACTTAAAGTTCAGAAAATGTTTAATCTATTTAGTGGTATTTTTAAGAGATCAAAATTAATTTAGTAGAAAAGAAAAACAAAGAAACAATTTCGTAACCGTTTTGTTGATATAGGCTTTTTTTTTTTTTTTGTCTCGATATGAATGTTTAATTGAATAATGTTTGACAACTCAATATGTAAAGTTAGAAAAAATATAGAATATTTCACACTTTGGGATATCATTCGAGGTAATTAGGTCAATTTGTTTTTATATAAAATTTTGAGTCTTTCATATGTTTTTGAGTTCTTAATTGTATATCATCCGTCCTTGAAATGTTCAATCTGTTTTTTTGATCAATTTTTTATGTTATGGATACTTTTTTTGAAGAAAATATCTTTTACTAAATTGCATAAAAAATCCACTTAAAATCATATGACTTGTATGTTCCATTTTTTAAGTCTTTAAAAATTTTATATATTTATTATTATTATTATTATTTCATTTCACTCAAGGATATTTTGATAAAAAAAAATTATAATTGAAAAAATTGATCAGAATGATAAATTGAATATTGAAAAAAAAATTCAAAGATAAATAGAAAACTTAATGTATTATGTAAGGACAAATTAAATTATTTATCCATAGCATTTGCTTGGATTTTTTCTTTTGGTTTTTTACATTCAAGTTATTTTTTAATAATGTTTTTATACCATAAAAATAAATATCTAACTATACATTAAATCTTAAGTAAACTCGAATTAGAGTGTTTATAAAAATAAAAATAAAAATAAAAAAGTTCATAATTTATTTTTCGATTCCACCCAACTTTGGCATCCCACTTAAACAAATTATGGAGTTTTTTCTGCACAATCCCACTTGCCAAATGCCAATTCAACACGATTTAAGTTTGAAAACTTAGCAATACGAAGAGAAAAAAGGTTCAAACTTCTACTAAATTTTAACTCATTTAAAATTTAATCTATGAACTTTAAATTTGATTTTTAAAATCCCTAAGGTTTTAATTTTTTTAAGATTTATTTTATCTAATGACTTTCAATTATCACTTTCCCTTTTAAAAAAATACAATTCGTGGTATTTTAACTTGAAAGTTTACACACATATTATGAAATATTCAATATATTTTCTAGAAAAAATTCAGAATTTTTCAAAATCAAAAACTATATATTTTTCATTTTTTTAACATTAAAATTATAAAAAAAATTGAGAAAAAAAGAAAATAATCCAAAATGATCCCAAATCTTGTTAGGAGCCCTATATAAATCTCACTAATGATTTATATCATGAATATATTCATGTGATGTGTTATTTTTCATGATAAATGATAGAAAACTGAATAATTGACCAAATATCAAAAACTTAAAAGTTCAAGGATCCTAAAAATCAAATTTGAAGTACAAATACTCAATTTCAAATGACTTAAAGTTCAAAAAATGTTTAATCTATTTAGTGATATTTTTAGGAACAAAATTTATTTAGTAGAAAAGACAAACGAGAGAAACAATTTCGTAACCGTTTTGCTTGAAATAGGCTATTTTTTTCTTGGTATGAATGTTTAATTGAATAATGTTTTATAGCTTAATATGTAAAGTTAGAACTAATATAGAATATTTCACACTCTAGGATATCATTTGAGGTAAATAGGTCAATTTGTTTTATACAAACGTTTGAGTCTTTCATATGTTTTTGAGTTCTTAATTGTATTTCATTTCTTTTTGAAAGTTTTTAAAATATTCAATCTGTTTTTCTGATCAATATTTTCTATCATGGATAATTTTTTTTATCAAAATTTCTTTTACTAAAATGCATAAAAAATACACTTAAAGTCATATGACTTGTATGTTCCATTTTTTAAGTCCTTATAATTTTATTTATTTATTTATTTATTATTATTTCATTTCAATCAAAGAAATTTTGATAAAAAAAAATTATAGTAAAAAAAAAATTGATCGGAATAACAGATCAAACATTTTCAAAATTTTCGGAGACATACGTAAAGCTCGGTGTATTATATAAGGACAAATTAAGTTATTTATCTATAACATCTCGCATGGATTTGTTTTTTGATTTTTCACATTTGAGGTATTTTTGAATAATGTTTTTATATCATAAAACTAAATATTTATCTATATATTAAATCTTAAGTAAGCTACTCATACTCAAATTAGAGGGTTTATAAAAATAAAAATAAAAAGTTCATAACTCATTTTTTTATTCCAACCCAACTTCGGCATTCCACATAAACAAATGAGGGAGTTTTTTTTGCTCAACCCCACTTGCCAAATGCCAATTCAGAATGATTTGAGTTTGAAAACTTAGCAATGAAGGAAAAAAGAAGAAGTCTAATTTCTGTTGAATTTTAACTCATTTAAAATGAAATATGTGAACTTTAAATTTACTTTTTAAAATCCATAAACTTTTAATTTTTTAAGACTTATTTTATCTAATGACTTTCAATTATTACTTTCCCTTCTAAAAACTACAATTGATGGTATTGTAAGTTGAAATTTTACAAACATATTAGAAAAAATTCAATCTATGTTCTAGAAAAAAAAATCAGAATTTTTCAAAATTAAGAAAAATAGAAAATGATCCAAAGTGATCCCAAATTTTTTAGGAGCCCCGTATAAATCTCCCCGAATGACTTTCATCATGAATATATTTATGTGATTGTTAATTTCTTTATGATAAATGATAGAAAACTGGATGATGGACTAAATATCAAAAACTTAAAAGTTCAAATATCCTAAAAATCAAATTTGAAGTACAAATACTCAACTTTAAATGACTTAAAGTTCAAACGGTGTTTAAACTATTTAGTGGTATTTTTAAGAGAACAAAATTTATTTAGTAGAAAAGACAAATAAAGAAAAAAAAATTGTAACCGTTTTTCCGATATAGGTTATTTTTGTCTTAGTATGAATGTTTAATTGAATAATGTTTTACAACTCAATGTAAAGTTAGAACTAATATAGAATATTTCACACTTTGGGATATCATTTGAGGTAAATAGGTCAATTTTTTTTTTCTATAAAATTTTGAGTCTTTCACATGTTCTTGAGTTCTTAATTATATTTCATCTATTTTTGAAAATTTTTAAAATATTCAATCTGCTTTTTTATCAATTTTTTATGTCATGGATAAAATTTTTGACCAAAATATTTTTTTTTTAATAAAATGCATAAAAAAGTACACTTAAAGTCATATGACTTGTATGTTCTATTTTTTAAGTCTTTAGAATTTTATTTCTTTATTATTATTATTTCGTTTCAATCGAGGACATTTCGATCATAAAAAATTTATAATCCAAAAAAATTGATCGAAATGATAGATTGAACCTTTTAAAAATTTTAGAGACGTATAGAAGTATTAGTATATTATACAAGGAGAAGTTAAGTTATTTACCAATAGAATTTGCATGGATTTTTTCTTTTGATTTTTTACATTCGAGGTATTTTTGAATAATGTTTCGTATCATAAAACTAAGTATCTATATAATAAATTTTCAATAAACTATTCACATCGAATTAAAGTGTTTATAAAAATAAAAATAAAAGTTATAAAAATAAAAAGTTCATGACTTTTTTATTTTTATTTTATAAACACTTTTTTTCTCCGTTCCAACCCAAACACAATAACATGAATATATTTTATTTAATACATGAGGTAATATTTTAATTATTTTTAATTTGATGATAAGAGTATTTTCGTATCAATTTGCATATCAGTCAAAACTAAGTTCTTTTTCTTATTTAATACATAAGTTAATATTTTTTTAATTTGTTGTTAAGAGTTTTTTTTTTTTAATGCTCAATGGAGTTGTAATTGAACATTAAATTCGTCATTACCTAAAAGAAAGTCCATCCTTGTTCCTATTTTCCTCATAGGCCGAATGGGTTCCTTTTAGGAAAGCCCTCGGAATTCATTGCTTTACTTCTAAGTCATGCTTTCCAAATCTATACCAAGTATAATTTAGGTCCAACCAAATTCGATCCATGCCCCCCCCCCTTTTTTTTTTTATCTATCCATACATATCTACGCATCAACCATTCATCACATCACAACAACCATACTAGATCCATCATAAAGCATCAAAACATAACATCAACACAAACAACCATGACAACATAGTACATAGTCTAAAACAAAACCTCAAAAATTGTACATTTAAAATAGAACTTAAGGCATAAATTAAGCTAAAATGAAACCTACTTACATACCTTTCTTACTTGCATAGTAGGTTCCATATATATACTAGAGAAAAGGAACATTAATTAGCTAAATCACTTGAAAATTCGTCCTCTAATAAAATCACCAAAACATTAAAATGGCACACAAATCACACCCTTGCTCAATATATTTATGTATGAATATCCTTGTATGTATATTTATATGGTTAAAAACTTTATAGGGGTTACACAATTTATGAGTCAATCAAAACTAAATTTCTTCGTAAACAATTTTAAAGACTAAGTCACTTCTTGAGCGATTTTAAAAATGCATTCCTCACGTCAATCTTGTCTATTCAAATGAATTTACTGAATTCTCCTAAATGTTGGCTTTAAAAAATGAACTAAATAAATATATTCTTACCCACTAAGTTAACCTCGTAAGATTAATTAACATTTTAAATTCTACCGCTTGTATGTATATATCCCCAATCTTCATTACCCTCATCAGTTTTTAGACTCTAAGCCAATTTTAGTGGCAAATCTATATCTTTCAAAATCATGGTTGGTGGCAAGCCTTGAATTGGTAATTGGAATCCACCATTTTATACAAAACTAGCAATACCCTTACCACTCTAAGGCTCAATTGGAAAGTAGAGCACAAAAAATCCACCATATATGAAAACATTTATTTTCTTGCGGCAAAATTCAAAATGACACAGATATTATCCTATACACTTAGTCATCATCTATATCTGATATTATCCTATCCAAATCATGACTCGTTTTTTAACCGTAAAGATATTTTTGCACCAACTTTACAAACTAATGTATACACTATTAGTTTCTTTTCAATTAAGTCCTAAGTATGAACTACTCGAGATGAGATCTGCAACGTTTTGTTCGTAAAAAAGGTGTGTTAAGAGGGAAAACAAAACATAGAGCTAGTTTTATTGATTATATATTCATAACCACGCCAAATAAATCAAATTCGAGATATATTTACGACCTATTTGTGACTTGTGAGAACATAATTTTCAGTTCAAGATCTTTACAAACGTCCTAAGTTTGTCTATATAGGTCATTTTCCACAATTTCCCAACAACATGAGCCTGCTAATTTTAACCTGAGGACTCTTTTTTTATTTATTTAACTCGAGACAAATACTACTTAAATCGTTTTGGGCCTAAGTTACCGCTAGTTTACGATTGGAAAATTTTAACCGAATGAAAAAATGACTTGAGTTTCAAAATTATTTATAACAGTCATTTAATTTTTTTTATTTAACAGTAAAATATTCTCAAACTAGCTTTTGTTGTGTATGTATATGAGAATTTTATCCTCTGAATCGCAATAATAACAGTTTATCAGCGCAGTACTTCAATTATTGTTTTTTTTATTATTATTATTGTTATTAGTAATTGGATGGGTATTTGTATTGTCCATGATGTGCATGGTGTAAAACATCTTGTTTAGATAATTTTCTTTGCGATAAAGATGGCATAAAATCATGATGTAAGAAATCGGTTTTCATTACAAAAATCAAATCTATTATCGAGGAAAAAAACCCCATGATTGGATAGTTTTTTCCTCCTGTGTGGGCTAATTAAAACAACAGTAAAAAAGATATCTCCTCATTTCTTAAGAGGCTAGCTTGTTGCACCTAACAGCCACTGGAGAAGGATAGATCCATAGCCTTTGAAGCACTTCCTTCATTATCTCCACGCACAAGGAGACGAAGCAAGGCTGCATTTCTGCCAGCAGGAGGATGCATTTTGCCTTTGAAAACTGGATTATCTGAAATAAATTTCTTAAGTGCATCCATCATGTAAATCCTTTCTATCTTCACATCTCCATATCGGCAAAGTGCTCCATATTTCCTACATAAAAAATCAATTGTGAACAATTAAACGTGTATCAGTTGAAAATAAGCATGCATAAGATAATGTGAATTAATTTTATTGAAAGAACATTATATTCTTCCCCAAATCACCTTTTCAAATCTTTTTGGTAAAATATTCTCTGTAAATTAGCATTATTCGCAAACATATAGACTTGATTTCATATATAATAGCGTAGAATTCACACCTAAAATCTTCCATTGTCAGAAGCACGGTGGCGTCCATGAGCAACTTTTCATTATAGTTCGAGAAATCTTTGAAATCCTTCATGAGAATTTCAAGGGCCTTGGGACGGTCTTGCCTGTCACACATAAGATCCTCTGTGATTAATTAAATGCAAGGCTCAATAAAATTTAGAAGAACTAAACAATTATAAACGCAAAACGACATATGATATATATCTCGTGTAGTACACGCAGATCGCATCAATATATAATTAGATTTATCATACGTACGTGTGTTACATGTACGACTAAATAAGTCAATATCATCACTTGTAAGTTGCGAGTGTTATTAATTATCATTTCTTGATTTGACATTAAATTAAAAGTTTTTATACCTGTCTAATGCCTCGAGAAATTTTTGTTTCCTTAGTTCAAAAAAGATCCTGGTAGAATCCAAGTTCTCATGCACATTAGTAAAACCAGATATATAACTCTCAGCTTCGTCCAATTTTCCTTGAAGCACCATAATCTCAAAATGCTTAGCATCAAAGAAAATTCCTGTCTCTCGCTCAAGACTACACATAATCAATGAAAAAAATTAATATAAGGAAGAGATGATTAGAAAAATATAAGAGAAATACGAACCCAATATGTGTAATGGTTTTTATTTATTTTTATTTTTCTTGTGTGCGTGGGTGTCTAGTAGAAAGGAAAGAAAAACCTACGCATGAGCAGTGTCTTTGAGATCCTCGTCCCTAAGGAACTGTAGGATCATTGTCAGAAGATCTTTATGGACAGGATTCATGGTTGAACTTGCACCCATTGACATGATAGAAGGAGAAGATCTAACAATAAATAAATACATAAATCAGACCAGAATATATTAATAAATGGGTCTACAGACCACAATCAAGCCAAAAAAAAAAAAAAAATTTAATCGAACTGTTGTATATGAGTACGTCCATGTATGATAAAAACTTATACGATATTCAATAGCATCTCTAATATTAGATGCAAAAAAGATTATTGTCCATGTGACAAAGAATCCTACCCACAAAAAAAAAAAAAAAAAGAGAATGATGGGATGGGAACAAAGAAAAGAGCCAGAAAACAAAGAAGAGCTCTTCGAAGGCTCACCAAAAACAGAGAAGAAGCAAGAACCTTGAAACTATAACCAGACCTTAGAAAATTTTTTGTGGAAAAATATACTAGAGAAGCATCAATTTATATTAGTGGCCTATGCCGATGTGGGTTGGTGGAGATAAGCTAGTTGCCTTATATTCAAGTAGTCACTGTCCAAATAAAACCTCAGTGCTATTGGTGTGTCAATCTGTGCCTCCAAAGACTGACATAAATGGTTGGCATTTCAGAAAGAAAATTCCTCAACCATATCCCTGGCGTCTGACCAACACACTCTCGTATCTCAAAATCACAGCACCTACCCTGCGGTTCATCTGATGAAACATCGTGCAACCATGGTTTCACGAGCCTTCAACAGGTCTATGATTGAAAGGGCTATATCATTTTAATTTTACCTATAAAGCTCAAGTAATTCCTTTTTTTTTTTTTTTTTTTGTCTTGGGGGGGGGGGGGGGGGGTTAATGAATCTTGTGTTATATGATTAGTTGAATACAAGATATTTTAATGTAAATTTTAAATTTTGACTACTAAAATGTTTCTTTACGACAAAACTCGAGTAATCGATAAAGATTGGTTGACATTATAATATGAGGTTTTAAGCCATAAGTTCCAAATAAAGAGTAGTTATGATCAAATAATTTCTCGTAATCATGTAGTTAAAATTTACTTAAAATAAAAAAGTTGTGATATCTAAATATTTCATCGTATTATATTGAAAATATAGATCGAGTATGGTTTTTTTTGTTTTTAATTGGTATGATATCTCAATTTTACATCGAAAAGAAAGATAAGTGAAATTTATAAATAAACGTTTATGGTATTTCTACTAATAATGTGATACTTAAACTTTTAGATTGCATGAAAATATAGATCGATCTTGGTATATTTATTTAATGAGCTTGTAATTTTATTATTAGAGAAAAAAATTGCCTTCCCAAAAAGAGTTTACTGATAGTATATATTAGCTAACGTTCTCATACCGAAGTATGTTAAAGGATTATCTATCACCAAATAAAGATGGGGAAAAAATTATCAACAAACATATCAAAATCACTTAATTATCAATAAACACACGTACCTATAACGCTTCAACATAATCAATTGCTTAATTTATGTATTTGTGTTAATTATCAAATTGTATTCTCATGTTAACATTTATTTAGTTAATGACATATATTATCTAATTTTGTCTTATTTTAATTTTATCTAATGAGTGACTTTTATTAGATTTTTTTTTCTTTAAGTGCTCGTGTGGTATTTTTTTTTCCTAAAGCAATTCATTTGTTTTGAATTATTCTTTGATATGTGATATTGATAATTATTCAACCATTTTGTATCATTAGATTCTATAAAGCGAGCGATTCCATCTCAACAATTTTGATTTCGTTCGATCATTTGATTGTACCGTAAATGGATAGTACATAATATATTATGTTTTTAAGTTCTTTTGATATATCTGCCATGCACCATTAACTTAACTATGACATAATCACATTCATTAGAATTTAGACGAAAATGGATCTCTTGTGCATTTGAAACGATTTAATATAAAAAATGGTTTCTTATGATTCTAAAAAACGATTTGAATATGTGTTTGAATAAGCGTTTTACTTAAAGTTTGATTTCTGTCTATGGATTTAATTCTTAGTTTAATTTAGATTTTTTTTATTTATTTGTATAATTTTAGTAAGTATTTAATTTTTAATTTTTAACATGAATTTGTATTTGAGTTTAAATTGTGAGTATGAGATTCGATATTGAATTGCATTATCAAATCTAATTTTAAGCATGAATTGTATTCTATATGTTGGATTTTGATACTTTTGGAATATGTATAAGTTTATATAATTTTTAATTTGATCAGTTATATTGGAATATCTAGCTACGAGGGGTATAGATAGTGAGCTCACCGATACAAAAAACAAATCATCATTCAAGAGAAATTTTATAGTACTTAAATTGTACTAATACTTACTTTATAAATAAAATAGATATAAAAAAAAGAGAGAAATACAAAAGAAAATTAAAAATAAATAAATTTAAATAAAAATATTTATTTTTTTGTTTGTAAGGACTGGTCGAGTATTTTAAGCTTTGAGTCAATCATCTTTCTGGAGTGTGTATAACTATTCACCATGGCGCGTGGAGAAAGCATATCCTATCACTGTTTGGTGAAAGTGACAGCTTCCGTTCTCCACAGGTGCCAGCCTTAGTGGGGTCCACGCGTTGTTTGACACGTGGAACCTTCTGTCTCACGTGTTCATGTAAAGCAACGTATCAAGTGGCGTAGTCCATTTACATACAGCAAATCTAATTCCCGGATCAAGATCTTTGCTGTCTTTAGGCATGGATTTAATAAGATTTAGTGAAGCTTTGGCGTAGGTGGTAAGAGAATCCGAAACTTAAATTTTTGGATAAAGATGGAAATTTTATATAGCTGTTGAAATCTTCCATGGCCCGACTAAAATTGCAAAAAAATTTACTCGATTTTAATAGACGAGAAAAACTTGCAAATTTATTGAGGAGTGTTTAAACGTCATCATTTCAAGGGATAACTACATTATCTACTTAACATATAGAAAACTTTTTTATAGATATGATGTACATTGTCCATGATACCAGTAATGGATTCACGTACGTATTTGTAATGACCATATATATTCACAACACATACATAAATATGAAAAAAAATTATATTTTTCAAAAAATAACTAACAATACTTATTGGTTTATTGTAACAAAAAAAAAAACACACAATCTTCATACTTTTTAATTATGTTAACATGTTCTTTTAATATTAGTCATAAAATACATACATCAAACTTATGTTAATCATATTAGCGCGTATGACTTTTTCCGATCGAATTCTAATAACAACTAACATGGTAATAAATTTTAATTAGTCATTGCTATTAACATTTTATCCTCGCCATGTCATATGTTAACGAAATTTTGGTCGAAAAAATCATGTGTGCTAATATAATTAACGAAGTATAATTTATGCATTTTCGATCCAAAATTAAAAGAACATGCTAAAATAATTAAAAAGGATAAAATTTGTGTTTTTTTAATACAATAAGCCATACTTATTTCATATGAGAGACATAAGTATAAAAACTAAAAGAGAAATAAAAAAGAGAATTAAAAAAAAATGAAGTTAGGTAGAAATATTTTTATCATTTTAATGGATTCGCATGTGATTTTTTTCTCGTTTTTATGTTTATTTATCTCTACAAAGTGAACCCATAAAGTAAATATTAGAAATTACTCATTAAATATTTTTAAAAATCTCAAAACACATGTTTCTATAATTTTATTTATTTATTTATTTTTAATCATAAAGATATCTTCGCACTTCTATCAATATCTAGCTCTTCAACCCATCAATTCTCACATACTAAAACTAAGTCTTTATTTAGTGGGTTTTTAAATAGATCATCTACACTTGGATTAGTGTATTCATAAAATTAATTTTATTGTTGTATTCTTTAAAATTCAAACTCTCTAAATGATAATTGAGAAAGAAATCTACTAGTTACAAGCTAGACTAAACATATAAAAGATGGGTTTAGAGTTTTTAATCAAAATTTTAGTGGTATGATGTTTTTTTTTCTTGTATAAAGATATTTTTTCTTGAAATATTATTATTATTACTCTATTACCATCACTACTTTTCTTCAACAGGCACCTCCCATAATGTTGGCATTTATTTAAAGAAATTTATATATTATTATTACTCGTTACCATCACATTTTTCTCCTCTTCCACTATTACTATCACTATCTTTACAATCATCTTTATTGTTTTTACTACTATTATCACTGATGAAAACATTATTTTAATATTTTTTATTTTTATTTTAAAAAATCGAGACATTAAAAATTTTAAATTTTAAATTAATTTTTTATTACTATTTCAAATACATAATTATAATTAAAATATTATTTTTATTCCATATCTTTCATTTTTCGTAATTAAACCGCACTCCAAGGCAACACAATTTTCCAATCATTGATTTAATGATTTCTCTCAATTTAAGATTCAATAGAACAACTTTCCTTCCAAACCCATATGCTTTCCGATCAAATTTTAGCTTCCATTTACATCGAGTTTCAATTTCTGGATCAAGCCCACAGTCTTCTACTTCAATCCTAGGCCTTACAACCCTATTATGGGCCGATAAACTAGCCCATAGTCTAGACACTATTTTCAACCGTCAGCTGGAGTCGAAATAGATAAATCTATCTTCTTCTTTTTTTTTTTAATAACACAAAATTTCAAATCTTAAAAAAAAAAATGGTGCATAAAAACTATATAGCAAGACAAGATTAACTTTCACATTTATTTATTTTTATTCAAGGATAAAGGTCGTTGATATGGGCCAAGTATTGATCCAAATTAAATCTTTTTTTGAACTATTTTAAAAAAATATCTTTCACATTAGTCTATTGAATGTATTTCAAATTAATTTAATAAATTTTACTAAATTCTGATTTGAAAATTTAAATTTAAAAAATAAAAAAAGAGAATAAATCTCCTTCACCAACGAGCCAACCTCTTGGAACTATATAGATTTGAAGATGAGCGTGACAATAAGATTTAAAGTATAAAATTTTATGAGCATGAACTAAACTCCTAGGAATTTAATTCCAAATTTCTTATTTATTTTTCACACCTAAATGGTCGCAGCTTTAACTAGTTGTCAAAAATCAAATGTCTATCCAGCTTGTCAGTTTTTCTTGTTTATTTTCACAACCAACTAGCCACGTCTTTAACTAATTGTCAACCTAAGTCAAAACGTCAATCCAACTTGCTGTATTATATTTTACGTTTTGTTGAAAGTAAAAGTCAAATTGAAGGAGGAAATGGGAAAAAAATGAAGAATATGAAGCCAAATAGAGTAGAAAGGAGATGCAAAATTTAAACGAAGATTGTTTTTAAGAGAGTTAGACTTGAGCAAAAGAGATTTTAGTTATTTAAATAAGTGTTTTTGTTCTCGGATTTAAATTCTTATTTATGTAGAATTTTTTTGAATAGTTATGTCTGTTTTAAGCGTATGATCGAATGACAAACAATTAATTTAGCCACTTTGATTTAGAATACTTTAATAATAAAAAAATAAAAAATAAAGATTTTTTTTATGAGGTCATACATCGCTATAACATTTATGAATCTAACAACTTTAGAGATAAATGTTAAATTTAAAAATTCAACGACAAATTTAATTCATAACTCTTGTGGCAACTTCATTAATAATTTTTTTTAGTAAAATTAGAAAGCTAGCTATAATCTAAAAATTGAAATTCTAAAAATTATCTTGTCTGAAGTGATTTTTTCTTCTCTTGTAATTTTGTTAAGGCAGTTGGTTTATATTTATTTTTTCACAGTAAGATCCGAATTCATTTGTAATTCTTAATTGTGAAAAGTTATACCACACGAGGGTAATAATTATTTTTAGGCCAAGAGTCAAGCCTCCTAACTTTTTAAATAATTTAGGAATGAAAGAGCTTTGTCAAATAATGTGCATCTAAGACCTAGTTGATTTCTTATTGGATTTTTTTCTTTTTTTTTTTTAAATGTGGGTGGCACCTAAAGCAACTTTAGCTTTTTTATGACGGATGAGCCACGTACTGTCTATTAAATTTTTAAAACATACCACTGTCCTTTTTCAATAAAAAGGATATATATATATATATATATATATATATATATATATATATATATATATATATATATATATATATATATATATATATTTGAGTAGGCACTAACCTTTATCAGTTACTTTTTTTTCAAAATTTTGAGAATGCCACAAGGATGAAGGATCGACTTGAAAATTTTATGTTTTCTTTTGGAAAAAAAAAATATCTGGATTCGTAAATAAGACAAAGTGAACCGCCTGTCACTGTGGCAAGCTGCCACGTAGTGAGAAAACAGGAGGCAGGAAAGTGCTGCACCTCGGACTGTAAACGAAGCAACC
This sequence comes from Dovyalis caffra, assembly GCA_963924115.1. Classification (NCBI taxonomy): domain Eukaryota; kingdom Viridiplantae; phylum Streptophyta; class Magnoliopsida; order Malpighiales; family Salicaceae; genus Dovyalis; species Dovyalis caffra. Next base: position 15,929,481 of record CAWUPB010001194.1, on the reverse strand, counting down.
ATTTTAACGTACGGACAAAAGAAAATGAGTGGTTACATCAGCCATCAAAGGACAATTCGGACCACAGAACGGCTTTTAATTTGTCGTTACGTCAGATACAGTAGAGTCATTCATGCACTGACCAAAGTGTTAACTTTACAACTCTCCCACTCTACTGCACCTTGGAGTGCGAGACTACACGCCGCACATGGATGTTACTGTAATCCCCAACTTTTTTATTTAGTTATTGGCTAGTTTTTTTACTTGCTACGCGGCATATAGAAGAATATATATATATATATATATATATATATATATATTTTTTTTTAAAAAAAATCATATTATTATGATATCTTATATCATATTATACGTCTATCAAAATATATCAAATTAAAACTGAATAAAATTTTATTTAATTTTATCATTTTTAATCAAAATTTTGTATTTGGCTAATTATTCTTTATATTTTCATAATTTTTTACTAAAAAATTATTTATTTATCTCTATCTATATTTTTAGCTAAAATCTTATTTTATAATTTTTTTCTCTTAACATCCTTTTGACTTAAAATTTTTAATTAAAAAATCAGAAAAAAAACAAAGACTAGAGTGACCAAAATGAAACAAAAAAAGTGAGACCAAAATCAAATAAAAATATTTGTGGATTAAAAAAATAATATTTAAAAAACAGGAACCAAAGTATAATGTCACGAAAATTTTCATAAAAAATATCTTTAAAATATTTAAAAATTATAAAAATGTCATTGTATAGTAAAATAAATATTACATCCGAGCCTGGATGAGTAGTGTGAATGAACTCGAATGAATAATGTTTCAAATAATACTATGAATAGTAATCAATAATTTTAGTTTTCTTTTTTCTGTAATTAAGTATATCTGTGTGTGTGTGGAATAAAAGGTAGTGATGAGAATAAAATGTGAGTTTTTAAAATGCTGAATTTTTAAAATTGTGAAAAGAAAGAAAGAAAAAAAAAAGAATATCTCGACTTTTACCATTTTAAGTGTGGAATCCATTTGTATCTATATTTAGAGGTAAACAATATTTGATTTAAACCAAAAAAAAAAAAAAACAAACTGAAATATGGATTTTGAACTAAAAATAAATTGAATTTATTTTTGTTTGGTTTTTGAAATTTTTGATTTCGTTTAAACAAAAAATATAATTTTTTGCCAATTTTATTTTTAAATAATGTAAATAAACCAAAAGAACAACGTTAACATTACTATGGAGGTATGATGGATTGATGGTGTTTTGAATAACATAAGTAAATTTTAAATTTTTATTGGCTTGATATATGCTTTTTTTTTTTTTTTCAAATTTAAGCATTTTGATAGAAAATGCCAAGACTTGATAGTTAATGGATCATTAACTTATATGTCTATCATGGTTGGAAGATCTTAATAATTAATATCATTTTTTTATTTAGTACTATCAATTATGTTTTTTTTTTTTTTTCTCTGCTAAACGGATTGAATTTCTATTATGGATTGTAATGTTAGTAATTTATTTAAACAAGTATTCGTTATCTTTTATCTAAGCTAATTTAGATCATTTGAATTAGAGAAGGACTTTCATAGTCGGTAACACAATTTTTTTCAAAAATATTTATATTATTTTTCTTTTAAAAATCAATTTTCACCAAAATAATGAATCTAAAAACCAAAATTTTGGTTTTATAAATAAAAAAACCGAATAGAAGTTTGATTCAAATTCGTTTGTTTAGTGAACCAAATTAAAATATTAGAAACTAAATAGAATGCTCGCCTCTAGCCATACTAAATTTTTTCGTCAACAAAAAATCGGTGGTGGGTTTGGTGGATTTGTGCAGTCCCAATCTTTGCCTCAAACAACGTTTAAGTTCATCTATGTGTGTTTAAGATTTAATATAATTGGTGAATTAGTTTACTATTTAAATTATCATTTAATGTTCTATTTCTAAAAAACTTTATAAAAAAAATATTTTTTCTTGAATGCAGTACCATCCTTAGTGTGAAGGATTTCTTTAAAACTTAATTTAGTCTTCAATGCATAAGAACTGAATCAGGATAAATTGTAGTTAAAAACAATTAAAATGTGGATCTTTCACTAACAATTCAAAAATATTTATTCATGTCAAATTAAAAAATCTATTAGCGACCTTTCTATAACATGATACGAGGTTTACCTGTTAGCCAAGAAAAAGCCATACTCGTTTGACAAGTAAATTATAAATTAGTTCATTTCGTTTCGAAAAATGAATTAGTTAATTATTCTGATTCCAAAACTCAATCATTTAGTTTTTTTTTGTTATTTTTTAAATTCATTTTGATTTTTATTTTAAGAAATAAAAAAAGTAAAAAATATGAAAAATCGATGAGAAGAGGATACATATTATAAAATAAAAATATTAAATTAATTGTGATCAACCGTAATTAAAATAATTAAATAATTAGATTTTGAATCCGAGAGGACTAATTAATTTGTTTATCAAAAAAGGGACTAATTTATAATTTACTCCATGTTTGACCATGAAGTTACTGAGTTTAACAAAACTCCAATAAAAAAAAAAAATTCAGTTTGGACAAGAAGATTATCGAAACTTTTTTTTTTTGAATCACCAAGGTATTTCAAGTCCCAAAAATTAGATTAATATGTTGATGTTTTTTCGGATGCAAAATAGACACAACTATATAAAGAGTTTTTTGTATACAGAAGGACTTTAACTTGAGCCACCTTCTTAAATAACTAGAGTTTCTTCCATTTAAATCAATCCTCTTTTATCAGCGTTTGAAAATTTTGCCAATTTGAATATTTTGAAATGTAAATTTGAATATGCTAAAAAAATCTAGATATTTTTAATAAATTTTGACTCACCTCAAATGGTCCCCAACTTGACAAGACAAGTAGTTTTTTTTTTTTTTTTTCCCTGACCCAAACGAGCATGCATGCATTTTAATCAGTGTAGATTTGGTTTCAAAGAATTTCCATCTTATTTAGCAATTTATAGTAAACGTTGGTAGGTGAAACTTCAATTGGATATCACTAATTTTGATAAATGTTAGGAAAATATTTTTTTTTATTTACAAGTCTCTAAATTTTGCAGATGATATGAAAACAAACTTAAAGAAATTCTAATGGCCAATGCTAAATTTACCGTCAAATTTGTTATTCCATCACTCGCTTTCTTTTTAAATTACTAATACACCTTCATTAAAATTTATTACCATATCATAATTAAATATATATTTTTTATCAAATATATCTTAAATATTAAAAAATTAAACGCGCATGAAAAAAAAATAAAAAAAATTGAAAAGTATAAATATTGATATAAAAAAATTCCTCACCTCTCACAATGCCTGCTAAATTTTGAAATCATTATCATTATTAAGCACAATTAAGTGATTAACAATGATAAACAGTCTCTAAATTCGGCAAACGATTAAAAAAAAAAAAAAAGATTTTTTACACAGAGACTGCAATCACTTGCCTAAAAATGTAGGTAAGGACAGATACACGCACACCTCAACCGTCACTGTCTTCTTTTGACAAAGTGAGGACATTTGTCGGCTGAGGTTTTTCGAGTGGTGCCCACTTATGTAGCTTATATAACTTGGTGTGCCTATCATTTGCATGCTATGATAAGCAGTGGAACTTATACCTCGCGGATACCGCCTTTATTATATATATTTCACTTTGCTTTAGTCACCTCAAAACTCTCAGAGGCAGCATCTTCTAGGAAATAGAGCTCAGAGATAGAGATAGAGAGAGAGAGAGAGAGAGAGAGAGAGGGCGAGAGAGGTAGAGAGAGGAGGAGTTTGGTCTAGAGAGCTAAAAGTGCTCTGTTTTCTTCAGTCCCGTGTTTTTAACTCTGTTTTAAAGGTGAGTTTATGCTGTGTTTTTACCTTTAATAGTATGATAAATGGTTCCCTTTTGTTTCATCTTTTTTGGTTCACACTCTTTAGTCTACTTTAGAGCATCTTTAATTTTATTGGGTTAAAGTTACTTTACTGTTTCTAATCTGTTAAAACCCTAATTTTCTCCAACTTTCAGAGTTGGTTTTGCCTTAAAGACATGCAATTCTGTGTTGTTCTTTGATGTTTTTGAGGTTTTTGTGCTTGGTAACATCAAATTCTTTTGGTTTTTCGCTTAATTTTGCCTTCCATGTAAGTCCTTTGTTTCTCAATTAAACTCTATTTGTTTGGTTTATTTATTTTTTATTTTTTTAAAAAAGAGCAAATGTTGAGAATTTTTTTCTGGGCTTAAAATGAACCCATTTGCTTGCTTCTCTGTTTGTTTCTTCTTTCTTTTTATAATTTTATATGTATAATCCAATTTGATTATGTAATCTATATTGTTTTTGTTGATATTGGTTGGTTTTTGGTGGTTGTAGATAAGAACTGGCTGCTGTAATGACGTCGTCGCTCAGTAGAGACCTTATCTTTTTAATTTTGCAGTTCCTTGATGAAGAAAAGTTCAAAGAAACTGTTCACAAGTAAAAATTTCTACCACTACCTAGTTTTTATTGAGTTTTTTTTTTTTTTAAAAAAAACAATGGATTTGTTTCATTTTTTGATTAGGCTCGAGCAAGAATCCGGGTTGTTCTTCAACGCAAAGTTCTTTGAGGAGCTTGTGTTGGGTGGCAACTGGGACGAGGTTGAGAAATATCTCTCTGGGTTTACCAAAGTGGATGATAACCGATATTCAATGAAGATATTTTTTGAAATTCGCAAGCAGAAGTACCTTGAGGCATTGGACAAGTAAGATTGTTAATCTTTTATGTGTTTAGTTTTGGTGATATGCTTCAGGCAGTTTGTTATCGAGTCAGTCTCACGGTTCACATTTTTATTGTGTTTGCTGCTTTTAAATATTCTTAATTGATAGGCTTGATCGAACCAAGGCTGTGGATATCCTGATGAAGGATCTGAAAGTTTTTGCCTCTTTTAATGAAGACTTGTTTAAAGAAATTACTCAGCTGCTCACATTGGATAATTTTAGGTATGTATGCTTGAACAAGATGCATTAAGATTTTTCAATTTTAGTTGGTGACTGAGATGTAATTTGGACCACTTTGCAGGGAAAATGATCAGCTTTCCAATTATAGAGATACAAAGTCAGCAAGAACAATTATGCTGATTGAGCTCAAGAAGCTTATCGAGTCAAATCCCCTTTTCCGTGACAAATTGCAGTATCCTAACATAAAAAATTCAAGATTACGAATGCTTATCAACCAAAGGTCAGATGGATTTTAATAGAACGAAAATAGAGAGATTTTATTCTGTCTTTAATGGTTGCTATGCCCCTATTGTTTTCAATTGAAATGTGGCTTTTAAGATGTCATTTGCTTTGTTCTTGTTCTTCTGTTCAAATGAATATGGCTGCTGCAATCTTATTCCTTGTAATTTCTAGCAACCCTCGTCAGCCGTAGAGAATAAACTGATCTTTGGTATGGAATATGACAGCTTGAATTGGCAGCATTCCCTTTGTGGAAATCCAGGGCAAAATCCTGATATAAGAACCCTCTTTGTCGATCACAGTTGTAGAAATGCTAATCATCCGTATCCCCAACTAGGACCAAGCAATCACCTCATAGCTGCTGCACCAAAGTCTGAAGGCTTTCTTCCAATAGTTGCAAATGGGGTACATGACTAGATTCCTTTTGTTTTCGATCATGTCTTGCTGTCTTTGACCAGAATTTTCTTACATTGCTTGATTATCTTCTTTCTATCAGTCATTCCAACCTGCACCTGCACCTGCACCTGCGCCAGCGCCAGTACCAGTACCAATACCAGTTCAAACACCTTTAACAACTTGGATGTCCAATCCCACAACTGTAACTCATCCAGTAGTTCCTGGAGGTGGATTGAATTTCATCAGCCCAAATCCAGGTTATAATGTGCATGGAACAGATTCTTTGTAGAATTCAGAGTGAATATTAATGCATTCAGTTCAATCCATTCATGTACATACTTGGTGTTTTTTTTTTTGGTGGAATGGTTGTAAGATTATTAGCCTTTTAACATCGTTAAGTGTCAGGTATAGTTGCAATGCCAAAAGGTCCCGGGGATTCTGATTTGTCAAGACCAAGAGTTTCTGGGCCTTTGGACAGGGTAAGTTGTTTGAACTCTAACTACATGAACACAGTTTTAATAGCTGGTTTCATGTCAAAGCTACAAACTTTGTGTGATATTTTTCCTGCAGGCAATGTTGACAGGAAATAATTCTGGTCAAAATCATCATGGCTTGGCCTTTAACATAACCGAAGAGCTGCCCAGGACTGTGGCACGGACATTAAATCAAGGCTCAGCTGCTACAAGCATGGACTTCCACCCTATCCAACAGACTCTACTTCTGGGTTAGTTCAGGTTTCTTGCTTCTATAGTTTATGGTAACTTTTATTTTTTTTTCCCAATAGCTGCACATTACTTATATCTATGTGGTGAGTTTTCAGTTGGAACTGGTATTGGGGACATTAGTTTGTGGGAAGTTAGTTCGAGGGAGAAGTTGGCCTCGAAAAGTTTTCAGGTATGGGATATTGGAGCAAGTTCAATGGTATTGAAGGTATGCTCCTTTCTAACAAATATATCATATGGCACGATTGTAGTTCTGTCATCAGATGTCTTAATTCTATATTGATCTTGGTCAAATTCAGGCATCTATAATCAAAGACCCATCTGTCTCAGTTAAACGTGTATTGTGGAGTCCTGATGGTTCTTTATTTGGTAAGATTTGAAAATGTACGATCAAACAGTTTCTTATGACTTGAGTTTTCATGATTAAAGTCTGTTACTCTTCAACTAAACAGGGGTTGCATATTCTAAGCATATGGTGCAGTTATACACTTATTATAGTGGACTTGATATTCGGCAGCATATCGAGGTAAGTTACTTTTGTGTCTACCTTATTTACAAGTTTGTTATATTATTTCCAAAGAAAATAATTTATGTCTTATTTGCCAGATTGATGCTCATGTTGGAAGTGTAAATGATCTAGCATTTTGCACCCCCAACAAGCAACTATCTGTTATCACTTGTGGTGACGACAAGACCATCAAGGTTAGCTTGTTGTGAGATTGTTAATGACACTGTTTCTCAGAGCTCTTACTGTAGATACTAAGTTTTTAAAATTTTAGGTGTGGGAAGTGGCCACTGGTACCAAATTGTATACGTTCGAAGGTCATGAAGCTCCTGTTCATTCTGTCTGTCCCCATTCTAGGGAAACTGTTCATGTAAGAATTCCAATTGGATACTCGTTTTCTGCTGATATATGCCATAGTTTTGCTACCCCTGGCTTTTCACACACAGTTCACTAATTGTTTCAATCTTTTACGCCTCAGTTTGTCTTTTCAACGTCAGTGGATGGAAAAATTAAGGCATGGTTGTATGGCGTGATGGGATCTAGGGTTGATTATGATGCTCCTGGTCGATCATGCTCCACAATGGCATATAGTGCTGATGGGAAAAGGTAGGTTGTTAGAACTGCAATACCACTTAAAAATTATATTTTAAGGACAAACTGAAAATTCAATCTCTTCACAACACATTTAGGCTATTTTCATGTGGGACCAGTCAAGATGGGGAGGCACACATGGTGGAATGGAATGAAAATGAAGGGACTATAAAGAGAACTTACCAAGGATTTCACAAGCGTTCTTTGGGTGTTGTTCAATTTGATACTACCAAGAATAGGTTCTTGGCTGTCGGTGATGACTACTCGATCAAATTCTGGGATATGGATAGTCCTTCTATTTTGACAACCATTGATGCAGAGGGAGGCCTGCCAGTAAGTTTTCCCATTCTTAAACCACAGTCAACTACGTGTCTTTGTGCAAGCAAACTATGGGCTTAACTTGGTTTTGTATTCTTATTTCTTTGGTCCGAAGACAAGTCCACGTATTCGATTCAATAGAGGGGGCAACCTATTGGCTGTTTCTGCAAATGATAATAGAATCAAAATCTTGGCAACAGTTGATGGTCTCTGTTTGATGCGCACATTCGAAGGCCATTCTCCGGCTGCCTCGAGACTTGGAATTGCATCTGAGGCACCGCTAAAGGTCAGTAATTTTGTCTTTCACTTCCATTTCTTGACCAGACTCACAAACTAAATATTGCGGGTGTAATTGCTAGAATGGTGACACTAGAAACTCAGAAGGTGCAAAACTAAGGGTGCCTGAAGAAGTACACCCACCAAAGATATGGAAGCAAACTGAGATTAATGATCCTTCCAAGCTTCATTCGTTGAGGCTCACAGCTCGTGTTAAAACCGATAAGGTATGAATGGGCCACTTGGCTTGTACTCTGTTGGCCAAAATTTAGTTTACGTGCAGCTTGGCCTTGAGCACAGGAGAAATTCTAAGGCTTCGATTTGGATATGAGAAACCTTTTAAAATTCAGTAGGCTTATCAAACTGGCAGTCCACTTAAAAGATATATCAGATACCATCTTCGTTAACATATCTCTACATAATCTAACATTTTGTACCTGCAATTTATCTTTTGATAACTTCCCCTTGTTGCAGTCATTTAGCAATGGAGCACAGGATAACATGTACAATTGTGTTATACGTGTGTGTCTGTCTAGCAGGAAGTTTTGAATTTCCATAGTTCTAAGCTTTTTCTAAAAAATCTATGCAACACTTCATTGCCATTAAGTTCCAGGGAAAAATGGTTCTTATTGGGTTTTCCTCTACCAAATTGCAGATTGCAAGGTTGGTCTACACAAATTCAGGCAATGCCATCTTGGCACTTGCATTAAATGCCATTCATCTACTTTGGAGGTGGCCTCGAAACGAGTATAATTCGAGTGGGAAGGTATGAGGTTCCCATATTTCTTCTGAATGTCTTACTGTCAGCTGTGGAAGTTGGTTCCCATTACCTTATAAATTTGTCCGTTTCTTGAAAATTTGAATTCATTATCTTAGCAACATTTTTGTTTCATGGTCCAGGCAACAACCAAGGCTACCCCTCAATTGGTGCAACCAGCATCTGGCATATTAATGATCAATGATCTAGTTGATGGTAGATCAGAAGAGGCCGTGTCATGTTTTGCTTTGTCCAAGAATGATTCCTACATCATGTCAGCATCTGGAGGGAAAATTTCCTTGTTCAACACCATGACATTCAAGGTAATTTTTGAAACAAGATAATAATTTCTCTTTATACTTTCTTTTTAATTATTTGTTTACATTTGGAAAAATGGCTTTGAATTTTTTTTCTGGTGCTGTTTCAAAAAGCTACCTCATTTGAGCTGCTATTTACAAGTTTTATTGGCAACTGTAGACTATGACAGCATTCATGCCTCCACCACCTGCAGCAACGTATCTTGCATTCCATCCTCAAGATAACAATATTGTTGCAGTGGGAATGGATGATTCCACAATTCACATATATAACGTTCGCGTGGATGAGGTACAATAAGATGTCAGTTGATAGTCCATGTGAATTCCAATTGGAAAAAGAAACTAGGATTTGATCATTTTCTTTCTTGTTGCAGGTCAAAAGCAAGCTTAAGGGTCACTCTAAGAGAATCACTGGTCTTGCCTTCTCTAATGTGCTGAATACACTTGTTTCCTCAGGCGCAGATTCTCAGGTTGGTATTTCTTTTCTTATACCATGTCTACACTAACAGTTCTATGCACTCTCTTAATTTTTTCCTGGCATGTTAACTTCCTTAATATCTGTATTATCTGTTGGTGCTGGGCTTTTGCTCGCTGGAAAGGGATAGATTTCATCCTTCCCCAGTCACAGGACAGGGTGACAACAACCTATTTGAGAAAATATAGTAGGGTTTCATCTCCTGTAATGTTCTATCTACATTATGTATCTTAACGAGTACATTGACCATTCCCCAGGTTATTGTTTGGAGCACTGATAGGTGGGAAAGGAAGAAAAATTGTGTCTTGCAGATTCCTGCTGGAAGGACACCTGCAGCTATGTCAGACACCCAAGTTCAGTTTCACCAAGATCAAATCCATTTGCTTGTTGTACATGACACTCAGCTTGCCATATATGAAACAACAAAACTTGAACGCTTAAATCAGGTATTTTGATCTCAACTGTGTTCTGTTAAAGCACTCCAAATGTGAATTCCTATGACTTCACCCAATTCGTTCTCTTTTAGCTAAAGTCCTAGCAGCTAAATACCAGTGTACTTGTTCTCAAAAAAAAAAAAAAAAGAATCTGTTTATTTAGGGTGCTTTGATGTTCCACCACATGGGGAACCGGCGATTTTGCTATAATTTTAATTTTTTTAAGGGACTTAAAAGGAATATACTGCGGTTGATAGGCAACATGATTGTGATGGCAGTTAGTGTTTAAAGGGAGCAGTCATGGTTCTGCAGTTCCTTTCTCCCTTCTTCATTCTCGATGTTTCTTTTCAAGTTTTTTGACCTTTCATGGTAAATTTCCAGTGGACCATTGAAGAATTTTCAGCACCAGTCTCCCATGCAACGTTCTCTTGTGATAGCCAGTTAGTTTATGCCAGCTTCTTGGATGGAACTCTGCGCATATTTGGTGCATCAAATCTTCAAGCGAGATGCCAGATCAATCCCAATGCCTATCTTCCGTCAGATGCCAGGTACAACTATTTTTGTTTCTTTGCCAAAGTGTTTGTGAAAAATAGACAAATCGTCTCTAGGTCTTTTCAACAACTTGCATAATCAACATGAAATCTCATTTTATCATCTCCTTTTACAATAAATTATGCTTCCACTGCTTCTTGTTTAGCATGATGCTTATAGTAATTAATTGGGATTTTTCCATACTCATGTTACAACTTCCTGGACTTTGTTTTCAACAATTTACAACCATTTATATCAACGCTGCAGCTTGTGGAATTTAGATATGAGCAGATTTGCTTCTAGCACGTCCTATTCGTGTGATCTAATATAACTCTCATTCATTTTCTGCAGTTCTTCTGTATATCCACTAGCAATTGCTGCACATCCCCAAGAACCTAATCAGTTTGCCATAGGCTTAACGGATGGCAGTGTTCAAGTTTTCGAGCCTCTTGAATCAGAGGGCAAATGGGGCGTCCCCCCACCTGCTGAAAACGGAGCATCAAGTAGCATGCCTTCCGCTCCCGCACCTCCAGTTGTCGCTTTAGACCAACCCCAGAACATGGAGTGAACAAATCAACATCTTTGTTTGTTCATTTAAATCAGTTTGAGAAGCAACTTAATATGTAATATGTAGGAAACTTGATAAGCCTTTTTATAGTAAGCTTTCTTTAATGCATCTGTTTCTTATAGAATGAATGAGTGATAGCAGTTCTTTCAAAACTTGTCAAGCCTTTTATAGTAATCTATGGTCTATGTTAACAGGCTTAGGTTTAACTCGACTACTTTCCGGTCGGGTTTAGATGAGCAATGGAACCGGCATTAGCATAACAAGTACTTTTATGTTTTCAACATTTGGAAGGAAAGAGTTTTACGCTTGTTGAAATCACAAAGCTATGGAAAGAAATTTTGATCGCCAAATCCTTTCCCACACAAGCTAGTATCTTAATTAATTAGTGTGTGATTTACCAGGTCTTCTATGTGGAAACATTTTTTTAACCTGAGTAAGGCTTAATAGGCATGGTATGAAGAAGGAAAATCATTATAAGCTGGATTAAAAGAAAAGATCAAATGATGATATGTGGTGGAACTCGAACTGTAAAAACTACAAAATAATTTACTTCCACTGTTATTGGAAGTTTTTTTTTTTTTTTCATTTATTCTACAATTATTGACTAGAAGAATTGCTAAAATTTTGTTGTTTATTTAATCAACAAATCACTCTCAGAATTTTAGTGATTGAGTCAAAATTTTACTTGGAGCAATATTTTTTACCGAGGACTGCTAAGGATAAATTAAATAATGGTAATATCACATTTATATAAGCATTTACTGTGATTTTGGAAACATTTCCTAATGAACGTTGCCACATCAATTGGTAACGAAATTTAATAAGAATCTCGAAGTCCTTGCTTTACTCTTTAAATCTTTTTCATTAATCATAGTTCCTAAACAGGAAATCAAAGAGTTTTTTTTTTTTTTTGAAACCAAGTCTCTGTGATGTGGTTATTAAACGTTTTACCAAAATTAACTTTTTGTTTGCTTTATTTTCTGTAAGAAGAATTATTCTCGAACCAGTTTATACGTAAATAAAGATTGTTTTTTTTTTTTTCCTCAAAACATTAATAAAATTTTAATAAATTCTTTTAATGGCATGGATATTCCTTTGAGGTTAAATTAATTTTCTATTATAACTCAAAATTATACAACTCTTTTCAACGAAAAAAATAATAATTATACTGTCGAAATCTATAAAAGACAACTTTTGTTTTCTCCTTTTCTTTTAAAATTCAAAACAAATTGCAAAGTCTCTAGAAAAATAAAATTGTCCTGATCCCTAGATCCAGCACCATACAGTGTACAGACCAATGGTTCTGATTGTCCTTGGTTTTTACTACAGGCTGCAAAAACACAGGAAGTTCCTTTATTCTGTGGATTTGATCAATTTAACCCTTGTACAAATAATTTTAGTCAACCCGACCCTCATTCTTCCGATTTCGAGGCCATCCATCAAACTCAGTTTATGATGAAATGGATAGTTGATCCAGATAGAGAGTCTGTATGATGCCATGTTTATGGATTAGATTCAATACAAGTAAGAAATATAGAAGATAGCATGAGAATGAATTAAAATCAAATTAAATATTTTTTACCCTAAAAATGAAAGAAAATAAATTATCAAATTTCTTACAATCCAAATTTAAAAATAATTAGCGCAAAGAGGGAAATAAAAATAACAAAAGAAAAATAAATAAATAAATAAATAAAAGTACACATTGGAAGTTATAGTGAAGGAGTAATTATCAATTTTTTTACTCCATAAAAAAGAAAGAAATACAAAGAGAAGAGATAAAATCACATTCAAAACAACCAGAAGTGATAAAAAATGTTTCCACGTTAGCTTAATTATTTTTTAATTTTCTCTCATATTTCTATCTTTTCCTTGTATTTAATTCTTTATTAAGTATTGGTAGTTAATATTTGATAAAATTATTTGTAGAGGATTTAATTTGATCGAATCCTCAAAGGAAAGGGACTTCTAATGTTTTTTTAGCCTTTCTGGGATGTCTTACCGAGGATTTCACAAGCGTTCTTTGGGCGTAGTTCAATTCGATACTGCCAAGAAAAGGTTCTTGGCTGTCGATGATGACTACTCGATAATTTCTGAGCTATAAATAATCCTTCTCTTCTGACAAACATTGACGAGGAGGGAGGCCTACTCATTCTTAAACTAAAGTCAACTGCAAGCATCCTACGGGCTTAACTTGGTTTTGTATTCTTGTTTCTTTGGTCTGAAGACAAGTCCACGTATTCGATTCGGTAAATGGGGCAACCTATTGGCTGTTTCTGCAAATGATAATAGAATCAAAATCTTGGCAACTTTTGGTGGTCTCGGTTTGATGGGCACATTCGAAGGCCATTCTCTGATTGCCTCCAGACATGTAATAGCGTCTGGGGCACCGATAAAGGTCAGTATTTTGTCTTTCACTTCCATTTCTTGGCCAGACTCACAAACTAAATATTGCGGGTGTAATTGCTAGAAACTCAGAAGGTGCAAAAACACGGGTGCCTGAAGAAGTACACCCACCACAGATATGGAAGCAAAACGAGATTAATGATCCTTCCAAGCTTCATTCGTTGAGGCTCACAGCTCTTGTTAGAACAGATAAGGTATGACTGGGCCACTTGGCTTGTATTCTGTTGCCCGAATTTTAGTTTACGAGTAGCTTGGCCTTGAGCACAGGAGAAATTCTAAGGCTTCAATTTGGAAATGAGAAACCTTTTAAAATTCAGCAGGCTGTATCGAACCAGAACAGTGCACTTAAAGACATATCAGATACCATCTTTATTAATATATCTCTACTCAATCTAAAGTTTTGTACCCGCAATCCATCTTTTGATAACTTCCCGTTTTGCAGTCATTTAGCAACGGAGCACAGGATAACATGTACAATTGTGTTATACGTGTGTGCCTGTCTAGCAGGAAGTTTTGAATTTCCATAGTTTTAAGCTTTTTCTGGAAAAATCTATGTAATACTTCATTGCCATTAAGTTCCAGGGAAAAAAGGTTCTTATTGTGTTTTCCTCTTATCAAACTGCAGATTGCGAGGTTGGTCTACACAAATTCAGGCACTGCCATCTTGGCACTTGCACTAAATGCCCTCCATCTACTTTGGAAGTGGCCTCGAAATGACCTTAATCCGAGTGGGAAGGTATGAGGTTCCCGTATTTCTTCTTAATGTTTTACTGGGTGGAAGTTGGTTCCCATTACCTTATAAAGTTGTTCATCTCTTTTAAAATTTGAATTCATTACCTTAGCAACATTTTTGTTTCGCTGTCCAGGCAACAACCAAGGCTACCCCTCAATTGGTGCAACCAGCATCTGGCATATTAATGACCAATGATCTAGTTGATGCTAGATCAGAAGAGGCTGTGCCATGTTTTGCTTTGTACAAGAATGATTCCTACATCATGTCAGCATCTGGAGGGAAAATTTCCATGTTCAACACCATGACATTCAAGGTAATTTTTGAAACATGATAGTAACTTTTCTTTCTACTTTCTTTTTAATTATTTGTTTACATATGGAAAATGGCTGTGAATTGTTTTCTGCTGCAGTTTCAAAAAGCTACCTTATTTGGGCTGCTATTTACAAGTTTTTTGGCAACTGCAGGCCATGACAGCATTCATGTCTCCGCCACCTGCAGCAACGTATCTTGCTTTCCCCCGTCAAGATAACAATATTGTTGCAGTGGGAATGGATGATTCCACAGTACACATATATAATTATCGCGTGGATGAGGTACAATGAGATGTCAGTTGATGGTCCCTGTGAATTCCAATTGAAAAAAGAAACTAGGATTTGGTTACTGTCTTTCTCGTTGTAGATCAAAAGCAAGCTCAAGGGTCACTCCCAGAGAATCACTGGTCTTGCCTTCTCTAATGTGCTCAATACACTTGTTTCTTCAGGCGTAGATTCTCAGATTGGTATTTCATTTCTTATACCATCTCTACCCTAACAAGTCTGTGCGCTCTCCTAATTTTTTCCTGGCATGTTACTTCCTTAATATCTGTAATATCCTTCCCCAGTTGCAGGACAGGGTGACAGCATCCTATTTGAGAAAATATAATAGGGTCCTGTAATGCGATATATACAATATGAATCTTGACGAATGCGTTCACCATTTCCCAGGTTATTGTGTGGAGCAGTGATAGGTGGGAAAGGAAGAAAAATTGTGTCTTGCAGATTCCAGCTGGTAGGGCACCTGCAGCTATGTCAGACACCCAAGTTCAGTTTCACCAAGATCAAATCCATTTGCTTGTTGTACATGACACTCAGCTTGCCATATATGAAACAACAAAACTTGAATGCTTAAAACAGGTATTTTGATCTCAACTGTGTTATGTTAAAGCACTCCAAATGTGAATTCCTATTGACTTCGCCCAGTTCATTCTCTTTTAGCTGACGTCCTAGCAGCTTAAATGCCAGTGTACTTGTTCTCAAAAAAAAAGAAAAGAAACGAGTCTGTTTATTTAGGGTGCTTTGATGTGCCACCACATGTGGAACTGGAGAATTTGCTATAATCTCAATTTTTTTATGGACTCATAAGGAATATACTGTTGTTGATAGGCAAAATGATTGTGATGGCAGTTAGTATTTAAACGGAACAGTCATCATTCAGCAGTTCCCTTCTCCCTTCTTCATTCTCTATTTTTCTTTTAAATTTTTTTTACCTTTCATGGTAAATTTCCAGTGGACCATTGGAGAATTTTCTGCACCAATCTCCCATGCAACATTCTCTTGTGATAGCCAGTTAGTTTATGCCAGCTTCTTGGATGGAACTCTGCGCGTATTTGGTGCATCAAATCTTCAAGCGAGATGCCAGATCAATCCCAATGCCTATCTTCCGTCAGATGTCAGGTACAACTATTTTTGTTTCTTTGCCAAAGTGTTTGTGAAAAATAGACAAATCGTCTCTAGGTCTTTTCAACAACTTGCATAATCAACATGAATCGTATTTCTGTTGATCTCATTTTATCATCTCCTTTTACAATAAATTATGCTTCCACTGCTTCTTGTTTAGCATGATGCCTATAGTAATTAATTGGGATTTTTCCATACTCATGTTACAACTTCCTGGACTTTGTGTTCAACAATTTACAACCATTTATATCAACGCTGCAGCTTGTGGCATTTAGATATGAGCAGATTTGCTTCTAGCACGTCCTATTTGTGTGATCTAATATAACTCTCATTCATTTTCTGCAGTTCTACTGTATATCCACTAGCAATTGCTGCACATCCTCAAGAACCTAATCAGTTTGCCATAGGCTTAACAGATGGCAGTGTTCAACTTTTCGAGCCTCTTGAATCAGAGGGCAAATGGGGCGTCCCCCACCTGCTGAAAACGGCGCATCAAGTAGCATGCCTTCCGCTCCCGCACCTCCAGTTGTCGCTTTAGACCAACCCCAGAACATGGAGTGAACAAATCAACATCTTTGTTTGTTCATTTAAACCAGTTTAAGAAGCAACTTAATATGTAATATGTAGGAAACTTGATAAGCCTTTTTATAGTAAGCTTTCTTTAATGCATCTGTTTCTTATAGAATGAATGAGTGATAGCAGTTCTTTCAAAACTTGGCAAGCCTTTTATAGTAATCTATGGTCTATGTTAACTGGCTTAGGTTTTTTTTTTTTTCAAAAAAAAAAAAAATCACATACTCAACATGCATACTCAAGGCTTCTAATAAAATTTGTTTGTTAGGATTTGAATCTATAATCTCTTGCAAGAGACCACAACCATTGAGTTACAAGCTCTTTGGTAATTAACTTAGGTTTAATTGGACTATTTTCTGGTTGAGATTAGATGAGCAATGGAACCGGCATAGACACAACAAGAATTGCTAAACGTTTGTTATTTACTTCATCAACAAATCACTTTCAGAAATGATTTACTAATCCAAGTCCTTGCTTTACTCTTTAAATCTTTTTTATTAATCAAAGTTCCTAAACCGGAAAGCAAAGAGAAGGAATAACTTGAACCATTGTTTATTAATCAAAATCCCACTTAATTATCTTTTTTATTAATCATTTTTTTCATTTTTCAACTTAAGAGATTAAAAAAGAAAACACACTTTTTTAACTATTAACTTTCTATTATAACTCAAAATTATACCTCCTTTTTAGTAAAAAAAAACAATCATACTGTTGTAAGATATCAGATAATTAAGTAGGCATGATTAGCGTGTCCGCCAAGTAATTTTCCCTGATCTACGGAGGATGTTTTATGGTTAAGCCCACTATTTATCGTTAAGTGTAAGCCCACAAGTATAAAACTGGAAGCCCAATATCTGTTTATCATTGGCCCACATGAAAGGCCATCTAAATCTAGCTCTTAAAGCCCAAAGTCAAATTTCTATAAAAGACAACGTCTCCTTATCTTTCAAACTTCAAAACAATCTTGACCATGCAAATTGCAGTCTCTAGAAAATAAAAAAGTCCTGATGTTTTACACTCAAAAGCCCTAGATCCAGCACCATACAAAAGTCAAACCAACGATTCTGATTGTCCTTCGTTTTTACTACATGCTACAAAAACACAGGAAGTTCCTTTATTTTGTGGATTTGATCAAATTAACATCTGTACGAATAATTTAGTCAGATCCACCCTTATGCTTCCAATTTTGGGTACTATGGACCGTCCACCGAACTGTGGCTATGATGAAATAGATAGTTGACCGAACCTATTCGTTGACCCAAATAGAGAGTCTAGATGATGCCATGTGAATGGATTAGATTCAATATAAATAAAAAACATATAAGTAGTACGTTAATGAATTAAAATCAAATTAAATTTTATTTTTTTCTTACGCTAAAAATAGCTTTGAATAAAATGTCACATTTCTTGCTCCGATATGAAATATTTTATTTCAATAATAAAAAAAACTTGTTAAGTTGTAAAGAGTATTAAGAAATTGATGGTGGTTTGAAATAAAATGACAATAATTGATTTTTGATTTTTTTGTTTGTATCAAAACAATTGATGTAAAAGTAAAAATATTAATAGGGATGGCGGTGGTGTCTATAAAATTTTTAGAGTATTTTAATTTTTTTCATGATATGCAACTGTAGTTGTGCAAATCAAATTTGATATGGAAGTTTTATGTAAGATTCATGATGTTCTTTTCTTATTCATTTCTATATTTGTTTCTTCTTTTTTTTTTTTTTCAATTCAACTCTTTTTTAAATTTAATCAAATTTTTTTATTTTTTTATTTCTAGAACAATAAATATTAACACATAATTTTTTTCTTTTTATTGAATTTGACTAAACAAACTCCAGCTTAATTAAAAAATAATTTTGTTTAAAACGTTTAATTATTATTCTTTTTATTTCAACAATTAACTTTTAAATACCATAAGAGACATCTATGTGGTCAACTTAAAGTTTTCAGTCAAACTAACAATAGATCTGGAAGGAGGGGTTAATGCAACCTATAATAGAAAGTGCAAGAGTTGATTTGAAATAATTATTCATATAAGAGTTAATTTGATCGAGTCGTCAAAGTAAAGGGACTATTATTGTTTTTTAGCCTTTTTACTACATCACCAGACGGTCAGATAATCCACCTTTGACAAACTTTCCAGATATTGTTCACAGCTACAATAAATCTTTTAAAACCCTAGCTTAAACCCCAATTCAAAACCCTAATTCTCTTTTATTTAAATCCCTCTAGCTTCCACGCAAAATAACACAAATTCTCTCAATTGTGTTTCTTTTTCTCTCTATATTTTTGTGTTTTTTTTTTCTGCAGAAAATGGAGGGTCTTTGCTCAGACACTGTCGTTTTGAAGGGCTTTCTCTCTTCATTAATGGAAGCTGTAGTACTTGAAGCAGCCATTTCTGCTTCGAAGGCACTTGCTTTGTCACTTTTCATGGTACAATGCCTCTGTTACTTTTCATAATTTGTTTATTACAGCTGAAATTTGTCAAAAGTTTGAAGTTTTTATGGTTTTTCACATGTTTTTGGTGATGCTTTGACTTTTTGTATGTTAATTTTGAGCGAAGACTGTACTTTAAATATGTGGATCTGTTTTGTACTGTGTTTTTTTCATTTTTTTTTTAATTATTAATGAAGAAAGTTAGAATTTTGTTACTTTGTAGAGTGTGTGTGTGTGTGTGTTTTTTCCTTCTTCTTCTTGTTTGTTTGTTTTTTTTTTTTTTAAGTAAAATTGGGGTACTTATGCGCGGGTTTTGATTATTGTGTTTAAAGGAGCTTTTTTTTGTATGTGGGGTTTGTGCTGTGCTGCTCTTTAAAAGTGCTATTTTTTTTCCTAGGGTTTGGACTGACTTTTTCTTCTTTGTACTTGTCTAATTGATGCCTCTTTTGCTCTTCGTCTGTGTATCTGGCTTGTTTGTTGTTTTTCCTCATTTGGTATCGGCTGCCTTACCCTTTTTTTTTTTTATGTTACCAAACGAGAACATGGTAACAATGCAGGCTTTCGGTACGACAGTATTATGCTGCTTTGTTTGTTGATATAAGTTTGATATTAAGCTAGTTTTTGGTTTGTTATATGTCTGTTACAAACTAGTTATGCGAGGTAGGTAGGAACTTAAACTAAAAGTGATTTTTATTTTTAGTGTAAGGGTTAGAAATAAGAGAGGCAAAGCCACGACATGGTAATAGGAAGACATACTGTGGTCTGCAAAAATTTTTTTATTTGCAGTCTGCTATGATAGTTTCTCTTCTGATCATGTTGGTAGGCGAAAGATTTGCTAGGTCTGGTAGGAAATCATAATACAAATGTTGTAACCTTTATAATCCAAGGATCACTTTTTTCTTCTCTTGGTTCCCTAGTGTTGTTCTATCTAGGCCTGAACTTTCCTTTACATAAGTTTTGACATGGATTTTTTTTTTTCCTCAGAAAACTACACCACAATTTTGTTAAACTGGCAGCATAATATATATAGGAATAGAATACAAGTGTCAAATTAAATGAATGATAAACAATATCAGGGCAGAAGCTTGTTTAGAGTAAATGGAGATTGATGGCTGGAGTGATTCACACAGAGATTTTGAGAATGCTGTGCACTTTCATACTTATCAATATCGTTGAAATGAATTCAACCTGTTTCTCAGTCATGGGTTGGCTGATTAAAGAACATTGCTTTTTTTTTTTCTTTCCTTTTCTTTTCATGATGCTTGTTGGAGAACAATTTGCTTCTTCCAAATGATCTCTTAATTTGGCAAAAATTTGTCTTCTTCTTTATCAGATAGGTTGCCTGCCTAACGGATCCAGTGTCTTCCCAGAAGAGTTAGGACCAAGTCAAGGGTAAGTGATCTGATTTATTTGTCCTGGATGGTGTCTATGTACTGAAGTTTTGGACAAGCTAATAACTAATTTTGTCCTGCAGGTTTCCCTTGGCTGAGCTTCACACAAAGAAGAAACCTGATCCTGATAATCAAGATGGCAGTGATACCGAGGATGAGGAAGATGACGACAATGAGGATGGCAAAGATGATCAGGATGATGATGATGACGAAGGTGATGAGGAGGAGGAGCCTGGCAAAGATGGCAAGGATGGTGAGGATCCAGAAGATGAGCCTGAAGCCAATGGTGATGGTGGCAGCGACGACGATGACGAGGAAGATGATGATGAGGAAGATGAAGACGATGAGGACGACGATGATGAGGAAGAAGACGAGGACGAGGAGGAGGAGGAGGAAGATGAGGACGATATTCCCCAGCCACCAGCTAAGAGGAGGAAATGAGGCTAAAATCACCTTCACCTTTTTTCTTCTTTTGTTTTTACTTTTTATGGTGGGAGTTTGGGTTATTAAGGAGTGTAGGCTGGGAGGATTCAGGGTGTCTTTATCTGCATTATGGTAGAAACGATTGTGGTAATTGTGTGGACACATCTTGGTATTTCTAATTTTAAGAATTCTGTAGAATTCAAAGTTGCATATTTCCCTCTGCTGTGTTCACCTATGTTCAAGAGTATAATTTTAGGATCCTGCAAGGTACAATTGTCGGTGGATTCATGGGGCAGTGGTGCTGCCGTTGCCACTGTTGCTACCAAAGCTTGAAACCTTGTGGCGGTGCTGGTGCGCCGCTAAGCTTGGCAGCATTGATCATATAATTTAAGGAAATCATTGTTCAATGAATCCAGTGGCACTCTTCAATTATTCTGCATTGCGATGTCTTTACCATCTACTTATTTGGAACATTTTAATAGATCTGCTTTCATTCAAGCATATGAGATCATCAACTTCAAATGATTGATGATGAGGTCTCTAGCAAAACAAGAAGGGATCTTACATGCTAGTATGCTTCAAGAATCAAAAACATGTAATTACGGTGACAGGAAAAATAAACTGTTGAAATAGCGTTCCTTGAACTATTACCAAGAACATGGCAATGCCTCACAATAATTCTCATTGCACTATAAAGCAAGCCTAATTAAATCTACACAGCCTCAGGCCTCCAAGCTCTCTCACGAACATGCAATTTCAGGGTAAAGTGGGCATGAAAGGGTATTCAGTACCCCCAAGAGTAGGTAAAAATGAAAGTTCCATGGAAGGAATTTTTAAACACTGATTTTTTAAAGGAAAGTGGTTGACTTTGTGTTTCCTATAGAAGGTTAAAAAAAAATGCTTGAAAATGGGAGGAAAAAAAGCTAAATCAATTTAATTATTTTAGTAGGCAATAAAATGACTATATAATTTAATTTTGTAGTACTTTTAACAGGATCAATTTGATCCATGAGCTTCAAAAATCTAAAATTTTAATAATTATCACAATATATTTCGATGTTTCTTTTTTTGACACCCCTTTGTATAAGCTAGCCTTTCAAGTGCACAAAACACAACTAACGTTAATTTTTTTTTTTTTTAGGCATTGGAGAGAGTGATGGTGGTTTGATATAAAACTAAAATGATTGATTTTTTTTAGTAACAAGGATGTACTCGTGCCAATTTTCACGTACCTCAAAATCAATCTCTTTGGAATAATTAAGGAACGCTTTCCAATGTACGATTTTAAATATTTTAAAATTAATTTTTTAAAATATTGATCATAAGAATTGAACTATGAACCCGATTTACAAGTCAACGCTTAATGAGCTACCTCGATCATAAGAATTGAACTATGAACCTAATCTACAAGTAAACGTTTAATGGGCTATCAATTTGTGGCTAAATAATTGATCTACTTTGTTTGAATCAAATGATAACAATGTTATTTAAAATCGTTTAATTATCTAGTAAGTTAAAATAATTTGAAGATAGGATCTTTCAAAACAAGAAGGTTTGACTTCAAGAAACAAAGACAGCAATAACTCACCACAATTCTTATTCCATTTACTTCTACAAAACCACAGGCCTCACAAATCTCAAAACCAGATCTCATGAACATGCAATATCAGAGGAAACTGCCTTGAAAGGATATTCAGTATCCCAAGAGTAGGTGAAACTGAAAGTTCTAAACCTGTACACTGGCTGCCCATTGTTAATTTGACATCCATCACTCCCCCTCGCCAAGATGGAAGGGTTAATTTCTTCAACAGTTTGAAATCCATCACAGGCCAGTTTGACATTGAGCTGAGTGCATTTACAATTGTTCAAGATGGTTACATTCCATTGCGGCTTGTTTTTCACTTGCACTCCAGTTTGAGACTGGGAAATTTTGAGATCGGTTACAGGATGGCATTGACAATGGCCTGCAATGAATAAAATTACACACAACGTTTTGAAAACACATGATTATAAATAAACGAACTCATAATTCAAATGATATCCGTATTTTCCTATCTCCCTCGATAGGTGTCCGAACACTCGAACCTTTCTATTTTAAGAAGGGTTTTCCTTATATTTGAAAACCTATACTCTTTAAATTTTTTTAATTGAGATTCTTTATAATTTTTTTTATTTGATTGAAAGCCTCTATTATAGTTTTAAATTGAGGACAATTGAAAAAACGATCACGGTCGTCATCGCAAATCACATTTTACTTTAATTATAAAATAACAACAACAAAATACGTCGAAACCATTACATAATAACTATTATATAACGTAATAATCATTATTTGAAACTATGCGGTCTCTACTGAACATTAGAACTTCGAGATTTTTTATTTCAAATCCTCCATTATAACATTATCGATCAACGACACATGGTATTATAAAATAACAAATCTTGAAGAACGGAGATAATGTATTGATTACCGATTGATGACATTATAATTAAAGGTCTGAAGCAATAATAAAAGATTTCAACCAAACTAGAAAAAAGAACTCACAAATATGAGACTAGGTTTATTGTCATACGATTCTTGGAAGAAAATTGTTCTCATAACCTCTTAAAACATTGATGAATTTGGGATCAAGGTCAAGATCATATTCATGGCAGCACAGAAATCTCTGCCATGAATATGATCACTGGTCGCATTTTTTACTACATGTTACCGTATTAGAGCAAATAAAGCAGGACATGTTTACATGTTTACATTACTGAGTAAAGAAGCAAGGTTGATTATTTGAAGCATAAAAATTACAACATGTATATCTTTGTAGCACTGATAAATAAAGAGACCGCAGAAGCAGATTTCATAGACATTTACCTTGGCTAATGAGACTAAGGAAGACAAGTGCACACAGAAAATTGATGAAGCCTGCCATCGCAGAGTGATAGTATTAGTACTAGTTGTTCAAGAAATTTAAGATGAGAATAATGAAGAGTTTATATAGCCATATAACGATACAAAGAAGGAAATATAATAAAACAAAATATATAAAATATTTGGTCTATGGTTGAATATTTTTTTTATAATTTTTTTAAACTTGATTTTTAATTAACTTAATGAATTTTCCTTAGATTTAGCACCTTAATTTTGGATATATTTTATCTTTAATTTAATATTGATTCTATGTAATGTATGATTAAATTTGATAACTAATAATTTTTTTTAAAAAAAAAGGTATTTTCGAAAAGTATGAAAAAAAAATACTAATATGTCATAATAATTAATATATTTTTTAAACTGTATAAAAAATCAAAAGGGAAAATTTATTTAGAACATATAGAGTATATATAATATATTCTACATACTACAAATTTATTCATAACTATATGCAATACTATGTACTCTATGACCAAACATTTAATTGGATAAAAAATACCTTCAATTTTAATAACATTAAAATGACTTTGTTGATAAATATCAAATATATTGTCTTACCTTAACTAGATTCTACTTGTCAAAATTAAAATATTTATACTCCATGTAAGGAAAGGACTTTATTTATTTATTTATTTGGAATATGGTCTGCATGTTTGACGAAAATGCCGATATATTTTCTATTTTATTAATTATTTAGTAGTTAGTAGTATTTAAAGAAAAAGAATCCACGAAAATCCTCAATTTTTCATTAATCTGCTTTTATTTAATGATAAATTTTATAATATTCAAGGAATAACTAATGACATGTATAATAATTATAAAAACAAGAGAGAGAGAGAGAGAGAAATTTAACAAGCGTAAAAATCTTCATATCACTCTTAGTGAATCCATGTGTAATTCTCTCTTTTTTATGTGTTTATTTCTCTCTTTAAAAGTAAATCCTTGAAGTAACTATTGTACATATCACTAGTTATTTCTTGAGTATTATAAAATTTCTCGTGTCCTTAAAAAAAAACTTGGGAAAAGAAATATACAATAGAAAGAATATTCTCAAGGATTTTATAAAAATCTTTGGCAATCCTATGAAATGGCATTTCTTTTTCGTGTAATTAATGAAATACTCCTTTCTTTTACAAGTAGACATAGGTAGAAAAATAAAGGTAATAATATTTCTTAATTACCATATGTAGAAAGACCTCTATATAAAAAAATAGAAACATGTTGGACTAAAATCCCTCCACGTTTTATATTTTTTTAATTAATTTAATATATATTTGGTAGTATTTAAAGAAAAAAAATTATGTACTAATTTTTAAATTCTCACAATGTACATACTTGCAAATGCGATTAAGTAAATGTTTTAATATAATTATTATAAATAAATAAAAAAGAAGACAAGTGCACAATCAGCATATGTGTTTTTCAAAAAAGAAAATAAAATTTTCACTAATTTTTAATTCCTAAATTTCAAAATCATCAGATATTAACTTTAAATTTGACAAAATTATAGATTGATTTTAATATGAACAAATACAGGTTTGGTCGCTCCTAAAATTCTGAACACACGGTGAGCTGTGCTTACCAGTATCTTTGGTTTTTTTCTTGGATCTCCAAGGCATTTTAGATCCTGAGATCCAGATTAATTTTTCGCTTTATTGTCAGGCATATAATGCGAGTATAATTATCTAATGGGTTTTTTACATAAATAAAAATTTAAATTTAAAAACATTTATTTAAACAATTAAAACTCATTTTATTCAAACTAATTTTTTTGGATATATCTTTTGTTTTTTCCATCAAGATTAATTTCACCTAATGTCATGATGGAGTTATGATGAACTAAGGTACTGATATTTTTTTCAATAAACAAACGCTTAAGTTATTAAATGCATTATTTTATAAATAAAAAAATCTATAAATCTAAGCACGAGGATTTATATTTTCTCATATTGGCCTTTCAACTTAAGTATTTAACAAAGAACTGATGCTCACATGCTTTTTTGTAACTCTAGCGATTTCTTTTTTCTTTTCTCTAATTTAGGAGTTTTTTTTTTTTTCCTTATATGGTTAGTTGCTGTCAGTGAGAAATTTCTCATCGACAGCAGCACTACTTCATACTTTTTAATTTAAATAATCTCAAATTTAGTGACTATACTATTAGATTTGATGTGTTTTTTTTTTTTATTCAGATTACTTGATGTTTTACTCGTTCTAGATATTTTATTTTGTTTATTTGTGTTTGCTGCCTTTTTTTGGTGGGTTTGTTATGCTGCATAAGAGATTGATTCAAGATTTTGATGGCAAGGAATTTAGATTATGGACGAAAACAAACAAGAGGATGAGTAAATTATAAATTAGTCCCTTCCGTTTCGAAAAAGGAATTAATTAATTCCCCTAGTTAAAAACTAATTGATTATTTATTTATTATTATTTTGTTATTTTTTAAGAAATAAAAAGGAAAAATAGGTTAAAATATGAATAGATTGACGAGAAAATAATATATTTAATAAAAAAATCAAATTAATCATGATCAACACCGAATAAAAAGACTAAATAATCAGTTTTTGAAACTAAAAAGACTAATTGATTCATTTATCGAATTTTTACTCAGAAATTTATAAAAAATGTTAGGAGTCTTTCTTATAATAAATAAATAAGAAATCAATACAAAATAATTCATGAAAAATATCAAATATATAGTTGAATAATGCGTTCCATATATATATATAAGAGAGAGAGAGAGAGAGAGAGTTGCATAATACAATAAATCTAGTTCGATTCAAATTGTTAACTGCTATTGATTCTTTTGAAAGAAATATTACAAAATTGTATTATATGTTTTTCCATTTAATGTAAGCCCACAAGTATAGAATCTGACAACCCAATGGCCCTTTAAGCATTGGCCCCAGGAGAAAACCATTCCAATTCTAGCTCAAGACTAGCTGGCTGCGCTTGTGTTACAATTCAGGCAAGTATAATATGTGAAATCAATCGAAAAAATAATTTTAGTTTAGTTGCATGTATTATATTACATCTCTATTAAAATATATTGAATAAAATATTTAAAAATTTTAATTTTATAATATATTCTTTTTTGTATTTTTCATAAATTTATAGTTAAAAAAACACATTTTATTATTTTTTATGTAATAATTTTTAAATAAAAACTTACAATAATCTAAATAGAATATTTAATTAATTTTTTTTAATACATACATTTGATAATAGTATAATAATATATATATATATATATATATATTTTTATCTATATATGATATATATATATATATATATATATATATATATATATATATATATATATATAAGAATCAATAATATTAGTATCAAAAATTTGTATTTGAATAGTTAGATGGTTCTACCAAAATCTTATTTTAATTATTTTATTTAAAAATATAATTTTAAAATATTAAAAAATTAATAACAAATGGTTGATGTTATAAATGTAGATGCATAGTTAATTTTTAATAAAAATAATTATTGACCATACTTAGTGGATTCAAAGTGTGCAACATAAATAAAAATATATATTTAAAAAATAAATAAATTGCAAGGAATATATTAAAATTAATAGATTGAAATAAAAAAAACTATAAATTTTATTTTAATAAATTTTAATTATATAAAGAAGAAGCAAATAAAACAAATGAATTTTATTAATTGATTTTTTAAAAAGGTTTGAGATAAATTATTTGAAATATACTTTAATTTTTTAACACTCTCATTTAAAAATCATAAGAATCAAGCATCTAAATTACATCAGTATATTTTAAAAACATAAGATAATGATATTCTAAAATTTTAGGGTTAATACCCTCACTTATTCTTATATAATAGACCAATTTTTTAATTTGTTTCTAAATTTTAAAACGCCCCCAATGTGTCTTTATTATTTGAGTTGGTTTTCAATCCGTTCTTCTAATCAATTTTTTCAGTCAAACCATCAAAAAATATCACATGACTTGCATATAATTTTTTTATGAAAATGCCCCTTGTAGTTTAACATGTTAAGTTTATAATCTGTCTATATATAATTGGTCGAGTTTTCAATCTATTCTTAATACTAAGAAATCTATTATATTCTTATTAAGAATTTTCCTAATAATTTGTTCCAACATAGTGAATTTTTTGTTAATTAAAAATAGATAAGAATAATTAGTACAAGTTGTTCAAGAAATAAAAAAACAAATAATTATATTTAATTAATTATTAATTATTCTCTTAAACATGCAATTTAAAACACAAATAATTATATTTAATTAATTTTTAATTAGCATGTAATTAAAAAAATTACATGTTTTCTTTAATTACATAATTATTTATTTTTTGTATGCGATTCACATGTTTTCTTTTATAAAGATGATTTAATAGATTGGTAAATATTATATCGACTTGTTCATTGTTATACATAAGTAAATTGCTATAATATAATGGACTCTTTAGTATTAAAAATATGTTAAATGATAATTTCTTAAACAAACTACATAATAACTTATACTAATTATTTTGACGTATTTTAATTAACATAAAATCTTCAACACATTATTAGGAAATTTAATAACAATAATATAATGGGCCTTTTAGCATTAGAGATATATTGAAAACTTAACCCATTATATAAGGATATATTAGAAACTTAATATGTTGATCCGCAAAGGGCATTTTTTGTCAAAGTAAAGGTCATGTGCGAGTTATAACACTCTCGACCTAAAGGAGGTCGAGAATACCACCGGTAATACCTACACTCATAGTTCAATAAATGCAAGCCTAACATCCTCTACATTGAGTATTGCATAGCGAAATATAGACATAAAAATCCCTATGACACCTATGTCTTGTGGTGAGTTGGACTACACTCACCTTAGGGTTTAGCTTCTCCTAAAGCTCTCAAAGATTTTCCTTTTCCTTCCTTGCTTTCCTCTCGGCCAAGATTGCCCAAATCTCTTTCTTTCTTGACCATATTCCTCTCTTCCTCTCGGCCAAATTCCCTATCTCACTCTCGATCAAAACTTGTTTCCTCGTGGCAATTCGTTTTTCCTCTCTTATTTTTATTTTTTTAAGCTAACATGCCCCCAAATGACCTAGTACTCTCCTTATTTATAAGCCCTCTTTGCCGACTCTAGGAAAGTTCAAGAAAGCTAGATTTGTCACTTGTATTAAGTAAATACAACTTGCGTTTAGATATTAAGTACTTAAGTATTAAGTAGTTTCTAGATGTTTTTCTACGTCAAGTAGTGTTTTTTTATACTTATATATTAAATACTTAAGTATTGAGTATTTTCTAGATTTTTCTACATAATTAATATGCTTATCTTTGGATTTTAGTATGGAACTTTTTAGAGCAACCTAGACTAATCAAGCCTAACACTTGCATGGGATACTAATTAAATTTTATTTTTGGCTTAACACCTGTGTGCACACTTAATCAAGTTATATTTCTAAGTCTCACTGAGTTTGAACAACTCTACATACTAGTCCATTTACCTTGTTACTTAGTCCACTTAAGTCCCAATCTTTTAATTGTTACATTTAGGTCCTTTAATCACCCACACACTCACAACGTTTAGTAACATCCATCCGCGATATTCCTTACTTTCCTCTCGGCCACGCTCCTTCTCTCTCACTCTCGACAAAAATTTCATTCAAAAATCTATACATAGAGAAAATAAATCATATTTATTAACAAATAAAATTATATAAAAAATTAAAAATTAATTTCATGAGATTTTTTAGAAGAAACGATAAATTAAAAAATCAATTTTAAACATTAAGAGTAATATAATTTAATATGTATGTTCATTAAGAAAAGATAAAATAACTATACTCTAAAATTTTATTCAAAAATTCATATATGTAGGAAAAAAAATCATATTTATTAATAAATAAAATTATATAAAAAATTAATTTAATGATAATTTTCATAATGATAAATAAAAAAAGTAATTATAAACAATAAGAGTAATATAATCCGATATATATATATATATATTCCATTATAATCAGTATGTGTGAAAAACTAAAAAAAAATGATTGATTTTTTATAATTTTTACACCAAATTTAATAATAAAAAATTCAAAAAAGTTAAAAAAAAATTAAAAAGCATTTCAATGAATATATATATATATATATATATCAAATCAAATTATTTTTTTTTTTTTAAGTTTTGATCTACCTCTTCGACTATTTTATAACTAGAAATTATCATAAACACACTCTCTTTATCAAAATTAATAACATGAATGCAAGATCGGCCAAAGAAGAGGCTTAAATTAGAGCCAATCTTAACTTTTTTTTAATTTATTTCTGTATTTAGAAACCAAATTACAATATAAATAATCTCGAAGATCAAAATAAAAATCGTTAAAAACATGAGGAATTAAAATGTAATATTAGAAAAAACCTACATATAAATTCTTCACATATAAGTTGAAAATACCACTGTTGCAAAATGCATAAATACTCCCATTTTTTTAGTGTTTTTTTAATACCCAAAATCGAAATATGTCTTGTATTTCTCTCTCTCTCTCTCTGGTCCCTTTATGCAACTTCGAAACAAACAATCTTGACCACGAAAATAAACAGTCTAGATCGTCCTGTCATTTTACACTCCAAAGCTAAAGCCCTATGTCCATCAAATTCAACGATTCTGATTGCCCGTCATTTTTATTACATCACCAGACAGTCAAACAATCCATCTTTTAACGCACTCTCCAGAAAATTTCCGCAGCTTTGATCTTGATAAATCTCTCTTTTTAAAACCCTAACTTAAACCCAAATTCAAAACCCTAATTTTTATTCTCTCGTTTCCGCAAAGAAAAATCCTTAAATTATCTCAATTGAGTTTTTTCTCTCTAGGCTTTTGCGGTTTTTTGCAGAAAATGGAGGGTCTTCTTTGCTCTAACGCTGTCATTTCGGAGGGCATCCTGTCGTCTTTTATGGACGCCTTACTACTTGAAACAGCCATTGCTGCATCCAGGGCAGTTGCTTTATCACTTTTCATGGTATAATGTCTCTGTCACCTTGCATAATTTGTTAAAATTCTGAAGTTTTTTTTTCACGTGTTTATGATGTTCTTTTTGACTTTTTTGTGTTAATTTTGAGTAAGGACAGCACTTTGAATGTGTGGATCTGTTTCGTACTGTGTTTATTTTTTATTAGAAAGTTAGTGTTTTGCTATTTTTACTCTGTGTGTCTATATTCTTGTTTGTTAGTATCTTTTTTTTTTTAATGTAAACTTGGGGTAATTATGATGTGGGTTTTTATTATTGTGTTTAAAGGAGCTATTTTGGATATGGGATTTGTGTTAAGTTGCTCATAAAGGTGCTGTTTTTTGCTAGGGTCTGGTCTGACTTTTTGTTCTTTGTTTAATTTGCTTTCATGGTAATTGTCCAATTGGTGCCTCTTTTGCTTTTCATCTGTTTATTTGGCTTGTTTGTTGTTTTCCCTTATAATAGGGTATTGGTTGTCTTCTTATTTTCTTATTATGTTTAAAGGAGCCTTTTTTGGATGTGGGATTTGCGTAAAGTTGCTCTTTAAAGGTGCTGTTTTTTTGCTAGGGTTTGGACTGAGTTCTTACTCCTTATTTATTTTGCTTTCATGGTAATTATTGGTGCCTCTTTTGCTTTTCCTCTGTTTATTTTGCTAGGGTGTAAACTGGAATCAAAGAATTAGTATATCTGTTCTACCCAAAATGGGAATGGGCTAGGTTTATGAACTTATCTGTTTTCATGCTAATCTATAATCGAGTCGATTCCATGATTATAAGTTCATTTCATGCCGGACCAGACCGGAATAGGCTTATATACATTCTCATTATGAGAAAAGGTCCTATTTTTTTATAATAGGTTATTGGTTGTCTTCTTATATTTTTCTTATGTTACCAAACAAGAACATCTTAACAATGCAGGCTATCCGTATGACTGTATTTGGCTGCCTTGTTTTGTTGATATAGGTTTGATACTGAGCTAGTTTTTTGTTTATTGAGTGTGTCTGTTACAAACTAGTTATGTTAGGTAGGTAAGAACTTCAAAGAGAAGCGATCTTTCTTTTTTTCTAGTCTGAGGTTTGAGAAATCAGAGAGGTGAAGTTGTGGTACGTCAATTGTTTGGCTGGCTGTCTGTTATGATAGTTTCTCATCAGATCACGTTGATGGGTGTAAGAGTTGCTTATGAAATTATATTATAAATATCATAACCTTTATAACTGAATGATTTCCCTTTTCTTTTCTTGATTCTGTTGTGTTGTTCTGTCTATGCCTGGACATTCCTTTATAAAGTTTTGGCATGGATTTTTTTTTCTCATTAAAAAACTAAACTGCTACGTTGTTAAAAAAAAAACAAACCACAAGTTTGTTAAAATAGCGAGCATAATATATATAGGAATGGAAGAAATGTGTCAAATTAGATGAGTGATAAACAGTATCAGAGCGTAAGCTCTTTTAAAGTATATGATCTGACATAAGGAGATTGATAGCTAGAGTGATTCACATGCACGTTTTGAGATTACAATACTCTTTTATACTTATCAGGTATCATTGAAATGAATTCAACTTGTCTTTCAGTTATGGCTTGCAAATTTATTTCTTTAAAAGCTTGTGTGCTGCATGAGAAATTTCTTGGGTTGCATTGAATTTCTTCATGGTGCTTGTGAGGGAACAATGTGTTTATTCCAACTGATCTCTTAATTGAGCAGAAATTTGGCTTTTTTTTTTTTTTAACCAGATAGGTTCTTTGCCTAACGGATCCAGTGTCTTCCCAGAAGAGTCGGGCACAAGTCGAGGGTTAGTGATCTTATATATTTGTCCTGGATGGTGTTTATGTACTGTTGTAGTTTATAACTAATTTTGTCTTGCAGGTTTCCATTGACTGAGCTTCACGCAAAGAGGAAACCTGATCCTGATAATCAAGATGGCAGTGATACCGAGGATGATGAAGATGGTGATGAGGAGGATGGTCAAGATGACCAGGATGATGATGATGAAGAAGGTGTTGAGGAAGATGAGCCTAGCAAAGACGGCGAGGATGGTGAGGATCCAGAGGATGAGCCTGAAGCCAATGGTAATGGTGGCAGCGATGATGACGATGAGGAAGATGATGATGAGGAGGAAGATGAAGACGACGACGACGATGACGAGGATGAGGAAGAGGAGGAAGAGGAGGAGGAGGAGGAAGATATTCCCCAGCCACCAGCTAAGAAGAGGAAATGAGGCTAGAATCATCTTCCTCTTTTTTCTTTTGTTTTATTTTCTTGTTAGGGTGGAAATTTGGGTTAGTAGGGAGTGTATGCTTGGAGGATTCATGATGTCTTATCTACATCATGGTAAAAAAATGATTGTGGTAACTGTGTGGACACATCTTGGTATTTCTAATGTCAAGAATTCTGTAGTATATACAGTTGCGTATTTCCCTGTGTGTACTGTATTCACCTATGGTCAAGAGTGTTAGCTTAGGATCCTTCAGGCTACAAAGTGCTTCAGATTTGCCCTCAGCTACAAGTGTAGGTGGGATGCATTAGGCAGTGGTGCTGCCTGCTCTGCCATTGCTAACAAAGCTTTAACCCTGGTATTGGCATTGCTAAGCATGGCAGCATTGTTCATATATTTTTATGGAAACCAATTGTTCAATGAATCTTGTGGTACTCTTCAACAATTCTACACTGCAATGTTTTTATAATCAACTTATTGGGAACATTTACTTTATCCGCTTTCATTTCAAGCATTCCCAGATCAATAACTTAAAATAATTGATGATGAGGTCTATCAAAACAAGAAGGTTTTAAAGGGCCTTAGATGCTAGTAAGCTTCAGAAATCAAAGACATGTAAGTCTGTAGTTAATAACTTAATACATAGCAATACCTCCCCATAATTCTCATTCCATAAACAAAAAAAAAAAAAACTTAATTACATCTGCACAGCCACATGCCTCCGAGCTCTCAAAGCCAGTCCTCACGAGCATGCAATTTCGGAGTAAACTGGCATGAATGGATATTGAGTACCCCAAGAGTAGGTGAAATTGAAAGTTCGAAACCCATACACTGGCTGCTCATGGTTAATTTGACATCCATCATCCCTTACTGCCAAGATGGAAGAGTCAATACCTTCAACAGTTTGGAATCCATCACAGGCCAGTTTGATATTTACTTGAGTGCATATACAATCATTTAAGATGGTTACTTTCCATTGCGGCTTGTTTTGCACGAGCAATCCTGTTTGAGACTGGAAAATTTTGATGTCCGTTACCTGATGACAGTGACAATTCCCTGCAATGAATAAAATTAGACAGAATGTTTTAAAAACACACGATTATAAATAAATGAACTCGGAACTGAACTAGCATCCGCATTCTCCTCTCCCTCTCAAGAGGACTTGGAACACTCGAGCCTTTCCATTTTGACGAAAGGAAAAGACAAGAAAAATGGCACAAATACGAGGCTAGGGCTACATATCATCACATGATTCTTGGAAGAAAATTGTTCTCATAACCTCTTAAAAACTTGAGGTTCAAACCCCTCTAGATGTTACAGCAATTTGTAATGAAGTTTCTTTTAACTGAAGACAAAAGTCCCATGTTTTCTCTAGATGTTACAGCAATTTTTTTGGGTTAAAAAAAAACATGTTAAAGCAATATGCATGTCTGGTGATTTGAAGCATTAAAAAAACAACATGGACAAAATTTACCTTGGCTAATGAGACTGAGGAAGAAGACTGTACACAGAAGATTGAGAAAGCCTGCCATTGCATTACTGCAGAGTGATATTAGCAGTTGCCAAGAACGTCAAAGGAAGTGTAAGTCATGTCATAATTATCATAGACGTGGTGAAGAAATTGTGGAACC
This sequence comes from Dovyalis caffra, assembly GCA_963924115.1. Lineage (NCBI taxonomy): Eukaryota > Viridiplantae > Streptophyta > Magnoliopsida > Malpighiales > Salicaceae > Dovyalis > Dovyalis caffra. The sequence goes on along the minus strand of CAWUPB010001194.1, from coordinate 15,894,916 downwards.
TTCTTGGACTTTTTTGCATCACGTAGTGCCACGTGTTTGCACGGTTACACTTCTTCTTTTTGAGTTTCCAAATGCAATACTTGGGTCAAACAATTGTTGTTCTTGCACCAAGTGTGGATAACCTCAAACTTTCCACAAATCTTGGGCCCGGAAAATGTGCCTTGCTCTTGCCCGGAGATAGAGGCCGTTTTGAGAATCCAAGAAAGCTAAGGCAAAGGCAGGTGGGCTCATTAGATTCTAAGATGAGTCCCGTCCAATCAAGGTGGTTTTGTGGTTGCTGTCAGTGTTGCACACAGAGCGGTGATAGATGATGGCTTGATTTAGAGAATAAGCTGGTTTGTCTTAAAAAAAAACATCAGGGATTAAACTTCTTTTTTGCTAAAATAGATTCATTAATTCACTTGCACCATTAAATTTTAAAATTTTCTAATGTCACCCTTGTAGTTTAGGGGTAAAATGGACAATTTTTCTAAGTTTGAGAACCCAAAACTTTCTTCTTATTTTTTGGTTAATCAACATGGAAAAGGATCCAATGGGATAGAGATAGAGATAGTCCACATCCAACCTTCCCCATTTGTTGCTAAATGTTCCTAGCTTCTAATTTACTTATCTATTTCTTACTTATCATTTTTTTGGGATTGTATTCTATATTGTTGAAAGAAATAATACAAAAAATAAAAAAATGAAAGATATTTTTATTATTTCATAACTTTAGAAAGTAATATCGCATTGTATTTTGTATCATATAAAAAATATTACAATGCTTAACATAAAAAATAATAGTGTGTCCGTTATATAAAAAACATTACAGGAAATTATGATATATAAAAGAAAACTAACTTGTATATAGGGATGGCAATCCAACTCGTCCCGACGCTGCCCCGCTCCGCCTCACCCTGTTTGGGGCAGGAATGGGACATAAAATTTTACCTCGAACGAGGCACGCAACAAAGATGGGTTTTTTTTTTCTTTTTTTTTTGAGATCATCCCAGCCCCGTCTTGCTCTTTTACCTTTAAAAAAAGTAATTTGGTGGAGCCTCGCCCCGCCCCGTTTTGAAGACTCATAGTTTGATTCATATTAATTTAGAGATGCCCACAAATAATATGAATAGATTTTGAAGAAAGTAGAATCTTTCAGTTAAACTAAAAACACAGTATGAAGGAGCTATGTGAAGATTTTAAGGGAGAAAATTGTCTTGTATTAAAGATGAAGTTCGGATTTTATACGGATTACAAGGTCCGCATATGGAAACCGAATCATGCAGAGTCGAGGCCAAATCAAGAGATATTACAATGATCCTACTATTAAGGAGGGTCAACTTGATATACATGGAATGTCCTAAATTGGTGTTCGTCATGCCCCCACAAGCGCAAGGGTCCGGGAAGGATGCTAAGCTTGGATCGGTGCAGTTGAAGCTGCTGCTTTGCAAGAGGCTTAGTTAATGAATCGACAAGCCGATCGGTGGTATGAACATGAGTGACTCGAATGAGTTTGCAAGCAACTCGATCACGAACAAAATGAAAATCAATGGCGATGTGCTTCATGCATGAGTGGAAAACAAGATTGGAGCGAGAGGTAAGTTGCACCAATATTGTCACAATAGATTGTTGGTGGAGATGAGATTGAAACACCAAGTTCTTGTAGAAGATTGGTCGACCAATTGACTTCAGCTGTAGTAGATGCAACGGCTCTATACTCGCCTCGTTGAGGAACGAGCAACGAGTGGATTGTTTCTTAGAGCCATGAATCGATAGGATTAGAGCCATAGAAGACCACATATGCGATGTAGAGTGGCGAGTATCGGCATCACCGGCCCGGTCGGCATCCGCAAATGCATGCGAGAGATGGAGTGGAGTGACTAGACAAGAAAATGCCATAGTGAGTTGTACCTTTCAAGTAGCGAAGAACTCGTTTAACCGCATTCCAATGAGTGGAAGAAGGACGATGCATAAATTGTGCGAGTTTATTGACTGCAAATGTAATATCGAGCCGTGTAAGGGAGAGATATTGAAGAGACCCTAAAACTCGTCGATACTCGGTTGAATCATGAGAGGGAGATCCATCATCAAGCTTGAGAGTTTCGATGAGGATAGAGGAGTGCTTGATCGCCTTAGCTTCATGCATATTGGTCTTGTGAAGGATATCTAGTATATATATTTCCTTTGGGACAAGAATAAACCATTGGTGGAACGAGTGGTTTCAACACCTAGAAAATAGCTTAGCTTGCCAAGATCTTTAAGGGAGAAGCGGTTAGACGGTTGAGTAGTGAAGTTGCTAATGGCATGAGAGTTGTTGCTCGTGAGAATAATGTCATCCACGTACACGAAGGTACATGGTGACATGCTTGTGATTTGTGGATAAATAAGGAGGTGTCACTCTTGGAGTTGAGAAATCCATTAGCGAAGGTAAGACCGAAGCTCGGTGTACCATGCTCGGGGAGCTTGACGAAGCCCATGAAGTGCTTTGTTCAATTTGCGGACATGATTTGGATAGAGAGAATCAATAAATCCACGTGGTTGCTTGCATAAAGACATGGTCGGTGAGAGTACCACTGTAAGAAGGCATTGTTAACATCCAATTGATTCAACACCCGACCACCGGTGATTGCTATGCCGAGAACAAGTCGAACGGTAGCAGGTTTCACAACCGGATCGAACGTTTCATTAAAATCAATTCCGGGTCGTTGATGAAACCCTTTTGCTACTAGCTCGAGCTTTGTAGCGAGCAATGGAACCATCGGGATTGCTCTTAACCCGATATACCCATTTACACCCAATAATATTTTATGTAGGCGAGGGAGGGACTAAGAACCGGGTTTGGTTTTTTTGGAGGGCTGTGAATTCTGCCTTCGTGGCCTCACGCCAATTAGAATGTTTATTGGCTTGAGTGAAAGACGTGGGTTCGGTTTGGAGGAGGCTACTTGGATGATGTTATGGTGTGAAGAGAGAATGGTATTTTGGGTTTGTGAATATTGTTTTGGGAGCGTGTTACCATGCGAGGAGGAGCAAGTTGTTTTGGAGATGAAATAGGAGGCTGTAGAGGAAGAAGAGTTACTTACCCGAGTAGGCGATATCCTGGAGGCACCAAGGGAAGAAGTAGAAGTTTCTTGTTGAGTGGGAAAAGATTGATCGAGTGGATGAATTGGACATGGGACGTGGTGAAGTGGCTCGGGACCGACACCTAAGGGCTTGGGTATTTGGATCGGTTGGTGAAGTGGGTTGAGGCTGCCGTCCAAGAGATTGGTGGTTGTTAACACTTGGTGTTTTGATGTTTGGAGCAAGAGGAACGACAATGAAATCCAATTTGGGCAAATAGGCTGTATCATCATTAGAATTATCCGTGGGAGAGAAATTAGTTGCATGATTGTTGCTAGTAGATATAGAAGAAAATCTAGAAAAGGATCGATCGATAACGGTAGGAATACGACATGATTTTGTTTTAAAAGGAAATATATTATCAAAAAATACAACATGTCTAGAAATAAATATTTTGTTTGATTTGATATCAAGGCGGGTAAATGCATGATGGGGAAGAGAAAAACCGAGATACACACGAGGACGAGATCGTGGTTCGAGCTTATGGCTAGTGTAGGGTCTAAGCCGGGGATAACATAGGCATCCAAAAACTCAAAGGGAGGTGTAAGTAGGTTGATGGCCAAATAGTTTATTATAAGGTGTGTCATTATGTAGTACTGGAGTTGGCATGCGATTAATCGGATAGGTAGGCTGTTTGAAAGGCGTAAGACCAAAAGCGAGTGGGTACGAAGCTTGATGGAGAAGTGTAAGTCCTATTTCTACAATATGACGATGTTTGTGTTCGGCTGACCCTACATGTTCAGGTGTGTATGGTGGGGAAACAAGGTGTTGGATACCATTTTTGGCAAATATGGGAGCAAGTGCTTGGTATTCTCCTCCACCATCGATGTACTACTGTCTTAATCCGTGTTTCAAAGAAATTTTCAATTAATTTTTGAAATTTTTCAAAAATACTAAAGACATCATACTTTAATTTGATAGGGTAAAACCATGTATATTTTGTGAAATAATCAACAAAAATAACATAATAACGAAAATTGTCAAAAGAGATGATCGGAGAGGGACCCCGGACATCCGAATAAATTACTTGAAAAGGTTTGTCACATGTGATTGATGAATTTTTAAAGGCCGACTTGTGACTTTTGTTACATAAGCAAGAATCACATATTATTTTTGAGCTTGAAGACTACGAGACCGGAATTTGATTTTCAACAATGATTTGCTTCGTTGAATTAGTAGAGATGGGTGACCAAGTCTTTGGTGCCGGATTTGAGATGTGAGAGTAGTAGAGGTGGAAGGCGATGGATTAGATCTTTTAGTAGGTGAAGTTGATGATGACCACTCGTACGGAGTTGTTCCTACTCCGGCCTCGAGCCAAGGATGCCTCCGTACTCGGATCCTTTACAAGAAAATGGTTAGGAAAGAATTCAATGGAAGTGTTATTATGTTTGCGGAATTGTGAAACGAGAGATAAGATTGTTTTTTATCATGGGTGCACATAAAACATTATCAAGTGTAAATGAAGTAACAGGTGAATCAATAGTAGAGGATCCAACATGAGAGATTGAAATTCCATTACCGTTATCGACTACCACATCTTCATTCCCCACATAGTTAGAGTGCATGGAGAGATTCTGAAGGTCGGATGTTATATGATGTGTAGCACCCGAGTCCAAAATCCAATTGTTGTTGTTTGAATCACTGTGGATAAGATTAGCTTGAGGTTGAGAGGCCTGGAGAGGAGGGTCTCCCACGTGAGTAACATATTTTTGCATTGTGACTCGGCTTGTCACATAGGCGACAAATAATACGTTGTTGTCTCTGGTTGCCCCGATAAGAAGTTGAACTCCATGTGGGTGAAAAATGGTGAGTGTTTGAATTAAGGTTTGTACCTTGTGAGTAATACCCTCGACCATATGGTTGTCGTTGTCGAGTGTAGTTCCGTTGATTGTTATTGAATGGAGAGGTCCGGTTCTTTGTCCTGGGATGTATGTGGAATTAAATCCACCACGGTTACCTCGTCCTCCTTTGCCTCCACGGATGCTTCTACGTTGTGTAAGTCGAGCAATAACCGGTGAGTCATCCTCCTTTGATTCTCCACGGTTCCGAATTAATTCCTCATCGAAGCTTATCATGGAGATCTTCAAAGGATATGGGAGTTTCATGATTGCGTACAACGGTGTCGGTTCCTTGAATTCATCACCGAGGCCATTTAGTGTGTAAGCCATGATTTACGCATCACTTAACGGATGGCTAATGAGAGCAACATCATCGGTAATACTTTTTATTTTATTCATGTAAGTAGCAATCGACTTCCCTTCCTTTTTGTTTGACATGAGTGAGGACGAAGTGAGAGCATTCGAGTGCTTGGAACGATTGCATAGGTGGTTTCTAGTTTGTTCCGGGCATCTGCGGATCCGGTGCAACCGTTAATGGTGGGGCTGATTGTGTTGTGGACGGTTGCTTGTATTCCCGGTAGCACCAATCGATCTTGACAAAGCCGGTAGGTATAGTTTGGATCTGCTTGTGATGGACAAGGTCGAGAACCATCAATGAAACCAAGTAGTCCATAACCAAACGGAAGATTAGTCATTTGAGATTTCCAAGATGCATAATTTCCTCCACCCTTTGAGAGCTTTAATGGAATGCGAGATGAGGCATTAAGGGATATCGGATTTCCATTAGAGGGAACAATATTACTTTGAGTCATGGTGTTTGCGGTACTGTGGAATTGACTCACTGGAGATCCGAGCTACATGGGGGATTTTGAAGGGGACTCGGGTAGAGTTGAATCTGCTTTCGGCGAGTGTGGACATTGAGAATAGAGGGTAAGATGTTACGGGGTTGAGAGAAGAGAAAAAAAAAAAAAAGGAAGAAGGAAATCTCCGTTCAATTGACGAGAGATAAGCTCCGATACCATGAAGATTTTAAGGGAGAAAATTGTCTTGTATTAAAGATGAAGTTCGGATTTTATACGGATTACAAGGTCCGCATATGGAAACCGAATCATGCGGAGTAAAGGCCAAATCAAGAGATATTACAATGATCCTACTATTAAGGAGGGTCAACTTGATATACATGGAATGTCCTAAATTGGTGTTACGTCACTATGCTCCGAAATCCTAACTACCTTCTAGTACTTATTAATTTTATTTTTTGCACTTTACTCAATATTGAGAGCTCATGTTTAGGTCTCATCTCGTCGTTAATTTGGACATGCCTACAAAAGATACGAATAGATCTCGAGGAAAATAGATTTCCTCATTTAAAATAAAAACCGACTCTTCTTTTTCTTTTTTATTAGGATATTTGTTTTTATATAATACTCAAAATCTCTTATATATTTTTAAGTTTTTGATTGTATTTTATTTGTCCATTTGAAATGTTTAATTTATTATTTTTATTAATTTTTTTGTCAAATAAAATATTTTTGACCAAAATACTCCCGATTGAAATGAAAAAAATAAAATAAAAATTAAAGACTTTAAAAATAGAATACGTAGATCATGTGATTTTAAATATATATATTTAGTAAATGCCATTTCGGTTTAAAAAAATCGTAAGCGAAAAATTTGATTGGAAAAATACATTAAATATTTTTAAAAAATTTAGAAACGAGATGAGATGCAATTGAAATATATATAAAAATATGAGAGACTTTAAATATTATATAAGCACATATAATTATATTTATCTTTTCTACAATTCTATTGAAGAGAAACAAAATAAAGCCTTACTATTATTTGGTACTATTAGGTTTTTGAACCATGGAATCCTGTTTCTTTGAGTAATCAAGATTTCTGCTGGACTATTTCGATGAAAGAATTTGAAATCAAGGTATGTGTAACAATTCTATGCTTGTTCCGACTATATTTTTCTACATTTTTCAAATGCAATAACTTGTTTTGTTATGTACCACTCTTATCAACGTATCAAGAAAAAGTAACTAGCATTTTTTTTAAAGTATTTATCACATACCATCTTCTTAAATTAAGTTATATAACCAACAAATTATTGGTTTAGTAGCAAATGAATTGGTTTTCGTCAAATTTTTTATCAATATATAAAATTAAAATTCTGAAATTGCATTTGTCTGTGATGGGTTAAATCTTATCGTTTTCGTTCTAAATAGAATTAATTCTATTTCCAATGATATATGTCTAAAAAAAATTGTATATATATTGATCGACAAATTGAGGTCAATATTGTTTCATAACCATCATATATATTCGTTGAATCTAAATTATTAAATTTTAATTGAATGTTCATAATATGAAAACAACTTTATGGAAACAATAATATGAAAATAAAAATAAAAATTCTATCAACTTTAATACATAATTGTCAAAATGTGACGAATATGCATGAAATATAAATTGGAGTTATTTCCCATATATATCAATAGATGTTATTTTTTTCTTTTTCTTTTTTTTTTTAAAAAAGCATTAAGTTACTCTTGTGAAATAAGAAAGAGAAGAGAAAAAAAGAACATGTCATACCATATATATATATAAACAAACAGACAAGTATGCCATACCCAGTACCCACCTAAGTATTAAAAAAAAAAAAAAAACCCACCTAAACAGGCTCAATTCGCTCAAAGGAAATCTCCATGAAAGTGCTATTGTAACCCATCTTAGTTAGCCCATTTTATTTCTTCTTTCTTCTTATTAATCATGCATGTGTGTGATCACAAACACTATTGGTCACAGAAGACGCGTTAAACAAACTGAGTTGCGTATGAAAGAAAAACAGCTAAACTAACAAACTTAATTATTTGTGGATATATAACTACTAATAACAAACCCTAAGATAAGAAAAGAAAATGATGAATTTATGCAATGTAATAACAATATATAGGGAATAAAATTTTGATGTATTTTACTTGTATACTCAGCAACCATATATTCAAAAATATGTACATGGTTGACCTCGGTGGGGAAGGAAGGCAGCCATTGTCTGACCTGTTTTCATGTATAATGGTCCATTATAAAAACATAGGGTGAAGGTTTTGTTGGGACCTTACCTTTTCTCACTATAATGAAATGGTTTGGTGAAGGTTTTTCTGCTCTTGTTTCGAAGTCAAAACTTGCAAATATTAATTTTTTTATATATTTGGTTTGATAGTTCCATTTGGCCTTGTCTGATTTGTTTCTGGACAATGTTTTTGTAAGATGCTGTTCTAGGCTTCTATCTAACCCATATTAATACTGTCCAGCTTATTTATTGTTTAATTCTGACACCTGCATGGCGACCTCAAAAGCTGATGCAGAGACAAGGACAAGGCAAACTACACTGTTTTATCAGATGGCCACTTTGTTCTCTATTTGCGTTTTCTGTGCTTTGCTCTACTGGTTGAGTGAAAGCTCGAAATCTGTGGCTTCACAGAGCACAGGAGGAGGGTCTAGAAATATTGTTGAAGGCACTGTTTCTATCAATGGAACAGTTCCAATTGGGACAACCGACCGTGATTTTATTTGTGCTACTTTGGACTGGTGGCCTCCTGATGAATGTGATTATGGAACTTGTAGCTGGGGCAAAGCTTCTTTGCTTAATCTGGTAAGCTTGTCAAGTAGTTTATGTGAATTCTTTTAGCATATAGCTTGAGTTTTTACTTAAAAACATTTTCTGTCAAATGTTCCTTTTTTCACTCTGTTTGGTCTTTTCAACTTTTTTGTTCGAAATTATCATCCTATAAAATCCTCAACACATGTAGTCATCTTTTGTGAAGCTGCATATTTAGAAATCTGCCATGGCAAGCTGAAAGCGAAGCACTACAAATTTGAATTTTGAAACCTTCTAAGAAGAACCATCCAAATTAAAGAAGGCATTTATCTGAAGAGGCTAAATATCGATAATGACAGTAAAATATGAATGAAAGTGATAAAGACTGCAATTTTTAATATTCGGAGTGAAGTAGCCTTTGGACTTGATGAATAGTACTATTTCCAGCTTTCCTTGTCTCTTTTACTTTTCTTTTTGTTTGTTTTCTCCAAGTAAGATATCCGAGATGGACTTGACACTTTTCTAGTTCCTTGCCTCTTTCTTTCTTTTTCCAATTTTTTCAGGATCTTACCAACCCAATATTGTTGAATGCAATCAAAGGTAAGAGTCATTTACTAAGTTTTACTCTTAATTCATGGATAAGTTGTAACATAGCCTTGATTGAGATGCAGCCTTCTCTCCTCTTAAAATTAGAATGGGGGCACTTTACAAGATAAAGTCGTATACGAGAGAAAAGGTGGACCTTGTCCAGCATTTGTGAAAAATAGTTCAGAAATGTTCGGTTTCTCCCAAGGTTGCTTGCCAATGTCCCGGTGGGATGAATTAAACAACTTCTTCAAACAAGCCGGGTAACTAGCTATAATCCTCTCATGAAATCAGTTAAAAATGTGTTTAGTTCAAGTATATGAAAAAATCGTTCTTTTTTCCTTAATATTTGGATTAATGTATTGAATAGTATCCCCACATCAATATTGAAACATTCAATCTTTTGATTTTGAAATACAGGGCTGCTGTCGTTTTTGGGTTAAATGCACTAAGTGGCAGGACTTTGGCAGCAGATGGTTCTGCTGTGGGTGCTTGGAATTCAAGTGATGCTCAATTTCTCTTGCGATATACTGTTAACAAGGGCTATAACGTTCATGGTTGGGAGCTTGGTAAGAAAAGTTATGCTTTCTTTAGCAACTTGAAATATGCTAAAACTGAAGTTAGCACATGAATTTAACTCTTGACAGTAGTTCTTATAGGTGTCTGCAGTAGTTGCTAGTGGCATTAATACCAATTTTTCAGACTTATAACTTGGATTATCTAGTTTTTCTAAAATGGAAATACTTTCCTTTTTCTCACGTGAAACTCTTGATGCTTGTCAGGAAATGAACTGAGTGGGAGTGGAACTGGAACAAGAATTGCAGCAGATCAATATGCATCTGACACAAACAATCTGCAAATGATAGTGCGAACCATTTATGCAGGTTTTGAAGTTAAGCCACTAGTCCTAGCACCAGGAGGGTTCTTTGATGCAAATTGGTTCACACAATTCATAAAAAAAACACCTAGATCTCTTCAAGTAGTCACCCAACACATTTATAACCTTGGTCCCGGTAAGCAAACCGTTAAGGCATTCTATTGCACCGTTATTCTGATGTTTCGGCAATCTAGTTCCGATATTTTTCTGCTTCAGAAATTAATGTGTTCCTAGTCAGCGTCCACAATACTTGCCAGTGAAGCATGTTTTCTACTTGTTTCTTGTGTGTAGGAGTTGATAATCATCTAATTGATAAGATATTGGATCCCTCATACCTCGATGGAGGTTCCCAGCCATTCAGCAGTCTTCAAGGAATTTTGAAGAGTTCAGAGACTTCAGCAGTTGCTTGGGTTGGTGAGGCAGGTGGTGCTTACAACAGCGGCCATAATCTTGTCACAAATACATTTGTGTTTAGTTTCTGGTAAACTAGTCCACAATTTTCAGCATTTTATTTGGTTTTCTTTGTTTGAACTTGAAATCCTGGACATTGATTGATCTGGTTTTTCATGACCAAAAAGGTACTTGGACCAGCTCGGAATGGCATCATCTTATGATACGAAAACATATTGCAGACAAACATTGATTGGTGGAAATTATGGCCTACTCAACACTGTCACATTTGTCCCGAATCCTGATTATTATAGGTAATTCTTGAACTTCAGAAGTAAATTAAATGAACTTGAAGTTAGTGTCATTGTTAACATTGTTATTTTAATCCATCAGTGCTCTTCTGTGGCACCGCTTGATGGGAAGAAATGTCCTGTCGACAACTTTCTCTGGGACAAACAAAATACGCACTTATGCTCACTGTGCGAAAGCATCGGTAAGCAGATCCATAAAAGTTGGATTAGTAAACAAATTTTCATATATCTGCTTGGCTAATGCATTAGTTCTTGTCATTACAGCAAGGAATAACGTTGCTGTTGATTAACCTCGACGGAAACACAACTGTTAAAGTCCATGTTTCAACTGAAAATGTTATCAGCAACGGAACTTTGGCAATGCAACAACAACAAAATGGAAGAACAAAGTTTTCTAGGATGTCTAGGGGTTCAAATGCTGATGCCAATACAAGAGAGGAATATCATTTAACAGCCCTGAACGGTGATTTGCAAAGTCAAACAGTTCTTTTAAACGGAAACATGCTTTCTGTAAATTCATCTGGGAGTATCCCTCCGTTGGAACCAATTAAAACAAGCCAGTCCGATCCAATAACTGTTGCCCCTTTCTCTATTGTATTTGCTCACATTGCTAATTTCACTGTTCCTGCCTGTGAAGATGTAAATTGAAAAATCGATCACTTGTACTTTCTTAATAAGATTCAAAATATTGGAGCAAAAAGTTTGGGCTCTGGTGTTGAAATGCAGCTAACATGGAATCTGAAAAAATAAAGAACACATAATCTTGTCCATACATTACATAACATAAGTAATTTAAGCATCTGTAGCAAGGACATTATCCACAGATATAGAATTCAATGACTATTTCCTTCATTGGACCACAATTCTATAAGACTATAACTGATTTAAAGAATGTATGTTACATTTACCAAAAATTTTGACTCATGAACTGAAATTTCTAGCCAATCTTTTATCAATGTGCGCATTACAGCACATAATAGCCATGTTGTAGGCCATCATCCCTCATTCCAACATCCCAAAACCAATTTCCTAATATTGATTGATGAGGAAAACACGAAAAAAAATTAATTCCTGGAGATGGTATCATGGCAGATACATCAAGAGAGTGCAATTCCACAAGCCATTCAAGTTAAAGAAACTTGCTGCTCTTGCAGTGCAAGCGGAATGGCTGGTCTCCAGCTTGTGCCATCTGGACTGTCCATAAGAGCAATGCCCACAGCAGCTAAATCCTTCCTAATATCATCTGATTTTTTGTAGTCTTTGTTCTTTCTTGCTACAGTCCTTTCCTCGATTCTTTGCAATATTTGATCCTCTGTCAACTTGGCACGCCTCAGTGCCTTTCCCTTCAGTTGCTGCAGAGCCTGCAGCAGGAAATGGTTAATAGTAAATCATTGCTATAAAAAGATTTTTTTTTTCAAAAAAAAAAAAAAGAGCTTGCATCAGCATGCATGAAACTAAGATTCACACTGAGAAAATCTGGACAGCTAAAAGAAAAAACTAATGGGATATCTGCATGAAAAGGCAGGCGCTATCACAAAGCATTCTGGGAGTAACAAGAGAACAAATGAAGAATAATAGTAGAGGAAAATAAATGCATGTTGGTGCAGCAATTTGAGAATGATGTGGATCTTATCCATGTTATAATCGGGAGAGGGAATGGGGTGTTGGTAGGCTCCATATCTAAATCTGGTCATGATTTAGTGATATTCTAACTGTAAGTTACCTCACTGTAAGTTGGGGGCATCAACCCTAAGACAATAAGAGCATTTCTGACCATCTTTTCCAGAGCAGCAATTGATTCTATCCGCTTTGCTTGTTTCTTTCCCTGCATGGATCATTCGTTCATAATAAACAATTTGGAGAGAGAGAGAGAGAGAGAGAGAGAGAGAGAGAGAGAGAGAGAGAGAGAGAGAGAGAGGAGAGAGAGAATTTAAACCCCAATCTTATACCAGCTATTAAAGCTGCCTACAGCCGATGCACCCTATGTTTGATTAAATCAACACTAGTATCCATAAAAAAATAAATGAGTCTGAATCTCACTACCTTTCGAGTATGTAGCATATCATTAATGCTTTTTAATGGATCAGATAGTGCAGACAAAAGAACAGGAGTGTGAAGATCATCTGACATTGAGGTGACAAATGTAGCGTGAAACTTATTGATGTCATTCATTGTGTCAGGCGGAATAGCATCCTTCTCAAATGCCACAGAGTGCTGGCCGAGGATATATTCACTATCATGTAGCGTCTGCAATCAATTAATCAAACAAACTCAAAAGACAGGAAATATTTTTTTCAATGAAATAACATACAGAAGCCTTCAAGGAAAAATACTTCTCCTTTTTGTCAATAACATAAAACCATGAGCAAATATATTAAGCGGTAGAAAGAAGAAGTTGATGGAATTTATGTTAGCCATGCATTAAAGAACTGAAAGTAAAGCATCTCCAGAATGTAGCATCTTTCTACAATGGAAGAAAAGTTAAAAAAGATAACAAGATTGCACAAGAAACCAGAGCAAACAAACGCCCCCACAAGGTCTGGCTGGTTCAGAGGACCTGATAGATGTAGAATATACGTTCCGAAGCACTTTCAAGCTGCACATCAGAGTAGTTGACTGGGGATCGATAGTGGGTCCCCAACAGGAAAAGTCTCAAAGCTAATGGATGGTAAAGATCTATAACCTGGGTAAAGATAAAAGGCTAGTAAGAATCATGTTAACTTGGATGTTGGTTCAAGTACCGAAGCACTCACAGTAGAATCATGTGAATCATAAACTACAAGAGCACAAAAGATCATTCAATAATAAATGGAATCATTACCTGCCTAATTGTGAAGAAGTTTCCAAGGGATTTGGACATTTTCTCTGAGTCAACAGTGACAAAACCATTGTGTACCCAGTAGCTCACATTACTATCTCTGCATGCAGCACAACTCTGAGCAATTTCGTTTTCATGGTGAGGAAACACAAGGTCCATTCCACCACCATGTATGTCAAACGAGTGACCAAGATAAGCAGCACTCATTGCACTGCATTCAATATGCCACCCAGGCCTTCCAGGACCCCATGGACTATTCCAAAAGGGCTCACCCTCCTTTGCAGACTGCCAAAGAAAAAGTGTAATGACATGATGAATTAACCAATTTGAACGTACTTGTTAAATTCAAAGACATGCATATGGAGTTGAACCTTTTTTTATTATTATTTGAAGAATGAAATTTCATTAATCAAAATCAACAAAAGCAGAATCTGCTACAAGTTTGTACAGTTTGCAAACAAAACTCATTGGAGATTCCAGTTTCAACAAAGATCAAAATATTTACCACATATGGAGTTGAACTTTTGCAGGAAATTATGAAAGATATACAACGAAACAGGTCCAGTATCTAGATGAGTGCTTTCACATCATGATGCCAACCACCTTTACGTTACATGCTTATGTCAACTAGATTTTACCATGGTTTTTTGTTGTGCAGGATTTCAAACCCAGCCCAACTCTTTTAACTCCCAGAGCCAAGGCACAAGGGGTAGAATTTGCCGTACTCTCCTACTGTGTGTGTCCATGCACATGTCTTGAATCAAGAACAACACGCAATTACAACTATACAATATATCACAGCCAGGAAAAACAAACCATCAGCAAATATAACCATCTTGGATAATTTCAAGTCTCGGATTCGAGTACTTGTGCATTACCAGTGTCTTACAGACACTTACCTTCCACAATGCAAAATCAGCAGGGTTGTTCTTTCTCGAGTCCACAGCAACTCGTTCACCAGCTCGATTATCTTTCAATTTTCGTCCAGATAATCGCCCGTATTCTGGTAATTTGTCAACAGAAAAGTAAACGTCCCCATCAATTCTGTAGGCAAACCCATTATCAAGAATCTGCAAAGATGGCATGTCAAGAAATCACTATTTGAAGTATAAAAGAAATGCAAATGAACAAGATAGAATAAATATTGACCAAAACCAATTTCGCCCGTGAAAGTAAATGCTAATTGCAATGCACTGTATTTCTGAATCATCCGGGAAGACAAAGATTCAAATTCAATCAGGGTCAACAAATTACCTGCTGAATCATGTCAATGATTTGGGGCATGTGATCCGACACACGTGGTTCAACAGAAGGCGGGAGGCAATGAAGATACACCATATCACGAAGGAATTCTTCACAGTACTGTCTACTCAAACTGATCGGATCCTCTCCTAATTCATTTGCTCGAGAAATTATCTACAGAATTCGAAAATTTGCAACTCAGCTTATCCTGTCATACCAATATCAAAAGGCAGTCGGCAACCAAACTCTTACACCAAAATAACATCAAATCCCCTATTCACCAAACCACATTTATTTTTAAAAAAAATCCTCAAAATGACATTTTCAATATAGAAACTAGTCATAGTAGCGCATTCAAATATAGGGCCGCCATACCTCGTCCGCATCAAAATTGCGCGATTTAAGCACGAAACTATTACACATGTCTCCCACACAATGAAGATTGACTCATCACACAATCATTTGAATGCAGTTCAAATAAACATATCCAATTACAACCTTAACTAGTCAAAAGACAGTAAAGAGACCAACTAACCTTGTCATCAACATCAGTAAAATTTCGAACATAACAAACATCATACCCCAAATGCTTAAGATACCTGCCTAATTACCAACCACCAAAAAAAGCCCTTGTCAGTAACCATTCAAACATGGATGCTTACAGCTTAACAACGGGAATAAAAAAGGAAAAACTGAGCAAACCTGGATAAGACATCAAAGGTGACATAAACACGAGCATGACCAATATGGCTCAAATCATATGCAGTAACACCACAAACATACATTCCAACTTTACCCTCAACTTTTGGCTTAAATAACTCCTTTTTCCTGCTCATTGTGTTGTACAACCACAATTCTGATGATGGACTTGCAGCAGAGGCATCACCACCATTGGTTTTGGTTGAGGGCTGTGATGATGACGTTACAGAGGAAAAGAAACGGTCTAGTCTTGTTTTCTTGGTGGGAGAAAAATGGGTTTTGATTCTAATTGAATGAAGGAGGAAGGATTTTGATGGTGGTGGAGAGAAGCGGATTGAGGTCAGGGGTTTGTAGTATTTGTAAAGAGTGCCCATTTCCTGCTCTGTGTTTCTCTGTTTCAGTGGGTGTTCTGCCTCAGCTTCTGTGTTAAATCTTGGGCAAGCCTCAAAAAGTCCACAACGTATAGGGGTAATCTTGATTAGATACCCAACATATTTTTCTTCTCGATTAAGTCCCCAATGGATCAATGGATTCTTATAATCAAATCCCTTGGTTTTATTAAGAATTGTTAAATAATCATGTGAAACTCATGTGATTTCTACTTTTCCCATTAATAATCCATCAATTTATGAACATACTGGATTCATCCATGAAAAGTTTAATTAAATAATTTAATTAATTATGTTTTAATTCACTATATATATTTTTTGCTTTGTGTATATTTAAGCTACACACTAAATAAATTAGACTAGTGATAGATTTTATTTCGTACAAGATTTTGAACCATGCAAGGATGAATACATGTGTTCCAACAAGATCAATGTTCGTATCTTATTTTTAAAATATATTAGAAAGATTGACTTAAAAGACTTGTAATATAATTCATTAAAAGAATTATCAATTGTTTTTTTCTTTAACTAGTAAATTAAAATAGTTTAATGCAAGAGAATCTTTCAAATTCAACCGTTCAAATATAAATGATGTGTATGATTTTAGTGATCAGAAAACATTATTTTTTAAACTATAAATATCAAACTCACATTATTGTTAAAAAAATAATAAATTTTTGATCTTTAATTAAGCCTCTAATTTTTTTTTTCTTCTCAAAACTCTTCCACTCGAAACTTATAAAACCCCTAAAAAACATGAGTTTCACATGATTATTTAAAGTTTTGTCAACAAAAATTGAAGAAATAGTCTGACTAAAAATTTGTTACCACATTGAGAACTCGATTAAAACAAAAACATTTGGAGACCTAATCAAAATTTTCTCTAAAGGTGGGGACTTTTACAAGGTTTGCCCTAAAATCTCGTGTTAATTTTCGGGTAAATTCATTGCATGACTTCTTGAGTCTATATATTTAAAATATAACTTATACTTTAATTTTGAGCATATCAGCCCTCACACTTTTGATTTGTAGTCAATTGTGGTCTCTCCATCCACTTAGATTAATGCATGGGGCAGACATCTAATGGACGTGCGTGGTGCAGGCGACCATATGTGACTAAAAATGGAAAGTGTGAAGGTTATTGTGCCTAAAATTAAAGTACAAGGGTTGATTTGACTAATTTCCAAACCTCAAGGAGTTACACAGTGGATTTACAGGTTAATTTTCCCATCTCTTTTGTGGGCCGGCCTTCTAGTTCTTCTATTGCTTCCTCTATCCATTGGGCCTATAAAACTAACCTTACCAAGAGATTGTCCCGTACTAACTTATTAGGAACCTGATCCATTGAATAAGAAAATCTCGATTGTAGATTTTATTAATAAATGATATTTGAATTTGTTAAGGTTTGATTTGAGGTGTTTGTTAGATTAGCATAGGGCTTGGATTTTATTATTATTATTATTATTATTATATATTAATCAAATGTGCATTTGGACTATCCTTGTTGTAGCATCAAAGGCTGGTTTGATTGTTTTTTTTTTTTCAGACAAAATCATACCCATAACGATTTAATTTTTTATTGATGGAATAAACTCTATCTTTATCAAGAAAAAGGAAAAAAGGATAGATCTATTTACTACTTCAATTGAGCTATAAAGGGTTTGTGATTTAAGATCTAATGAACCCATTTGCAAGATTCTGACAAGTGTTTTAAAGAATGTTAGAAAATTTGTTGCTAATCATGTTGGTTGAATACCAATTAAAATAATTAAATAATAATAATAATTAGGGAAAAGGAAATAAAAAAATATTAGTCTATTTTGATGCAAGAAGAAAATAAGAAAAGAAAATCAACAGTAAAGTATGCTGCTAGGTTAAATTCCAACTTCCTTGCTGGAAAGTTAACTTTTAACCCTTCAAAAGTATCAATTTGGAGGCAATAATTTTATTGTAATTACGGATTTGTAATTGGTGACTTGCTAGAAAAAGGAGGCTGAGCACATTCTCGGAATGATAATGCTAAACAAAGCAAGTAAACTTACCAAAAATCTTGACGAATAAGTGTCATGGCAGGTGTATAAGGAATCGCAAAACTAGTTTTGATTCATAAGAACTTTTAATTTAGCCTTGATTCACAAAAAAAAAAAACACACACACACACACACTTTCGATCTTAGGTGGTGTTGGTATTAGGTTAAAAAACTAAGATGAATTCTAACATAACTAATCATTACAAGATAATTTTTTAAGGATGTAAAACTTAGTTTTTAATGATGTTTGGTGTGTTAATAGATTGAAGAAAAAATATTAATAGAAATAGAGAGAAAATAATTAAAATATTAGTAACAATTAGGACAGAGAAAAATAAAAAATTATTTAAACGTGTATTCTGATGAAAAAGGAAGTCAGAAAAATAAAATTTAAAGCAATGCTGTATAAAAAAAAAATTATACAAATTCTCGCATGCGGTGATTATTTTTTTCACCAAAGACTAATCATTTAAAATCTACGAAATCTGTATGTTACCATTTGCAAGTGGACCCTTCGTTTTATATGTAAATTTAGTTGAAAAGTTTAGTTGCAACTTATTTTCCTAAACTTTAATCCTTGGTGAGCAACAATTTGGAGTTAATTATTAACCCTATAAAAATTAATCTCCATCTAGAAAGTGAAACAATCTAGCTTAATCAGTATAAAAGTAATTTTCAATCTATTGTACTTGTACCGAACATATTCTTATGCTATTTACTACGAGTTAGCCGTAGTTAGCTCATCAAAAATCTTGCCAAACAACCAATAATGACAAGTGTTGTAAATAATTATAGATCTTATGGCATATTTTCTTTGTATCAATTTGGTAAGATCTTCGATGAATTTGCTCCCTCTCTTTTAGATTATCCTTCTTGAACTGGAAACTTAGATTTAATATGAATACACAAAACATTCGAAGAATACATGATTTTCGAAGTAAAAAACAAGCAGCAAGAGATTGTGCTTTCACCGTACATGTCTTTAATGTTAGACACTACGAATCAGCTCATCGAGAATCTTGCCAAACAACCAAGAAGGATAAGTATTGTAAATAATCATAAATTTAGTGACATTTTTTCCTTACGTCCATTTTGCAAGGTTTTCAATGAATTTGCTCTACCTCTTTGAGATTATCCTTCATGTATGGCCATACCAAACATAAATAATAATAAAACTAAAAACCTACATTTAGTATTGCGACACAAAGACAACCGAGAGAATACATGATCTTCGAAGTATAGAAACAAGCGGTTGAAGGTTGTGCTTTTAACAAACACATTCTCAATGCTATATACAAGTTGAGAAATTTTAAAATGTTCAAGAAGTAATTATCAAAACTTTGAGGAAGGGGATAGAGAAAAAAAATTACATTTGGATTCACCAAAAGTGATAAGAATAATTTCACCTAGCCTCATTTTTTTTATAATTCTACTTCTCTCTTTTTAGTTGTCTATCTCTTTCTTACGAAGTAAGCATTGATGATTACTTTTTAAGTACCATAAAATTATCCTACAAGTTAACTCATCGAAAATCTTGCCAAACAACTAAGAGGGATAAGTATTATAAATAATCATAAATCCGATGGCATTTTCCTTTGTGTCCATTTGACAATATTTTACATGATATTGCTATGCTTTCTTAAGATTATTCTTTCCAAAATTCCCTACCGAAGATAAATAAAAGTGAAACCAAAAACTTAGATTTAGTCTTGCACGAAAACAAATGACATAGGTTATGCTTTCACCGAACATGCCCTTGATGCTATATATTACAAGTCCACAAATTTTAAAATACTCAAGGAGTGATGACGAACATTTCGAGGAGAGAGATCAATCACAAACAATAGAGAGAAATTCATATTTATACCTACCAAAAGTGATAAAAATATCTCATCTTTGTGTTCATCTCTCTCCTATAGAATAGATATAAGTAGTTACTCATTAAATGCCATCAAATTTCTCCTACGAGTCATTCAAAAATCTTCCCAAACAACTAAGAGGGATAAGTATTGTAAATAATCATGGATCTAGTGGCATTTTTCCCTCGTATCCATTTGACAAGATTTTAGATGAATTTGCGCTACTTCATTAAGATTATCCTTCCTAAAATGTTACACCAAAGATAACTAATAGTGAAACCGAAAACTTAGATTTAGTTTTGATACACAAAAGCAAGTAGGAGGTTGTGCTTTCACTAAACATATCATTAATGCTATATACTATGAGTTAAAAAAATTTAAAATACTTAAGAAGTGACTACCAATACTTTAAGGAGAAAGATAGACGAAAGAGTAGAAAGAAATTTATATCTATATCCACCAAAAACAATAAAAATGTGCTTAGTTTTTTTTTAAAAATCAAAATCTCGCTTCTTGTTGTTGTCAATCTCTCTTTTAGAGTAAGTATTGATAGACACTCGGAGAAAAATGCCACTAGGTTTATGATTATTTACAAAACTTAACCCTCTTGGTTGTTTGGCTAGAGTTTTGAATGACTCGAAGCATAAATTTTACTTAGATGAATTTGCTATGTTTTTGTTTTTTTAGATTATCCTTCCTAAAATGCGATACCAAAGATAAATGATAGTGAAACCAAAAACTTGAATTTAGTCTTGCATGAAACCAAGCGATAGAAATTATGCTTTCACCAAACATATCCTTAATGTTATATACTACGAGTCGAAAAGATTTAAAATACTCAAGAAATGGATGCCTATATTTTGTAATTTTTCAATAAAAAAGTAAACATCCCCATCAATTCTATACGCATACTCATTATCAAGAATTTGTAACGATGGCATGGCAAGAAATCACTATTTGAAGTATAAAAGAAATATGGGGCATGTATTTATGAATCATAAAGGAAGACAAAGATTCAAATTCAATCAGGGTCAACAAATTTCTTGCCAAATCATATGAATAACATGGGGCATGTGATCCGACACATGCTTTCAACAAGAAAGGGAAGGAAATGAAGATACACCATATCACGAAGGAAATTTTCACAATACCATCTACTTAAAGTGATTAGATCCTCTCATAATTCATTCACTTGACCAATTATTACATAATAACTCTTGCATCATAAATAACCTCAAATCACCTATTCACCAAACCATGTTTATTAATAAAAAAAAATCCTCAAAATGACGTTTTCAATAAAGGAACTTGTCATCGTAGCGCATTCAAACACGGGGCCAATATACCTCGTCCACATCAAAATTACACAATGTAAGCACGAAAACCTACTAAACTTGTTCACACACAATAAAGAGTGACCCATCAATACTCATTTGAATGCAATTCAAATAAACAAATCTAATAACAACCTTAAGACCAACTAACCTTGTCATCAACAATAGTAAAATTTCAAACATAACCAACATCATACCCCAAATGCTTAAAATACCTAACTAATTACCAACCACCAAAAAAACCCTTGTCGATAACCATTGAAACATGGATTCTTATAGCTTAACAAGAGGAAAAAAGAAAACTAAGCAAACTTGAATAAGACATTGAAGGTAGCATAAACACGAGCATAACCAATATTGCTCAAATCATAAACAAGTAACATCATAGATATACATTCCAACTTTACCCTCAACTATTGGCTTAAATAACCTTTTTTTTATACCCATTGTGTTGTATAACAAAAATTTTGATGATGGACTTGCAGAGAAAGGCATCACTACTGTTGATTTTGGTCGAGGGTTGTGATGATGATGTTATAGAGGTGAAGAAACCATGTAATCATGTTTTCTTGAAGGATAAATATAGGTTTTTTATTCTAATTGAATAAAGAAGGAAGGATTTTGTTGGTGGCGAAGAGAAGCATGATGAAGTGAGGGGTTTGTAGTATTTGTAAAGAGTGCCCATTTGTTGGTTTATGTTTCTCTATATTCAATAAGTCATCTCCTTTAGCTTATGTATTAAATCTTGGGCTAACCTCAAAAAGTCACCAACTCTGTAGGGTAATCTTGATTAGATACCTAATATATTTCTTATGGACTAATCGAGCATATACATAAATTGACGGCTTAACCCATCAATTTATGTATATGCTCGATTTATCCATAATAAATTTTTAATTAATTATGTCCTAGTTCATGATTTTAATTTTTTTTTTTTTTTTGTATGGATTCAAGTTACACGATCAATAAATTAGATTGATGATGGATTTTGCCTCATACAAAGCTTTGGACCATATAAGGATAGATGCAAGTGTTCTTGCATGGCTAGCGTTAATGTTTTGTTTTTAATGCATTAAGAAGATTCTCTTGGTGGATTCGAAATAGAATATACTAGAAAAAAGTCCAATTACTTCATTTAATTTTTGCTAGCAAGTTGACATAATTTAGTTCAAAAAAACCTTTCAAATTTAATTGTCTAAATATGGTTGATGTGGTGTCAACTTTGTAAGTAGGAGACATCTTTCTTACTCTATCAATGTCAACCTCGCATTATTTTTAAGGGGATTTCAATTTTGTGATATTGAGCTAAACCTAAATCTCTCTCTCTCTTTCTTCCAAAAGTCTCTTACTCACGTATTAGACAATACCTAAAACTCTCTATTTTTTTATTTTGACCACTCATTTATTTGTCAATTAATTTACGTCTTGTTAGCACTTGTCTATTTTTCTCTCGTGTTTTTTACACTTAGGTTCATTATAGTTGGTTGGTTGATTATTACTTTTATAAATCATATTGACTTTTTATTTTTAAGGATATGCTAACTGTCTGACTTATTTTAAGAACCTTGCACAATTTATTAAAATCCCTTCACGATAGAACGGACTATATAAACAAATGAAATGACTTTATGTTTCCTTGTTTGATCTTTCATGTTATCTAGAGAACAAATCTTATGGTATACGATGGCTTTATATATATATATATATATATATATATATATATATATATATATATATATATAACACGAGTTTGCGTGATTACTTAAAGTTTTTTCAATAAAAATTGAAGCAATGATCCGATTAAGAATTCATTGATATGTTGGGAACTCGATCAAGACAGAAATTAATTTTGGGACCTAATCAAGATTTCCTCTAAAGATTGGAGATTTTACCAGGTTTGCCTCTACCAAGAGATTGTCCCGTCCTTACTTGTTAGGAATTGGATCCGTTGAAATTTTGAATTTCAATTCTAGGAAAGTTTTTTTTTAAATAACTAAGTATTGTTTTTTTTTTTTTGGATTTTGACTATACTTCACTAATAATTATGAGAATTTCTCAACACATTGCTCCCTACTTTCACGTTTATATGAAATTTAATTTAAATAACTATTTACGATTTCATAAAAAAAAACATGAGAAAAAACATTACGTATATCTCTTATATCGAGAGTAAATTCCTTTGAAATCATATATTGAGTAGTTTATTCGTGAATTGAGATATATCTCTGATAAGTTGATTTTTTGCAGTCTTTTGTTAAATTCAAATATCAAATGATAACATAAAATTGATCTATTTAACTTATTAATGAACCCTAAACATATCCATTTGCTTTTTTCTTCATGGACAAGTTCTTTTTTCTATAGTTTTTCTAAGTACGAGACTACTGATTGAGGGTTTTTTCGTAGCTGCCCACTCATCATTTTTCATCGTTTCTAACCTGTCATTTTTCAGTTATTTAGTTTTTTTTTCTTTTTCGTTTTTAGAAATTCATGAGACCCATGCATTGTGGATTTATTTTATTTTATTAGTTTTTTTTCTTATATTGTCTGGCATACTTGTCGGTCTTTTTTTTTTTTTCTGGTATTGAAAACCAAAGCTAAGAATTTTTTTTTTTTAAAAAAGAACATTTGATCAGGTCATAATTGTGTTATATCATCATGTACATCTTTTAGGATAGATTATCTATTCTTATATAATACCTAAAGTTTTTCTTATATTTTTATGTTTCTAATTACATTTTATTTGTCCCTAATTATTTTTTAAAAATATTCAATCCTTTATTTTTATCAATTTTTCAAACCATAAGAAATGTTTTTGACTGAAATGTAAAAAAAAAAAATCTAGAAATTTTAAAAATATAACAGGCAAGTCATGTGACTTTAAGGATTTTTTTTTCATTTTAACAAAAGGTATTTTTGTTAAAAAAATTAATTGAAAGAATATATTGAATATCTCAAAAAATTTAAAGAACAAATGAGATGTAATTAAAAACTTAAAAAATAGGTATGAGTTTTTAGATATTATATAAAAATAGATTCCTATCCTTTACAATATCGAGAGGGTCAGATCAAAGAATACAAAAGTGGAATTACTACCACAATACATGTCAAAAATTCGGATGCGAGATATTTTTTTCACTGCAACCTTTGATTTCGGGTGTTTGTTCGATTGGCACAGTGCTTAGATTTCGTTTTTATTTTATATTAATAAAATGTGCACTTGGACTATCCTCATTGTAGCATCAAAGGGTGGTTTATTTTTTATTTTTTATTATTATTATTTTGAGAGAATCCTTCATAAATTGTATGGTTTTACAGTATAAGATGTAAGAAATCATATCCATCGATTTAATTTTTATTGATGGAATCAAATCTATCTTTCTCGAGAAAGAAAGATAGACTTTTTGTTGATGGAATCAAATCTATCTTTCTCGAGAAAGAAAAGGTAGATCTATTTACTCCTTCAATTGAGCCCTAAAGGTTTTGTAATTTAAGAGATCCAATGAACCTATAATTAATTTGCAAGGTTCTGAGAAGTGCATTAAGACATGTTAGAAAATTTGTTGCTAATCATGTTCATTGAATACCAATTAAGATATCTATTTATATGTTAAAATTAAGATAATTATTTGTTTTCTAGTACAAGATCTAAGAAAATCATTTAATTAAGGATAAAAATTGCAGTGGAGGTTTATGGAAGCAATTCCTCTACAAACTCCTTTTCATTTTTATTTTTTATACATATATAAGTAATAAGATATTCTCGAATCAATTTTTACATCTCATACACACATATATATTTATATTGAGGAATTAACGCCCAACCTCACCCGAAATTTTGCCATCCTGCCTCTGAAGGATATGAAGGCAATATATGTATATCAACTGGTGGTGTTATATATATATATATATATATTCGGCAAGATTTTTGAAGAATTTACTAGATTGTTTTAACTTTGTCCTCCCTAAAATACTATACCAAATATGCAGTTGACCAACAAAAAAATTAAATTTAGTGTTAATTAACATTTAACAAAAACTTATGATTTAGTATCAAGAGGTGTTTGGTACCGGATTAAAAATAAGAAATGAATTCTTACAAGAGTAATTTTTAAGGTTGTAACGTTAGGTTTTAAGGATGTTTGGTTTGTTAATAAGCTGAAGGATAATTGTTAATGGAAAGAGAGATAAAATAATTAAATATTAACGATAATTAGGAAAAAAGAAATAAAAAAAATCGGTGTATTTTGATGCAATAGCGAAATAAGAAAATAAAAATCGATAATAAAGTATGCTGCTAGGTTAAATTTCAACTTCCTTGCTCGAAAGTTAAACTTTTAACGCTTCAAAAGTATCAATTTAGAGGCAATAATTTTATTGGATTTTTTTTTTTGGGTCATTTTTAACACTTATCTTTTCTTAGATTTGCAAATAATAAACCAATTTGACATACAAGAAGAGCAAGCACGGGCTTGTAATTTGGGACTTGCGTTAAGAAAGAGGCTGGGCACATTCTCGGAATCATAGTGCCAGATGGGGCAAGTAAGCTTGCCGAAAATCTTGACGAATTAGTGTCAAGGCAAGTATATAAGGAATCACAAAACCAGTGATCTTTTTTCAAGGTATATTCGGCAAGATTTTCAACGAGTTTATCAACTTTTTTTTAACACTATCCTTTCTAAAATGCCATACCAAGATTTTCAATTAGTCCAGAAGCTAGGTTTAGTTTTGATTCATAAAAAAATTTGATTTAGTCTTCATTCACAAAAGTAAATAAATAAACAAATAATTAATCTTAAGCCGAATTGGTATGAGGTTAAAAAATAGAGATGAATTTTAACACGAGCAATTATTACAAGATTAACTTTCAAGAGTGTAAAAATTAGTTCTTAATGATGTTTGATGTGTTAATAGGTTGAAGGAAAATTATTAATAAAAATAGATAGAAAATAATTAAAATATTAGTAACAATTAGGAGAAAGAAAAGTAAAAAAATTATTTAAATGTGTATTTTGATGCAAAAAGAAAGTGAGGAAAAATAATTTTTTTGTCGCATCAGACTAATCATTTAAAATCTACAAAATCTATGTTTTACCATTTGCAAGTTGACCCACCGTTTTATGTGGAATTTTAGTTGACAAGTTTACTTGTAACTCATCTTCCTAAAATTAACCTCTCACAAGTACCAATTTCGAGTTAATCATTAATCCTTTAAAAAATTAATCTCCATCGAGAAAGTGAAACAATCTATCTAAATGAATATAAAGGTAATTTTCAATCTATTGTGCCAAACACGTCCTCATGCTATATACTACGATGAGTTAGCTATTCCAAAATCTTGCCAAATAACCATAGATCTATTGATATTTTTTTTTTCGTGTCCATTTGGCAAGATTTTAGATGAATTTGCTATGCTTTTTTAAGATTATCCTTCCTAAAATGCCATACCAAACATAAATAATAGCGAGATCGAAAATTTAGACTTAGTCTTGACATACACGAAAACAAATGGCATGAGGTTATGTTTTCATCGAACATTTTCTATTAATGTTATATACTCGGAGAGAGATATTGACATAAAAAAAATATAGAAAAACTCACATACGAACCATCAAAAGTGATAAAAAATATTTTCATTTATGCTTATTTTTTTTTTAATTTGTCTCTTCTATCTCTCTCTCTCTCTCTCATATCTAGTGACATTTTTTTTTCTCAAGTCCTTTAGCAAAGTTTTAGATGAATTGCTCTCATTCTTTAAGATTATCTTTTCTAAAATGCCATACCAAATATAAATAATAGTGAGATCGAAAACTTAGATTTAGTCTCAATACACGAAAACAAGAGGCATGAGGTTGTGGTTTCACCAAACATATCCTTAATGCTATGTACTATGAGCCGAAAAGCTTGAAATACTCAAGAAGTGACTACCAATTCTCCATGAAGAGAAATAAACAAAACAACAGAAAGATATTCACATTTGTACCCGTAAAAAATGATAAGAATATTTTCATCTAAATTCATTGTTTTTTTTTTATTATTTCTCTATGCTCTTTAAGTAAATAACCATAGATCTATTGATATTTTTTTTTCGTGTCCATTTGGCAAGATTTTAGATGAATTTGCTATGCTTTTTTAAGTTTATCCTTCCTAAAATGCCATAACAAACATAAATAATAGTGAGATCGAAAATTTAGACTTAGTCTTGACATACACGAAAACAAATGGCATGAGGTTATGTTTTCATCGAACATTTTCTATTAATGTTATATACTTTGGAGAGAGATATTGACATAAAAAAATATAGAAAAACTCACATACGAACCATCAAAAGTGATAAAAAATATTTTCATTTATGCTATTTTTTTTAATTTGTCTCTTATATATATATCTCTCTCTCTCTCTCGGATCTAGTGACATTTTTTTTTCTCAAGTCCTTTAGCAAAATTTTAGATGAATTGCTCTCATTCTTTAAGATTATATTTTCTAAAATGCCATACCAAATATAAATAATAATGAGATCGAAAACTTAGATTTAGTCTCAATACACGAAAACAAGAGGCATGAGGTTGTGGTTTCACCAAACATATCCTTAATGCTATGTACTATATTCCGAAAAGCTTGAAATACTCAAGAAGTGACTACCAATACTCCATGAAGAGAAATAAACAAAACAACGAGAAAGATATTCACATTTGTACTCATAAAAAAATGATAAGAATATTTTCATCTAAATTCATTATTATTTTTTTAATTTCTCTATGCTCTTTAAGTAAATAACCATAGATCTATTGATATTTTTTTTCGTGTCCATTTGGCAAGATTTTAGATGAATTTGCTATGTTTTTTAAGATTATCCTTCCTAAATTGCCATACCAAACATAAATAATAGCGAGATCGAAAATTTAGACGTAGTCTTGACATACACGAAAACAAATGGCATGAGGTTATGTTTTCATCGAACATTTTCTATTAATGTGATATACTGCGAGGAGAGAGATTGACACAAAAAAATATAGAAAACTCACATATGAACCATCAAAAGTGATAAAAAATATTTTCATTTATGCTAATTTTTTTTTTAATTTGTCTCTTCTATCTCTCTCGGATCTAGTGACATTTTTTTTTCCTTAAGTCCTTTAGCAAAGTTTTAGATGAATTGCTCTCGTTCTTTAAGATTATCTTTTCTAAAATGCCATACCAAATATAAATAATAGTGAGATCGAAAACTTAGATTTAGTCTCAATACACGAAAACAAGAGGTATGAGGTTGTGGTTTCACCGAACATATCCTTAATGCTATGTACTACGAGCCGAAAAGCTTGAAATACTCAAGAAGTGACTACCAATTCTCCACGAAGAGAAATAAACAAAACAACGAGAAAGATATTCACATTTGTACCCATAAAAAATGATAAGAATATTTTCATCTAAATTCATTGTTTTTTTTTATTTCTCTACGCTCTTTAAGTAAATAACCATAGATCTATTGATATATATATTTTTTTTGTGTCCATTTAGCAAGATTTTAGATGAATTTGCTATGCTTTTTTAAGATTATCCTTCCTAAAATGCCATATCAAACATAAATAATAGTGAGATCGAAAATTTAGACTTAGTCTTGACATACACGAAAACAAATGGCACGAGGTTATGTTTTCATCGAACATTTTCTATTAACGTTGTATACTTTGGGGAGAGAGATTGACATAAAAAAATATAGAAAAGCTCACATATGAACCATCAAAAGTGATAAAAAAATATTTTCATTTATGCTAATTTTTTTTTTAATTTGTCTCTTCTACTCTCTCTCTCTCTCTCTCTCATATCTAGTGACATTTTTTTTTCTTAAGTCCTTTAGCAAAATTTTAGATGAATTGCTTTCATTCTTTAAGATTATATTTTCTAAAATGCCATACCAAATATAAACAATAGTGAGATCGAAAACTTAGATTTAGTCTCAATACACGAAAAAAAGAGGCATGAGGTTGTGGTTTCACCAAACATATCCTTAATGCTATGTACTATATGCCGAAAAGCTTGAAATACTCAAGAAGTGACTACCAATACTCCATGAAGAGAAATAAATAAAACAACGAGAAAGATATTCACATTTGTACTCATAAAAAAATGATAAGAATATTTTCATCTAAATTTATTATTATTTTTTATTTCTCTATGCTCTTTAAGTAAATAACCATAGATCTATTGATATATTTTTTTCGTGTCCATTTGGCAAGATTTTAGATGAATTTGCTATGCTTTTTCAAGATTATCCTTCCTAAAATGCCATACCAAACATAAATAATAGCGAGATCGAAAATTTAGACTTAGTCTTGACATACACGAAAACAAATGGCATGAGGTTATGTTTTCATCGAACATTTTCTATTAATGTGATATACTCGGGGAGAGAGATTGACACAAAAAAATATAGAAAACTCACATATGAACCATCAAAAGTGATAAAAAATATTTTCATTTATGCTAATTTTTTTTTTAATTTGTCTCTTCTATCTCTCTTAGATCTAGTGACATTTTTTTTTCTTAAGTCCTTTAGCAAAGTTTTAGATGAATTGCTCTCATTCTTTAAGATTATCTTTTCTCAAATGCCATACCAAATATAAATAATAGTGAGATCGAAAACTTAGATTTAGTCTCAATACACGAAAACAAGAGGTATGAAGTTGTGGTTTCACCGAACATATCCTTAATGCTATGTACTACGAGCCGAAAAGCTTGAAATACTTAAGAAGTGACTACCAATTCTCCATGAAGAGAAATAAACAAAACAACAGAAAGATATTTACATTTGTACCCATAAAAAATGATAAGAATATTTTCATCTAAATTCATTGTTTTTTTTTTATATTTCTCTATGCTCTTTAAGTAAATAACCATATATCTATTGATATTTTTTGTGTGTGTCAATTTAGCAAGATTTTAGATGAATTTGCTATGCTTTTTTAAGATTATCCTTCCTAAAATGCCATATCAAACATAAATAATAGTGAGATCGAAAATTTAGACTTAGTCTTGACATACACGAAAACAAATGGCATGAGGTTATGTTTTCATCGAACATTTTCTATTAATGTTATATACTTTGGGGAGAGAGATTGACATAAAAAAATATAGAAAAGCTCACATATGAACCATCAAAAGTGATGAAAAAATATTTTCATTTATGCTATTTTTTTTTAATTTGTCTTTTCTATCTCTCTCTCATATCTAGTGACATTTTTTTTTCTCAAGTCCTTTAGCAAAATTTTAGATGAATTGCTTTCGTTATTTAAGATTATCTTTTCTAAAATGCCATACCAAATATAAATAATAGTGAGATCGAAAACTTAGATTTAGTCTCAATACACGAAAAAAAGAGGCACGAGGTTGTGGTTTCACCGAACATATCCTTAATGCTATGTACTACGAGCCGAAAAGCTTGAAATACTTAAGAAGTGACTACAAATACTCCATGAAGAGAAATAAACAAAACAACGTAAATATATTCACATTTGTACCCATAAAAAATGATAAGAATATTTTTATCTAAATTCATTGTTTTTTTTATTTCTCTATGCTCTTTAAGTAAATAACCATAGATCTATTGATTTTTTTTTTCGTGTCCATTTGGCAAGATTTTAGATGAATTTGCTTTGCTTTTTTAAGACTATCCTTCCTAAAATGCCATACCAAACATAAATAATAGCAAGATCGAAAATTTAGACTTAGTCTTGACATACAAAACACAAGCAATAGGTGGTTGTCCTTTTACCGAATGTTGAAAATTTTTAAAATACTCAAGAAGTGATTATGAATACTATAAGAAAAGAGATAGATACAAAAAGTAAAAAGAAATTTACATTTGTATCCATAAAAAATGATAAAAATATTTTCATACAAGATTAATTTTTTAAAATATATTTTTTTTATGTTTATCTTTTTTTATAGAGTAAGTATCGATAGCTATTTATTAAGCAAGTCATTCGAAAATCGTGTCAATCATGTCAAACAACCAAAAAAGAAAATGATAAGTATCACTAAATAATTACACATCTAGTGGTATTTTTCCGTTCTGTCCATTTGGCAAGATTTTAAATGAATTTATTCTACTTTTTGAGATTATCTTTCCTAAAATGCCATACCAACCATGAAACCGAAAACTTAAGATTTAGTCTCGATACAAAAAAACACTCGAAGGAAACATGATCTTCAAAGTATAAAATCAGGCGGCGGGAGGTAGTGGTTTCACTGAACGCTCTCATTTTCATTTTTATGGTACGGCCTGCAATAAGAAATGAGATGAAAAGTCATTAGAGTAACAAAAAAACAGAAGAAAGACGAAGAAACCCTCAAAAAAGTTTCAACTTGGCGCTCCATTATCCCTCCAAAATCCAAACCCAAAAGGCACATCAAATTCTCTCTCCCGCCTCAGTCAGAGCGAGAGATTCAAATCTCACTTCTCCAAACACAAAGCAAAGCAAGAAACAACCATTCTTCTGTAGAGGTCTATAATACTAATAAGCTGTTTTGTTTTTTATTGTTTTTGTATTGTTTTGTTTTGTGTTACGAAGAATAGGTTTGCAGTTATGGCAGTCACTTCAAGTCCTGTCGGTTTGACAGAAAATGAAGTTGTAGAGAAGAAGAGTCGGACAAAGTCTCCAGGAGTTCGTGTTGTTGGAGGGAGAATCTATGATTCTCAAAATTGGAAGACTTGTCATCAAGTAATGGATGATTCTTTTGATTGGATTTTAGATGATAAGTGGAACCTTTTTGTGTTTGTCTTTACCTGTTTGGCTGATGAGAACATGCAAGAAAACGAAAGAAACCTAAGTTTGAAGCTTCTGTCCTTATTATTAGTATTATTATTTTGGGTTGATCGGAAGAGAACCCATGATTTTTACTTTTTGTGACTTCTTTGTTGATAGAATTTTAGATAATAAGCAAACCCTTTTTGGGGGTTTCTGTTTGGTTGATGAGAAGATGCATGAAACTGAAAGAAACCTAGGGTTCAAGTTTTAGTCATTAACTTTTTTTTTTTTTGGTTGATTTCAAGAGAACCCATGAATTTACTTATATGATTTTTTTTTTTTTTGTTGATACAATTTTAGACGACAATTAAATCCTATTTGTGGTTTTCTGTTTGGTTGATGAGAACATGCATGAAATTGAAAGAAACCTAAGTCTCAAGTTTCGTTTTTCAGTATTTGGCTTATTTAATAATGGCTCGTAATTACTTTTATTATTTATTTGTCTCTCAGTACTACATATGCACAATTATGCTCCGTTTTGCTTTGTATGTCCTTGTGATTCTGTTGGTTGATAATTAAAAGGAAAGTGGAATTTGGGATCTTTGTTTTATGACATTAAGAGCACTTGTTTGGTCAGTGGCATTAATTTTGTTGTTCCATATGAAAGTGAATAAAAATTTGATTTAGCATTGTTATTATCTTTAAACTGGTGGTGGTAGATCTTTTTTCTATATTTGTTCTCTTTAATTGATATTTTTCTTCTTTTGGTCCTTGTTCGTGTGTAATCTTCGAAGTGCCGGCAAAAAACTATGGATTTTGCGGCAGCTTGTACAATTCAGAAGGGAAACAAACTATGTACTCTCAAGTTTTGCCACAAATGCCTATTGAACAGGTTAGTTTGTGACATAATTCTTGTACAACAAACTTTATCAAACAATTTAAGGAGGTTTTGCATGTGAGTTTTTGCTCAAATAAATGTTGGTTGGTGGTGTTTTAGATACGGAGAGAAAGCAGAAGAAGTGGCATTGTTGGATGACTGGCAGTGTCCCAAGTGTAGGGGCATTTGCAACTGTAGCTTCTGCATGTAAGCATATCATATTTGAAGTTTAGTGATGATATTATCGAATGTGACCAGTCTTCTTGCTGAAACTAATGGAATAATGTGTTTCCAGGAAGAAACGAGGCCACAAGCCCACTGGCATACTTGCCCACACAGCCAAGGAAAATGGGTTTTCCTCTGTCTCAGAGTTGCTGCATGCCAAAGGTCCTGAAAATTTGAATCACTACAAGTATGCAAAAGACAATGATGTTTTACCGAAGAAGAGTGCATCGTCAGAGAAGGTTTGAAAGTGTTTAGTTATGATGTTCCTGGGTTATGATTATTAGGCTGCTTCGTTCATGGGATTTTTGATTCGCCATATTTATATGTCAATTGATGCTTTAACAGGAGTCTACAGTCACTTTGCCACCGAAATCAGGGAAGGAAAATTCTTTTGATGGAAACATTGATATGAATTTGCATTCTCAGAATTTGACAACCATCTCTGCTGAGAAGAAATCTAAGAAAACAAAAAGGAAACGACTGGAGGAAGGCAGTAATGGCAACAGGGACGCTGAAACTAGGTTAAAGGAGAGCGGTCAGAAGAAAGCAAAAAAGAAACGGACAAAGGAAGTTGATAGTGGCAGCAGGAATGGCGAAGCTAGTTCAAAGGAGAGTGGTTGGGAGAAGCCTGGAATTACTGAAGTTTCCAAAAACAAAATGAAGACCAATGAAAAGGATAAATGTGATGTTGTGAAGGATAAGAGTGAAGCTGCTTTTGTGGAGAAGAAGATGTTTAAGACACACCCTCAAGAGGTTTCCAAGAATGAAGTTTTACTTGGTACAAAGTATGATGGTGGAATAGTTTGTGGTGTTAGAAATAATAAAATTCAAACCAAGATCGAGATAGATGGAGACTCAAGCAAAGTTAACAAGTTTCCTGCAGAATTTCAAACCAAATCTAAGACAACCAAAGAGAGGCATACCACAGAACTTTGGAAGAAAGAAACTGATGTGGACATTCAGTTGCCTCAGGGAACCTGCTTAATGGCTGTAGCAGGCTTTGAGTTACCTCCTGAAGATGTTGGTAATGCGTTGCAATTATTGGAATTTTGTGCTAGTTTTGGTAAGGTATGAATAAATCGGATTATTACCATGTAGCCAATGAAGCATTGTGAATTTCCTTTCTTTTGATTGCAAATGGTGCTTTAAAGATGGTTGGACTTATATTTAAGCATTGCTTTACAGTGAACTTCTATTTAAGTATGGTCTGCAATGAACTTCTATTTAAGTTTGGTCTATAGTCAGCTTCTATAAAGTGATTTAGCTTCTCCAGGTGAATTCTGTTGTGTTGTAGATTTAGCAATCATAAAATCCTATCTCCCGTTTCTTTATTGTCAAACTATTATTTCTTGATTTTGTTTTTGTATCATTGACCAATTCTACTAGGTTTAATTATTTAAAAGGCTGATATTTATTGCCACATTGCTGTATTTAGTTTCCATTTTCCCTGCTCAATTATTCAGGACTCTTTTGATTACCCCTTTTCTTTCCCTCTTAATTAGGTCCTTGGTCTGAAGAAAGGGCAAGCTGAAGCTATACTCGGAGAAATAATAAATGGTCACAGAGGGCGTCGGTCGCAATCCTATCACCTAGCCCAGATTCATGTTCAATTAGTACATTTGCTACAAAAGGATATAGGAGAAGAGTATGTCATCTCTTAACTTGTCAAATTCTTAACTGCTTTAGCTTTGTGTGGGGAAAGAAGAATAATAATTTTTTGATTTCTTGTTCAGGTCTCCAGCCCTAAGTGCAACAAATGACAACTCATGGTTTCAAGCTCTTGGGAAATGTGTCTCGGAATGCCTTTTCATATCAAATGAAATTCCCTCTGACTGTTTTGGCTCGGGTAATGAAGGATATGATAAGTTAAACAGCTCCGAAAAGCTTAGACTCTTGAATTCTCTATGTGACGAAGCTCTTAATACCAAGTAAGCGACAAAAACAGAATATGGAAATGGTTCGGTTCGGTTCTTACAATCATAAATGTGTTAAGAAAACATTTTAAATTCTTATTTTGATGGGTTATAAATATATTTTCCAGAGAGTTGAGGAGTTGGATTGAGGATGAAAACTCTAAATTTCTTGAAAGACAGAAGCAAGTCAAAGAAAAAGTTCTTGCAGCAAAGGATAAGGTATATAGTCATTGTAAATGGTGATGGTTTTTCAGTGGTATCGGTGAATCCATCATTTATTTGCAAATTAGTTGTTTTCCCTTATTTGTTCGGCACAGGAGAAAGCTTTGAAAAAGAAAATGACGGACGAGGTGGCCAAATCCATCATTGAGAAACATGGTGCTCCCACTTCTGTTTCTGATAATGAAGAAATGGTTTCACAAATAAGAAGTGAAGTCGCGCAAGCTCATGCAGAAATGGTGGAGGCCATGGACATGGTAAAGAAGAGTAAGTATATTTCCACTTTTCAAGTTCATGTGATTGCACAAAAATGGTTGCATTGATTTTTTCTAGTAATGTTACATATTCAGTGGGTTTAAATGTTTTGATATTCTTTGGGTTTGTGGTAGTATACTAAATTGTTGTTACATATTCAGTTTTCAAGATAAGACAAGGGATGATTTCTTGATGTTTCTTTCCATTTATTCACCTAACCAATTTTGGTTGAAGACTATTAGACAAGAACTATGTTATTTGTCAAAGAATGCCTTTAAATTTTGAGAAGAAAGACATCAACAGGAAACTGAAGAATCCAAGATAAAATATATATTTTTTGAAATTTGTATTATATGCTTGCTGCTAGGATTGGGTATATCTGTCCTGTGTATTAATATATTGTTCTTCTTTGATAGTACATGCATAGCAATGTTTAATTTGTAAACATATATATTTACCTTTACCTGCAATGATCAGAGAGACTATCCGATGCTGTCAGAACAGACCCTGTCCTTCTGGACATTGATGGCCGTGCTTTCTGGAAACTAAATGCCTATAATGGTCAGTCGGATATTCTGCTTCAAGGTTAGGATGCTTGGTTTGTTTTCATTTGCGTAGATGATGAAGCAAACATGTTGCATATCATCATTTATTCTTCTTGTACAGATATGGGTACATGGAATTCTGTTGCACGTAGTGAAAAATGGTTCATATATGCTGATGGACAAAAAAAGGACTTGGAGAAATACATCTCTTCCTCAAGGTAATTACATTAATTAATTCATCTTTTTCACTGAGAAGGTTTTTTGCTGTCTTTTTGTATGGTTGGCTTTTTAGGTCCTCATGTTTTCCATTATTGAAAGCGAAATCATCAAGGATGGGAAAACTTATAACCATTAGGAAACTTGCCAATCATTTACATCTGCAAATATGATTTTGGTTTAGGCAGGTACATAATGCCCACATGCACATTACTTAAATTACTTCAGCATTCCAGGATGATTGATATTAATATCACATGAAAGAACAGGCAGTTTATGAATTGAGACATGCTAATGCCAAATGAATTTTCACCTCTAACATGTAATTTTAGGGACTTTATTTACGATGTAGGAATTAGAAAAGGAAAAAAAGAAATATTGTTGGCCCCTTTTGATTTGAAATTAAACTAAACAAGATTTCTCATTAGGTTATTGTCACGATTGATTTGTTGTGCTACCACCTGCCTAAAGTGCTTCTTTTCATTTTGGTAATGCCTCAATTGCACTTTGATCTGTTCCTTTGGTGCTGGACACGTGACAAAGAATTGAAGCACACAAAAACTTCATGTTTGGTGCATGTTTGAGCTATTGGCAAAATGGTGCTATTGTATATCTGCATGTAGGTATTTTTTTACTGGTATTCCATGCAGAAAAAGTTAACCATGTTCTTGAAGGGCAATGCTATAGCCTTGTAACTGATATACTCGTTCTTTTGATTATTATATGTTCGCCTTTTTTAAGGCTGATATGTGTAACCATGTTAGCTCTCTTTTGATTTCAGGACAAAAAGGCTTAGGGTTCAAAAAGCTACTGAAACCCCTGCAATTGAAATTGATGAAACAAAGTTGGCTACTGAAACTCCTTCAGTTGAAATTGATGAAACAAAGTCGGCATGATTTTCTGATCACCCATTGTTTGACTAAAAACTAAATTAAGGTAAG
This sequence comes from Dovyalis caffra, assembly GCA_963924115.1. Classification (NCBI taxonomy): domain Eukaryota; kingdom Viridiplantae; phylum Streptophyta; class Magnoliopsida; order Malpighiales; family Salicaceae; genus Dovyalis; species Dovyalis caffra. The sequence goes on along the minus strand of CAWUPB010001194.1, from coordinate 15,857,902 downwards.
AAGAGAGTCGACACGAAAGTTTAGCAAAACTGCATTGAGTTACTCAAAATTGTTTACTATGTGTTAGATTAGAGTTTTTGCTTTTTACCTGTGTTTACTTTCCATGCAATGATGTCCAAAGCCAGGGCAAGCTGTCTTTAGGTATGAGTTTGATTGGTCTCAGGGTTTTTGGGATGAAAAGTAATTTTATCAAGTATAGAATCAGCACCTCTATTAAATAAATGTAATGACTTCATAACGTGCATGATATGTTATCTTGTTTAAGCTATAAAATTTGCCTATCCAAGCGCTCACATGATTGCAACAATGCCTTTCGGAGCAGCCTGCGTAGTAAATGCTTGCTCTTAGTTTAAACTTTCTCTCGTTTCGACAAGTTGACTTATTTGTAACTGCCCATTACTATATTTGTCTGCAAATCGTTTAATACCCCACTGTTTTTTGATTTTTTGGAAACAGATCAAGTGGAAAATTCACAGGTTTGTTTGCTACATGGTCAATGGCAGTTGGAGATGTTGATAACTTTTTCACATTTTGTGTATGCTTGAGATAGTGATGAAAGTTCATTGTTCCGTGGGAAAAACTTTTGTTATATGCGATCCTCCTTGTAAAGGTCATTTCCTTTTGTACACATGCGACTTTTTTAGGGGAAAGCTATTTCCGATACTAGGTTTGCTTCCTTGACTTCTTGCGTGGGAAAGCAATTTGCAGTTAGATACAGTAGAGGGAATTTCTCGGATCCTGTAAGACAAAAGCTTGTTTTTTATCTGTTCCCATTACTTATATTATATCGCACCCATGAAATGGATCTTTTATGGAAAAGCTCAACGTTTTGTTTGATTTGCTGCTTGTGTCATTCCGTAGGAGTTCTTACTGTCAGTCAGTTGTCGTAGCGTGAAGCAAAATTTAGAATGATCTAGTTGATACCATTCTAATGCATTCCTAGAACAGATTTCAAATCATTATCAGCACTTCCATGTGTATGTTCTGATTTAAGGAATGGGAAGGAAATCAAGTCAGTTTTCTTTGTTTGGATCCTAAAATTAGCAATAGAAAAGAAAGGAAGGGAAAAGAGAAGAAATAAAATCTCTAAATTTCCTTATTGGTTTGATAAAATTTCGGCCCAGATGGGTGGAAATCAAGGAAAATAAAAGAACTGTATTTTTCTCAAAATATCCTCTCAAAAATCACTTTAAATCATCGTTAGTGATAACACACACATATATATATTGCTTATTTTCCTTTATTTTTTATTAATGTATCTAAACAAACGAAACTTAATTTTTGTCGAAGGAAATTTAATTTACCTTCTTTTCTTTTCCTTTTCTTTCCTAGGTTTAATTTCCCTTATATTCCCCAGCATCTTTTAGTTGTCATACAGACATTTCAATTTACTGTGCAGAAACTCCACGAACAGCTTTCTCTTACGCCATTTTCAAATCTTATCTTTGGCCAATGTTTTGATAGAAAATGATGGATTCACAAGACATCTTTAACCGGCAGGTAACCTTGGCTTTAATAAAAAGAATTTCGTCAAGTTTATACTAATGACAGAGTTCACGAATTTTGAGAAATAAGAACTACGTTAGGATTTAAGGTTATGGTCATAATGGTCTCAATATTGTATTATTAGTACTCTACTGATACAAAATAAGATAAAAAGCAGTTTCAAGCTATGCCGTTTCATCATGATGTGCTTTTAAATTTGTTAAAAAAAATAATAAAAAGAGGTAAACATCAAATATACCACCAAACTATTAGGATATTATCACCTTTACATCCAATTTTTTTTTTTTAATTATACATCTATTTTAGAATCACCTAACAATATATATATATATATATATGTGAAAACAATACAATTTTGATAAAAATTCGTACGAAAAACTTTAAAAATGCTAATTTCTTAAATTTTATGTGGTCTACTATCAATTACTTTTATGCAGATAAATTGATTAAATCTCTCATGATTTTAGTTTCTTTAAAAATCAATAGTTAAACTCCTAATTTCGAGTTTGATCTCTTTTAAACCTTATTTTTTCCTTAAATTTAGTTCATCTTTTAGTTTTTTTTTTTTATCAAAAATAATATTTACATATATAGCCTCAAGATGAAATTATTTAGTAAGATTTATTTGAGACTCTTCAAAAAATTTGATATCACTTCGAGTTTTTTTTTCTTTCTATATTTTTAATGTTCAAAAAGGTAAAAAACGACCTTGAAAATTTATGAAAATTTTTTTTCCAAAAAATAGACTGAATTTTTCTTAACGTGTGTAAAAAATATAAATTCAAAATACTAATAATTAAATTTTTTAGGAGCGACAGTTAAAAGTCATAGGACAGACAAATTTTAAGAAAAAAAATCAAAACTAAAATTAGAAATTCAAAGACGATTTTTAAATGAAGTTCAAAAGAAATTTAACCTATTTAACCTTTTTATTTTAGTAGGTTTGGGATGTTAATAGAAAGGTTTTGTAGATTTCGTTATTAAAGTTCTGTGATGTTTTTGCTCAAGAAATATCCTTTAATTTATCTAGTAACGAGGACAACACTGTTTGCTTTGGGAATTATAGAATCGAGTCCATCCACTGTCTTCATACGCGCATGCCAACCATTTTTCCGGCCCAACCTGACTACTAACGAGCCATGCTGAGCTAGCCCGCAAGCATTGATCTCCCTAGCCCAGCAAGCTCTTGACAGGCCAAGCACTGCCAGGTTTCTGTAGCCCATGAGTCATATTTGGTACAGCCCACAACATGCAACCCACAGCCTATGCAATCCCCTATGAGATTCTGGAAACACGAACGCAGCACCATCCACTTCTCCATTAATTTACGGAACTGGCTCAGGTTAAATAGCTAGGTCAAACCTCTTTGGCTCTGCGACTAGGCAAAACATCCTTAATCACAAAAATGGTTCAAAACTTGGAATTCAACCTAGCGCCAACCTCAAACTTCCAAGCAATGCCTACGTCTGTATAGAATAAAGGATGTTTAACTCCACCAAATGCTCGTTAATTACAAAGAGGACTTGTAGAGGGGATGGAAAATTAGATGATATAAAAGAAATAAATGATGAGTTCACAAACTGCAACGCCAATATTGCAGCATGCATTTTCCCTGTGTTAATCCTAAAAGAATGTGGCTAATCTCTGCACCTAAAATGAATAATCCGATGAATGCTCTGTAGGTTTTGACCAATATGGGTGCTTAGTATGACCTTTGAGAGATGGAGGCAAATCTCACTGAATTTGCTGATGCACAACCTTAAAAGGAAGTTTGATCTTGTATTGATGAAATGGAAGACCCCCTCTCCGATCAAGCCAGGGAACAAACCTTGTCTGCAAATGAACAGCAAGATGTTTACGGTTAGTATAAGTTGTAAGGTACACTGGTAGATTAAAGGTAGCTTGGAAAGTTAATTGAAAAGTTCAATTCAAATTCACACAAGGGAAAGGAGTTAGAGAGAGAGTGGACTAAAAAGAGCCCAACACTATAAAGAATGTTGGCAGAAAAGAAGTATCACTCAATAATTACATGTGTGTGTGTTTTCTCTTTTCCTCTTTTCTATACATGCTTTTCTACCATCAAATCCAGAGACTACAGCTATCAACCCAGAAAAGAAAAGAACAGCTCTAAAAGAGAAAAAGGAAAACACTTTTGAAAATAAGTGCACTTCTATCAAAAGGACATCGTATAGAAAGCTTACCTTGTTTAATGCTACTGCAGCAAAGACGGTTGTCATCTATATAGGTTGCTTGGACACCCATCATCCAAGATCCTACTGATATATCATCATGAGTGTAACTCTTTAGAGATGCACTGCATGCAATAAGGAACTGGAATTAGTTTGCAACTCATGTGAAGGGTGATGAAATCTGCAACAACTTAATTAGTAAAATTCTGCAGACGCAAATAACACAAGGATGGACTTCTCAACCACCGGGACTTGTAATAAGAACCAAGCAGCCTACTTGCCATTAAGCCTATCTGAAATCTGGTTCTTATGCAACCACAGGGACTTGTAATAAGAACCAAGTAGCTTACTTGCCATTATGCCTATCTGAACTCTGGTTCTTATAAATCACTACCATATAAAAATCTTCCTTGCTGACTTCAAAATGCATGCTGGGTTGCTTACTTCTGTGCACTTCACATAAAGCTCAAAGGCCATGGGACAATGAGGAGAGAGGCGGTTTCCGACCACTGATTCCTCAGCTTCACACATGTATCAGCCAATGTAGTTGAGCTATTAATGTTGATCCTAGAGTTCTTATCATCAGCCAAACTGCATTAACTCACAACTCCTGGACCAACCCAAGTTCATCCTAACTCCCAAAATTAAAACATGAATTCACACTAAAACTTTCTCAGTTATACCGTTTATAACTAACCTGTTTATGTCAATATGCCGAGCCAAATTTTTGGACAGTATAAGAAGTGATCCAGATGCGTGTCGAAAGTACCTGAAATGATAAGAGCAACGTGTAACCATTTTGTGGCCATTCAAGCAGTATTCAAACTATAAATTGACAAAGCAGATATTAACCAAACTTATCAGTAATACATATAGAGCAAACATCTTATTGACTTGTCATTCACAAGTCAGCCACGTACGATTTTTCATCTCCAAATTTCCACCATTCAGGCTCATACCATGACTTTCCCCTGAAAATCAATAAAAGGTTAGATCCTCAAACTAAATTCCAATAACCTACTTTCATCGTGATTGTTGGGTCAGTATGTAACTATAGATGCAACAAGAAAATGAAACAATGGAGGTATGTATATTTCATGATTTCCATGCATAAGCAAACACTCTTGACGGAATATATTAAATTAACTTCACATTAATTCTACCAAGCAGATCAGAATGACAGTACTGACACATGAGGGATGATAAGTTAGGAAAATAATGCCATGTACTATGAATTTGATCACTCAAAATATATGGGGAAGAAAGGTCCAAAAACTTCATTAAAGATTTAATCGATCCATAAAGCAGTACCACATATTTAAATGTCTGCACAATGTCATACATGTTAAACTAGGTAGGCAACCATAATTAGCCTGAAATAAAATACGATAAAACACATACTCTTCAGTTACAACTTCTCCAGACTTCATACAGCCAATGTAAGCACTATCTTGATTGCGACGGTGTTCAAGAAGTTCAATTAGCCCCTCTACACATGAAAACAGAGCAAACGACAATGAGAAGCAGTTCTAATGAATAAATTTTGAATATCCTTGGTGTATGTTTTAAATAACCAGATAAGACATGAAAGCTATACCAAGATCAAGGTTAATAATGTCATCAACTTTTACATAAAATTCTGCATCCCATGTTTGCACTGCAGTGCTAAAGAAGGACTTCACTTTCTTGGGCAATTCTTCTTGAGCCTCCTCATGACCTTCCTGAAACAAAATTCATGATAAGTGCACTTAAACTCCTTCCCATGGAATCCAAGTAATCAGTGAGTGGAACACCATGCAATTAAATTTGACTTAAAGAAAGCAAGAGAGCTTTATGCATAAAGAGTTACGCATGCTGGATATCATTTTTAAGATACTCTAAAGAATATCTAGTGATTATGAACAGGAAAAGGTTTTAATTTTCATCCAGGACATATAACAAGGAAAGCATAAAACTTCAAAAGGTCAGTGCCAAGATTCATAAATCATAACTAATGAAAATACATCATACTAGAAAATGTGCATGTGTATGTTTAAAAAGATGAATTATGAAGCATGAATTTGAATCACCTACAAGAATCAAGAAATCCTTTGTTGAACGATTTTCACCATCGATATTTCGATCTAAGCTATCCCCTCGATTAGCACTGCCAGTTTAAGGTTATCATAAAATCCATGGCATTAGTTGCTACCTCAACCATAATACTGGTAATGAAAAAAGGAATCAGACCAAGCAAATTGATTAACAGAAAAAATAATACTAAAGGATGTGCGGATACTACAATTAAGATTAAAGTGCAAGGGAAAACCTGCGACCAATCACAAAACGTATCACTACTCCTCTTTCCTCAAGTTTTTTAAAGCATCACCTACAAAAGAAACAATAATGTTGGTCATTTATTTTTCAAGAAGTAAAGGATACATGACTATCATTCACATTGTGAAACCAACAAAAGAAGAAATAGACATAACATGTAGCATGGCAATGTCATAACTAACAACAACACTTCGGTTACAATGATGCAAGCAGAAACTCATAATAAGAAGACTTGAGATTTGGTTTATTTTATTCTAATTATAATGGATACTAACTAGGATTGCTATGTCTTAGATTGGTCTTATTTTGTATAGAACATCTATTTTCAATATTTCCTATTTCATGTCTTATGGAATAAAAAAGTTTAACTAATATTGTTATCCATACTCTCTTTTGTGTGCTTTGTGTTTGTTCTTTGTTTCCTGCACCATGAAGGAATTCAAGATGTCAAGTCAACAAGGATCGTAGAGATCTATGATAATAACTATGTACTTGACAAGGATAATAAAGGAATTAATAGCCACTTAATTCCTATAAACCTCAATTAAAAAACATCAAAACCAGAATGAAAACAAAGGATTTCAAGGGAAAAAAATGAAATGCTTAGACATAAAAGAAACTGTCAAGGAAAGTTTTCAAAGTAAAAAAAATCCTTATTAGGAGAATAAAATGCATATAATGCCAGAATTTTTTGTTTTATTGGATGAACATTCATGGAATCAAATGAAACCAACACAGTATACAAATTCAATTGAAATCTGCAACCTTAACACCAATCCAAAAGAGAATATACTACAAGGCCATCATATCATCTAATCAATTACCAACTAACCTCTAGGCATCCAAGAACCTCTAAACACCTTCCGCTTCAAGTGACTTCCAAATCCAGTATAAACACCAATGACTGCAAGCAACTTTTTACCCGAGGAAGACCCATTTTCCGACAACTGGTTTTTTAAGTACCCTTGACTCTTAGCCAAAGTCAATTCCATTTCTGCCTCCACTATCCTCCTCTCCAAATCCCTACAAATAAACAATCAACCATTAATAACACCAAATCACATCACAATATATATAAAACAATTTTGAAAAAAAATAGTAATAAATAAAGAAGAAAGAAAACATACTTGCATCCTAGTACAGCAAGCTTATCTTCAACTGTAAGAAACTTCGGTCTCTGCAAACAAATATGCAAAAAAAGTATGAAATTAGTGCAATTTTCATTTCTCTAACGAATTAAAAAATTAAAAAACGGATCAATATACGAACCTGAGCAGTGTTTCTCTTTAGAAGATTAGAAAGTAGTGTTCTGTTCTCTGCATCTTGCCATAACCTAAATCATAGCCAAACAGAAGAAAAAAACAAAAACACATTAAAATTAAATCCACAATTCTTAAATAAAACTAATCTAGTTGCATCAAATTATAATTATACAACTCTAATTACCACGATCTCATTCATCGCTAAACCAATCGCAATTACAGATTATATCCGCTTTTGCTTTGCGAAACAGTCCTAATGAATATTTATTTCCAATATTTTCCAAATTTCAAAATTAGCTTAATTATTAAAAAATTCACGATTAAACAAATTAAACAGTTAAATTAACTTCACGATTTGAGCTTCAAAACAAGTATAATTAATTGCAGTTAAATCCAAAAAAAAAATCTCAATAACTGAAGCTGCGAGCATTGGCTAATCACACAGATTACATCGATTATATATATATATATATATATAGGTGATTTTTGATAAATCTGATATTGGGAAATAAATAATAAAATAATGGAAACAAACCGGCCAGCAACGTAGAGCCAAGCGAAGCAAGAGAAGAAAGCTAAAGCAAGAGAAGGTTTAGAGGTCTGTAACGACTTCGATCTCCATCTTCGCTCTGATTTTGTCGATATTGGTATACTGCTCTCCATTTCCAAGGTGAGAGCGGTACTTTATATTTATACGTATGCGTAGATATGCAGATCGTATATTATCAGGTGGAGAGGAACTGTTCGATATGAAGAAGAAATTTGAGAGAGATTTGGAGGTTGGAGCTGTTGGGGATTTTCAAACAACCGAGGAGTGTTTAACGAAATAAATGAAGTAACAGTCTAACAGATGCTCTGCTTTGAATTTGGAAAGTGGAGCCGTTTCCAAATCATCGGGTGCCAAGTACTCCGCTTGTGTATTTGTTCCCACATTCACATTTATTTATTATTTTTTCTTTCTAAAGGTGCATTCCTTATCTTGGTTTGATGCATTTAACAGAATAAATTCCTCAAAATATTAACTTCAAAATTTGAATTCAAAAAATCTAAAAATAAAGTAAATCTTTTTAATCACTGAGGCAACTTCTTGAAATTTATTATAATAATATTTTTTTTTTGTTCGATTCCTAGTTTTGTGTAAGTATTCAGCAATACAATGGCAAAGAAAAATTTTAGTGCTTCAATATTATAACTGTTTACTCTATCCATTTAAACTGACTTGTGTGAATTAATTGAAAATCATATTAAAATTGAAACGACTTAAGTTGATTTATATCTTTGCATTCTAATTCTAAAGTGTCATTTGGATACCAAAAATAAAAAATCCAAAATAGAAACACATGGATCAGAATGAAAATTAAAAAATTGAAACGACATTTGTATTCTCATATTGTATTTGAAATAGTAATCAAAAATCAAAATAAAATTTAAATTTTTAAATATCTAATTTTTAATATGAATAAAAATAATAATTAAAAAAATAATTTCATCAACTATGATAGTAATAAAAATGATAGAAGTAATTGTAGCAATGGTGAAGTAAAATGATAATAAATAGAAGTTGATGGTAATACTACCATTATCATAGGAGATGACAATGGAAGAAAAATAGAGATAATGGTGACAACGGTAGCATAATAAAAGTGTGATGGTGGAAGAGAAGTGATGACATAATAATAATTATTATTATTTTATCACCATTGTCAATAATGATAGTGTGGTGGTATAATAAAAATAATGATGGTGGTTGAAGAGTGGTGGCGAATAACAATAATAATAATTTTTTTTTCAAAATTTTTTTATAACCAATACCAATTGAGGTGGTGGCAAAAGTTTTTGATACACAATAAACAAAAATAATATATTATTATTTTAAATAAAAAATATCATTCACGTTTTTTGTTTTTATTTCCACCGCTCATATGAGAATGAAATTATGTTTAATTTTTATTTCTATTTTCACTCTTCATTTTCATTTTTATTTCATTTTTTCAATCAAATAACTATAAAGTGAGAATAAAACTCTTATTTTTATTCACACCACTCTATTTTTTATAATCAAGTAGCATGTAAGAGAAAGTATATGGTATTAAGTTTTTCCTTTTCTTTTATTCTTGCCTAAATGGAATAAGATCCATTACAATACCAACAATAAATATCCATAGACTTGCGAGGTCCTTACCCTCTTTTATTTTTTATTTATTTTTTTTCCCTTCTCTTTTAAGAGGACGAGCGAATACCAAATGAATGCGGGAGAAGAAAACAGTGCAACAGAGAATTATCTAGCAATTAATATACTTATTGGAAATTAATTGAATGCCTGATATGGATGAAAGTGAAAGAAATTGCTTCTTTTATTCCACTTTGATAGATGAAATATGAGCGTTTTATATTCTACTATTATCTAGAATTTATGCTCGTCTCTGATACATGAGACTTTGTTACCATTATTACAGCTTCGATTTTGTACCAGGAAAAAGAGAAATATGGATCAACCAAGAGTAGCTATTTCTATCAAATACTCTTTCCAAAATTAATTCCAGAGCAAATCCCTGGTGAATCTCATGAACCTAATTATTTTCCTTAAAAAATTAACATCATTCTACCAATCATTTTTGTTGATCACCTAACTTCATCAAATCCAGTCAACTCATAGAATTTATCAAGATAAGAAAGGGAGAGAAAAAAAAGGCCCTAGATCTTTTTGCAACAATAGCAGATCATATTGTGGCTTCAGAAGGCAGTCCCTAAGCTGTTTACGTAGAACAGCCAAATAGATCATTCACATCATCTTTGTCAAATGGAATAACTATTTTTTACTCAATTCTTTGCTACAAGCTTCGAATTTAAGAATCAACATGTCAGAACAGAGAGACAAAGCACATGGAATTAGGGCTTTGGCTTTGTCTATTCATCAAGCAAACAGACTAACGAGTAATGACGACAGGACAGGGTTGTCCACCAGAGTTGTCCAAAATTTAGTGTTTTCCCCGTAAATTCATCCACCTGCGTTGTCCACATAGTAAAACTAGCATCTCCCAACTAGTCGGAGTGAAGTAATCATAATTTAAGGAAGAAATAATCGATAATGGTAATCACAGTATACGACTTTCAGCTTCTGAATAAGGAATGGATGAGCCCTGATTCAGATCGAAGGTTCACACTTTATCTCTAATTGCTCCTTCCAGCTCCTGGCAACATGCTTGCTAGGGATGGAACCCCTTGGTTTCTCATTTCTTCTTGTGCTCTCTTCATCTCCTCCGGATCTATTGTCAAACACAGCAGATTAATAAGACAAGTAAAAAAAAACCGCTGGTTGTGTAAAACATAAGTCATCTACAGTAGTCAAGTCAACAAGTCTAGCATGATGTTGTAAAAAGCTCCACTTATCATCAAACATGCACTTGCTCGTATTAAACACGAAAAGCTCCAGAAAAAAAAGAAGTCATGGAAGTCCAGGCTCAAATCAACAATCATATAAACAGCAAATTGTCAAACTCATTGACGCAAGGTTGAAGGGAAACAGACATGTGAAATGAGGCTTGTCCAAGGAGTCTTGCACGTGGAAGCAACGTGTTTGAATATGACATGAGACAAATGCTTGCAGGAAATAATTAAAATAAAGGAAACATACTTGGACCTGGAAAGGTTACAAATTAAAGATTGCGAAATATCATTTTGCTTGCTAGAAATACTTAAAAATAAGTTTTCCTCAATAATTTGTACGAGAAAATTAATGTCTATGGCCGAATAGTGTCAAGAATATAAAACACAGTAACGAAAAGAATCCATGCATGTGAAAAAGGAATAGCCATATAAATGACTCTTTTAAATCCTGAAATTCCACAATAACAACAAAAGTCTTCATGACATTCTTGAATCAATTATAGCAAATTAGTAGATACTGGAAGCAGCTGAGTAAAAATCATGTTGTTCTGCTGGTCAAAACATTGAATTTCAGAATAATTATATCTATGAGCCAAGACAACTATTTAAGTGTACTGCAATTCCTCAAGGCCACGACTGAGACATGCAATTGTGAAATAAGATATAGAGTACTTTACCCATGTTTTCCATTAATTTTGGCATTACAAACATAACCAACACCATAAATCCCATCATGAGACCCATCGGACTTTTGACAACAGACATTATGTTGAAGGGTTCCCTAATCTGCAAGAAAACAAGATATTTGAGCGAAAAGATTAGCTTGTAGTTCATAAACTAATTCTATCAAGATGAATAGAAAGAGGAGGATCAACCTCGTAATACTGCTCTTCCTTTAATGGCTCTAATACCAGTTCACTCAGACTCCTTCTTTTCTCCGTCAGCGTTGCTTGAACCTTACCCGGGAATCTGGCGCTAACATCAACTCGGACCTAAATAATTTAAAGAACATTCAATAATGAGAATCTAATAGATGATAATTCGCTGATCAAACTTAACAGACTGAAAGACGTACCGGAGAAAAGAAATAGCCAATAGCAGCCACTTCAATTAAATGAGTCCCCGCTGGCACATTATGACTTTTAGTAGACAAGTCAAGGAACGAAGTTAATAGAGAGTGTTTATTAGCATCCCTTTTATGCTACAGCATCAAAGTTTATATGTGAATATAGTTACTCTATGAAACCCTTAGCAGAAATACCCAAGAATGGCTACCTAGAAGGATATATGAAGAATTGGATCATGCTATTTAAAGAAAGCGTTTCAAAGCTACCACGAGTTAAGTTTGAACAGAACCATGCACTGAAGAAGGGAAAAAAACAGTTGGATACAATGAAAAATATCCATCAGGCCTCAGAAACGTAACATGTTGGCCACCATTGAGGATAACTTTGACATTGGATATTTTTCCGTGACTTCCAAGTCCTTTTGCACCGATACCTGCTAAACAAATTTCTGAATAATCTTAGACAAACTAAAAAAGAAAAAGTACGCAAATAAGAAAACATGGATGTAAGAAGTAATCATTAATGCTATTAGTAACAAATAAGCCACAAATCAACCATCTATCAATACTATCTTCATCAAGGCAAAATGAACTTGTACTGGCTAACTAATCTCTGTCACAACTTCAAGTTATATGCATTACTAAGATTAGTAACAAAATCACACTGATATAATTTACTTTGCAAAATGCACCTGACAGAAAGAGGCCAGACTTCTGCTTCCAAAGAAATTGCTATCATGAACTTATGCTATGCATCACTTTTCTCACCTTTCCCAAGGTAAAAGAACTCTCTCACAGTTGAATTAAGATTAAATGAAATTTATCAAAAATAGACTAGAACCATTCAATTCACACGAATCTCCAGCCAAGATCCCATTATCAAATCCATTATCCATTATTGCTCTCATAAAACAAAAGAAAATCCTTTTCTACACTTGATTTCACACATTTCTCAAAAAGAAAAAGAAAAAAAAAAAAAGAGCAAAAGGATTTAGAACTTATCCGAGCATCCTAACCCGGATCCTTATTCAAGCAAAAAACGCGACGGCCCAAAAAATTTCTCAGCAAACCCATCAATTTTTAGCCAAACAAACGAAGAAAAATAAAAAAACAAAACACCCTCTCAAGCTAAAATTATTGACTCAAGTATTGAGTTCAAGGAACATAATAAGAAAAACCTTAACAAAATGTAAATTGCATCGAAAAATTACCTGGGATCTTCACTCTACCATTTATGGCGTAACCATCAAGAGAAGACCTAGTAATTAAAAAAATAATATATTAATTAACATCAAAATAAGTAATTAACGTCAAAAACACTAAATTGAGAAACCATACCCAGATGAAATTGCGAGAGACGGAGAGAGAAGACAGAGGCATGATTGTACGAAGAGCAGGAGAATAACCGGTTTCGATCTTACAATCGATGCCATGATAGCAGCTTGAAGTCAGAAAAACTTCAAGCCTTCAGCAGCTGATGAAAACCAGATTCAGTGACCCCTTTTTTTTTAAAAAAAAAAAAAAAGTTTCGTGTGATTTATTGCCGCTGATGCAATTCGACTACAATTCTTCCTTTGACCGTTTCTGGGTTTTTTTTTTTTTTTTATTATTATTATTCGCAGAAGTTTTTCCTTCAATATGGGCCTAGGCTCAGAATTCCGTGGCATTGAACCATGTTACAAAAGCACCTGGCCCAACAATTTAGTGCAAGTGAGTTGGGCCAGTCCACACATCAAAGAACAATTGAAAAACAAGTACCCTTCACTAATTACCAAAAAAAGAAGTTTTTTCTAATATGCAAAAACTTCTTTAAAAACATGATTCAATCCTGGCATGATGGCTTGCTTTGATTCTAATATGCAAAAACTACTACTTTTCTTCTTCTTCTTCAAAAATGTTATTTTTCAATCCTGGCATGATTCTAATATGTTGCCAGTGGATTTTAATTCTATGACACCTAAATACGTTTAGATTCAATCCTGGTTAGGAATGGTAATGCCGGATACCTGACTTATTAATTTAATTTTTTTATCCTAGTCATTAAAATAATATCTTATAAATTACCTATTAAAAAATCATCAAATAAATTTTTATCCAACTCATATCCATCTTATACTAATTTACTTAGTCTATTTAATATCCATTAAATATCCTGTTAAATTTAATTTATCAAAAATATTCATTTTAGTTTCTATAATTTTTTTAAAAAATTTTTTGATCCATAAATTTTTTTTTGCATTTTGGTCATTTATTTATAATTTCTTTTGATCCTCAAAGTTTTTTAAAAAATATTTTGATCCTTATTTTTTAAAGTTTATACAATTAGATCCATATATGTTAATAAAAAATTTAAATAAATTAATGAATATTAATAAAATAAAGAGTGAGTATCTATACATGAAATCATATAAGTGGATATATATATATATATATATTATCCACTCCAATACTAATTAAACATTCTTATTAGGTATTTACTAGATCACATAAGAAGTATATCAGTTTCATGCTCAGCTCATTATCATCCTTAGATATAACAATAGATCAAGGGGTTTTTACTTATTATCAATTTCTGCAAGTATTTTTCACAATGAATAGTATACAACATGTTAGATAATTGTCCTAAAACTTACTTCGTTATCTAAAATCTAGATAGCCAGAAACTGTAGGTATGATCGATGTCTTTTATTATATTTTACACACGCACACTTTTATGTTTTCGGCTTTTAGCTTTTTGCTAGTGCCTTACTACAATTATCAAGTCATGTGATCATGACTGTCTAGCGACCTATCGGCGTTGATTCTCTCTCTCTCTGTCTCTCTTTTTTGTTTTTTTTTTTTTGTCTCAGACAAGTTTCAGTCGTTGTGTTGCCTCTGCAACGTGTGCAGATGAGCGAGCATTTGTGTAATTCAGAGTGAAACTTTGTTATTTTAGATAATTGTTCTAAAATATTTTCGCTCCATCTGATCCCACTTTTTTTTTTCCTTCACACGAATTCTTGATTGGGTAACAAATTTTTGCAATATTTATTAATTTTATACCTAAAATACAAAAAAAATTATAATTAATTAACCATTATTGGACCTAAGAAAAGTTTTGATTACCTAAAATTATGTGAAAGATTTAAAAGTTTATGGGATAATTGCATCAGAAAAGCTTTGATTAGCTAAAATTATGTGAAAGAATAATTGCAAACCGTTTGATTTAAAGTTTATCGGATGAATTGCATTATGAGCATGCCAACTTTCAACTTATTTTTCAATTAAATATATGAGTTTTATTTTTATTTAGTGTATTATTTTTTAAGAGGTATAAATCAAATACTTCATCAAAATACTTTTTTGATAGTAATTATTATTTTTCAAAATATCAAATTATAATTTTTATTTTTTTTTATTAGAGTATATGAATTTTAATTTTTCTACTTAAGACCATTAATTTTTTTAAACTGTCAATTAAATTCTAATGTCAATTTTTCTGTCAACTCATGACTCATTCGAATACCAAATTATTATTTTTTTCTTTTTTTGTAAGGAATTTTCTCTCAAAATTATTTTACCATTTTAAAATATAAAAAAATATTAAAAAATATTATTTTTTAGTTATAAAATTCTGAATTAAACTCTATCAGGCTTGTTATAGGGAAAAAAAAAACTTAGTTACAATTAAAATATGAAAAAAGATTTTTAAAAACTTATTTTTTTCTTATAAAATTTTGAATTAAACTCTGTTAGATTATTTTTTTCTTATGACTTTAACATACCCATCTCAAGATGCAATCTTCAATTTAACTTTACTTTCGCAAAGTCATAATTTTTTTTTCTTTGAACAAAAATGTTTATTACAATTAGGGTAAATCCCTCCAACAGACCTGATCATCCCAAAATATAAAACCCTGTGGCTTACATTTACACATACTTTGACGGTCAATTCTCTGTAGAGACAACAAGACGTTGAGGATGAAATCAAGAATTTGATATCAAGTCAAACTGATGAAGAAAAAGCCCCGTGAAAAAATCAGGATTGCTTTAGGCCAGGATTTCACCAAATGCTATAACCCTAACTTTTTGGAGAACCAATTCGAAAGATTAGCTATAACGAACCCTGCAAATACCTGCAGCACATGAGTAAAGAACATCAAATTGATAGGATTACAGTGTCATAGAATCAGCAAAGACACAAATGACAAACTTTAGCTCCTGTCTAAAAAACAATGGAACCAGTCATTCAATTGTGCATCCAAATGTGATCATCACTTCATAACACGAAACAAAAGGTTTTATATGAATGCGGGTGCTGATCAGAAAATTGTTACTAAACTAATAACAACATTGCACCTTTTTCATCATAAAATGGAAGGAAAAGAACATGACAGAGAGTAGCTAACTTTCAGTACTTTAATTTGAGGCAGATATAATGGATGCTAATCCTTTTTCATGATGTCAAGGAAACTTCTTGACTCACAGGCATTTTTATAATCATGACATTCCTTACCTGAACAGAACCAAGAATGTAAATTGCTGAATAATGACGGCCATGAATCATCATATCAGCCAACATAGCAAGAGGGATGGTGAGGGACATGCCCAAGGTGGCCACCAACGGAGTTGTCCATACAACACACAATGCCCTAGCAGGAACATAGCAACTTTGGAATCAGAGGCTAGGATAATGAATATAAAGCAGTAATATAAAGAAGGTTTGCTTTCATGTACCAAAAGTAGTCAGAGAGGACACTTCCAACAAAGCCATTGGCAAGAACAATTTCATCCACTCTAGCTGAGTGAGGGATTGTAAACTTAGGTTCAATTCCCAAGGCTGTCAGTGGCCAAACTGACAAACCAACAGAAAACATTGATTCAGTCAGTTCTCATAATCTGATATATCCAGGCAAGAAAACCAAAAGAAAAAGAGATTGGCGAAATGAAAATGCTAAATGGTTCTGAGAACAAATAACACATCTTACCAAGCCACCAGAGAGCTACTAGTGTAAACAATCCTATATATCCGAACAACTTTTGCACATCAATCCTTTCTCCTTCTTCTCCAGCAAACTTTTTAAGAAGCACTGCAGCAAGATTGAAAAATGAAACAAACACTGTAATTTGGCAGAATAAAATTAAAACAATGACCACCTATGACGGAATAATAAATAAGAAGCAATCAAGTGGGACCATGCCCAACCTGTAAATAGTCCGTATGACATGGCTGAGAGAAGCCCAAAAAGATCCCCAACAAGAGAGCGTTTGCCATTGCTAAACACAAATATCAACTGTCAACGCTTACAAATGAATTACAAAGAGCAAGCTGATAAGATAATAACTGCTCAAATAATACATGTGAAATTTGATGAAGTTATATCCTGCATAAGATGTTAATGCAGGTAGAGTAACCACAGTATTCGCATCTGAATGTAGAAGTATCAGTACACTATTTAATTAAGTGCTCTATAACATTTCCAATGCAGACAATGTTCACCTTAGAAGACAAAACAAACCTTAACTATCACTTTTCTATTCATACTTTAGTAAAAATGAACTGGGAACCTGAATTGGAACTCTTTCCTTCGTTATGGTGCATTACTAGAAAGGTAACTTATATGGGCATATTGAACAGCATCAATAATGTCCTTTATTTTGCTTTATGCTGACAGATAGGGAAGTTAAAAGTAAGGCGGCATAACCAACAAATATGAGGTAATAGACTTACACAGATGAACTTAGTTGCGACTCATCAGCAGCCCAAGTTTTTCCCAAAGTAGTCATGGCAACGCCAGCCATGCTCACCAGGACAGCTATCACTTTTGCTGCATTTAAAGAATCTTGACCCAAAAACGCACCAATGAAAAGAGTAAAAAGTCCGGAAGTTGATGACAAAACTGTTGTACTTGCAACACTCGTATGTGCTAGTGCAGCATTTGATAGGTACTGTCCACAACAAAAAAGAATAACTATGAACTTTCTTGAATTCCTGCTAATTTTATGAACTGAAAGCTTTTGCCAAAAAGACTAGAGAACCTAGCAAGCATATGTGGACAAGTAATATAGAAAAATCCTTATCTTCATCTTTTACATGCATAAGGCAATGTTGATATTTTCCCTCAATCAATATTAGATTCATAGATCAAATTGATTGTTATAGTGGCAGAAGGCATAAAGGAAAAGATAATCCTGAAGAAACAGTACCTCTGTTACAAACCAGATGGGGGCAATATAAAAACCACACATAGCAATTTCTCTGGTTGTGAGTTCTTTGTCATGTTTCAGAACATTCAAATCATCCTTGTGTCTAGAAACTAATGGCTTTCCTTCTTCTGAAGATGCAAGGTCCAGTTCACTGCCTTTTTTAGTCAAAATTCCCTGAAGTTCCATTTCAAAGATTTTGCTACTTAGAGGAGAGCTTAATTCATCAGAAGACCCATTTATGTTGGCTGCATCATTACCACTTTTAGAAGACTGTCGCTTTAGCAGATTACAAATCCAATCTTTAAGGAATGCCACTGGGAGGTAAACCACCATAAGAGAAGCTCCAAGATATGTCACTGCAAATGGCTGCTTATAATCTGTAAAGATATCCTGCCGGGCAATGCATTTTTATATCAACACATCGTTCATCAGGCCAAACATTAAATGCACCAAAACCTTAACATAAAAGTTACGTTTCTCTAACTTTCAATAAAAATTCAAGTCTTCTCCATAGCAAACAATTTACCGAACATATTCCTAAAATCATGTACCTATAGTCCGTTCCCTCGCAAAGAAACCAGACAGTATAGAGAGATTGTACTTATGTTATTACATATCTGTGTTGTTTTCTCGTATGTTCATATACATTACTTCCACTGTTTTGATCACCAACTCGACTAAAAACCAACAATTTTTTGCCCGGTCATTTTCAATTTCGGCAAAAAATTCGGCACTCCCTTCTTTTCACCTCATTTCTTTGTAAACCAAAGTATCTTTACAGAAAAGAGCTCACACCACCCATCAAATGTAAAAGGGTGAATTAACAGAGTTTTATAATTAAGCAATCTCAATTTGAATTTTTAACGCACAAGACTATATTTCTTTGACAAAAAAAAAAAAAAAAAGCATCTCACGCATAACAAAACCAAAGGAAATGCTGATTTCAATAAATGGGCAAACTGCATAAACGCTGACTCGTTAACGACTCAAAAATTTAACAAACATCAAAGCAATTCAATTCTCAACAAAACTAATAAATGCAAAAAAAAAAAAAAAAACACGTGACCAAAGAATTTATGATTACCTGGGTAACTTCAGCAGAGGTGACCCATATAATAACAACAGCAGCTATCAAGAACAAACCAGCTTTATATCTCCAACCCATAACTGTTTCACAAATTTTAAGAAAAACCTTAGATAAAGAACACAGCCAAAGAATTTCAGAGATCTGTAAAATCCCTCAGATCTTAATTTGAGTATTTTACTGGACACCGACAACGCATGTATAATCAACTGTAATTAATGACTACAAAACTTTTGCAAGAAAAATGAAAGGTCAAAGGCGATGTTAGATCTCTCAGGCATAGCTGGCGTGTGCTTCAATGCTTAACCAGGCGGCTGGTGTAAATAATGGTGAGCTAACAAAACAAAAAACAAAGGAAGAGATTCTTGCAAACGAAGGGAGAATTTAACTAGAAAAAGGGAGGGAGGGAGGGAGCAAAGGTAGAGAGAAGGACGTTTAATTTGTTAATTACATTTTCCTTTTAAGCTTTGGTGGTTATTTTTGTTAATCCTTTTTAATTGGTAGTTTTTCTTTCTTCAAACCGTCAGGTATTCTGGCACAAATCTTTTACGCCTTAATACTCCATATCTCCTTTTCAACACAAGAAACTGTTGGGACTTTAATTTCAGATTTTTTTTTTTTGTACAAAATAAGCTAATTTATGATGCAATAAACATTGTACGACACAAGATTATTTAAGACACTAAAAACATTTTTGTTATGAAAAATATGAGATTATAATTTTATATACCTAATTAGTAAATAGGTTTATTCTCACATCATAATTAATGGTTTGAATTTAAAAAAAAATCGAACAGAAGGTAATTGACCTATTTAAAATTCAATTAAGAAAGAATTTAGTTTAAATATGCAAAATAATACTTTTTATTGTTACGCTCCAAGACGGTAAATCACAGGTAACGTGGGGAGCAAACACGGCTAATTTATATTTACCGTACTTGTCTCTTTCTCTCTCCTACGTGGATCGCCCTCTCTCTCTCTCTCTCTCTCCAAATATGTCGCGATAGCTGTCCGAAAAAGTTCGGCACAGAAATATTTGTTGGCCATCGAAACCACGAGGGAAGTTCAGGTCAGCCTATACCTGGATTGATTTTCAGTTTACTTGTTATGGTAAGCAAATTAAAAGAGCAAAATTCATTCTGTATTCTTATACTATTCATTATTTTCAATTAAATTTCTTTATCCAGAAAACCATGTATAATTCAAATTGAAATAAATTAGTTTTTTTTAATATTAGTAACGTGTCATCATATAATTAGTCTATTAGATATATTCTAATTTTAAGTAGTATATAATTTATTTTGTACTATACATAAATAGAAGATTTAGATTAAATAATACTAAATAATAGAAAGACACGGAGTGATTTTTATCTCGAATTAAAGTAGATGGCATTTGTTGTCTCTGTATTTCTTTTTAATAAATTTTACAGAAAAATAAACTCTTAAAATCACAGGATTAAATTTAGTGTAGTTGAATTTTAATCTGTGTTTCATTTTGTTTTCAAAATATTGGTTAGTCGAGTATGGCATTTTTGGTATCTACCAATGGAATCCATTCCATGAATAGTTGATATTTTGCGAGTTTGTTTTAAAAAGAATAGCACTAATGTATATTTTTTCTCAAAAAAAAAAAAAAAAAAAGCAACGTATAATATAATATATAGATCCGTAATAACATTTTGAGTTTTGTCATTGTTTTTAGATTAATGAAATACGGACAAGCACAGAACTTACAATATATTGTAAGTTTGAGGCTAAACCATTTAATTTTTTTTTTAATTTTTAAGTTATTTGAAAATGGGTTTTTCAACTTTTAATTTTGCATTGGATTTTTCTTCTATTGCTTCTCATTTTAAATTAGATATTTCTATATATTGTCATCAATTCTAACATATAAGTATAATTCCTCAACGAGTTAAAAATATATCAAAACTTATAAATATTTTGTTTTTTTCTTTCTAAACGCTAAAAAATAAGTAATTAAAGAATATTTTAAAAGAAAAAAAAGTACTGAAAAAATAACAAAGCATCTATAAATTTGAGCTTATTTTTAGTTATTAGGGAGTTAAAAGATCAATCTCATATAAATTATGGGTAGTTTTATTATTAGAATTAATAAAAAAATCAATCATGTACAAATTATTTATAGTTTCACAGTTAGAATTGATAAAAACTTCACAAAATAACTAAATTTCAATTGAATTGAAAAGTAGTTAGATAAAGATTTAAATGAAAATTGAAAAATTGATTTTTAAATGATTTAAAATTCATGAAAAGATTGGATTATTTATTAACAAATTTGCTGTAAATTTTAATTAATAAATCAAATAAGTTAACTGGTCTAATGAGTGGCATATTCTTAAACAGGTCTATTGATAGTGAATGCCACCTTTCTTCATCGTGCTTAAATGCATCATCCATTTTCATAGTGCATGCAACTGCCAAAATCGATTAGTGGCATATGCATCACTGGGATACATTCTGGTCTGTGCTGACTCTCTGGGATCCATTATCTTCAGCTATATGCCTTGTTTTTTTTTTTTTTCACAATATATATATATGTGCTTTGAAATATAGCTTGTGCGGATATGAATATTATAGTTTTTTCTTTCTTTTTTTCCTTATATGTTCACATTCCACATTGAATATAAGAGTAATTTTACTGGGAGAGTAATAAAAATGAATTATTTTTAATGAATATGATTTTAGATTTTAAAAGAATATTTGAACAAAGTTTATTTTTAAAAAATAAAATTTAATCCTAAAAAATCACAGTCGTATCCTCCACCTATCCTAAATGTGTCCGTCACGTATTCTGATCATATCTTCTACGTATCCAAATTTAAATTTATTCTTTTATTTTTTTTACAGTGTTCTTATCTATCTGATGCGTATATATGCGATTGTATTCAATACGTGTTCCTGTCTGATACTCGTCCAAAGTGGATAAGAGGACATTTTTAAAGTATATGTGCTTCCTAGGCTTTTGTACATGAAATATAAGTCTATTTTTATGATCCAATAAAAAACAATCTATGGTATTTTTGATAAATTGTCATAATATAACATGATCATTTGAATCTCCGGTAGCTATAATGGGAATCCCTTTGACCAACAAGATGCTCTTGGCAGGAGCCAACCTGGCCGTCAGATTACATAGAAGCTGATCATAAGAATTTTAAGTCACAACCATGAAATTAATTGGTAGGATATTCTAAAGGAGGTAGATCGAGCCCATAATTAGCAGATCCTTTAAGAACAGATAAATTACTTATACGGTAGGTATAGATGTAAAGAAAAGGAATAATAGTTGAGTATAAAATGATAAGGAATGCAATTAAGCGTGCTGACCAGAGAAGCATATTTTAAATAGCAGAATCAATTTTTTTATACTGCGGTTTTTGTCGTGTACGTAAAGTCTTTTACTTAGACAGATGGGATGGGTGTGATGTATAGATCATTCTTTTGATAAGTATTATTTTTGTTAATTAGAATATGGTTGACCAACAAAGCTTATATTTGGTTGGTTAATTTGTAACATCTAATCAATTATTCAATTGCTAAGTGGGCATATATGTGTAATTATTTGAACACCTTGTTTATTTAATTACTGGGAGTTTTTTTTTATCAAAATAATGTACTTGTATATTTATTTCTCAAACTAAGATGGCTTATGTCATGCAAGACTTAATTAATCTATGTCATTTCTTTCTTACTTCACTAATTACAAATTGATAAAAATAATTATATCATTTCAAATATAAATATACTTGTATGTTTTTATATATATAATACTCAAATGTCCTACATTTACGTTCTTAGGTTTTTTTATTACATCTCTTTTGTCTATAAAAAATATTTGAAATATTCAATTCGTTTTTCAAATCAATTTTTCCGACGAAATAAAAATATTGACATTAAAATCTAAAAAAATAAAAATAAATCTAAAAACTTTAAAAATAGGACACATAGGTCATGTGACTTAAGTGTTTATTTTTTTTAGTAAAAGGCATTTTTCTTAAAAAAAATCATGATCGAAAAATTTAATCGGAATGACAAATTTAATATTTTAAAAAATTTTAAAAATAAATGGGATGCAATCAAAAATCTATAGATAAAAAAAATTAAGTATTATATTTACCCTTGTTATAATTGAAAAGAAAAGGTAACAATATATTTCTCTAATCAATAAATATACCATATTATGATATTAAAGGACGAGATGGTGATCCCTTCACCACCACCCACCCCTCTATGCCAAAACTAAAGATACCATTCAGATGCTATGGTGATCTAACATTTTGCACAGAGTTCATTATTATTGTGATTCACATGGAGAGGAAACTTAATTGGGTTTCACGTAAAAGCAATGATTATTATTTTGAAACATGGGTACATCCAATCCTTTTTTCTTTTGAATTACAAATTTCAGCCAGTTAAAAGTCAGCTATTGCCTAAAAAATCCAATAATCTTCTAATGTTGTCATCATTTTTTTTTCTTTTTCTTGCCTGATCTTTATTTGATTTTTTATGTATATTCAACAATACCCATCTTCATCAATATAAAAATTGTTAAAAAGAAAAAAGAAAAAAAAATCTTAACGAGAGAGTCTTGTATAATTGTTCGTTAATTTAACATGAGAAATTTAGTGAATATCAAGGATTCTTGAAAAAATAAATTTAAAATCAAGTTCATGATTCTAAGAGAAAAAAATAATAATCAAATTTAACAGGTGAACGAATGCAAGAAAATAAAGTAAAAGATCATTTTACCATTGTGAAGGAAAACAAATGTAAAGACAGAAAGATCTTGAAAAAATTATAATTATATTATTACAAGAAAAAAAGTTGACATAAATTATTGATGTGGAACTTACATGCCACAATGTGCCTTTTTTGATAAATAAATAAGTTTAAAACTATCACATTTTAAGGGTAAAAAAAAAAAAAAAGCCTTTGTTTGAAAGAAAAAAAGAAAAGCTCAGGATTCTTGAATTATGAGATTACAAGTTTTTTAAAAAAAGAGTTTGGTAATCTATCATTTAATATATACAAAAATATATATATAAAAAATGGTCTCTCCCAGCGCACAAAATTCTCTCCACTGGAGCGTCTGAAAACCTTGATGTCTCTAAATCTGATAGCAACACCAAAAAAATCACATCAAGAGACAAAGAGACAACGAACTCAACTCGGAGCCTGATATTGATCCACTTGGACAGATGGGGATGGGTGTGATGTACAGATCATTATTTTGATAAGTATTATTTTTGTTAATTGGATGGTTGATAATGGAAGGTGGTCCACGAAGCTTATATTGGTTAATTTTTAACATCCAATCAAGTACACTAAGTACGCATATATGTGTAATTATTTGAACACCTTGTTTATAGCATCCCATTTTATTTTTATTACTAGGAGCTTTTTTTAAAAAAAAAAAAATCAAAATAATGTGCTTGTATAGTTATTTCTCAAACTAAGATATTTTATGTCATGTAAGACTTAATTAATCCATGTCATTTCTTTCTTACTTCACTAATTACAAATTGATTAAAATAGTTATATTATTATAAAGATAAATATATTCATATGTTTTTATATAATACTCAAATCTCCTATACGTTCTTAGGTTTTTTATTGCATCTCGTTAATTTGTCCGTGAAAATATTTGAAAAGTTCAACTTGTTTTTTCGATCAATTTTTTTGACCAAATAAAAAAATTTGACATTGAAATATATAAAAAAAAATCTAAAAACTTCAAAAATAAAACATGTAGGTCATGTGACTTAAGTGTTTATGAAAAAAAAAAAAAAAAACCTTTAAGTGTTATATTTACCCTTATTATAATTGAAAAGAAAACTTTTAAAGATAAAAATATATTTCTCTAATCAATAAGTATACCATATTATATTATGATATTAAAGGACAAGATCTTGATCCCTTTCCCCGCTTCTATATGCCAAAACTTTAGATTCCATTTAGATGCCATGATTATCAGTATTCATTATTTAGTTTTAACCAAAAAATTGAACCTAATCAAATCGAAATATCAATTCCGAGTTGGTTTTTTTTTAAATTTAAAAAATAAAAAACGAATCAAAATTATTTCAGCTTTCGGGTTCAGTTTGGTTTTTAATTTTTGGGTATGGTGAAAACCACAAATCCAAATTAATTTTTTTTTACTATACATGTATATTTTGAAGAGAGAATAGTCATCCCCTCCTCCTTCCTCTTGAGTAATTATGCAATGTGAACTTTAAAAAATAAAAACCGAACCAAAATTATTTCGGCTTTCAAGTTTAGTTTGGTTTTTAATATTGGGTTTGGTGAAACCATAAAACCAAAAATTTTTTTTACTATATAAATATATTTTGAAGAGAGGACATTCATCCCCTCCTCCTTCCCCTTGAGTAATTATGCAGTAGCATTAAAGTCTTGTGATCATTTACATAAATATTCAAACAAGATTGTCTATATAAATTAAATTTATTTCATCTCAATTACAAAGAAACAACGGATAAATGTGTGAAATTTTAACGTAGGCATTTATATTTCAAACTTGATTTTGCAAATATGTTCAAATACCAAATCTCCAACCATACAACCATACCTAATTGGGCAAAAAGTTTATACTCATCAACAAAAACATGAGATTTTGTACCAAATATTAATAGTTCAATATGATATATTTTTTTAGATTTTTCCAAAAAAAGGTAAAAACTAAATAACCGAAAACCAAAATCAAAATTTTAGTTTTTTAACCAAAATACCAAATAACATTTCGTTCAATTTTTTTTTCTTTTTTGAAAATTTAGCTAATCAAAAATCGATTAAAATATTTCGAAACTAAACCGAAAACTCGAACGAACATCCCTAGCCATGATGATCTAACATTTGCACAAAGTTCATTATTATTGTGAGTCACATGGAGATGAAACTTGGGTTTCATATAAAAGCAATGAATATTATTTTGAAATATGGGTACATACAATCCTTTTTCTTTTGAACTACAAATTTCAGCTAGTTAAAAGTCAGATATTGGCCTAAAAAAATCCAATAATCTTCTAATGTTGTCATCATTTTTTTTTCTTTTTCTTGCATGATCTTTATTTTATTTCTTATACATATTCAACAATCTCAATCTTCATCAATATAAAAATTGTTAAAAAAAGAAAAAAGAAAAAAAATCTTAAAGATAGAGTCTTGTATAACTGTTCTTTATTCGTGAGAAATTTAGTGAATATCAAGGATTGTTGAAAGAAAAAATTTTAAATCAAGTTCATGATTCTAAAAGAAAAAATCAAATTTAACAGGCGAACGAATGCAAGAAAATAAAGTAAAAGATCATTTTGCCGTTGTGAAAGAAAACAAATGTAAAGACAAAAAGATCTTGAAAAAATTATAATTATATTATTAGAAGAAAAAAAGTTGACATAAATTGTTGATGTGGAACTTACATGCCACAACGTGCCTTATTTGATAAATAAATTTAAAACTATCACATTTTGAGGGAAAAAAAGAAGCATTTATTTGAAAGAAAGAAAAAACTCAGGATTCTTGTACTTTACATGAGTTAGGACTTGAATTATGAAATTACAAGTTAAAAAAAAAAAAAATAGTACATCTAAAAGGGCTATGCTACAAAACTAATGACCCTTTATGAAAAAAGCAAAAAAAAAAAAAAAAAAAAAAAAAAAAACAATGTCCCAACTTCTTCTATCATCGCCAAACTATTAATACTAATCGAAACTATATGGGGCATGCTGAGGGCATGCTGAAAATCAAGAAGCCCCAGTTAATGGCCTGTTTTAGGATGTGAAGTTATTCTGAAACCAAAAATGACAATAAGATCAAAGTAGCCGTTCTAAATCTAATTGCAAGGTGAAGAACCCCATAATACCTCTCCGATAATAGTGGCAGCCTCTGCCTCAGAAACAGAGGCCTCTCTGATCCTCCTCGACATTTCCCTTTTAATCTCCTTTTTCTGTACTTGGCTCAATCCTTGTCCCACTTCAACATGCACAGAAAATCTTGCAACGCAGCTTCCAAATAGCCAATCCCTTTCCATTTCATCTATTTCCAAGCCCAATTTTACACTTTCTTCGTCATGTGTTGATCTTTGCAACTCCACCAACTTCTCTACCAACCCTTTTTCTAGCATTGCTTTAATCACTTCTATTCTACCAAAATGAGCAATTTCACAAATACAATCCATTGTTCCAGCTTTGATTGACAAATCTTCAGAGCTGCAAAAAAGGCTGACAATTTTTGGGATCTCTCCACGCAATTCCATTTCATCAACCAATGGAGTTCTAATCAATGAAACAAGTAAACAAAGAGCTTGCATTGAACAACAAGAAGCCATTGTTATTAAGGCTTGGACAATTCCGCCCATGAAAACCATTCCTACAAACACATCTCTATTGAATCTAACCAAAGCAACTATAGCAAGAGCTACATGTTCTCTAACTCTCTTTGAGCAAGTTGAGTCACAAAGTAACAATTCAAGAATGGAAAATACTTTCCCTTTGAGAACCAATTCTTGAAACTCTCTATCAAAACCTTTTGACAATCGGTTTTTGAACTCTTTCAAGACCTTTACTTTCTCTTCCTCAAAGCCCACCACTCGAAGTGTCTCGACAAGATTTTGTACATATTCTTTATCAATACATGTCCGAATTTCAACTTCCATAGTGCATGCAACTTGGTAAATTTCATACTTTGTGATTTGGCGGCAAAGGAAGGATTTAAGGCTACATTCTTTGTATTTTTTGAGCTTTTCTAAAAGGGTTTTAAGGTTGCATGATAATTGAGAAAGCTTGAAAAGATTTGGATCACTACATAACATGAGGTCTGCTTCTCTTTCAAGGTTTAAAATAGTTTCCGTGGTGGGTTGGGGATCGTTTGTAACGAAGATGGGATTGGTTTGTAGATCTTTTGAAGCTTTCTTGAGAGATTCTAGGAATTGTAACAGAGAATGATTGTCTTGATCACCTTTCGATTTTTCCATAGCTGGCTTGTTTTCGAAGCTTGGGAAAGATTAGATAAATAGCACGTGGGAGTTTAGGTGATCTCCACCGAAAAAACCTACCAGTCAACAACCGTAATTCGCTACCATCTGTTTTATATATATATATATATATATATATATATAAAGAAGTATATTCTAATATTTTCAGTTCCGTTCCTTTCTTTTGTAATAATAAATCAGTATGAATAGGATTTAAATTAAAAGATGATCATGAAGTAAAGGATGTGCATTTTCTCGCCCACTTCCTCGGTTCTTCAATTCAATTTAGATTAGATTAAGAATTATATAAAAATATATTTTTTATTGTATATTCTAAGGTTTATTAAACTTTGTGTAAAAACTAAATAAAAAAAGCTAAAATTACTTATAAAAGAATCCAACGAAACCACTGAAATTGGCTTCTGTTTTAATACATTGGGCTCGGTGGCCGACTCAGAGTAATACTGGGCTATAATTTGTTAAAAGTTTTAAAGGAGGCCTTTTCATGGGCCAAACTCTTGGGTCTTTTTCCTAATGGTCAACAGTCTCAGCCAATCCACCGACGGTTTCTAGCAACTATTAGAAATCGCCTGCAACGTGGCTATTGTGTTGGTGTATATATATGCATATGTATATGTATTAAACAGGAAAAGTAAATCACCTGATCGCTACAAGCCGCTGTTGAAACTTGAAAATTAAGTAGGTTAATATTCTCGTCAGTTATTACATAATAGGCTAATTGTTTAATTTTTTTAAATACTTTTAATTTTTTATATATTTTGAACTAATTTTTATTCTATTTTTTAGTTAAAATTTCTGACATTAAATCAAATTAAGCATATGATTTGTAGATAGTATATAACTTGATAAAATTATTTTTGTAATTTAATATAAGTGATCTATATGAAGATTAATTATTAAAAATTGATTGCAAATTTTGACCCAAAAAAATAGATTAGAAATAATTTCAAAATATAAAAATAAATTAGAGACTTTTTAAAAAATATATGTTAAAAAATTGACCTATTTTATAAGGACATAAGATATTAATTCAATTACCTATATGCAAAAGTCAAAGTAATAGTTTTATTTATGATTTATTTATTTGAATATGTACTGAAGTTTTAAATTTATTTATTGTTATTTATGTACAAGAGTAGAGAAATATGTATGATTTTATTTAGTATAATTTTAATCATTTGATTTGTGTTAAATTTATTTATTTATTTGAATACATACTCAGAGAAATATGTTAAATTTATTTATTTATTGATTTTTTTTAAAAAAGAAGAAGCTTAATTTGTTGATAAAAATTATATTCTCTATAGATTTATGTTTTTTTTTCCCTAAAATTGTTAGAGATTTATTTTGATTCTCTTTATGTGATATCCAAGTATTTTTTTTTAATCAACAATATCAAGATTAGATAAATTAGTACTTTTATGCATTTAGTATTTTGTTTATATATATATATATATATTATAACTGGTATTTACCAGGCTCTTTCTGTCATTTGTTTATTTTTTCTTATCAATTTTATTTAATACTAAATTTAGTATGCTTTTTTGTTTGTAGTGTATTTTTATCTGTCATTGTATGTATATATAAGTCTTAGGCGATGGGCAAGTATATAATTACCTAGTGAGTTATAGACATATATAATATTTGAGCCACAATCATTGTTCTACAAAAGTCTTTTGGTTTAAGAAAAATCAATTTTGGAAGAATTCTTTTATTGTACAGATAATTATTTATTTTATATACAACTACTAAATTACAAAACCCATCTAATATATTTTTTCTTTTTTAGACAAGAATTTCAATTCGATCATTTGATCTTTTGAATGAGGTTTTATTATACTGTAATTTTGTTTCTTCTTACTGTGATTTTTATTACCACAAGGTGTTATATGGATATGCATAAAATAATATCCTCAATTCTGACAAGATTTTTCCAATTTTATATATTTTTTTCAGTTATCCAATATTGAAAATATCAAATTGCCAAAATTTATTATTGTAGCTGATGTTAATTTTGTTTTTTTTTTGCAAGTTTTTTACTATATCACTAACCATATAAATTTATTGTTTGCAGTACTATAATGAATATTAACAAATCTATATTACTTTTAATATATTTTTGAAACCATATATTTTTTTTCATTGAAAATACTGGATTCAACTGAGAAAATATATGAGGTACATAGATTTTAAGTTTCTTGCTATGTTAATCGAATCACGATCTAACAATTGACTGAATTTAAGAAATTTTTAAAAACATTTATAACTCGTTTTTCATTTTGCAATGATCCACCAAACTCTCGATAAAAACTATAAAAAATCTCAAGTTTTTCTCATCTGCACCATTGATACCATTAGAAAGATAATGGTATCGTGTTAAAAATTGACACACATGTTCTTTAAGTTCAGAAAATTTATACTTAATAAATTGTCAAAAAAAAAATTTGTAACCACGTACGAAAATATTGTCATTTGCTATATTATTTGATTTCTGCTGAAATTAAAATAATGTATTATCTGAAATTGTTCAATATGTTATTATATAATAAAATGAGTTTCTAAGCTTTTTAATTAGGTTTATTGTGTTTTTTGAATAGTATCTAATATCAGTATTATTTTCAAAATGCTCATGACTGAAAAAGAAAGGTCTTTAATGAGTCTTTATATTTCTAATTGTGTCACTATATTTTATTCTACTAAAAACTAAAAGAAATGAGGAGTTTATTGTTCACTTGAATAGTGAATGAATAGTAATTCCTCACTTATTTGGTGTGATTGATTTATTTATCTATTTTAGTTTTTGAACAGTGAAAACTGTTCATTCAACAATTTTTTTTTGTCATTTTTAATTTATTTCATTGTAGTTCCTAAAATTTTATAATAAAACTTTTAATTTTCTAACCGATGCACTACACATGTCTTTTTTTCTTTGGTGTTTTTCATCAATTTATGCTCTTTTTTATTTAATTGGGTATTAAAACTTTGAAAATTTAATTTTTCCTTTGCTTTTTTCCAATCAATTTATTTTTTTATTTAATTAGGTGTTAAAATTTTAAAAAATCAATCGTAACTTTTTTCCACATAAACTAACTATTATATGATATATCTTTTTATATTTTAAAATTAACATATACTTTAGCTTATAAAATTACTCTTATTATTTAAATTTATCATTTTTTTATGAAAATTTTCATCCAATTATATGAAATTTTATTTGCTGATATTATATAATTTATTTTTCTCTATGTTTGAATTTTAGAATAAAATTTTAAAACATGATTGTTTTCTCTTTTCTAGAAAATAAACTGGTATAATATATATCATGAATTCTTTGAATATTTAAATGATGGTTACATATATATAAATATATAATTATTTTATTCTCAAAGCTTAAAATTGAATTTCAAATAATTTAAATCCGTTTACTAGGAATGATCAAGACGTATAAAAAAATTATTGAATTATTGATTTTATTAAAAATTAATTATATATCTTCCAACATAATACAAATTATTTATTATAAATATTTTTTTAACATTATAGAATCAATTTATCTAAAATAAAATAATTAAAGTAATTTTTTAAAAGAACCAACCAATTATTTAACTACTGTTTTTATGTTAATCTTATTGATTATTTGTAAATAGATATATATAGATCAAATGCATATACATCAAGAAAAAAATCTTCTCACCAACATTAAATAAAAATAAAATGTTATTTTTCATTGGTTAGTTTTTATACAAGTCTATATATTAATTGTAAATTTTTTTTTTGATACATTCTTATAAAAAAATATAATTTTAAACTATAGATATTTTTTTTGAATTCTTAATTAATAATTTAGGTTTAAATTATTACAAGTTTTTATTTAAGAATCTCTGAATAAAAAAGAATAAATCATGTTTTTTTAAGAAGAAATTTTATGAAAAACACACCAAAAAAAGTTATAATTAAATAAAAAATTAATGAAAAAATTATAACATTTTGAAATGATTTTGTTCTATTTAATTGTAGCATTGCGTGGATAATTTCACAAATTAATCTTCTTATCGACATTAAATAAGAATATTTTTTTGTTTGTTAATTTTTGCAAAATTCTGTCCATTTATTATAACTTTATTTTTTTTTAACACAATAGTGTGAAAATTGTATTTTTAAAGTTTTTTTTTCAATTCTTGATTAATTTTTTAGTTAAAATTATTAAAATTTTTAATTTTAAAATCAATCCATAAAAAAGAATGATTTATGTTTCTTAAATAAAAAAATTTATTAAAAAAATTAGAAAAAATTAATTAAATATAATATTATAATTAAAAAATTTAAAAATAATTTTGTTCTACTAGACCCGCGGCGTAGTGCGGGCAACCAACTAGTAATATCTAATTTTCTAATTTGTTTTTCAATCAATTTTCTATCTAAATTGACGAAATTATATTTTACATTTTGAAAGGCTCAAAATATTTTAAGAAATAAGAAATTTTAAAATTACCAAACCATTAAAAATTTTAAAAATATTTTTTATTCAAAAAATTAAAATTATATACTTGTATAACTCAAGGATAATTTAATAATAATAAAAATATAATTTTGTCAAATTGGATGGAAAAACTTGACCAAATAACATAATTATGTAAATACAACTATATAAGCATACATACATACATACCCTTTATATGAGAATATCATAGAAAAATTTCTTAAAATTACTCAAATGTTTATATATATATATATATATATATATATATATATATTGGCATAAATATATTTTTCATTCTAAACATACCCTTTATATAAGAATATCATAGAAAAATATCTTAAAATTACTCAAATGTTTTAAGAAATAAAAAGTTTCAAATTACTGAATCATTAAAATTTTAAAAGATATTTTTTTTGAAAAATTAAAATTATATGCTTGTTTGGCTGAAAGACTACAATGAAAAATATAATTTTATTAGTTTACATAGGAAAACTTGACTAAAGAGCATATCGAAGAATTGAATATTATATAAAAACTTAATAAACACAATAATAAATATAGTAACATATTAGAAACTTGTTTTTTAATTTTTCATTTGATCAGAGGCATTTTGAGAATAAATTTTGACATATATATTCTAATTGGAAAAAAATGGTCATAATGGCTAATCAAGAATATAATAAATCCGGTTAAAAAATTAGATTAAAAACTCAAACTATTAAATAAAGCATATTACATCATATATTTAAAATTTGATTAAAAGATATTTAAACAAATAATGTAAACCGTATATATAAGTATTGTGCTAGACAATGGCACGTAGTAAGTTCGACACGCAAATAAAACACGAGAAATTGACCAACATAAGTATAATATGACTTTTGCTATCTTCATTCATTATACAATATAATTAATTTTATAACTTAAACTCCGACCATTTAAACTATCATTCATTATTTTTTGTCATTAGATACTAATACAATTTCTCTTGTATAAACAATTGGAGTAAACTAAAATAAGCAATTTAAAACTTGTTGTTAATATTATCATTAGATACAAATATAATTTCTCTTGTATGAATAATTGGAGGAAACTAAAATAAGCCATTAAAATCTCTTTTTTAATATCGTCATTCGATAATAATTTGATTATCCAATTATAGAAGAGAAGCGATTTCAAAGGATTTTGTTTTTGAGTCTCCCTAGAATTAATTCAATCGTTTTGGCATCTTTATGAATTCTTATTTTATGAATTCTTAATTATCAAGAACTTCAAAAGTGAAAAAGAAAAATCATAACGTAGAAAAAAAGATGAAAAAAATTGTAACACATTTGTAGCACAATTGTGTTTAAACACATGTACAAATTAGAACTTTACCTTCAACAAATCTGATTGTAAATTATATCATTTGAGATGGACCGGTAGATTTAAAGAAGTTTTAATCTATTGATAAACATTTGAAAAAACAAAAAAAAAACGAAAAGGATTGTGACTCTACTACAACGTTCACTATTTACGGAGACTTAAATTACTATTCATTATTTGTTTTTAAATACACTATTCATTAACTTTTGATGATCAAAATGTGCTGAGTTTTTATATTATTTACTTCCATGTCACTAAGTGCTTTTCCGATTTTACTTTGTTGTCCCTCTTAGTAGCGTTATGTTTGGTTGGATGTGTGCCTTCTTTTGGTATTTACTTATCTTCTTTCATAATGCATTTAGGCTGTGTTTGTTTGAGGAAAAATAAATTATATAGTAAAATCAATTCCTAAGGAAGCTATTTTCCTAAAAATTATTTTCCAATAACATATTTTCTGCCGTTTGGCAATTATATGAAAAAACCGTTGGAAAATATATTCTAACGTTTATTTGATATAGAAAATTAAAATACAAAAACTTATGTGATTGTTATATCAACAAGTTTTGAGAAAAAATTAAAAAGACATATTCATAATTTCATAATATAAGATACATTTAGAAAAATTTAATAAATTTTCATCAATACTAACTCTAGAATTTTAATTCAAAAAATAAAATGTACTTTTTTAATAATCAAACCAAATTATCAAAATTACTTCGGACAAATTTAAGTCAATATTCATATTTAGTAAAAAAAGATTTTAAGTAATCCTAGCATTATTATTTTAGTAACTCAATTAAGAATTTTTTTTTAAGAAACTGAACCGATAATTTAATCTAAAAAATAATTTTATAAATTATTAGTTATCATTTATAGATAATTATTTATTTGATCTCAAAAGATTAATGTTGGAATAATTTGTAACTAATTATTCATTACAATTACCAACAAAATTTTACAATTGATTAAAATTATAAATTATTGATTTAATTGCAAATGAATAGTGTTAAGAAAATAATCTAGGTATTAATGAATTAATTAATTTTAATTTTTTTTTACAAAAAATTATAGTTTTGTAATAATCATTTTCGATCATTTAACTATAGCTTAGGTAGTGTTTGAGACAATAGTAAAAAAAGAGATAAGTTATTGAAATATTTATTATAAAAATAATTTTAAGGTGTAAAAATGGTTTTTAAGAATATTTAATGTATCTATAAATAAATAAAAAATCAAATATTAGTAAAGATGGAGAAAAAATAAATAAATAATTGATAAGAAATAATTAAAAATTAATATAATATATTTTAAATAAAAAGAAGATAGAGAAAAAAATTGTTAAAATATATCGAGAGAGAGTTAAGTAACAAGAAAGTGAGACAACTCGTGAAAAGGAAAATGTTTTCCTCTTTTGAAACAAGGAAAACATTTTTTCAAAATTACTCTATCATTTTCCGTTGACTGAAAATCATTTTCCATTAACTTTTTTTTTGAATGTTATACAAATACTGAAAAATAAGAAAAACAAATTCCAAGAACTTGTTTTCCTCCAAACAAATACAACCTTAATATCTTGCTTTTTCTACCTTTGTTTCTTCTCTGATTTTTCTTCTTCTACCAGATTTCTTTTCTCGCGATCGAGGGCCACGTTTTTGCTTTGTTGGCAGCTAATTTTTTCATCCTTGAATTCCAACTTGGACACGGTTTGGTTTCTGGGTTCTGGTTGCTTATGGATTTTGATTTTTTTTTTTTATTCTTCGCCTAATTTTTTCTCTGCTTGGTTCAGTTAGTTCTTGACCGAATGGGTTTTTTTTTATTTTTAGAATGGTGTTTGTGAAGTGCTGTGCTGTCACATTAGGAGTCTTAGTTATCATTGCTTGCTGCAGTTTGTGTGGGAATTTTCTTCCATTTTTTTTCCACACGGCATCTTCTCAACAATTTTTTTTGCATTTTTTCTTCTTTTTCTGCCAGACAAGCCTTCTTGATATTTGTTTTTTATAATTTATAATTGTTTTTTTGGTGGGTGTGTCCTGGTTAAATATTTTGCTTGATTTTGCTCTATTTATTGTTCTATATTAGACGCTCTCTTAGTTGTACCTTTCGGTGATTTGCTTTTTTAGAGCAATTCACAAATTGTTTTTTTGGTTGGAAATCAAGTTTTTGTTAGATGTTTGGTGCGAGCTGTTTGAGTTGTTTTGTTTGTGGTTCAGTCTTCTACAGCTGGAAGGTGTTAATTGAGTTCACGATTTTCATTTTTCATTTATTTAATACTGTGTTAATCATGTTTTTTTTTTATTAATTATCTATTTGGTGTCTACTCTTTTGGATTTTATTTGTTTTTTTATCATTATTTTATTTTATTTGATGTCTTGGTTCTGTTTTGTCTGATTTATGTTTTTATTTTCATGGTCTCTCTTCATTTCTCGCATATAGCATTGTTCTTGAATTTTCTGCTTTTGGGTGTTAACATTTATGCATTTTATGAGTTGCTGCTTAATTTTACTGTTTAATTTTTATTTGGTTTGATTCTGTTATTGGTGATTTTTATACTAAATAATGATAATCATGACCTATACAGATAAGGATAAATAATTATCTATCAACTTAATGTCTATCGTGTCGGAGAGTTAAAGATTAAAATTAAAAAAAAATGATTAAAACAATAATTTTATTAAATTATAATAATTGTAAAAATAAAATGCATAATAAATAAATAAAATATATTATTATTTTGAAATAAAATATTCATTTATAATTTTTTTTTATTCTCATATTTTAAGTAAGAATAAAATTGTATGTAATTTTTATTTTCATTCACATTAATCATTTTCAATCTCATTTCATTGTTTTCAACAAAAACAACTATAATGTAAAAATAAAACTTTCATTCTCATTTTCACAAATTTATTCCTTATAACCAAATGATGTCTTAGTATTTTGTTTATATATATATTATTGCTTATAATTTTTTTAATACCAGACTCTTTCTATCTTTTGTTTATTTCTTTATTTTTTCATATAAATTTTTAATCATTATGCATAACATTCTATCTTTTTCTAAGTATGGAATTATTTTATTTTTGGAAAAAATCAACTATATGCAAAAGTCAACGAGGTAGTTTTATTTATGATTTATTTATTGAAATATGAACTGAATTATAAATTTATTTATTGTTATTTATGTAGAAGAACAAAGAAATTAACATGTATGATTTTATTTAGTAGATTTTTAATCATTTGAAAATCGAGATGCAGTGACTCAAAAGGATTTTGTTTTATTTATTTAATAATCTTGAATCGAAAGGATTGTTAATCTAAATTTATGTATACATATTAAAATTAAAGTGGAATGGGCAGTAACACTTATAACACACCCACTTTGAGATAAAGATAATGTACGAAGTCCTTAACTTGTAGATTTAAAAAACAAGTTTAATTTGTTGATGAACATTATATTACCTAGAGATTTATCTTCTTTTTTTTTTTCTAGAGTTTTTAGAGATTTATGTATTTTGATTGATATGTAAGTATTTGTTTTTTTTTAATCGATAATATAAATTAGTAATTTTAGGTGTATGTTTAGTATTTTGTTTATATATATATATATATATATATATATATATATTATTGCTCATACTTTTTTTAATGCCAGGCTCTTTCTATTTTTTTTATATAAATTTTATATAATACTCAATTTAGTAATTTTTTTTTGTTTATAGTGTTTTTAATCTGTCATTATATACATATTGATGAGTTAAATGTATGTGCTCTTTTTTTCTTTTTTTTAATCTTATTAAGATATACCTTAAATTCAATTTTTTTTTTTTAAAATTTTACCTAAGATTGAGAGATATAACTTCCATGTATTTTTTTTTCTTGAACTTTTTAAGCATTTTTTCTTGATTCTAGTGGATATGTGATTTTTTTAGTTGATAGTATTCATTAAGGCGAAACAAATTACGTTAGTATTTGATTAAAAAATAAAATTAATGATTTCTAATATTCCCAGAGATGTTGGTTAACACGTTTATTAGTTTTTGATTAAGAACTTAATTATTTCATGATTTCTAATTCTAAAGATGTTGTCTGTTTTTAATATTATCCTATTGAAAATTTAAAATTCTTTTATACTTCTAATCCTAAGGATGTCAAATTTATTTAGGATTTTTGTGTTGAGATTTATGTATAAATTAGATTAAATAGAATAGTTGGCATGTTTACAAACTCCTTGTGACTTAAAATTCATTCATAATTTGGCATTATCTGTTATAAGCTCTAGGCAATGGACATATATATATACACACACCTAATGAGTTATAGACATATACGATATCTGAGCCACATTCCTTATTCTACATAAAGTCTTTTAGTTCAAGAAAAATCAATTTGGAAGAATTCTTTAATTTATTGTACAAATAATTATTTATTTTATATACGTACAACTATTAAATTACAGAACCCATGCATCGAACGTGTGTATATATATATATATATATTGCATTTTGCTTTTCTAGATAAGAACTTCAATTCATTTGATATTTTGAACGAGGTTTTATTATATTGTATTTTTTTTATTCTTATCATGATTTTTATTCGCACAAGATGTTTATATATATATATATAGTAAGTTCCTCAATTTTGGCAAGATTTCTCTAATTTTAGTTAAATATTTTTTTTGTTATGCAATATTGAAAATATCTAATTACCAGAATTTATTATTGCATAGTTGATGTTACTTTTTTTTGGCATGTTTTCTGTTATATGACTAAGCATATAAATTTATTGTTTGCAGTACTATAACGAATATTAACAAATCTATATTACTTTTAATATATCTTTGTAACCATAGATTTTTTTACTGAAAATACTGGATTCAATTGATAAAATATATGAGGCACATAGATTTTAAGTTTGTATCTATGTTAATCGAATCTCCATCTAAAAATTGATTGAATTTAATTGGAAAAAGCGGTCATAATGACTAATCAAGGATATATTAAATCATTTACTTAAAAATTGATTAAAAGATATTTGAAAGATTATGCAGAGAAATGGTGACAAATTTCTAGCACAAATTTGTGTTTAAACACATGTAGAAACTAAGACTTTTGTTTCAACGGATCCGATTAAAAATTATATTATTGAAATCACTATACATTTGAATATTTAAAACTATTATATGCTAAAAAATTTTATTTCAAACAAATCTTGTTACAGATTATATTGTTGAAATTGATTTTCTACGAATCTAGCTAGGCTCACATATTAAATATTAAGTATAAATAATTTTTTTAGTTCCATATGTAATTAAGAATTTTTTCTGAGAATAATAATACGTGTGTGGTCATATCATGTACAAAAAAATAATTAATAGATTTATCATTTCCTAAGTTTATAGTTAATATTGTTTAGTTAATAATATGTTTTGAATTTCATTCTAAAAAAAATTTAAAATTTGAACATTATATATTACAGTGAATAATCAAGCTAAAAATTTAAACCAATAGTTAAGTACATATGCTATCAAATATAGTTAGCAACACTTACTTAGATGGACAATGGAATCACTTTAAGAAAGTTTATGCATCTTAACTAGTCACTAATAATGAATCATCTTTGCAAAAGAATAAATATGGAGTTAAAAAAAGAAGAAGAAATTATCAAATAATCTGGATATTTAGATATTAGTAATGGCAAAAGGATAGGTTTGAGATTATCAAATAATCTGGATGAGTTGGAGAAATAATCTTGTCGATAAAAAGTTTAGGGTTTTTCATCGATGAAAAAAAATATATTTTTAATAATTTCAACATAATACTTAGTTAATATATAATGAAAAAATAAATATTAAATCCAACTTTACCATAGCTTTGATACATACGAAAATATAAATGAAATAATAAACCTATTTTAGGAAATTAATTGTTTAAAAAACATAGTTAGCAAAACCAAATATATACGGGCTATCCACAAGGCCAGAGCCCAGGGGCAGCAGGCGTGTTCTCGTTTCCTCTTCACGTCAGTGTCAGTGAAAAAAAGCTCCATTGGGTTTGGTCAGTTCTCTTTCAGCAATCATTAAAAGAGAAAAAATAAAATAAAAATCCAGCACTAAAAATCAGTAAATTATAAATTAGTTCTTTTATTAAATAAAAAAATTAGTCTTGTTTATTTTAAAAAATAATTACTTAATTTTCAAATAGTATTGGCCATATTTTAAAAAATTAGTCTTGTTTATTTTAAATATTTTTTGTTATCATCAATTTTCTATAATATTTTTTAAAAAAACCCTTCAGCACTAAAAACGAGTAGATTATAAATTAGACATTTTTAAAAACAAATTAATTCATCCGGTTTGTTTCAAAAATTAATTATTTAATTTTTGATTAGTATTAATGATACTTAATTTAATAATATT
Organism: Dovyalis caffra; assembly: GCA_963924115.1. Lineage (NCBI taxonomy): Eukaryota > Viridiplantae > Streptophyta > Magnoliopsida > Malpighiales > Salicaceae > Dovyalis > Dovyalis caffra. Next base: position 15,817,613 of record CAWUPB010001194.1, on the reverse strand, counting down.
TTTCTTCAAAAAAATTTATTCTTTTCTTATCAATCTTTTTATAATATTTATTTATTTTCTAAAATAAAAATAAATAAAAAATTAAATAATTAGTTTTTTTTAAATAAGAAAAAGAAATCAATTCGTTTTTTATTTTTAAAACTAAAAAGATTAAATTTATAATTTACTCCACTAAAAATTGTGCATTAGGATAAGTACATTTTGGTAAAGTAAGGTAAAAGAAAAGAAAGAAACGAGGATTCCGGTTTCTCGTTGCAACCGGTCCAAGCAATACGCTGTCGGCTCCACGCAATTAATTTAAGGCAATTACTTGTTACTACGTGGCAATATACATACATACATACATATATATATATATCTTTAAAAAAAAAATTGCCGAGTCAGTGGGAACCACTCTTGAAACTTTGAAAACAACGAGTGATATTTGATAACTCATTTAAATAGCTTAAAAAATTAAATTATATTATTTAATATAAAAAATTTGTTTGATAACCTAAATAATCTAATAGTAAAAATTTAAGTTCAATCAAAATCTACTTAATCGGATAAGTTAAAATTTTTAACTTATTACTTTTTTATCAATACATTCAGTTGAAAGATTTTTAAAACTTTTTAAATATAACTATATCATCCTTATATATTTTTATAACTTTAAATATACAAATCAACTGAAAAACAATTTTTACTATCCCATTGCTAAAATAGAGGAGACTTTCTCCATTATGGGTGTTATCATCTCGGAATTTGAAACGTCAATTAATATTATCTTATATCATATTTATTTATTTTTCAATAGTTATTTTTATTGAATTTTTATTTATTTAAATACATAAATACATTTATATATATATATATATATATATATATATATATATATAAAAAATATCATGTTACAATTATAAGGTTAAAATTATCATGTACATAGTTTTAATATGTTCAGTAATAATAATATGTTCAGTAATAGTACTTATCAAACAAACTTATTATATTCAATATTTAATTTTTGATAAATACAAAATAACTTATCAGAAACATATTTAATACTTAAAATTTAATACCCAATAAATTCAGTATTTAATTTTAAGTTTTATCAAACTACCCTTGACTGTTTGCTGCCATCTTATTCTTTGAGAAAAAGTCACCGTTTATAAGCGTCAAATATCTACAGCATTCGTAATTACATCCTCCTCTGTCTTTGCCTCTGGTCTGCCACACGAACGACATTGATTCCAGGTACCCCTCCTTTCCTGTCTTTCAAATTCTTCGTCATGTTTTTTTATTTATGCAACTTTTTTATTTTAGATTTTGGAAGTACATGATTTTCAAACTAAAGTCAAGATTTAAAGCTGTCTTTTATTTGAGATAAAAAAGAGTAGGAGACTAGAAAATGATTATGAAGCTTGAATGAATCTCTTATTTGCTGGTTGATTTGATTCTTGAATAAAATATACAGCACAAAGGTTAATGCAGAGCGATGTAGTTATGATTGGTAGATCTGAAATGCAAGTGTCTTCCTGGAGAAAAAAAGAAAAAAGAAAAGATAGAAGCCAAACTAAGAGTTAAACAGTTCAAAGTTTTTGGTGATGATTAGTACCTTTTAACTTGGTTAATTTAGTTTTTTCTATTAGCCTGGCTATATTTTTGTTTTCCATAATTGATTCTTTGACGTTGGTGTAGTTAATTTGGTAGGATTTTTACTAGATTAATTAGGTTGTGTCTCACAGGGCTAGCTCTTGAAAAGAATATGCTGCTGCTGACTTCTAGATTGCGGTTGCAATTGTTTCGGTTCGTAATTGCATTAGTTTTAGTCTTAAGCTATGTGGAAAATGGGAGTGTGGGTTTAACAAGCACTTTTGTTCGCGAGCAATGGTCAGCGGCTGATATTCCTCTTGGCGATGAAGTATTTGCAATTCCAAAAGGTTATAATGCTCCACAGCAAGTGAGTCTCGCACTTTTTGCTGAATGTTAGTTCAAAGCCTTGCTTTCTGTTGATGTTAATAATGACCTGATTAGTTTGTTAATTGTTAGGTGCACATCACTCAAGGCGATTATGATGGGAAGGCTGTAATAATCTCTTGGGTTACACCTGATGAACCGGGTTCTAATACTGTAAAATATGGCACATCGGATAAGAGATATGATTTTAGTGCTGAGGGCGTTGTTACTAACTACACCTTTTACAAATACAAGTCTGGCTACATTCATCACTGTCTTGTTGATGGGCTTGAGGTAAAATATTCATTTGAACTACGTGTTTGTTTTGATTTTTGAATGGTCTCAGTTTTGAGGTTTAACATGTCTGTCTTTTTAGTATGACGCCAAGTATTACTACAAGATCGGAGAAGGTGACTCTTCTCGTCAGTTTTGGTTTCGAACACCCCCAGAGATTGATCCGGATGCTTCCTACACATTTGGAATTATTGGTAAGATATTTTGCAACTTTTTAACAATAACAGAGTTGAATTTTTTTAGAGTAATTATTGGATTTTGCTTCAATAAGATGTTTTTTCAATCAATAGTCCATTTTTTCAACAGCAGGTAGTTTGATACTGAGCAATGGAATGCAGTGGTCGGAAGAACATGTTTCTTAGTTTCAGATCACATGTGTTTTAGATTTTTCTCATTCTGTAATGGTTTCTGTATGTTCTTTAGGTGATTTGGGTCAAACATATAATTCCCTTTCCACTCTCGAGCATTACATGCAGAGTGGGGGACAGACTCTTTTATTTGCTGGTGATCTCTCTTATGCTGATAAATATCAATACAATGATGTTGGAATTAGATGGGATTCATGGGGCCGTTTTGTTGAGCGAAGTGCTGCGTATCAACCATGGATTTGGTCAGCTGGGAACCATGAGATTGAGTACATGCCAGACATGGTAATCTCAAACTTTTTCACCTTATATTTTCTTTTCTAGTTTTTATGCTCTTGCCATTGATACATCGTTTCCTGTTTTTTTACTGCTCCAGTTTCAACACATGTCTAATCTTTGGCATTTTTGTTAGTAATACATCCTCTTTGCTTTCATGCTTGTCGACTCACACGCAAATCCTCTTGCTCCAGGAGGAGGTCCTTCCATTTAAATCATTTCTGCATAGATTTGCTACTCCTCATACAGCCTCAAAGAGCACCAATCCTCTTTGGTATGCTGTACGCCGTGCATCTGCTCACATCATTGTCCTCTCCAGCTATTCTCCATTTGGTAATCTATTATTCACTGTGTTTTGGTGGCTAGTAGTACCTAGTCTGTTCCTTAGATGAATCTCCAGCGATGGCAACTGTTGTTGATAATTTAATACTTCCTATTCTTAGTTCATGTAGATTATACCATGTTACCTAAGTCATATGTTTTTTGGTCCTAACCAATATGGTTATATGTTTATTTATTTATTAACCAGTGAAATATACTCCTCAATGGAGGTGGCTTAGAGAAGAATTGACAAGAGTCAACAGGGAGAAAACACCTTGGCTCATTGTTATCATGCATGTGCCCATCTACAACAGTAATGCAGCCCACTATATGGAAGGTGAAAGCATGCGAGCTGTCTACGAAAGCTGGTTTGTCAAAGCCAAAGTCGACTTCATTTTTGCGGGTCATGTTCATGCCTATGAACGATCAGTACGTACATACTTTCCTCATTTTTGTGCTTTCTGTAGACCTATCTATAATTGATCATAGTTATATAGCTAATAAACTTGGGTATTTGTACCTTTCTCTTACACCAAATGTAAATCTCATTTGATCATCCTCCTGAAACATCAGAGTCCCGAAGAACATTCATTTACAAAGTTTTTATTGGAAAAAGGAGCTAATTCCTGAAATAGATCGTTGGAGATTGCAAGCTGGCATGCAGCTCCTATACTTGAATCAACCCAGCCTCATGGTTAAGAAAAAAATTTAGCCCACACAACAATTTTGAATACCCTGCCATTCCTATTCCAAGAATTAAGTAACATGAAGATAGTATAAAAGAAAACGCACTACATATTTTCCTCTTGTTTATTTCATGATGCATGATGCTCCCAAAATTAAGTGCCTTCACTGAGCTGTGAAGCAGAAGCCATGGAGTTGCAACCCCTTATATCCTAATCCCAATGGTGCTGTATATTGTTTTATGCACTAATTTTGCATTTATCAAGTCTTTCCTTATCTCAGAATGAGTATTCTCAATTTACAGTATCGTATCTCAAATATACATTATAACGTGTCATCTGGTGACCGTTATCCTGTTCCTGACAAATCAGCACCAGTGTACCTAACTGTTGGAGATGGGGGAAATCAGGCAGGTCTTTCTGGGAGGTGAGGCAAATCCTACTGTTTAAGCTTAGGCAAATCTAACTAATTCAAATACAGGTTCCCTATTAACTGTTGACATTTATAATTAGGTTCTTGGACCCACAACCAGAATACTCTGCATTCAGAGAAGCTAGTTATGGTCATTCTACCTTGGAGATCAGGAACAGAACACATGCATTCTACCATTGGAACAGAAATGATGATGGAAAGCCTGTAAGAACCGATTCTGTAATTTTCCACAACCAATACTGGTATGTATGATCTCTTTGCCTTCCCTTTTTGTTCAAGAATTCTAGATACTAGTGTTAATGATTTTGATATTTCTCAAGCATTAGATAAGTATTATAGTTGCATTGGGAAGTCGGCATTGTGTACTCTCACTTTTTGAAGAAAGATGAAGTTTCTAATGAAGATAGAGGAAGCCATTTTCTAAGGTATCAAATATCAGATGGGCAACAAAATTGATGCAAAAATCTTGTACAATATAGCTAATTCATTCGCTCATTAGTACACTAATAAAACAATCTATATGGAATTCTATTCATAAAAATCAAGCTAGTACAATAACTTTATCATCTGCGTTTGAGTAACATAATATCATGTATATACTTCAAAGTGATCGCCACTCATCATTGGCTATCCGTTGTCCATAACTTCTTTCATGGATGTGGTTCGATTTACTCCATGACTGTGAGCTCTAAATGAATTGTTATGTAGGGCAAGCAATCTGCACAGAAGGTGACATGTCAAGGCCAGGGGACATGTTAGTTACTGAAGACGATGGATAGAAAGGTTTCATGGATTTGTGCACTTCTGTGCATATCGAGTCAGAGAAGTAAATAATTTGCACTCCTGGATTTGCCACTGCTGTATTATAATGATTGCGAGATGCCATCAACTTGGACTGTTGGCAGAAATATTTTGGGGATCAAGATTAACTACATTCGTAGTAAATGGCCATTTTCAGTCTGCTGAACTTGCCAACATTGAATGTGAATTCATCATTTTACTGCCAAAAAAAAAAATTGTTAACGAGCCCTCACTACTAGAGCTACTAGAGGTTATTATGTTGATTTTCCTGAAATATTCCTTGATTTCTCAGACACTTAATAATGACACATTGTTGGTCACTATATGGCAGAAATATCAGCTCAACTCTAACGTATAGTAGCTAGGTCATCTCTGAGGTCTAGAAAGAGGGGACAGCAAAAGTAACTCTTGAGGTGATATTCTGAACATCTTACATGATCTAAATTTGCATTTGAATTGAGCTTAAAATGGGTAATTGAGGATTTATAGGAAAGTTTACTGCATGTTTTGGAGTTAGAAATCAAGGGACAGAAGTAGTCACAAATAAGCATCCTTTTGCTTTCGTGGAGAATGTCCAGTAATAATGTCTTTTAACCAAATTTAATTCAAAAACTCATTTATTATTTAATCAAACCTATTATCTTGCACGTTTTTCACACCGATAACAGTTAATGTCGACTTCTAACATTTCATTCCATCCCTTAAATGTCCTTTACAACCTTAGCATTTTAGGGTTTAAAACTTGTACTCTTGGTAATGAAAGAAAAAAATAGATAGAGCACAATTGGGAAAGACGATAAGAAAGGAATATATTGAAAATAATAATAATAATAAAATAGAGGCAAAAAGTGAATATTTGTTTATATAGCATTTGATTCGTAAGAAAATAGAAATTAAAAAATTAGAGATTTATAACACATAAAATTGATAAAAAATGGTTTTTAAAATGTCAAATAATAAGCTTTTCAAACTAAAATTTAGGCGGAAAATATATTACATGTGAAAATTATGTAAAAAGCTTTTTGAATGGATTATATATATATATATATAAGGACAGCAGGAAATTTCTTGCTAGGAAATTAATGTCTTTTTTGCATGTAGCCACGTACGCAGCCAAAGATAAATTTGGTTTTTGTTAAAAAAAAGAAGTGTTTAAGGAAAGATCTAATCCAAAAAACCGCCTAACAAAACAATGTTCTGCGTGGTAAAAATAAAATCAGCAAGACAAAACCAATTAGTAGTTTTGTATTATTTTAAGTAATGTCCTAAAACGGTGCAATATTGAAAATATCAAATTGCCAAAATTTATTATTGTAGCTGATGTTATTATTATTATTTTTTTTGGCAAGTTTTTTTCTATATCACTAACCATATAAATTTATTGTTTGCAGTACTATAATGAATATTAACAAATCCATATTAATTTTAATATATTTTTGAAACCATATATTTTTTTCATTGAAAATACTGGATTCAACTGAGAAAATATATGAGGTACATAGATTTTAAGTTTCTTGCTATGTTAATCGAATCACGATCTAACAATTGATTGAATTTAAGAAATTTTTAAAAACATTTATAACTCGAAGTGTTAATCCACTGTAACATTCACTATTTATGGAGACTTTCATTAAGTTTTGATGATCAAAATGGGCTGAGTTTTTATATTATTTACTTCCATGTCACTGAGTGCTTTTCCGATTTTACTTTGTTGTCCCTCTTAGTAGCGTTATGTTTGGTTGGATGTGTGCCTTCTTGTGGTATTTACTTATCTTCTTCTAGAATGCATTTAACGTCTTGCTTTTTCTACCTTTGTTTCTTCTCTAATTTTTCTTCTTCTACCAGATTTCTTTTCTCGCGATCGAGGGCCACGTTTTTGCTTTGTTGGCAGCTAATTTTTTCATCCTTGAATTCCAACTTGGACATGGTTTGGTTTCTGGGTTCTGGTTGCTTATGGATTTTGATTTGTTTTTTTCTTCTTCGCCTAATTTTTTCTCTGCTTGGTTCAGTTGGTTTTTGACCGAATATTTTTTATTCTTTCTCTGCAATTTGTGTGGGAATTTTCTTCCATTTTTTTCCACACGGCATCTTCTCAACAATTTTTTGCATTTTTTTCTTCTTTTTCCGCCAGATAAGCCTTCTTAATTTTTCTTTTTTATAATTTATAATTGTTTTTTTTTTTTTTGGTGGGTGTGTTCTGGTCGTTTATTTTGCTCCATTTATTGTTCTATATAAGACGCTTTCTTAGTTGTGCCCTCTGTTATTTGCTTTTTAGAGTAATTCACAAATTTTATATGCTTTGCTTCTAGGAAATCAAGTTTTTGCTAGATGTTTGGTGCTGAGTTGTTTGGGTTCTTTTGTTTGTGTTTCAGTCTTCTGCAGCTGGAAGGTATTTACTCATTCTCTATATGATGTGTGAGTTCATGATTTTCATTTTTCATTTGTTTAATATTGTGTCAGAGTTAAAGACTAAAATTCAAAAAAAATAAAAAAATCATTGACTATTAGTAGTTTTGTTATCACTTTGTCATAAAAAGAAAATAATCAAAATCAATCAAAATAAAAAACCGATAAATTCTTGATTTTTTCAATTCACGCCAAAATCTGATCTAAGGAGTCCTTTCTTTTGACTAATAATTAATAAAGAAAACGCATTTAAATAACTTACCATTGGAGAAGCCTGTATGAAAGGCTTCAATCCTGATGCCTTCAAAATCTGTAAACATCCTTTCATCCTATTTTTTACTTATTATTATTGATGAATGAATCAAGGAACTTACATGTTTTTTCTTTTTATTATTTTTTTAATATTAGACCATTAGTATTAATCAATATTCAATAAAAATAAGCCAATTTTATTTAATAAAACCTGCAATAAAATGATATTTCAATTACAAAAATGGTGGAATCAAGAAGGGACGAAAAAAAAAAAAACTAGGTGTTGTTCAGTAGCGGTGGTAGTTAATACACAATAAATAAATAAATATATTATTATTTTGAAAAAAATATTATTTTTATTCTCATCTTTTAAGTGAGAATGTTATTATTTTGAAAAAAATATTATTTTTATTCTAATCTTTTAAGTGAGAATGAAGTTGCGTGTAATTTTTATTTTCATTCATATTAATTATTCTCTTTTCCACTTCATTCTTTTCAACAAAACAATTATAATGTAGAAATAAAACTTCTATTCTCATTTTCACTACTCCATTATTTATAACCAAACAACATCTTAGTGTGTTTTATTGCTCATATTTTTTTAATACCATACCCTTTCTATCTTTTGTTTATTTTTGTATTTTTTCTAATATTCTATCTTTTTCTAAATAGGGTACTATATTATTTTTTGAAAAAAATTAACTATATGCACAAGTCAACGTGGTAGTTTTATTTATAATTTATTTATTGAAATATGAACTGAATTATAAATTTATTTATTGTTATTTATGTACAAGAACAAAGAAATTAACATGCATGATATTATTTAGTAGATTTTTAATCATTTGAAAATCGAGATGCAGTGACTCAAAAGGATTTTGTTTGATTTATTTAATAATCTCGAATCGAAAGGATTGTTAATCTAAATTTATGTATACGTCTTAAAATACAGTGTAATGGGCAGTAGCACTTATAACACACTCACATTTAAAATAAAGATAATGTGCGAAGTCCTTAACTTGTAGATTTAGAATGGAAGTTTGATTTGTTGATGAATATTATAATCTCTAGAGATTTATCTTATTTATTTATTTATTTTATATAGTTTTTAGAGATTTATGTATTTTGATTGATATGTAAGCATTTTTTTTAATTGATAATATAAATTAGTAATTTTAGGCATTTAGTAGTTTGTTTATATATATATATATATATATATATATAGATATTCTTGCTCATGTTTTTTAATGAGAGGCTCTTGCTATTTTTTTTTTTAGAAATTTCATATAACACTCAATTTAGTATGTTTTTTTTTTGTTTGTAATGTTTTTAATCCGTCCTTATATACATATTGATGAATTAAATGTATGTGCTCTTTTTTTTTTAATCTTATTAAGATATACCTTAAATTCATTTTTTTTTAATGTTACCTAAGATTGAGAGATATAAACTCCATGTATATTTTATTTTTCTAGAACTTTTTAAGCATTTTTCTTGATTCTAGTGGATATATGATTTTTTGAGTTGATAGTATCAATTAAGGTTAAGCAAATTTGTGTTGGTATTTGATTAAAAAATAAAATTAATGATTTCTAATATTCCTAGGGATGTTGGTTAACACGTGTATCAGTGTTTGATTGAGAACTTAATTTTTTCATGATTTCTAATTCGAAAGATGTTGTTTGTTTTTAATATTATCCTCTTGAAATTTTTAAAATTTTAAATTCTTTTATATTTCTAATCCTAAGGATTTCAAATTTATTTAGGATTTTTTGTGTTGAGATTTATTTATAAATTAGATTAAATAGAATAGTTGGCATTTGTACAAACTACCTGTGACTTAAAATTCATTCATAATTTGGCTTTATCTGTTATCATTCTTAGGCACAGCGCGCGCGCACATATATATATATATATATATATATATATATATATATACCTAAGGAGTTATATACATATACAATATTTGAGCCACATTCATTATTTTACATAAAGTCTTTTAGTTTAACAAAAATCAAATTGGAAGAATTCTTTTATTTATTGTACAGATAATTATTTATTTTACATACATACAACTACTAAATTACAGAACCCATGCATCGAACGTATTTTTTATATATTTTTTTACTTTTGCTTTTCTAGATAAGAACTTCAATTCGTTTGATATTTTGAACGAGGTTTTATTATATAATATTTTTTTTCCTTCTTACTATGATTTTTATTCGCACAAGATGTTATATATGCAGATGCAGAAAATAATAAGTTCCTCAATTTTGACAAGATTTTTCTAATTTTAGTTTAAGTTTTTTTTTAATGCAATATTGACAATATCTAATTGCCAGAATTTGTTATTGTATAGTTGATGTTATTATTATTATTTTTTTTGCATGTTTTCTATTATATGACTAAGCATATAGATTTATTGTTTGCAGTATTATAATGAATATTAACAAATCTATATTACTTTTAATATATTTTTGTGACCACAGATTTTTTTACTGAAAATACTGGATTCAATTAATAAAATATATGGGGTACATAGATTTTAATTAAGTTTGTTACTATGTTAATCGAATCACCATCTGAAAATTGATTGAATTTAATTGGAAAAAGTGTTCACAATGACTAATCAACGATATATTAAATCATTTACTTAAAAACTGATTAAAATATATTTGAAAGATTATGTAGAGAAATGGTGACAAATTTCTAGCACATTTGTGTTTAAACACATGTAGAAATTAAAACATTTCTTTCCACGGATCTGATTAAAAATTATATTATTGAAATCACTATATTAAAAGTATTTTTTCCATTATATGCCAAAAAAAATTTATTTCAAACAAATCTTGTTACAAATTATATTGATGAAATTGATTTTCTACGAATCTAGGTTCACATATTAAATATCAAGTATAAATAAATTTTTTAGTTCCATATCACGTAATTAAGTATTTTTTCTGTGAATAATAATACGTGTGGTTATATCATATACAAAAACATAATTAATGGATTTATCATTTCCTAAGTTTATAGTTAATATTGTTTAGTTAATAATATATTTTAAATCTCACTCTAGAAAAGTTAAAAACTGGATATTATATATTACAGTAAATAATCAACTGAAAATTTAAACCTATAGTTACATATGCTATCAAATATAGTTAGCAACGCTCATTTAGATGGACTATGGATTCACTTAAAGAAAGTCAATTCATCTTAATTAGTCGCTAATAATGAATTATCTTTGCAAAAGAATAAATATGGAGTTAAAAAAAGAAGAAGAAAGAAATTATCAAATAATCTGGATATTTTGATATTAGTAATGGCAACATCCGGTTTGAGATTAGTTATGCATCCCATGAATTAGTAAATTAGTCATTTTATTTTTTAAAAAACTAAACTTTCAGCACTAAAAATCAGTAAATTATAAATTAATCATTTTATTTTTTTTAAAAATTAAGTAGTCTTATTTATTTTAAAAATTAATTATTTAATCTCTTGAATAATATTGATCGTATTTAATTTAATATCATTTTATTTTAAAAAATAATTTTTCTCATCATCAATTTTCTATTATATTTACTAAAAAACCTTTCAGCGCTAAAAATGAATAGATTATAATTAGTCATTTTTAAAAACAAATTAATTCATCCGGCTTTTTTTAAAAATTAATTATTTAATTTTTTGATTAATGTTGATGATACTTAGTTTAATAATTTTTTTCAAAAAAACATATTCTTTCATCATCGATCTTTTTATAATATTTATTTATTTATTTTGTAAAAAAATAATTAAAAACCATAAAATGAATAAAAAATAAATAATTAATTAAAATAAGAAAGAGTAATCAATTCGTTTTTTAAATTAAAAAGACTAATTTATAATTTACTCCACTGAAAATTGTGCATTAGGACAAGTACATTTTGGTAAAGTAAGGTAAAGGAAAAGAAAGAAACGAGGATTCGGCTTTCTCGTTGAAACAGGTCCAATCAATACGCTGTCGGCTCCACGCAATTGATTTAAGGCAATTATTTGTTACTACGTGGCAGTATACGATTGGTCTATCTATCTTTTTTAAAAAATTGCCGAGTCAGTGGGGGCCACTCTTGAAACTTTGAAAACAACGACTGCATAACTGTTTGCTGCTATCTTACTCTTTGAGAAAAAGTCACCGTTTATAACCGTCAAATATCTACAGCATTTGTAATTACATCCTCCTCTGTCTTTGCCTCTGGTCTGCCATACGAACGACATTGATTCCAGGTACCCCCTCCTTTCCTGTCTTTCAAATTCTTCGTCATGTTTTTTTATTTATGCAACTTTTTTATTTTAGATTTTGGAAGTACATGATTTTCAACTTAAAATCAAGATTTAAAGCTGTCTTTTATTTGAGATAAAAAAGAGTAAGAGACTAGAAAAAGATTATGAAGTTTGAACGGATCTCTTATTTGTTGGTTGATTTGATTCTTGAATGAAAATATACAGCACAAAGGTTACTGCAGAGCGATGTAGTTATGATTGGTAGATCTGAAATGCAAGTTTCTTCCTAGAGAAAAAAGAAAGATGGAAGCCAAACTAAGGGTTAAACAGTTCAAAGTTTTTGGTGATGATTAGTACCTTTTAACTTGGTTAATTTAGTTTTTTCTGTTAGTCTGTCTATATTTTTGTTTTCGGTAATTGATTCTTTGACGTTGCTGTAGTTAATTTGGTAGGATTGTTACTGGATTAATTAGGTTGTGTCTCACAGGGCTAGCTCTTGAAAAGAATATGCTGCTGCTGACTTCTAGATTGCGGTTGCAATTGTTTCGGTTCGTAATTGCATTAGTTTTAGTCTTTAGCTATGTGGAAAATGGGAGTGTGGGTTTAACAAGCACTTTTGTTCGCAAGCAATGGTCAGCGGCTGATATTCCTCTTGGCGATGAAGTATTTGCAATTCCAAAAGGTTATAATGCTCCACAGCAAGTGAGTCTCGCACTTTTTGCTGAATGTTAGTTCAAAGGCTTGCTTTCTGTTGATGTTAATAATGACCTGATTAGTTTGTTAATTGTTAGGTGCACATCACTCAAGGTGATTATGATGGGAAGGCTGTAATAATCTCTTGGGTTACACCTGATGAACCGGGTTCTAATACTGTAAAATATGGCACATCGGATAAGAGATATGATTTTAGTGCTGAGGGCGTTGTTACTAACTACACCTTTTACAAATACAAGTCTGGCTACATTCATCACTGTCTTGTTGATGGGCTTGAGGTAAAATATTCATTTGAACTACGTGTTTGTTTTGATTTTTGAATGGTCTCAGTTTTGAGGTTTAACATGTCTGTCTTTTTAGTATGACGCCAAGTATTACTACAAGATCGGAGAAGGTGACTCTTCTCGTCAGTTTTGGTTTCGAACACCCCCAGAGATTGATCCGGATGCTTCCTACACATTTGGAATTATTGGTAAGATATTTTGCAATTTTTTAACAATAACAGAGTTGAATTTTTTTAGATTAATTATTGGATTTTGCTTAAATAAGATGTTTTTTCAACCAATAGTCCATTTTTTCAACATCAGGTATTTTGATACTGAGCAATGGAATGCAGTGGTCGGAAGAACATGTTTCTTAGTTTCAGATCACATGGGTTTTAGATTTTTCTCATTCTGTAATGGTTTCTGTATGTTCTTTAGGTGATTTGGGTCAAACATATAATTCCCTTTCCACTCTCGAGCATTACATGCAGAGTGGGGGACAGACTCTTTTATTTGCTGGTGATCTCTCTTATGCTGATAGATATCAATACAATGATGTTGGAATTAGATGGGATTCATGGGGCCGTTTTGTTGAGCGAAGTGCTGCATATCAACCATGGATTTGGTCAGCTGGGAACCATGAGATTGAGTACATGCCAGACATGGTAATCTCAAACTTTTTCGCCTTATATCTTCTTTTCTAGTTTTTATGCTCTTGCCATTGATATATCGTTTCCTGTTTTTTTACTGCTCTAGTTTCAGCACGTCTAATCTTTGGCATTTTTGTTATTAATACATCCTCTTTGCTTTCATGCTTGTCGACTCACACGCAAATCCTCTTGTTCCAGGAGGAGGTCCTTCCATTTAAATCATTTCTGCATAGATTTGCTACACCTCATACAGCCTCAAAGAGCACCAATCCTCTTTGGTATGCTATACGCCGTGCATCTGCTCACATCATTGTCCTCTCCAGCTATTCTCCATTTGGTAATTCATTATTCACTGTGTTTTGGTGGCTAGTACCCAGTCTGTTCCTTGGATGAATCTCCAGGGATGGCAACTATTGTTGATAATTTAATGCTTCCTATTCTTAGTTCATGTAGATTATACCATGTTACCATAAGTCATATGTTTTTTGGTCCTAACCAATATGGTTATTTATTTATTAACCAGTGAAGTATACTCCTCAATGGAGGTGGCTTATAGAAGAATTGACAAGAGTCAACAGGGAGAAAACACCTTGGCTCATTGTTATCATGCATGTTCCCATCTACAACAGTAATGCAGCCCACTATATGGAAGGTGAAAGCATGCGTGCTGTCTACGAAAGCTGGTTTGTCAAAGCCAAAGTCGACTTCATTTTCGCTGGTCATGTTCATGCCTATGAAAGATCAGTATGTACAGACTTTCCTCATTTTCATGCTTTCTGTAGACCTATCTATAATTTATCATAGTTATATATAGCTAATAAACTTGGATATTTGTACCTTCCTGTTACACCAAATGTAAATCTCATTTGATCATCCTCCTGAAACTTCACACAATCCCGAAGAACATTCATTTACAAAGTTTTTACTGGAAAAAGGAGCTGATTCTTGACATAGATCTTCGGAGATTGCAAGCTAGCATGCAGCTGCTATACTTGTGACTCAACCCAGCCTCATGGTTAAGAAAAAATTTAGCCCAACCCGACAATTTTGAATACCCTGCCATTCCTATTCCAAGAATTAAGCAACATGAAAACAGCATAAAAGAAAAAGCACTACATATTTTTCTCTTGTTTATTTCATGATGCATGATGCTCCCAAAATTAAGTGCCTTGACTGAGCTGTGAAGCAGAACCCATGGAGTTGCAACCCTTCATAGTCTAATACTAATGATGCTGTATATTGTTTTACGCACCAATTTTGCATTTATCAAGTCTTTCCTTATCTCAGAATGAGTATTCTCGATTTACAGTATCGTATCTCAAATATACATTATAACGTGTCAACTGGTGACCGTTATCCTGTTCCTGACAAATCAGCACCAGTGTACCTAACTGTTGGAGATGGGGGAAATCAGGAAGGTCTTGCTGGGGGGTGAGGCAAATCCTACTGTTTAAGTTTAGGCAAATCTAACTAATTCAAATACAGGTTCCCTGTTAACTGTTGACATTTATAATTAGGTTCTTGGACCCACAACCAGAATACTCTGCATTCAGAGAAGCTAGTTATGGTCATTCTACCTTGGAGATCAGGAACAGAACACATGCATTCTACCATTGGAACAGAAATGATGATGGAAAGCCTGTAAGAACCGATTCTGTAATTTTCCACAACCAATACTGGTACGTATCATCTCTTTGCCTTCCCTTTTTGTTCAAGAATTCTAGATACTAGTGTTAATGATTTTGATCTTTCTAAAGCATTAAATAAGTATTATAGTTGCATTGGGAAGTCGGCATTGTGTACTCTCACTTTTTGAGGAAAGGTGAAGTTTCTAATGAAGATAGAGGAATCCATTTTCGAAGTTATCAAATGTCAGATGAGCAACAAAATTGATGCAAAAATCTTGTATAATATAGCTAATTCTTTCGCTCATTACTACACTAATAAAACAATCCATATGGAACTCTATTCATAAAAATCATGCTAGTAAAATAACTTTATCATCTGCATTTGAGCAACATAATAGCATGTATATACTTCAAAGAGATTGCCACTCATCGTTGGCTATCCAGTGTCCATAACTTCTTTCATGGACGTGGTTCGATTACTTGATCACTGTGAGCTCTAAATGAATTGTTATGTAGGGCAAGCAATCTGCATAGAAGGAGACATCTCAAGGCTAGGGGACATGTTAGTTACTGAAGATGATGGATAGAAAGGTTTCATGGATTTGTGCACTTCTGTGCATATCGAGGCAGAGCAGTAAATAATTTGCACTCCTGGATTTGCCACTGCTATATTATAAAGATTGGGAGATGCTATCAACTTGGACTGTTGGCAGAAATATTTTGGGGATCAAGATTAATGGCCATTTTCAGTCTGCTGAGCTTGCCAACATTGAATGTAAATTTATCATTCTACTGCCAAAACAAATTGTTAATGAGCCCTCACTACTAGAGCTACTAGAGGTGATTAGGTTGATTTTCCTGAAATATTCCTTGATTTCTCAGACAGTCAATAATGACACATTGTTGGTCAGTATATTGTTTCGGACTCCATTGTAAATGATGATAATGTTAAATAAAATGGTCTTTTCTTTCCTCAATTTCACATCTTGTTATAGAAAGAACTTTTCCTAGCTAATATAAATATGGTCATTAGCAAAAGATCGAACTTTATCACTAGATGGATCCGAAGAAGAGTATCAGATTCCGCAAAACCCTTATCAGCTCAGCTCTCACGTATACTAGCCCTATCTCCGAGGTCCAGAAAGAGGGGCCAGCAGTAACTACTGAGGTGATATTCTGAACATCTTACATGATATAAATTTGCATTTGAATTGAGCTTAAAACGGGTAATTGAGGATTTATAGGAAAGTTTACTGCATGTTTTGGAGTTAGAAATCAAGGGAGAGAAGCAGTCACAAATAAGCATCCTTTTGCTTTCGCGGAGAATGTCCAGTAATAATGTCTTTTAACCAAATTTAATTCAAAAACTCATTTATTATTTAATCAAACCTATTATCTTGCACGTTTTTCACACCGATAACAATTAATGTCGACTTCTAACATTTCATTTCATCCCTTAAATGCCCTTTACAACCTTAACATTTTAGGGTTTAAAACTTGTACTCTTGGTAATTAAAGTAAAAAATAGATAGAGCACAGTTGAGAAAGACTATAATTAGGGAATTTATTGAAAATAATAATAATAATAATAATAATAAAATAGAGGCAAAAAGTGAATATTTGTTTATATAGCATTTGATTCATAAAAAAGTAGAAATTAAAAAATTAGAGATTTATAACACATAAAATTGATAAAAATGGCTTTTAAAATGTCAAATAATAAGCTTTTCAAACTAAAATTTAAACCAAATTACCTTCTAACCCAAGCTTGAGGAACTAATATTTGCAAGTAAATCGATGGAGTTGGTGAATGGCTATTTCTATCATTGAGAAATGGAGAAACCATGTGATTCGTGATGGGTTGCATATTTGTATATCAAACTTCCAATCTTTTGCATGGACGATAATTTCCTACTTCTAGAAAATAGGAAAATATCTATTTGTATCACTGATTTTCATGTACCTTAGAAACTTTAGCATATTAATATTAACCACCATTTTCTTCTTCTTTTTTCCTTTTAGCAATTCTAACTTCTCTTTTCTTTCTGATATTTTCTCTTCTTCTCTTTCCTTTTTCTTACTCCTCATATAACAATAGAAATCTCTTCAAAACTCTCTCTTCTAGAGTTTTTGATTGAAAACTTTGTTATATTTTCATGATTTAGTTGAAGGTAATATCATAAAATTCTAACAAATCAATCAATAATCCATAAATAATATTTCATTACAAGATTCATGCTAGGAGTGAGTTTTGGTGTATATATAAGTCATTAGGCGGAAAATATATTACATGTGAAAATTATGTAAAAAGCTTTTTGAATGGATTATATATATATATAAAAGGACAGTAGGAAATTTCTTGCTAGGAAATTAATGTCTTTTTTGCATGTAGCCACGTACGCAGCCAAAGATAAATTTGGTTTTTATTAAAAAAAAGAAGTATTTAAGGAAAGATCTAATCCAAAAAACCGCCTAACAAAACAATGTTCTGCGTGGTAAAAATAAAATCAGCAAAACAAAACCAATTAGTAGTTTTGTATTATTTTAAGTAATGTCCTAAAACGGTGCGTGAGTTTCAAAAACAATTGATTGCCATGCAGAGAGTACGAAATGGTAAGTTGAATGTTTTCTTTCTCGGTCATTAATTAAATTTTTTTCTGGTACTTGATGATAAAACCGTACCTTTTGCACCTTATTGGTATATAAGTGAGATGCTTACTAGTAACTTTGTTTGTACTCTCATAATACGTTTGATTTTTGTTTTGTTTTCTTTTTAAGTTTGCTTCCTGCTTTTTTCTCTTACTATAGAGACTAGAAAGGGAAGATGGAGTTGGGTTCCATGTGGAGTTATGAAGAGGTACGTGGGTTCGTTCTACTCTCGTTTCCTCTCCGTGCTCTTGTTAACTTGGTCTGCCATTTAAGCATCTTGTTTTCCACTGTAATGGTATGTTTGCTCATTATCAGTTTTTTTCTAAAATGAGTTAATTATAGAGTGTTTCATCGGTAAGCATGAGAGTTTGGATAGTGGCTTCTTATAAAAGATTAAGATTTCAAATTCTAATAGAATAATTTTATTAAAAGTTTTGGACGTATGAATTAAAAAAAAATTCTAATAGAATAATTTTATTAAAAGTTTTGGACGTATGAATTAAAAAAAAATTCAAGAGTTCTGATATCATATATTACAATATGTAGTTAGTAGCATATTTACATTTCTATTTATAATCATGGTTATTTTTAAATTTTTTTTTTAAGTTTTGACAATGGGGTATTTTCAAATAAAAAGATGATAATGTTTTTTGTCCAAAAGAATGTGATTTACTTATCTTATATATATATATATATATATATATATATATATATATAAAGTCTGTGACTTTTTTTTTTTCCCATGAGTATGCCTTGTAAGCTGTTTTTTAGTCTTCATGTTGATTTTTTGCATGGCAGATTTTATTTTATATTTTGGATGTTGTTGTCTTTTCACGTAAAATAGTTGCTATTGATTGGCTAGAATGAGAGCCTTTGATGGTGCTTCTTTCTTTCATGCTGTTGATGTTCACATGCAATTCACAAGTAATTTCAAATTCCAAAATAGATCAATTCTAGAAAGTTAATTTTAATTATGCCATTTCAATTTTAAAATAATTTTGTTGCAAGAGTAGTTTAACGAATGTATACTACTTCACAATGCAAAATTACTCAAAACATCCAACAAAATATAAATAAGATAAATAAATTAAATACATTATAATTTTGATTCCTTCAACATGAAGCTCGTGCCTTACCTTTTTTCCCTTCCAATTTTTTTATTCTTTTCTCCTCTATATCATTCACTTTAATTAAGCTTTTCATTTCCTTTTTTTTTTTTTTTGCTAATTTTATAATTCAATAGAAATGGTAAGAGACTTAAATGCTTTACAATTTAGGTTCAATGTTAAAATTTTCCATATGTAGTGACCATCGCACTCATTTAGCAAAAACATTAATTAAAAGGGGCAAGTGTCAAATACTTTATAACATTAGGGACCATTTAAAAATTTTCCACATTGGAATTTCTGTCCCTGCCAATTCAGGATTCTGTGACTTTTATCGCATCAAGATTGGTGTCCATCTCATTGATGCCAAGGTATTGATGTTCATTTTGTGCCTCTTCGAAACCGAGGCTTCAATTTTCGTTCCGTTGCTTTATTGCGATGAAAATATTTGGTGATATTAAAATATATATTAACTATAGGTTTTTTCTGTATTTGAAATCTGTATTATATATATTGCTTTGATTGAGAACTTTTAAGTTTTTAAAATTTTTTATTTCAGATTTTTTTTGTTATAATATCATTTTTTGATAATCTTCATGTCATCTCTATTTTTCGAAATTTAATTGATGATGTTATAATAAAAAATTTAAAAAAAATAAAGGACTTCAATAGAAAAAAATTTAAAAGGTACATGGTTTAAACGTGGGAAAAACCATTATCCATATCTTTATAACTAATTAACCTGTACTGAATCTTGACAGACCATTGATGAATTGAAGCAGAAGCTTGTGTACGCCACCATTGAATTAGAGTCACTGAAAGTTGAAGCAAACGAAGAACTGAGAAAGCACAACGAGGATGTGGAGCAATTAATCACCATGCTAAAGGTTGCTTCCCAAGAAAGAGATGAGGCCAAAGCTCAACTGCAAAAACTACTTAACAATCTGATCCTTTCTAAACCTACTGAATTACTGCCAATTCTTCCTCAAGCACAATCTGGAAACCCCCTTGTAATTTCAGCTCAGGGGAACTCGAGCGTTACTGAATCTAACAGTCTATCTGATACACATAATCACAAATCACATGGCTCCTCTCCAGTGGATTCCTTCTTTGATGCAATTGCTTCACCAGATTTCTCTAGCATTAACATGGCAGAATCAAGTCAGATGGGGTTTGGGAGAAGCACATTTGTTCAAGAGTGTAATAAAGGCTCCATGTCAGCAGGTTTGGTGGCTCCGGCAGTGGCCAGGATAGATCCGGTCGATGCTGTAATCGACAATTTTGTGAAAGGAAAAGTGCTGCCTCAAAAGGGAAAGTTGTTGCAGGCTGTAACGGAAACAGGCCCTCTTCTTCAAACACTACTTCTTGCAGGCCCCCTTCCACGGTGGAGGAATCCGCCTCCACTGCGGCCGTTAAAGATCCTACCTTTTTCCATCAGTAATCAGAATACAGCGGCAAATGCAAGCTCTCCTGCTCAAACCCCACTGGCTTCATCATCGTATATTGAGTTGCGTCGTGGATCTTCAAAAACATGTTCTTCCATGTTAAATTTTGCTAGCGGTGGTTCTGGTTCAGATCTAGACAATGGATGGCTGTTAAATTTTGATGGTATCCATCAAATCCCAGCAGGAAAGCGCCAGAGGTTTTAATAAGACCCTGATACTTACTCTCTAGTAAAATCAAATTTCAATGATTCAAGGCATAATATAGTTTTGTTTTCAGGGTTTGAGTAACATAACTAGTTAACTTTCCTTCCTCTACATGAAATTCTATATTTCTACTTCCTTCTTGACAAATCAGATCATCTCTTAGAAATTTGAAGTCCACTAACATTTGACAAAATTGGAAAAGCTTAAAGAGTTCATGCACATGAAGTTGCTCTCATCAAATATTCGCCTAAAAGAAGAGGGTACAAGGACAATTTCAGCTCAAAACAGAAAGTATTTGTTGGGCGTGAAGTACTGGCTACATGCCTCAGTCAGCCATTAATGCGAGGAAATAATTAACGGGAAGAGAATCAATGGGAGTAAAATATTCATAAGCCGCAAATTAGTTGCCTCACTTCAAGACATTAGAGAATTAACTCTTGAACGGACTTGAGCTGGACTGGACTTGTCGGTGGACATGACTGGGCCTCAAAAAATATATATATATAGAAAGAGGTTATATCCATATCAAACTCTGCTTAGGATCAGGGACGAATCCAGGATTACTGAAATGGGCCAATTTTTTTTAAATTTATTTTTAAGGGGAAAAAAAAAGACTACTACTTTCTCGAGAAAATTATACTTTAATCCCTCTTGTTTTGAGGGATGAATTAATTATCCTCTTTTATTTTCAAAATTAATTAGTTATTTTTTATATTTTTAAATCTATTTATAATTTATTTTTTATCATTTTTTAATAGAAACAAATATATAGAAAAATATGAAAAAATTGATGAGAATTTTTTTATAGAATAAAAATAATATTAAATTAAACATGATCTAGTTAAAAAATTAAATAATTATTTAAAAAAACTAATTAATTTTTTTTATAAAACGGGCTGATTGATAATTTACTCATACTTTCACGAGCTTAGTATACTGCATAGTTGCGGAAACTGATGCTCTTAAATACAACCAGGACTTTTTTTTTTTTTTTTTTCCCAGAAAGGCAAGGGATGAAAATAAAGAGGGAGAGAAAAAAAATCCCTTTAAACATTTTTTTTAATTTTTAATTTGAAAAAATAAAAAAATCTAAATCGACAGATTTCTTTGCTTTAGCCCAGGAAGTTGGTCCGATTTGACTCGACAACAAAACAACAAACTTAAACCATAGCCGGTTTAGGCTTGATTTTTTTTATGTGATAGCATGTTGTTTTAAACTTGTTTATATATCAATTAAAATTAAATTTTTCTCAAAAATATTTTAAAGATACATTTTTATATCGATCTATTGTATTAAAAAAATTTAATTAATTTTCCTAGATATAGTTCAAATTTTAATTCTAGAAAGTAAAAAAAAAAAAAAAGAAAGCTAATTAGTTCTATATTATCCTAAACTTTTAATCAAGCAGAAATAGATCTTCAACTTTTAATTTTTTCAATCTAAATCCTAATTTTTTTTCGAGTCAGCAATTGAATCTAGCCTTTGGGTTGATCAAACTCAAACTATATTTTTCAAAAATAGTTTAATGAAACAACGACATGTGGCTTGAAAGAGACTCTCTCAATCTCAAGCACTCGAATTGACACAAAACAATTAAAAATTTTTAAATGACTAAATAACCCCTAGAGTAGAAAAAAATAAATTAACTGTAGAAAATCAAATTAAAAAGGAAAGAAAGAAAGATCGCTTCATCTTGATGAAGCAATATACTCCCAGTCCTACAAAGCTTCCTCAAATGATGACTAAAACAACCTCACTCCCGCTCGGCAAACAAAACCGAAAAAACTTATTCCTTTTACTACCTTCTTTCAATCAAAGCAAATGGGATTTGTGCAATTCTAATATGATTCTCTTTCAACATTGCATGGCTACCTAAACAGAAATTTTCTATATATATAAAAAAAAGTCTTAGCCAAAAAAAAAAAAAAAAAACTTACAGAGGGTAACGAGGATGAGAAGGGGTGCAAATTTGGGGAAGAGTTGATGCAGGGCTTGTTCAATTGAAGAGACTCTATCTCCAATTGAGGGGAAGAAGGAAGGAAAATACATTTAATCTATTTGATGAATTGCCTAATAAGGATTTGGTCTCATTGAATTCTTTTATTTCTAGATTTTTTGGGTTTTTGGGAAATTTTTTGATTTCTAGGTTTCTATGGAATTCCTTGATTCAGGGGGTTTCTAGGTTTGGGTTTCCTTGATTTGAGTGGAAGAAGGAAGGAAGATGCATTTGATTTGTTTGATAAATTGTCTGAAAAGAATTGTTCTCCTAAAATTCTTTGATTTTTGGCTTTACAACAACACCTCTTTTCTGTTTCCCTTCCTCGAATTCAGATTTTCTTTGTTTTTACTTTCTTTTTAATGAGATTTATTTATTTATTTATTTATTTATTATTATTATTATTATTATTTTTTATTTTTTGCCTTTATGTGTGATTAGAATTGGATCAACAAGAAAGTTACACTTAATTATTGATAAAAAAAAAATTAAAGGTTGGAAAACTGTTTGATAAAAAATTCAGAATATTATGGAACCAATTAGTTATAAAAAAACCGTCATTAACCAGGCCAATTACTTGAGATTGCTTAAACATAGTACAATTTGCCTTATTTTTATAGCGAGATGACATAAGAAAAAAATAAAATAAAAATCAATGTGCGCATCCTACACAATCCCTATGCTAAACAGAACATATCGTTGTGACATGAACACAAACATAGAGTGAGGAAGTAACCAACATGAATATAACATGATTTTTAATTTCTTCACTGGCCATAGAAATATTATTTTATAGATGAAACTTTTAATATCTAAAGACTAACTTTTTATTATAACCTTTATTTATTTATAAGTCTATTTCTCAGTTAGCTTTTCTTAATTTTATTTCATGAGGTATTGGAGAAAACTATAATAATAAATAATAAATTAATATTAAAATTATATACTCTTAAAACGTTGAAGATGTTGCAGTGACATATTATTAAAGATGGTTTTTACAAAAAAAATTGTTTAAAGAAAATGTTACTTGCCTATTTATAGAAACGCCTTACAAAACCATTATCATAAAAAACTATTTTTCTTTTTTTTTTTAAATGACAATAATTATAAAAATTAACAAAAGCCAATAAGTTACAATGAATATATAAAAAGAGATCTGATTTATAGAAACTTTTGAAAAATAGGTGGGTTTTATAAAAAAATTCAACATTATTAGTCAATTTTTGTACAATAAGGCCATCAATCCATACAATTACTCAATTCGAGTAGTCACTCTGTCTTTAAATTTAATACTTTTGATTATTTATCACTCTATATGAAACCTCCTAGATTTAATACTTTTAAAAAAAATTGTGTTACTCTTTTTTGATAGAAGCTCTTTGATGAGACTTGGTCCCGGACTTAGTCTTTCTTGTTATTTAAGTTATCTAGTCTTAAGGAAAGTCCTATTCTTAAGGTTAAAGTAGTTAGAACTTGTTTTTGAATTCAAACTGAATAATCACGTTGAATACGTGAAAGTAGTTGCAGCATTTTTCTCCATTCTCGTTTTGTACAAGGTCGTTAAATAGCACGATTTACAATTCAATAAATGAGCTTTAGTGCATCAACATTTGCGTTCTTGAGCTTCATTTGTTTTTACAATACGGTATCGAGCCATATACGGGGCACGACGGGGAGTGTTTAAGAGAGTAAACACGAGAGAAGAGAGAAAAGAGAGAAAGAGTGAAACAATGGCAAGTGAAGGACATAACATGCCGACAATTCCCAAATTCGACGGGGATTATGAATATTGGTCCATGCTCATGGAAAATCTATTACGTTCAAAAGAATGGTGGCATCTAGTCGAAACGGGATTCACAGAGCCGGGAAGAGGAGAGGTTCTAACTAGAGCACAAAGAGCCACTCTTGCGGACTTGAAATTGAAGGACCTCGAAGTAAAAAACTACCTCTTCCGGGCCATCGACAAAACCACTGCGAAGACCATCCTTCGGAAAGACACATCTAAACGACTTTGGGACTCCATGAAGACAAGATACCAAGGAAATGAAAGGGTGCGCAGTGCGCAGCTACAAGCTCTTCGAAGGGAATTCGAAGTACTTGAGATGAAGGTTGGTGAGACTGTTAATGACTATTTTTCCGAGTCATGCTTGTCGCTAATAATATGAGGAACCTTGGAGAGGATATGGAGGATGGAAAGATCGTGGAGAAGGTCCTACGTACACTCTCGAAGGTTGGAATTATGTAGTGTGCTCCATAGAAGAATCGAAAGATATCGAAGTCTTTACGTAGATGAATTGCAAAGCTCATTATTAGTGCACGAGCGAGAAAATTCAAAAGAAAAGCATTGCCGAGGATCAAGTATCGAAAGTGACGGCCGAGTCTAGTAAAGGTAAAGGCATAGGAGGGAGTTATAGAGGCGGGGGTCGAGGAATAGGAGGACGAGGATGGCCGGCCTCTAATAAAGCCACTGTGGAGTGCTATCGATGTCATAAGCTCGATCACTTTCGGCGTGAGTGTCCAACCCGGGGAAAACAAGCAAATTTTACTCGAACTAGATGAAGAGGAAGAGATGCTCGCTTATGGCTTATGTTGAGGACATTGGAGCAAAAGAGAAGACATATGGTTCTTGGATTCGGGATGCGACGAACCATATGTGTGGTGATAGAACTCTCTTCGCATAATTAGATGAAATATTCAAGCAGGTCGTAAAACTTAGAAACAACACAAGGATGATGGTTTTGGGAAAAGGCGAGTGTCAAAATGGAGGTAAATGGAGTAAATTGCATTGTTGATAATGTGTTTTACGTACACGAGCTTAAGAATAACCTCTTAAGCATAGGACGGCCTACAAGAAAAGGGCTTATCCGTTCGATCGAAGGAGGAAAATGCAAAATATATCATCCACGAAGGGTCTCATTATACAATCCGAGATGACGACTAATCGGATGTTTATTCGGTAGCGAAAATAATGTCTAAGTCCAAACAAGAAGTTCGCTTCAACACCGCCACTCAAGACCTATCCCACTTATGGCATCGTAGACTTGGGCATATCGGTAACACTCGGTCTTCAAATCTTCCAGCGTAAGAAATTGGTACACGGACTCCCACGACTTACAATCTCGGAAGAAATTCGCATCCATTGTGTGAAAGGCAAGCAACATAGAGAACCCATCTCAAAACGCAGCACATGGAGAACATCTCAAAGGTTAGAATTAATTCATGCGGACCTATGTGGACCAATTTCTCCTACCTCAAATAGTGGAAAGAAATATGTGCTATGTTTGATCGATGATTTTAGCCGTAAAGCTTGGTCATATTTTCTAAGTGAAAAATCGGATGCATTCTCCGTATTCAAGCTTTACAAAATATTTGTTGAGAAAGAAACAAGTCTCTCCATTAAATGCCTACGAACGGATCGTGGGGGAGAATTTACATCCACAGAATTTAATGACTTCGCAAAGAGAATGGGATTAAGAGGCAATTAACCACTTGCTACACCCTCAACGAAACGGAGTTCGTTGGGAGAAAGAATCGCACGATGATGAACTCGGTAAGAAGTATCGTTGTCGGAGAAGGAAATTCCAAAAACATTCGGCTCGAAGCGATGAAATGGGCAATATACGTGCTCGAATCGATGTCCTACGGTAGACTAAACAACATGACACCGGAAGAGGCGTGGAGTGGCCTACGGCCATCAATCGGACATTTCGAGTCTTTGGATGCGTATGTCATATCCACATACCGGACCGAAAAGAACAAAGTTGGACAACAAGAGCGACGAGTGGAGTTCTCTTGGGAATTAGTGAAGAGTCCAAAGGACATAGGATTTATGATCCTATAAAAGGAAAAGTGGTGACCGAGCAGAGATGTAATCTTTGAAGAAAACGATGAGCTGGAACCAGGACAAGAGTTTCGAAAAAGAAATATGTGCCGAGTTCGAATGGGGAGAAGAAGTTATAACTACGGAGCTAAGTGATGAGGATGCCGAGACCGAAGAAAAGAAGAAGAAGAAATTAATGCGAAGCAACCTCCTCTTCCGAGTTCAAATCCGGAAGAACATCGAACTTGAAGACCTCCTTGTTGGATGGATGATTACATCGGTGGGGAAGGGCTCTCGGAGGGTGATGAGGCCGTGGTGAATTTTGCTTTAAACACCACTACTGATCCAACGTGTTTCGAAGAAGGCTGTGAAGAATGACAAGCTGGAAGAAAGCAATGCAATCGGAGATTCAAAGCATTAAGAAAAATGGAACATGGTATCTCACCGATTTGCCGAATGTGCCAAATGCATTGGAGTTAAATGGATTTACAAGACAAAGTTTAATGAACATGGTGAAGTGGAGAAGTTCAAAGCTCGTCTAGTTGCAAAAGGGTACGTACGGGAGTATGGAATTGATTATTGTGAAGTTTTTGCGCTCGTAGCTCGAATGGACACGGTCGAACCATCCTTGCCTTAGCCGCTCGTAAAGGATGGGGAGTGTATCAACTTGACGTGAAATCGACCTTTTTGCATGGTGATATGTTGGAGGATGTTTACGTCGAGCGACCTAAAGGCTTTGAGAAGGAGGGAAAGCTCGACAAAGTATATAAATTAAGAAAAGCATTGTATGGATTAAAACAGGCTCCTCGAGCTCGGTTTAGTCGCATAGAAAGCTATTTCTTAAGGGAGGGTTTTGAGAAGTGTTCCAGGTGAGCGGACACTCTTCATAAAGAGCAATGATCGAGGCATGCATTTGATTGTGAGTTTATATGTTGATGATTTAATATATACTTGGAGATGACAATGCAATGATGAGGGAGTTCAAAGAATCAATGATGAAGGAGTTTGATATGTCGGACTTAGGAAAAATGAGGTATTTTTTGGGAATCGAAGTACAACAAATGGAGTTTGGAATTTTTATTTGCCAAAAGAAGTATGCGTCAGAGGTGCTCGAAGAGGTTTCGAATGGAGGGATGCAATGTTGTCTTGAATCCAATTGTCCTTAGTTCAAAAATCTCAAAGGATGAAAATGGGATAATGGTTGACGAGCACCTATTACAAGCAATTGGTCGGTAGCTTAATGTATTTAACTTCTACTCGTCCCGATTTGATGTTTGCAGTTAGCTTGATTAGTAGGTATATGTCGCAACCTACGAGCTTCATTTTATGGCTGCAAAAAGAGTGCTAAGGTATGTAACTCGGAACTCGTGGCTATGGAATTCGTATCGGAGGAGTTCCGGTGATACTTTAGTTGGATACACCGATAGTTACTATGCTTGGATGTATGGAAGATCGAAAGAGCACTTCGGGATATGCATTTATGATGAGTTATAGGGCGGTAGCTTGGTCTTCGAGGAAGCAAGCAATCGTAACATTATCAACCACGAAGGTCGAGTTCGTGGTCGCTGCAGACATGCGCTTGTCAAGCAATTTGGATGAAGAAAGTTCTCACAAGCCTTGGAT
Organism: Dovyalis caffra; assembly: GCA_963924115.1. Classification (NCBI taxonomy): domain Eukaryota; kingdom Viridiplantae; phylum Streptophyta; class Magnoliopsida; order Malpighiales; family Salicaceae; genus Dovyalis; species Dovyalis caffra. The sequence goes on along the minus strand of CAWUPB010001194.1, from coordinate 15,789,485 downwards.
GTAATGGTAATGAATGCATGACTATTTTTTGTGACAATAGTTCGACTATCAAATTGTCCAAAAATCCGGTCATGCATGGGAGAAGCAAACACATTGAAGTGCGATTTCATTTTTTAAGGGAGCTATCGAACAAGGGAAAAGTGCAGCTGATTCATTGTGGCACTCGGGAGCAAGTTGCGGATATATTTACAAAACCCCTCGAAGCTTGATCAATTTCGAAACTCGGGGCTCGTTTAGGCGTGTGTGAATTAAACTAAGCGAGTGTTGCTTAGTTTAAGGGAGGGTTTGATAAAAGCTCTTTGATGAGACTTGGTCCCATACTTAGTCTTTGCTTGTTATTTAAGTTACCTAGTCTTAAGGAAAGTCCTATTCTTAAGGTTAAAGTAGTTAGAACTTGTTTTTGAATTCAAATCGAATAATCACGTTGAATACGTGAAAGTAGTTGCAGCATTTTTCTCCATTCCGTTTTGTACAAGGTCGTTAAATAGCTCGATTTACAATTCAATAAATGAGCTTTAGTGCATCGAGCATTTGCGTTCTTGAGCTTCATTTGTTTTTACATTTTTTATTATTATAGAACGACGAGCATATCCGTACAAGGGTAGGAGGGGTCACGACCCTTAAATTTTATTATAATAAATGATTTCTCGTATGATCTAGTATACTATTTTCTCATTTAATTTATATTGCAATGGTTTCTACGACAAAAGTGCAATAAAACTTTTTATTTTTTATTTAAACAATAAAATTAGTAATAATTTCAAAGTGAAACTTAATTTTCTAACTCACATAAAACTTTTATTAGCAATTAAAAAACTATAATCTAAAATAATAATTAATATGTTAGTATTTTGAGTGTTTTCTTGTTTATTAGAATGGATAACTTAATAGATTATATGAAATTTATTGCAATAATAAATATACTAGAAATTATATATGTGGCGGGTATGCAAGCTAATATATTATTAATATATGTCGATTTAATTTGTCCTCAAGGATAGAAACACCATCTAACGCAATCATAAGTTCAAATTTCCAGCATAAGAAGCTTGCTCATTAGTCATTGACTTGATAACCCAATCCATAAATATGAACTACTGGTTCTCAGGTCAGCTGGCTCCTCAAACTTTAGTCCTGATCAGAGATGACAGGAGATATGAAGGAATTGAATTCTGTGGGGGGTTATGAAAAGAAAAGAAACATGAGGGAGTTGAGTTACGTGGGGTTTGTAAGGATAATATAATTATAGTTATAATTTTGATAGGACATGAATCACAATATCAACAATGAGATGATAATTATTATTATAACTATCGACGATATTTTTTTTTAAGATGAAAATTTTATAATGTGTATTTTGAAATTGTAATATATTTTATTATTTTTTGTGTGATATTAAACTTATTAACTTTTTTGTTTAATAAATTTAACTATTGTTGTATGGTATTAAATTATTAAGATGTTATTATTTTACTTAATTAATAAAACTGTTAAAAATATATAAATTAGAATAAATTTACTAATACTTGTTAATATATTCACGATATCGATTGTCATAACTATTATTTAACTACTACTATAAAAAGCAATCCACGATCGCAATTACTATCATTTTTACATTCGCATTCACTATTTAAAACTCTGTGTACATCTTATTTCATCTTCTTTTTGCTTATCATTAGTTTCATTCTCAAGTTTGTTAGTATGGCTTCTTACTGTTTAGCCTTCTTACTAGGTTCTTGATAGATGTTTGTATATTGAATGTTGTTATTATTATTATTTTTGTAAAATGTTACCGATCATTGGGTTTGTTTATTTTTCTCTTAGAAGTTTACTTTGTGATTTTGGTTTGAATAAGAGGTTTTTATTATCATATTACTTTTGCTGGTTTGATGGAAAATAGGCAACCTTATTATTTATTTATTTATTTCACACAAATTTAGAAGTTTAAAGTTCTTATATGATTTTTTTTTTTTAACAAAGTATTTCATAGTCAATTTGCACATCAATTGACATTAAATATTCTCTACAGACGATTTTAAATATACGCCCTCCATATCGACTTAATATATTTAAATATTTTAATAAATTTTTATATATTTTGGGCATGGATGTTGTGTAGATGCTAAAATTTGGGCACACAATTGTTGATTCAGCATGGTTGATGGGAAGCCTACCACGACAATACAGAAAGAAGATCTTATTTATAAGAGAATATATATATGGGCATATTTGTCAAAATAAAAAAAATTAAATTTAAATAAACTTTTTTGTAATCCCCTTGCTATATATATATAAGCATTTAGATTTTAGAAGATAATGTGAGTTTTATGGGGCTCATCATTAGAATGCTGGGGCGTAAAATGCATATAATGGTTAAAAATTATATTTAAATTCAATGAATCTTTTCATAATTTTACTTAAATCCAACAGCTTAATATTTTAAAAATGTCTGCATTCTACACGGTCACCCTAAGTGCCGAAATTAAGATTATATTATTTTTTTCTAATAAAATTTTGTTAAACTGTGAAGACTACTATAAAGGTAATTCACGATTTAATATGCTCTGTATAATTAATATGACGGTTTTGTTAATAGGAACTTTTAATAATAGATACATCATCAAACCTGATACGTAAATCTTGTATGGTATGATTATTATTGTCTTCTTATTTTATTTTTCACCTCATTCGTTTGCTAACAAATTCTTGTTCATCAATTGGATTTATTTGGAAGTTCAATCTCTGCCAAATCAGATCCTGCGATTTTTATATCACCATGTTTGGGGTCCGACATGTCCCATTGAAGCCAAGTTATTGACGTTGGTTTCTCTGTCTCTTTGAAACGGAGGCTTCAATTTTCGTTCCGTTGCCCCGCAGCTTTTCATGCTTGGGGTCTATTAAAAGATGTATTAACATCCTCTATCCATAGCTGTATTCCGAAATTCCATACTTTATTCCATCCATCAAACTTGTTAACCCTGTATTGAATATTCACATAGCATTGATGAATTAAAGCAGAAGCTTGCATACACCATCCTTGAATTAGAGTCAATGAAAGTTGCAGCAATGAAGAAATGAGAAAGCACATGGAGGATGAAGCATTTAATCAAGCGTAAAATGTACAAGGGCCCTCTATACTTTTACCTCAAAGAGTCTTTGAATAAATTATTCTGGATAAATAATTCTGATAAATTTTACCCCTTAATCAATCTCCTTAAGATTGTTTATCATGGCTTAAAAGAAGGTTGGTTTGAGCGAATTGAGTTTTAGCCGGTTCAACAAATAGTCTTGAGTAAAAATCTTTTGTATAGAGAAAACTTTTGAATAATTCTGTTTGTCTTATACTTTTGACCAAACAGTGAAGAATTCATCTGAACAATCAATATTGATGCTAAAAAAATAGGTTCAGTTAGAAACATAAATACATGTTAGAAACTCAAACTATTATATAAAAATGAATTGAGCAATTTACTCGAATTTTAAAAAACTAACACAGTTTAAAATGCATATGACACGAGAAAATAATTAAAAATTATGACATTGATGCATCCAAAACACAATCAGTACTGATGCTAAACATATATACCATAATATTGTTTGTGACAAGAACATAAATATAATGCGTGAAATTGACCAACATGACTTTTAATGTCTTGGTCATTCACCATACAACATTGTTTTATACACGAAACTTTTAAATTTCAAAGTCTTATATAAATAAACTTGAACAATAACTTTATTTTGAAGTATGGGCAATTTGTCTACCGAACTTTCTTTTTTCTTTTATTTATTAGATATTGGAGGCAATAATAATAATAAATTAAAATTGAAAGTATATTATTTTTTTATAAATTTGATATATATAACTTAGTCCACTAAAAAATGTTTTATGATAATATTGAAAATTAATGTTGAAAATAGGAATTTATAAATTTATAATGGTAAACAATTCTAAATTTGATGTGGGATGACATCTTCTACTTAGTCTTTCACGGAGTAGCAATGATCTTTCTAGAAACTAAGAATATTTACACAAGCGTTTCAGCCCAATCAGAACTTGTATTCTCACCCAATCAGGTATTTGTGGAGTCCTTAGAAATCACGAAGGCAAATTTCTATGTAGTCAAGTCTGACAAGATCAATGAGGCAGAAGTTATGGCTACTAATAAAGATCTTAAAATTATTATCTGCATATGCTAGCAAGCAGATTGGGTCATTAAAATGGATTCATCTAGTGCAATTGGAACAAGAAGAAAGAAAGCAAGCCATGGAGATTGCAGAACATTTTCAACTCAATTGCAACCCTAAAAATGATTTTGAAGCAATTATCTTTTTATTGATGGATTGTGAAGGCGTAATGCAACAGCTGATAGGTCAAAAAATTTCATGTGATCCCCTCATGTTTTCTTGGTCATAATTTTTGTGCTTTATAGCCCTCATCTCTTCGAAGGTACTCATCATGCCTGCTTTGTAAACTTGTAAATAATGGTATCGCTGTATATCCCTTTTGACAGTTTGTGATTTGGATTCTTTTTCACTTTAAGATAATTGCTAACCGGATTAGCCTTCATTAATTGTTTGACCAATTATGTTTTTTTTTTTTTTTTTTTTTTTTGTTATATTTCTAGAAGTAGCAAAAATGCATTTCACAAATCCTGACCATATTCAATTTTCCTTTGACATAGATATCATCAAGATCATTTTCCTTTGACATAGATATCATCAAGATCATTCAAATGGCTTCGCATTTCGGTACGTTCAGGATTTTCTTAAAATTGAAATTCTTGTTGTTTTTTTGCTAGATGAATTTTGTAAATGCAGAATGGCCATTGTTATTGATGGATAAAAATTGATGTACTGCAAATTTCTACCACTATCTTATTACTCTAGCTAATTCTACATTAGCTTAATTGATATGATTAATTCACAGTTTTGTCTTTCTTTATCTGTCTCTTAATTTTATTTTTAGAATTTAAGTAGCTGAAATAATTCCTAAGAACTATGATAAAAAATGTGGTTACTTGACCAATTTTATTCAATTGTAAATCAGGGTCAGAAATTTCAACGTAAAAGCACATGAATTGTGTGTTATCGATGTTACCAATTTAATTATTTATCAGTTTTTAATTTTTTGTAGATTAATTACATAAGCCATTTCCACATGTAATCATAATATAACACAAAAAAATGTATATAATTGCGTAACAAAACAGTAATAATACTTTGTAATAACTTACAATTATTGCTTGATATTTAACTTTTATCCTTTATAATGTAATAGTTTTGAAAATAGCAATGTTGTTTCCGGGTACATAATATTAAATATAGGGAGAAAAAAAAGGAAAGAAAAAAATAGAAATAGTAAATTTATATATATATATATATAAAAAACACAGATGCGCGTAGAGTGCGGGTCAAATACTAGTTCAACTTTAAGTTTGCTAATGGGCCGATACAATGGGCCGATAGGATTTAGCATAAAGCCCACATTCACAAACCGTCTAATCTGAATGTCACATCTGTCTACAATACACTAGCTACCACTCGTTCATTTAGACAAGCCCAACACCTCTTTCACAATTGGTTTCATCTTGAGTCTGCAGAAGAGAGCTTGAACGCAATTTTTGCACCTCCAAATACGAAACGTTTTATTTTATTTTTTCTATTATTGTATATTTTTGTGTCAATTTGCCCGCTAGTAAGATTAAGTCTTCTTTTAGATGAGTTTTATGTGTATACCTTTTTCATTGGTCACTTGTATGATAAAAATAATTTTTTTAGATGCCGACATCAAAGCCTCTACTACTAATACTACTACTATAAAAAAAAAAAAAAAAAACCTCTTTAACACTATGCGTATCCCTTGAAAATTCACCTAAAATATTCTACATCTTTTACTTGAGTTTATGATACTTTTCTCACATGCATTATTATAGTATGATAGACTTACCATGTATCTTTTCGCTATAAATTTAATATAATTATTTTATTTTATTTTTTTAATCGATTCAGCATTGCTTTTAACCGATAAGTATTGGAATATTTTTATTAAAATATTAAAAAATACATTTATTATTATTAATCCTAAACCCCAAGCCATAAAAAAATCCCATACCTTTTCATTAGTTAATTTTTTTTTTAACTATCACAATTTTTAATAAATTATTATTAATCCTAAACCCCAACCCATAAAAAAATCTCATACCTTTTCATTAGTTAATGATTTTTTTTAACTATCACAATTTTTAATATTTTATTAAAAATATTCCAACAATCTCCCACTTATTTTTTTATACATAAAATATTAACCATATAATTTGGATAAAAAAACAAATATAATACATAATAAGAATACTAATGACTTTAAACTTTTATTTAGTATTTCAATAATATTGCTCTAAAACCAATAGCAAATTGTCTTGAATTAAGTTTTTTTTTAAAAAAAAACTCAGGTATTTTACAATGAGTTTTAGAGTTAACACATTTATGGTCTTATACTAAAACAAGATGGCATCATTGTATTTTTTAATATAATAAAAAAACATTGAGTATAGTCTAGTTTTTATATAAAAACTTGACATCATTGTATCTTATATATACAATAAAAATGTCAATATTTTGCTAGAGATTTGAATTTATCAAATTATCATTAATTTTCTTATTTGACAATGTCATCAAAACACTATATTGTGCTTTAATTGTGCAATAAGAGTGTACTAATTTCATCAATTCTCTCAACAATATATTTGTTAAATACTCATAAGCATCAATATTTTATAAGAGTGATGCAATTTTATTTTAAGTTTCAAATCTTATAAGTAGTGAAAACTTGTAAGACAAAATAAGGTCGTTGAATTTGTTGTATTCTTTAGACGACGTTCAATATACATGTAATCCATTGCATTAGAATTTTCTATAGATGACATGTATTGTCTTAAAAAAATAATCTGATTGTGTTTCGAGACAAATATCTCAAGTTTTTGATAAAATTATTTTGATGGTTCAGCCATTTTAATTTATATCTCAAAACATAGTAACATAATTTTAATTCTTAATTTTTCTAATGATCAAAGTAAAAGGTTCTAATTTTTTGTTCATCTTAATTTATGATGAATTTATTTATTTATTGTGTGATTTTTATTATTTAATTATGTTCTTTTTTATATACTAGTAACAACAATTAGTCTTTTATTTTTATTTTTATTTTTTAAAACCATTGGCACTTGGTATCTTCCTTTCCTCTCGAGCACTCAAAGTTCTTTTCCATATTTAACCCTCTTTATCATCTCAAAGTCTTAACTATTTCCTCTTTAGCATCTAAATGTTGTTTATTATGATTGACGCTGAATGAAGATCTGAAGGGAAAGTAATAAAGCTGAAAAAGAAAAAAAAGTTATTTGTTGTTGAGAACCACAATTATCACAAAACCATACAAGTTTTTGCTGTTATTCCTTATTTGATCTTCTCTCATTTAAGTATAATAAACTCAGAAAAAATAACAGATACCTAGTAGTTTTGTTTTCATTTTTGAACAGAGATACCTAGTACTTAGCATCTAATAAGAATTTAAGATAGGAAATTTCGAAAATTTATATTATTAAGTTAAATATATTATGCAACTGTTTAGGTACTGTTTATCTGCTTACCAAGGGATAACCCTGCTTAAGTGCTAAAAACCATGCATGTGGATGCAATAGATCAGAAAAGTATATTTCACTACTACTAACCCGCGAGAAGAAATTTCTCTGTAGATTTTATTGGGGAAAAGAAATCTAATGCGTTAAGAAAATAATTTATAAAAAATACTATTATTAATTATAATATAAATGTTATTGACTAATTAATTGCTATTATATATATATATATATATATATATATATATATATATATATATATATATATATATATATATATATATTATTTTTTATAATTTATTACTGAAATAATTTATTTATTTTTTATTTTTTCTTTTCTTTTCTTTTCTTTTCTTTTTTATGAACCTGCTATTACCAAAGACAATGTCAGCATATTGATCATTTATAAAATTGTAGATCTATATGTGGATTTGTCTAAATACTAGCATGATGATCTCGACTACTCACTTAATAGATTTTTTTTTTTTTTTTTAAATAAAGGATCAATGATGGCACCTTGTAATGTAAAAGAAGATTGGCATCCTCTGGATTAATGGAGCAATATTATATCTTCCATTAATACATAGAGTCTAGAAATGTAGCTCGTTTTTTCGTTGATTTACAATGACTTTAGATTCATCTGAATTGCAATCTTAATTGCTTTGGAAAATCCTTCATAAAAGAAAAAAAAAAAGATCAGAAAATCGTATTGGGACGTCCATGAATGAATTAATAGCTACTAGGGCTACCATAGCTATCACCAGTGGTTTTGTTTAACCAATTATTGGATTAAGAAAAAAAAAATAACACATGTCTATATGCATGTAATTATAAGGGAAAAAACCTAGAAGTAATAAATTAATTAGACGTATATGTTTGATATACTACCTACTTATAGATTAAGAAGAAGAACAGTTCTGCATCCTAGTCATGCATGATTAACGTGCATGTCTAAAAGCTTCCTGCACTATTAACGATTTAGAGTGGGAAAAAATGAATCACGCAAAGTAGTTTCAAATTATTGAATCGGATAGAATAAAAGGACGTTAAAGAAAAGTAAAGAGAGGAGAATCGAATTGAACACGTGGGCCTCTAAATTTCATCCAATTCCAATTGAAACTGAAGAGAGAGAGAGAGAGAAAAAATTAAGGATTAGAGTATTTTGGTAAATAGCGATGAATCAGAAAACGAATTATGATTGTTATCGATATGTGAACTTCAGTTATGCAACATTGATGGATTAGTGATGGATTTTTAACAAAAGAGATATATCCGTTGCTATATTTGACAGAAAAATATTTACAAGGATTTTAGAGTCAATTTAGCGAGAGAATTACAATAAATCTATATTAGAGACGGACTCTTGATTTCGTTTCTCTTTTTTTGAATATTTTTTAGTCTGCATAAGAGAGCTTGAACACAATTTTTGCACCTCCAAATAGGAAACGTTTATTTTATTTTTTCTATTACTGGATATTTTTGTGTCAATTTGGACGTTAGTAAGATTAAGTCTTCTTTTAGATGAGTTTTATGTGTATACCTTTTTCATTGGTCACTTGTATAATAAAAAAAAATATTTTTTATTTTGCATGCCGACATAAAAACTTCTGCTCAAAAAAAAAAAAAAAAAACTCTTTAACACTATGCTTATCCCCTGAAAATTCACGTAAAATATTCTACATCTTTTAATTGAGTTTATGATACTTTTCTCACATGCATTATCATATATAGTATGCTAGACTTACCATATATCTTTGTGCTAGAAATTTAATATAAATTTTTTAAAAAAATTTTAATCGTTTCAGCAATGTTTTTATATTAACCGATTAGTGATGGAATATTTTTTTATTAAAATATTAAAAACTATTATTATTATTAATCCTAAATCCTAAACCCTAAAAATAATCCCATACCTTTCATTAGTTAATGATATTTTTTAACTATCACAATTTTTAATATTTTATTAAAAATATTCCAACAATCTTCCACTTATTTTTTTAATAAAATATTAACCATATAATTTGGATAAAAAAACGAATATAATACATAACAAATTATGCATGTAATCAAACTAGTCTATGATGTTCTTTTCGTGAACCTAATTCATGAGATCTCCCATCCCTAAGTATAATAATCACATAGGTGATTTTATTTTTTTATGAACTTAGTCTCATTCCTTTCAATGTATCATCTAATTTTTGGATTTTAATTTAATCTCACAAGTATTCAATATATATACTCAAAAGATTAGGTAATAAGCACCCGATCAATTTATTAGCACTAAGAGAAGTGGCAAGAAAAATTTTTGCTTTTTCTTTGTATTATGTATAGATAACATAATGTCCACTTGAGTTTTCATTGTCCTAGGCTTTTAGCCAATTTAAATTTCACACACCTATGTGAGCTAATGGTAAAATACTAATATTTATTTTTCACTTTATCGACATCGCTATCCTTTAAACATGATGACATTGTTGTATTTTTTAATACAATAAAAAACATTTGAGTATAATCATAAATATAGACATTAATTTTTCAATCTCTAGTTTTGTATATAAATTTAACATTATTGTATCTCATATGTACAATAAGAATGTCAATATTTTGTTAGAGATTTGAATTTCTTAAATTATCATTTATTATCTTAATAGACATTGTTATCAAAACACTATCGTACTTTCATTGTGCAATAAGAGTATTACTAATTTCATCAATTCTCTCAACAACATATTTGCTAAATATATCATAAACATCAATATTTTATAAGAGTTATGTTATTTTATTTTGAGTTTCAAGTCTTACAAATAGTGTAAATTGCTAAGTTAAGGCAAGATGGTTGAACTTGTATTCTTGAAACGATGTATTAAATACGTTTGATCCCTTGCATTAGAATTTTCCGTAGATAACGTGTATTATTTCAAGAAAGTAATTTGGTTGTGTCTTGAGACAATCACCTCAAGTTTTTTGTAAAACTATTTTGATAATTTGATCATTTTTATATCATGCACAAAACATAGTAACATGATTTTAATTCTTAATTTTTCTAATGATCAAAGTAAAAAATTCTATTTTTTTATCCATTTTAATTTATGATAAATTTATTTATTTATTGTGTGATTTTTATTATTTAATAATGTTCATTTTTATATACTATTAACAACAATTAGTCTTTTATTTTTTATTTCTTAAAGCCATTGGCACTTGGTATCTCCCTTTCCTCTTTGAGCACTCAAAGTTCTTTTCCATATTTAACCTCTTTATCATCTCAAAGTCTTAACTATTTCCTCTTTAGCATCTAAATGTTATTTATTGTGACTGACGCTGCATGAGGATCCGAAGGGAAAGTAATAAAGCTGAAAAAGAAAACAAAAAGTTATTTGCTGCTGAGAACCACAATTATTACAAAACCATACATGTTTTGCTGTTATTCCGTATTTGATCTTCTCTCATTTAAGTATAATAAACTCAGAAAAGAATAACAGATACCTAGTAGTTTTGTTTTTATTCTTGAACAGAGATACCTAGTACTACTTAGCATCTAATAAGAATTTAAGATAGGAAATTTCGAAAATTTATATTATTTAGTTATGTATATTATGCAACTGATTAGGTGCTGTTTATCTGCTTACCAAGGGATAATCCTGCTATGTGCTAAAAGACATGTGAACGCAATAGAGAAAAGTATATTTCACTACTACTAACCCGCGAGAAGAAAGTTCTCTATAGATTTTATTGGGGAAAAAAATCTAATGCGATAGGAAAATAATTTATGAAAAATACTATCATTAATTATAGTATAAATGTTATTGACTAATTAATTTTTTTATAATTTATTACTGAAATAATTTACTTTTTCGATCAATCTGCAATTACCAAAGACAAGGTCAGCATATTGATCATTTATAAAATTGTAGATCTAGGTTTGGATTTGTCTAAATAGTACGTAGCAGGATGTTCTGACAACTTACTTAATAGATTTTTTTTTTTTTTTAAATAAAGGATCAATGATGGCATCTTGTAATGTAAAAAAAGATTGGCATCCTCTGGATTAATGGCGCAATATAATATCTTCCATTAATTAATGCATAGAGTCTAGAAATGTAGCTCGTTTTTTCATTGATTCACAATGACTTTAGATTCATCTTATATTGCAATCTTAATTGCTTTGGAAAATCCTTCAAAAAAAAAAATCAGAAAATCGTATTTGGACGTCCATGAATGGATTAATAGCCACTAGGTCTACCATATCTATAACCAGTGGTTTTGTTTAACCAACTATTGGATTAAGAAAGAAAAAAATAATAACAGGTTATATGCATGTAATTATAAGGGAAAAAAAAGCTAGTGGTTATAAATTAATTAGACGTATATGTTTGATATACTACCTACGTAGAGATTAAGAAGAAAAAAGGTCTGCATCCTAGTGATTAACGTGCATGTCTAAAAGCTTCCTGCACTATTAATAATTTAGAATGGGAAGAAAAGAATCAAGCAAAGTAGTTTCCAGTTATTGAATCGGAAAGAATAGTAGGACGTTAAAGAAAAGAAAAAGATAGGAGAATCGAATTGACCTCGTGGGCCTCGAAATTTCATCCAATTCCAATTGAAATTGAAGGGGGGGGGGCGGGGGGGGGGGGGGTGGGGTGGGACAAATAAACACAAATAAATTCATTACCAGTCCTCCACATGAATAAACATGTTTGATTTAGGCTGTATCATAATATATTTGGATCCAATTATTTAATAAACTAATCAGATTAGATTTTATTTATTTAAATTTGAGTTTTGTAATTATCAATCTAGACCCTACGGATTTGAATTAGATTCGGATATTTATCGAATTTATTATTTAATTTTTTTTAAAAAAATATTAGCTATATATATTCAAAATCATATTTCGATTTAAATGAGTTTAAACTTTTCATGGATAAAAAAAATGTTATGATGATATTTAATATGTCAATTAAAAAAAAATCAAAATGTCTCACCATTAAAAAGAACAAAATCAAATAATTTCTAATAAAAAAAATATTAAAGGTCAAAATTAATCTAAATATGGCAAGAAGTGTGATAAAGTTAAAAAAAATTAATAAAAAAACTTATTCTAGGCACAACTTGATTGGAATATTGAAAGAAAATCTTAATGTTTTATAAATAATAAGCTTGAAATAGAGAAAAATTTAGATTGGATTAACCCTTTATAAATTAGAAAAAAAGTATAATATTACCAATAACTCATCAATTATTTTTTTTATACATTTGTACGATATTTTTACAAAATTAACTTGAGACTTGAAAAATAATTACAAACTTATCATGTAATTGTTTGAAAAAATAACCATCTGGAGAGAAAAACAGGAAGTATACAACGTTTTTTAATCTAAATCTAATGGCATATTTTTCTTATTTTTTATGTTTTTAAATTATTATATTATTAAATATAATATTATTATTCACTTTGGATCGGATTAGACTATTATCAATTCGGATTATAAAAATTGCATACTAAATTTATTTAATTATATCATAATCCAGTAAAATTTGGATTAAAACCCGATTAATTGACAATACATATAAGAATGGATCCACAATTCAATTGTATAGATTTTTGAATTGAAAATAGTGTTCTTTCATGATATCTAATTCCTCCTGTGCATGGATCCAAATAACTCTCTAATAATTAAGTAATATTGTCAAGCAAAGGTCTCATCAGACCACGTTTTTCAATCGCAGGCTTATTATCCGTGAAGTTCTCTCCCCTCCCAAGTCCTAAAAGTTGTACGAAATCTATCAAAAATAACTTATCGATATGTGAAAATTAAAATAATAACCGCAATATTCCCCCATTACTTACTTTCTTCCTCTATATATTGGTTCATGGACTCTTTACTCTTCACCACACTACCACTAGGAAGTCCATAACCAGCCATCCCTTTCGGCCTCCATTTCTTTCCCCTACATATCCATCCTCCGAAAAAATGACCGAAGCCAGCCAGTACATTTCCATCTCCAAGAAAAATAAGAAACTCATCCTAGCCATTTTTGCTTCTTTCTTACTTGTTGCCACTATAATTGCCATTGTCACTGGTGTAAATTCACAAAAAAACTCCACCAAAAATGATGCTGCTCATGCCATACTAGAAACTATTGGAGCTGTCAACACATTGACTGTTCCAATGAATGTGTTTCTACTACATATAAACAGCACTAGAGATGATGCTCAAAAAATCATGTTCGATGCTGATAAGCAACAATCCACCAATAAGGGACTTAGCCAAGAACAAAAGAAAGCTTTCGTTGATTGTTCAAAGAATTATGCTAGGATTGTTGACGATTTAAACATGCTCATTGTCGACCCCAACAAGAAAGCTGCTGATCTCAAGACCCATTTCAGTTCTTGCTTGTTCAACAAAGATTCATGCTTGGATGGTTTCTCTCATTCATACAAAAATAAGGAGGTGCGTGACGCTTGGTCCAGCGATACAGGTGCTGTTAAAGCAAAGTGTAGCCAGGCATTGGGAATGATTAAGGATGAGTCAACCGCTGACATGCCCAATGGGCTTAAGACCACGAACAGGAAACTCAAGGAGGACAGCGATAGCAATGAACGGTGGCCAGAGTGGCTGTCAGTAACCGACAGACGGTTGTTTCAATCATCACGGTTGACTCCAGATGCGGTGGTGGCAGCTGATGGCAGTGGGAACTATAGGACAGTATCAGCTGCAGTTGCTGGTGCACCAAATCACAGCAGTAAGAGGTACATTATTAGAATCAAGGCAGGTCTTTACAGGGAAAACGTGGAAGTACCAATAGAGAAGACTAACATCATGTTTCTTGGAGATGGAAGAAAAACAACTATCATTACAGGAAGTAGGAATGTAGTTGATGGCAGCACAACCTACCAGTCAGCGACAGTTGGTGTGTCCATTTCCCCCTTTTCTTTTTTCTTTTCACATGTTTATATGCAATTTTCATAACAAGTAAACGGGGTTTGTTAATTTTAGTGACTTTTGTTTTTCATGACTGTGTGCAGCCGTGGAGGGCCAAAGATTCCTAGCCAGGGACATAACCTTCCAAAACACAGCTGGTCCATCCAAGTACCAAGCCGTGGCACTACGAGTTGAATCTGACCTTGCAGCGTTCTACAAATGTGGCATGCTGGGCTACCAAAACACCCTCTACGTCCACTCAAACCGTCAATTCTTCGTAAATTGCTTCATTGCAGGCACGATTGATTTCATTTTTGGCAATTCAGCTGTTGGTTTCCAAGATTGTGAAATCCACGCTCGCCGCCCCAATCCAGGCCAAACAATCACAATAACTGCCCAAGGAAGGAGTGATCCTAAACAAAACACCGGCATTGTAATTCAGAAATGTAGGATTGGTGCCGCTTCTGATCTGCAACCTGTCAAGAGTAATTTCTTGGCATATCTTGGTAGACCCTGGAAGGAATACTCGAGGACTGTTATCATGCAATCGTCCATAAGTGATGTGATTAATCCAGCCGGCTGGCATGGGTTGAAGGGTCGCTTTGCACTTAACACATCATATTTTGCAGAGTATGAAAACAGTGGGGCTGGTGCTGGAACCTCTAGAAGGGTTACCTGGAAAGGACACAAGGTGATTACTAGTGCAACCGAAGCTCAAAGTTTTACTCCTCGCAATTTCTTAACTGGTACTGGTTGAGATCCACTACCTTTCCCTTCTCTCTAGGTCTCTAAACTGTTTTCTTTTGGAGGGGGAGTCATTATATCATCCGTACTTCTGGTACGTGTTGAAAGAGTGTTTTGTGTGGCCTATGTATCTTCTTTTTTCATGGTTTTGCTTGCGAGTTTTGGTTCATGTTTTTGGAAAGTTACACTCTCCTCCCAGTGGCCGAGGAGTTCGTCTTTTTGGTCCTAGCTAGCCTGGACTCTTATGAATAAGAGTGTGTGAGATTATAGTTAAATTTGATTTTTATTGTTGCTTAAATTTCCAAGGATGGCGTTGCTATTATGGCTTATTTTATTTGGTGTTAAAACTTCCTCACAGGGAACCTATTTTGGTCTAGTTCTTTAGACCATAGCTGCGGAACGTGATGCAGTCCCCTAGGAAAGGATGCCCCTAAACGATTCAACTACAACATCGAACTTTTTGCACAATAAATAGTGTAAAGTATTTGACAATTATATATGCATCCATGCCCTTGCAGTAATGGCCAAACGATGAATATTTATGAAGGGATCTGAATGTCTTGTAAATAAAGAAATTGCAAAATTATGGGGGATAATTAATGATTTTTTTATTTGCAACAATATAAAAAAGTTGAAAATATAATGAGTAAGCAGAGTCTTTTTATTTAAAGAAATTCAATCTCAATAGATATATTCTGTAATATGAATTGCTTATAATATATATAATCTCTAAAATTAAACAATTGAATGTATTAATTTTTTAAAAGACGAGACTTTAATTTCATGAATAATTTATAAATTCTCTTAAATCGCAGCATGATTTGATAGAGAAATAAAATATAAAAATTAAGGTGAACATGATATATATAAGAAATATTGGTATTAGTAAGAAGGTAATGTTATTTTTCCGTTCACAAAAACCAATTTTGTACATAAATGTCATTCTGTTTGGATGCCGCAACCTATTATGTAATTGCAAGAGAAATTTTAAAACACAAAAAAATAGTTAATTATATTTGCTAAAAAATAATTAACGATATTTGTTTTGCGATTCTAAGATAAATATACATAAAGAAGATGAAATATCTCGTTATGTAACCATATATAATGTAGTGTTTTGCAATCTGATTGTTTTTTAAACTCCATACGAATGATTAAAAAAGTATGTTTTATTTCTTGATTTTTTAGGTTTAAGTTTTAAAACCATTATTTAGTGAAATTTAAAATTTCTTTGAATGTACCAAATATATGTAGAGGGAATTTGTTTGTAAAGTTGTTTGAAAAAAAATCTAGGTTAATTAATGTATACACTAATTAAAAAATATTTTCTTATTGTTGAATAAGAACAAAATCTAATTTTCTTTTTAATGCGAGTTAAAAAAGATTTTAACAAAAGATACAATAGATATATCATATTTACATATATGATTTTTTTTTCCTAAAAGAAAATTACGTTTTATTTAATTGTCTATATTTTAAGTATAATTTGAAAGAGAAGATGCAGTTCGCGTGCAACAAAACAAAATCAATGCTCGATTTAGCACCCAATCACACAATTATAACTGTTAACAATCTGAACGTTCGGAATTTAAATGTTCTGAGTGAGGGTCGCCCAACATCAAACGCTTTCGGCCAAAACATGTTTTTTTGCGAACCTCAAATTAGCTCCTAAGCTATATATCAATTCTCAAATGAGTCCAAACCAAAATATTTTATAAATTTTTTGTATCGAAAATGATGTTTAATAGCATATAAAATGTACAATAAATGAAAAATAAAATCAATAAAATCAGATAAAAGAGATTAATTGAGAAATATATAAAGCAATTGGGATCAATCGATAAATGATTTTGTTTTAGAATTGAATTAGGAATGAGTATAAACAATAGTCACTGCATTGATGTTTTCCCTCCTTTCGAGGCTGCCGCCAATTCATGACACTCTTAAACGGACGAAAAACACGCGCCTTTATCAGCTTGCGATCCAAGTCATCGGTGCGTTTTTGTTTACACTGTTCATTGACAACATGTTGTCAACCAATCACAAGCGTTGTTTTTGTGATATATTCTCACAGAAATATATGACAGTTCATGTTATCGTTTAAACTAGGCATTGAAGACTGATTTTACAAGTTTTTAACGACAAATACGCTTGAAATGTAGATATTATTAAATGGCTGCCGGAGAAAATATAAAAAACCAATGCGTGGATGCATGATACTAATTTCCCATATTGTTGTGACACGAAATAAATATAATGTGTGAAAGGGATCAACATGAATATAATATGAATTCTAATGTAATGATCAATATTTACCATACACCAATGAAACTTTCGATTTTACTTTTGTTGTTATTTCAAAGAATATTCTATATATAATCTTATGCTATAATTTTAGAAAGTATGTATATTTTTATGAGTGTATGTATATAATTTCTCAATTCTCCTGAAACATTAGAGAAAACTAAAAGTGGATTATTTCTTAGAAATTTAATACATAAAAAAAAATTATTAAAAGATGTTTATAATAAAGATATTGTTAGAAAAACATGATCTAGATAAATAATAAGTTAAGTGTGATGAAAAAAGTATTTTCAAATAAGAAGTTTATTTCATATTAGAAATGAAAGAAGGCAAACCTTTTGTAAAGATTTCTAATTTGAAGGAATTGGAGGAAAACTAGTAGGTGAGTATATATATATAAAGATTAACTTTTCTCTTCATAAAATTCTATCGCTTATAATTCTTTTGAAGCAAAGTTGAATCCTAAGCTAAAATCTTGACAGCATTAAAGTGGGGATAATAATTTTTTTAAAGACATTGTAGGGATATTTTTATATATATAATTAAGCATTGTATTATCTTGCTTTCATCTCTGAATTTCTGCATCTACTTTAGAAATATTCAACATATATACTAATTGAAAATAGATTTTCTTTTCTATGTTTTCTAAAGCCTTTAGCATTTCCATCAAAAAATTATTGCAGCGTTAACTAATTTATATTATAAATTGTGATATATTTTATTTGATTTCACAAAACTGTGTAATTTCAAAACATAGGTAAAACTACTCCAAATGATTTTAAGAAAAAGGTTAACTAATTTATATTATAAATTTTGATAAATTTTATTTGATTTCACAAAACAAGAGATTGATTTATCTCTATGATTTATCCTCTAAAAATAGACAAATAAAACTATTCCAAATAATTTAAAGAAAGTTTGAGTTATCAGTGTAATTGCAACAGGTAAAGGAAAAGAGCAGAGTTATTTGAATATTTTTATTTAGGTAAAACTAATAGCTCTCAGTTCACCTGATAAACTATAATATAACTGAATCTTTATGAAACTAATAATATATACTAGTGTAACCGAATTTTAAAAGTTAATTACATTTTAGGCGTTGGAATGATGCAAAAATTTTTCCTTTTTAAATGATTTCGTTAATTAATTTTTTTGTCCCCTCACTGGCCAAACACCAACCATCACCACCAGCAACGAGCACAGCAGCGACAGCTCCACCACACCAGCCCACCTCGTCAGCCCTAAAACCGAGTTGGGAGGAAGAGAGAGGTTAGTCAGGTCAGCTGCAAAAAATCATGGTTGAAGCCACCATCTTCATTGATCACCTGCAATACTATTCACTATCACTCTGATCTGTGTGTTTGTAACCAAAATTGATCTTTACAATAAATCCAAGTTTAGCACGAAATGCAAATTTGGGTTTTAATTTTTTCTGCGGTCGACAATTATGTGGTCAATGATTGGTGGAGGAAGGATCTTGAGTGGTGGTGGTTGAATCGGTTTCGTGACACTCGGTATGTTGAATCGAATCGGACGAGTTGAGGAATTTTGATAGAGGGGAAGGGTGAAATGGAAAGGAAAAAAGAATCCTTTGGTCAGATTTGATTGAAATTGAATTGGTAAGGAAGAATCCTTGAAATTCTTCAACACCTTCGTCATCTTCATCATAATTCTCGCCACCTTTAGGAATTGGGTTGAATCTGGCACCAATAGTTAAAGATTAAAATGGTTCATTATCATCATAGAATCTTGATTCAGAATATTTTGGTGTTATTGGTTGTTGTTGTGGAGTACGAAAGAAAAAGTGAACATCGATTTTTGGTTAGATGTGAGAAAGAAAAGGGTCTGATTTTAGTAGGAGTAAATTATAAATTAGTCCCTCTTGCTTAAACAAATTAATTAATTCCGTTATTTTTTAAAAAATAACGGAATTAATTAATTTGTTTAAGCAAGAGGGACTAATTTATATTTACTCCTACTAAAATCAGACCCTTTCTCACATCTAACCAAAAATCTTTTGATATTTTGATATTATTCAATCTTTTTGATATTTTTCAACAACTTAATTAATCCCTTTAGTTTTAAAAAATTAATTATTTAATCTTTTTTATCTTTTTCAATTTATTTTTATTTTTTAAGAAATAATTAATAAATAAAAATATGTAACGATTGACGAGAAAAAAAATTTTTATAAAATAAAAAAATATTAAATTAGTTGTGATCAACACTAATTAAAAAAATTAAATAATTATTTTTGAAAACTAAAATGAATAATTAATTCTTTTTTCTAAACAAAAAGGATTAATTTATAATTTATTCATTTTTAATAATTTGCTATTTTCTCTCTCTAACTTACTCTTTCTATTTCTTTTCTTTTTTTCATCTTTATTTATTTTAGATGGCTACGGATCCGACCGTAAGACTAGTATGATAATATCACATGTACAGGTAACCAATACATTATGAAAGAGTTAATTATAAATCAGAGCATTCAAATAACAAATTCGAACACATAAAATACAATTACCTCATCTAATCAATGAAATGAATTAAATTGTTCTTCTCTCTTCGTATGCATGTAACTCTATTTTTATCCCTATTTCTTTATTTTCTTCTCTATTATGGATCTCTTGTATTCAATCTCTCAAAATGTCTTCATTTTTCTTCTCTATTATGAATCTCTTGGAATTCACTTCCTCAGAAATTTAAACCATATCAGTCTTAAGAAGTTTATATTTAGTGAAGTAATTCACTCCCTCAGAATTTAATCCATTGCAGTAGGAGAAGTTTCTATTTAATGAAGTACCAAATTCCTCATAATTCGAGTTTAATCATACCTTAATCTACACCCGAATTTATATTTAATGAATTACGCACCAACTTCCTCATAATTTAATGATGACCTAATCTGCGCCATTGCCACTCTATTGTTATGTTTATATTAAAGGTTTAATACATTCATTTATCCTTATATAATAGGTTAATTTTTCAATCTATTTCTAAAAAAAAAAAAAAACATTAATATATTTTTATATTTTAAGTTATTTTCTAATTCATCATTTTGGTCAAAATTTCCAACCAATTTTCAAAAATTGATCTTCATATAAGTAGATATAAGTCACTTGTATCAAATAACAAATACAATTTCAAATCACATACATAATTTGACTTAATTTAACTGAAAATTTTAACTAAAAAGATAGATTAGAAATCATCTTAAAATATAAGAATAAATTAAAGGTGTTTTTTTTTAATAACAGACTGAAAAATTAAGATATTATATAAGGACATGTAAAAGTGTTAACCCTATATTAAAATAATAGAAAATTCCATATTTATATCACTAGTTTTAAATAAATTTTATTTGTTTTATTTTTTGTCAAAAAATATTCTGATTGTTTTATTTTGACAATTTTTTGTATATTAAAGATATAATTACAACAAAATTTTCCAAAAAATAAAAGTTTATTTCAATTTAAGCCTAAGAAAGTTTGAAGTAGAAAACTAACTAAACAAACAAGCGTAACAGAAGCTTGTTGTTTCTCTTTATATATATAACATGGGAAACACTAAATCCACCAAAATTTCCTCCGGTGAAATAAAATGAAATGAAAAATCCTCCAACGTGGAAATAATGATTGTACATGAATGAAGGAATGGCAGCTTTCTCGTCCTCTTCCTCTTATCTCCTTTTGTTTTGATCTTTAATATGCTTTACAAATTACAACATTGCATTAGGGAAAATCTTGGCATCGGCTTCTAATACTTGCAAACAGATAGAAAAACATGCAAGATATCTGTATGGAAAAGCTGAAAAGATATGCTTATAGATCAAGATTCGCGAAACTTAAGCTGCGGTGTCCACTTGAGATGCAGAAGCAGCTTTCCTGATTTAGCACCATCTAGGGGAAAACTGTCTTGAAATTCTCCTTCTAATAAAACCCTAGTCAGTGTCATGATACATCTCCCTATTTTGTCCTGAAATATTCATACCATTCGTTGCAATTAGAATAATTGAAGACTATTAACAAACTTGTAAGAAAAATGCATCTTGAAATGCAGATGACTGGGAAAACCATATATAAAAAAACATCTACATAAACAAAAGCTCAGCAATACGAGTATATGACAATGAGATGCAGTTGGGGAGAAATACCTTGCCAAAAGTGTCATGGTCCCAGACTTCGGCAATTAACATATCGTGTAATGCATCCTCCACAACAAATTCAAATGTTTGATTCCAAACTGGATTCAGGTTCTCAGTTAGGACCTGGGAAAGCATAAGAGGATGAGATTATGGAGCGTATGAGCATGTTCTTTCCTGCAAAATATGTCTAGAAGGCTCTACTTTTGCTGTAATCACCAGAGATTTGGTTGGCCCAATTCACAGTTTAGATGTACTGGATTCATCGAACAGGTGATAAAACGAAATGAAAAATGAGAAAACATACGAAAAGAAAAAATAAACAACAGGATGGTCACAGTAACCAGAAATCAACCCACCCTAGTCTTGGCTTTTTTCTCAGATTTTTTCATTATAAGGACAACGTAGGGGTCAGCCTTTCCATTCAAGTCTGTTGGTGGCAAGTCTTCTGCAGCTAGAACAGTAACTGATAGTACTCCTCTCACGATGACAGTTTTTTTCGGAGATGTTCTTTCAGGATTAGCATCATCTGTTCCGTCAGTACCGGTCTTAATGGCCTTTTCTAAAGTGGTCAACTGAAAATCAGAGTTGAAAGGATTTTTGAAACTGCTCTCCATGCCGTATGGACAGTACAAAAGCTCCAAGTGCACCTGATGACAGAAGGAAGATGAAACTCATTCACAATTACAAGTTCAAATAATGCTTTTGAACCGAACAAACTGGAAAAGGATGAGAAAAAATTGTCATATATGGTAAGTTTTCATCTCAACTTGAAAAGTCTCTTTTCTTTTTTTCTTGTTCATGGCCATTTGTAAGAAATCACATATTGGTTCGGTAGTTAGTACGATCTCATATGCACTCAATATCAATATATCGTTCAGACTTGGGAGTTGGGATCAATGAAGAGAATGAAATTTCATTTGCATATAAGATTCTTACCTGACCCCTGTACTTATTATCTCTCTGTATCTCTAAATCTTTGACTAGTTTCAACCATACATCCTTCACTTTGCCAGGCACAAGGTCCTTCAGTGCCACTTGAGCACAACCAATGAGTTCAGCAGCCTGAACTCCTTCATCGTCAAAGACTCTTACTGTCAAGTGTTGAGTTGATGCATCTTCAACTACGAACTCGAAGTGTTCATTCCAGATGGGATTCAACTGGTTGTTCTGAAATTATCATAGAGTTATGACCAATCTAAAGGGAAAAAAAAAAACCTACGTGCAGAAAAATGGGAAGCTGCCCTACAATTGTTTTGCTGGTTCTCATTCTGTCACGCAGTGGACGTATAAATAAGACAGCAAATGGATCAGATTTTCCGACAATGTCTTTATTTGTGAGGTCCTTGCCCTGCACAAGCTTCACGTCTAACGTTCCAACGGGCTTCAACTCCAGGTCACTAAAACATAAAGTAATCATTAATAATTGCAGTTTGGATCAGAAATTCCAACATGTTACATCTTAGTGTGAATTCAGCTGGATGCATTCAGAAATTGCAACTTTGTCGGAGATTAATATATAGAGACTTAGTATTTTTTTATTAGAAGGGACTATTTTACATCAGAAATGCAAAATTCCAATTATCAGTGAACTCCTGGAACATGTAATGCATTAATGCACTCTGGTGATACAGAATAAGTACTCTTATGGTCATGAGGTAGAGATCAAAGTCAGGCTGGGATGAGATAACCTAAGCTGCTCTTATTTCAATCTCAGTTTAGCCTCAAACCAAAACATCTAATTGAGATTAACGTGAATTTTTCCTAACTCAAAATCAGACAGGGGTTAGAACAAAAGAGGAAAAGGAATTGGTCAAGCCTGTGCAAAGAAATTCTGGAAGCGAGTGAAACTCGAGAGTCAAGCCTGCCTTTCTCAATATGGATTACAGGTTTGAAGATTTTGGCAAATTGCACCGTAAATGACTGGCAGGCCTTACGAGACTTAATATATTGCAAAAAGATGAAAATAAAGATGATCATATGGAATTCTAGATAAAATCAGCACACCTATAATCCCCAGGTAATATTGATACAATTTTCCGAACTGGCCATGTTATAGAATCTTCAATAGCATCCTTTATGGTTTCCTGAACATAGCAATACAAGAGTTTCATTAGACCTATAATCATTCATAACCATAGTCCTAGGAATCAAAGAAAAAAATGAAAAATACAGTTTTGGAAGAGCATTTCAAATTAATGTTGAATCACCTACAATACTTTTTTTATGAGATAAGAAATTCCGCGTCATGAAATCTGTAATCATTTCAAATTAATCACCCTCCATGAAGCGAGAATCAATTTTGATGAAGTAATTAGTATTCCAGCCACAAGACAATCCTTGAGACATACATGCAAGTTTGTGAGAGATAAAACAAAAGAAACAGGATAAAATTTGTTCAAACCTCAATAGCATCTGAAAGGCCTGGGATTGCTGACACTTCACCACCGACAACTTTAAGCGTAAAATCCAGCTTTTTCTGCAGTCAGAAACATAATAAAATTTATTGTATTCAACTCAAAGAATGTGCATATAGTTTCCTACAGATTTACACATAAACATTTGTTACTTCATATACTTCATCTAGCTACTTTCAGAATGTGATTTCATATATAAGCATTTAAGTTTGTGCATATGTACATGACAAGAGTCCATGCATGTAATTAGTATTACCTTTAGAATATTTTTTTCCACCAAAATGTTAATTGTAATAAGTTTAAGGTGGTTAAAAAGTAACAAGATAACAACTCACCTTTTCTCTCAGGGAATAAGAAACAGCTCCAAAGCCAGGAAAGTCTTCAGCTAGTGGTTTGAAGATTAACCTGAAAACCCCAGTGAATCCAATATTTTTCACCTAGATGAAGTTAAAAGAGGAAAAATGAAATAAATGATAATGAAGATCTTCTACTAAATGTGCATTTAAACTTAGAAAGCTTTTGTAAATATCATGTGAATTAATTAGACAAACAACAAGACATAAAGGGTATAAATGCATGAACTATATGGGCTCTCATGCTAAGGAAAAATTCCCCAAAATTACATATGAATGTTTAACACAATAAAATCACTGTAACTCGGCAGAAACAATGTATAAAATGGTTTAACTGCTGTACCAATGCCAAAACAGAAAACAAAGAAGGAAAAGGAAAGAAAAGGGAGGTGAAAGTATCTGTCTGCAATCTGCCTTTAAAAAGTGTTATTCTATTTCTATCTTAAGATATAAGAAATCAATGCTTTAGATAACTTCAATTAAGAGAAAGCATGCATGATTCTAAGCCAATGTTGGTGAAATTTTACCATATATACTGTAACATCACTAGAACACTCAACGACAACAGAGCCGCAAGGTGAAGATTACCTGTATGGGTAGTGCCACGCCAACTCTTGTATTAATATCAAGAACAATATTTGGATTACCATCCCACTGCATCTCCAATTCCATGGTGAGACCCTTGTCTCCACTTTCCTCTTCGATAATGCAAACTCCTATAGGACATCCACAACTTGCACATATCATTATACATTTTTCTCTAATGAATGGCTACCACTTTCACCAAATACTCCCAAGTTGTTCTAATTTCATAAGTTACCACTGTTATTTTTCAAGCCCAGGAATTCAATTACTCAAATGACTAACACAAGGAGGAAAGAAGGTTTCTCTCTGTGTTTCTCAAATTCTAACCATAAATTCTCTGTTATTATAGATCCCATGACTACTAACATTTTGGAAAAAGAAAAATCATCAAGGACTTAAACCAATTTTGTAATCAATCAAACTGACCTGTAAATTGTGGAGCAACAGTACCAAGGGTCAACTTGGAAAACTTGAGAGATGATAGTATAGCTGGGGTGTATTGTTCAAGAATTGGCTCAACACTGCTTCTTATCAGCTCTGATGCTGCCTACGCAATCACATAACCACCCAGAAACTTACAGCTCAATTTTACTAACCAAAACTCTGCAAAACATCAACCATGAAAAAGGGAAAATTATTCAAATTTAATTACCTCATTAACATAAGGCCAAATCTTGTCAAGTTGAACATTAAGCCAATTTAACTGCAATTCATAAAGAAACCACTATCAGGACCATGATTAAAATAATGATATATAAAGGTAAAAACAGAATCAAATTACTTGTGCTAATTTTACCAAAATATTCTTCACCAATTGCTTTCCAAGAAAGGAAAAACCCATGTGGATCCTATTAATGAAACTCATAAATCCAGTGGTTGAAATTTTTCGGTAGGATTAGCATTACTCATATATCATGTATAACTTAACTTTTGTCTATGTGAAAAGACAACCCAAGGTGGATAAAATTCAGCAGGAAGGATTTTTCTTGAATCTTGGACTGTCATTCTTGCAAATGCTGCCACTGTCTTAGCCTAAAAACACACAAACATTAAATTAACGAAAATAAACATTTAAAACCTATCCAAGATAATCATTCATGAAACTAAGAAATCACATAGTATGTACCAATTGAGAACGACGCGTGGATCTGACATTTTCGTACTTAGCAAATGCTATAATGAGACCAATCCCAACAGAAATTCCTATAACCATACCAATAAAGAAAGACATTGTTTCAGTTTTGTTACTGTCTGTGTCTCAGTTTCAGGGTCCTTTTTTCTTTCTTTTTTAGCTTCAGATTTGATTTTCAAGCCATGTTGTTTGATCAAAGAATGTTTGTTTGCTTGTTTGTTGAGGTGGGAACGTAGGAGACGTGTGAAGATGAAGGAAGTAGAAAGGTTGAGGTGTCTTCGTTAGATTGTCATTTGTTAGTTGGATTATTAGCCAATAGCCTTTGGTTCAAGTTTCGTATCTGTAAAGAAGAAACTCATTTGTTCTGTTCTCTCCTTCTAACTTTCTTTCCTTTTTTTATGTTTTGAGATATTGTCTCTAGGATTTTGCAAAATTGGCCCACTTGGATAGGATTTTTTATTTACTTTCATTTAATGAGTGGCATTGCATTCTTAATCTTTTGAAATAAACAAGTGAATTTCCTTTTTCTTAATTTCTACTCCTCTTATTATTTTTTATTACTTAAACCGGCTAAATTGGCTTTTGGTTCGTGACATTGGTCTCTTGAATCGACGATTTTTTTTAGATTCAATAATAAGTGTCTTTGAGCTAGCTTTCGTATTTTCAAGAATAATTTTTTTTTTAAATATAGGTAAAAAACATTCTCCAACGCATGACTTTGAGAATTTTGAGAATAAATTTAAAAAATACTAATTACAAAGATTGAAACTCTAAATTTGATTTATAAATTAACACTTACTTATCGGTGGATTAATACCTAATGGGTAACGATTTCTTAAATCATATATAATTCATATATAAAAACATATTTTTGCATTTAATTTGAATATTTTTAGATCTAAAATTTCATAGTTAGATCTCAATTTTTATATAAGATAGCCGGATTCTCATGGATGTGAGGTTTACTTGCCTGTAAAATACTACTCCCATACCGAGGATTCATTTGCCCTTGGAATGGAATTTAATTTTTGAGGTTAAATAATAATAAAACCAACAGATAAGGGTCTTTAAAAAGAATTTGTGAAATATTAAGGGTTATAAGTGTGAGAAGAAAATAGTACTGAGTCCTCCAAGGAAAGAGCAACAGAAGTAATGACAAACTTCAGGTCGGATGTTTTACACCATCTAATGTGATTCTTCTGGTCAGTTCTTATAATCTATCTTTTCAGCCAACTATAATACCTGTATGCCTGCCACGTATGCACAGTGATAGCGGCTTGTCGGCATCGGTAGTTAAACGCACGCGACCTGCGTACGTGGCCATATTAGAATTCCGATCTTGTCCTTTTTAAGAAAAGTTACGTGGCAGCATGGAGTCAACTACGTACTAAACTCACTTACGTCGAGAGAACATAATGGTGTAGCAGTCATATCAAAGACCGATGCATATCCTTGTAACATCACGAAACTTGTGTCAATTATTATTATCATTATTATTATTATTAAAATCTAATTTTTAAATATTTATAAGTTTCATATTTCTGGTTCTATTTGGGTGTTTATTTGATATTGTATGGTTTTTATAATTTTTTATTTGTTGATAATTTATTGTTTTTATTATGATTTTTTTTTTTACATTTGTTTAACAATTTAACATACTTTCTTAGAATCTAATTGAAAATTCTTGAATGTTTTCCAATATTAATTTTTCATTTATTTTGTTATTATTATTTATTTTGTTCAGCACGAACAAGTACCCATGTCCAATTTGAAAATTCTGTTATGCATAATCAGATGGGATTTTGACCGTGATAATTAAAAAAAGAATTTATTCGATCACGTTGCTCATCCTTCAAACTTTTAAAAAGAAAAAAAGAATATCGCAATTTCTTGTGAATAGACCGTTTTGAGATTTTTTTATATATAAAAAAATTGATTGCACGAAAGGAGAGTAAATTATAAATTAGTTTTTCTCGTTTCAAGAAACGAATTATTTAATTTTTTAAAAAAATAATTATTTATTTAATCTCTCTCTCTCCAAATGGCTAGCTTGACTTTTAATACAACCACGGGTCTGTAGAAGCCCACAAAATCATTATCATAGGCTTTCTTTTAATATTTGTGTATGCATAGCTAAATAATTGTTTGGAATATGTTGGTTTTTTTACGGTGAAAAAAGGCTTCAGTTTTTGGGTTTTTCTTTCTAATTGCCTTATTTTTCTAATTGTTATTCATTTCAATGTTATTTTTTTTATTATGGGGTCAATAAATGTTTTAATTTATGTCTGGCCAACTAAACAATGTATTTTTATAGATGTTTTTACTTATTTTTTCTTGTTAAAAATGTTATTAGATGCAGAAAAAAAATTTCGAATTTATTTCTCTTCTGTAAGATAATTTTTTTAAAGAATCTTGCAGCAATTTATTTGGCTTTAATCCATTATTTCCTTTGGTTATAAGCTTCAACACCCCCACTCCTCGCCGCACACAGCGAAACATCCAACACTAAGACAGCCTCCATAGCAAAAGTATGCCCAAACCATACTATTTTGAATCTCATCTAAACATTTTATCCATTAAAGTATTTCATCCCAACTTAAATATTATTTTTCACATAAATAAAACAGTTTATATTTGTCTATTTCGGATACAACATAGTCTATATTATTTTTATGACAAAACCTTAGCAACAATACTAATCGAAGATGAACCGAAAGAACAAGGTTTGCACAACAATACTTTGTTCTCCTCCGTTCCGCGCCTCTCGATAAACGCCAAGTATGTACATATATATAGCAGAGACTCCTATACAAATAGGGACTCCTATACAAAAAGGACTCCAATTTTACAAACAAGAACTCCTAAAGATCTTAAACACAATCTATAGTTAATTCCATGCATATCACGTTCGGTCCTCCCATGCATATCATGTACGATCTGTCCGGCTTGGTAATTGACTTCTTACGAATATCCGATTACCCTCCCTCAAATTGATGTATGAAGGTTGTGAATACCCAACTTGCGTAAGAGAGAATTGAACCGAGATCGGCCAAGAGCTTTGGTGAGTATATCCGCCAATTGAATATGAGTAGAAACATATGAAGGGCGAATATATCCAACAAGAATTTCATTTTCGACAAAGTGACAATCCACTTCGATGTGTTTGGTGCGCTCGTGGAAAACGGGATTCTTGGCAATGTGGAGAGTCGTATGGTCGTCACGAGTATAGGCGTATAGGTTGTGGATGAGAAATACCAAGACAGCCGCAAAATGCTTTTCAACCATTTTAGTTCACAAGTAGTAGAGGCCATAGATCGGTATTCGGCTTTAGCGAGATGAGCGAGAAACGAGTATGTTGTTTCTTGGTTCTCCAAGAAATAGGCGAATTACCCGAGTAGCACAAACCAACCAGGTGAGAGATCGACGAGTCAATGGGCAACTTGCCCAATCCGAATCACACCACCCATAGAGAGTCAAGTCGCCGTCCGTCCGTAACATGATACCTCGTCCCGAGTTTTCCTTTAAATACCTCACTAGTCTTAAAGCGGCATCCCAATGTTCTTGCTTGGGTTGTTGCATGAACCGAGACAATGTATGTACACCATAAGACAACTCGGGTCTAGTGAAGCATAAATAGATCAATCATCCAATTAAACTTCTATACCGTTCGGGATTTGAAAGAAGTTGTCCATCGGCGAGAGCCAAGCGATAGTTTTGTTTCAAGGGTGTATGCGTAGGTTTAGCCCTACGCAAGCCGGTTCTTGAATAATATCTAAGGCATATTTTCTCCGACATAGAAAAATCCCGAGTGGGAGATCGAGCAACTTCAACACCAAGAAAATATTTGAGTGTGCCTAAGTCCTTCATATGAAAACATGCGTGCATATAAGCCTTGAACCGTCCAATAGTGGCAAGATTATTTCCAACTACAGAAGATCATCCACGTACACCGGAATGACTATATGAACCTCCGGTTCCTGTAGTACGAACATGGAATAATCGGATAAAGATTGTGTGAATCCATACATCCCGAGAGCATGGGACAATTTTGCAAACCAACACCTAGGAGCTTGCTTGAGTCCGTATAATGACTTACTAAGTTTGCACACCATCCGGGGTGAGAAACATTAAAACCAGTTGGGGGCTTCATAAAGACTTCTTCCCGTAAGTCCCCATGCAAGAAGGCATTGTGGACATCCATTTGATGTAGCTCCCGATTCTTTCCAGCAGCTACCGCTAACACCACTCGCACTTGTTACCATCTTTGCTACTTGGAGCAAAAGTCTCGGTGTAGTCAATTCCTTCCACTTGATGATTACCAAGTATAACCAAACGAGCCTTAAACCTTTCTACTCGTGCCATCGGATTTTTGTTTAATTTTGTAGACCCATTTGCATCCAAGGGCCTTCTTCTTAGGTGGGAGAGGCATAACGGTCCGAGTTTGATTATTTTCAAGAGCACTCACTTCGGCTCGTATAGCCTCGTGCCACCTATGATCTTTCACCGCTTCACCGTAGGTCACGGGCTTCGTTCCTGTTCAAGTGAGGTAAGAAAAACACGATGTCCCGGAGAAAAGTTATGACTATTCACATAGTGAGCAATAGGATAGGGCACACCCGAGAATGGAGAAGATGGGGGCAACGACTCGGATGGGCTCGGTATTTTAATTGTGTTGGTGACGTAGTCTCGAAGGCGAGAGGAAGCCTGTTTAGCTCGCATCCATGTCCCATTTGTTCCCGCTCAAGATTTACACTAGATTTTATTTGCGTGTCACCCGATGTGATCTCTAGTGATGAAACATGCTCTCCTATTGCTTTAGTTATCATTTCAAGCACCCCTCGTCATCTATATTGGTCAACTCGTGACTAGCGCCTCCCCCTCGACCCCAGCACTAGTCACCTCGTGGTTATCTTCAACTATGCGATGCGGGACCATGACAACTCCTTAGGTATTGCATGATGATCCTCGCTTCATATTTATTGGTGTCCGGCTTGTTAAAGGGATAGTTGGTTTCAACGAACACCACATCCCTCGACACAATGTACTCTTTTGTCTCTAAATCAAATAATTTCCATCCCTTTTTCCCATGAGGATACCCAACAAATATACATTTCCTACTCCTCGTTTGCAAATTTATATACTTTTCTCTTTTGGTTATGAGCAAAGCATAAGCATCGAGTACTCTCAAGTGTTTAAGGGAAGGAGGTTCGCCACGCAACATCTCATAAGGTGTTTTTCCATCGAGGATATTAGAAGGTGTCCTATTTATCAAGTACCCTGCTGCTAATACACATTCTCCCTAAAAATCAATAGAAAGGTTTGCTTGGAACCTAAGGGCTCGGGCAACATTCAAAATATGTCTATGTTTTCCTTCGACTCTTCCATTTTGTTGTAGCGTTCCAACACAAGAGGTTTGAAATAAAATACCTTGCCTCAAGAAATAATTTTTCATGCAAATAAACTCGGTCCCATTGTCACTTCTAACAATTTTAACTTGTTTATCAAATTGCCTTTTAACCAACGAAAAGAAATTCACAAGCATTCGGGGTACTTCTTTCTTATCACCAAGCAAGTAAATCCAAACACATCGAGAATAATCATCTACTATCATCATGAAATAATAAGCACCACAAGAAGAAGGAGTTTTATATGGACCCCATAAATCACGAGTGGATCAATTCAAAAATGCCTTTGGAATAGTTTTCACTTACGGGAAATTTGTCCCTTGATTGTTTTGCTCTAAAACAAATATCACGGCTTTTGTTTGATAAATCCTTACACTTATTCTCACTAATATCGGGAATTGATTGGGTGATCTTGAAAGATGGATGTCCCAAACGCCCGTGCCACAACTCCACTTGATTTATTCCTTCCATTTTGCATACCTTCTCCTCACGTTTGCCACAAAAATAATAGAGCCCATCTTCACGTTTACTTGCACCAATCGGCATCCTCGAAGTGCGGTCTCGCATAACACGGTTTATCGGTGAATTGCACAATGCATTTTAATTCATCCAACAATCGTGACACGTATATCAAGTTGCAGCTCAAATTGGGGACATAAAGAACATTTGTAAGCTTTAAACCCCCATCTAGGAACACCGTCCCTTCTTTGGCGGCGTATGTTCGTGCATCATCCAGTAGGTCGACTGGACATGGTGCAATGTCATGTATCTCACTTAATTCTTTTAAATTCCTCGTTATGTGGTTCGACGCTCCGGTGTCGATTATCCATGAGAATTTACTTGTCATCTTTTCACTAACATCTCGTTTTATTCGAGCATCTCCACCGAGTCATTGCCATTGATCCATGGTTAGCCCCGTAAGCCCACTTTTTCAGCATCGGTTATGGATGTGGAAACTCCTCCATTTATGCCTACTCGTGCAGTATTGGTGCGAACACTTCCCGTTCTTCCTTTCCCCGTACCCATGCGTTGCTATAGCTTTCCCTTTGCATCGATTTTTCCTTCACTTTTCGCCCGTCTCCCCACTAGTCCGGGTAGCCAATCAACCGGAAGCAATTTTCTACGCCATGTCCAGCTTCGTTACAATGGGTACAGATTTGTGTTCTCTCTTTGGCTACCCCTCGTCCTCGGTTTTTGGCTTGTATTGCAAGATCCACTATTTCACCTCGTTCCTCCTTGGCTCTCGTAATGGTTCTCACTCGCTCTTCTTGCACCATGACAAAGTAAACACGGTTCAAAGAAAGCAGTGGATCACTTGCTAATAGGTTGGAGCGTACCGTCCCATAGATAACATCGTCGAGACCCATAAGAAACCGGTGCATTTTCTCCTCTTCTCTTCGCCGTTCTAATCTAGATGTGATATCACGAGTGCGGCATCCACACTCGCATATTGGTATTTGCTTATAGTTTGCCGGCTCATCTCATAAAGCTTTCAATTTTTCGTAATAAGCAACCATCATCGGACCCCTTGCTTGCAATCCGCCAACTCGATTTTAGCCGATGAATCCTTGGGCCGTTGATGATTGAGAACCATTCTTTGATGTCCTCCCACGAGTCTTTTGCATTTTCCACATAAGATATGGTGGAACACAAGCCGAGTTCAATGGTATTTAGAATCCAAGACACTAACATGGACCGTACTCGTCCACCGGTCTTCCATCTCGGGTGAGTCTTCCTTCGGCGCTCCGATGGTTCCATCTAGAAAACCCCATTTTCTTCGAGCACGCGGAGACATTCTCATGGCACGTGCCCATTCTTCGTAGTTCTCCCTCGAAGCCGTACTTGGGTAATCGGATTCCCCGGGTTGTCATTTGAGTTCGGATCATATGGAGATGGTGTTTTCTTCACCATCCTAAAGTCTTCTCGTTTAGGAGACTCGTCTTCACGAGCCTCCTCTTTACGAGCCTCTTCTTCACGAGCGGCCATTCTATATGCCCTTACCACTCGTTCTCAATCGAACTTGGAGGCTTTGATACCATGAAAGAACAAGGTTTGCACAACAATACTCGTTCTCCTCCGTTCCGCGCCTCTCGATAAACGCCAAGTATGTACATATATATAGCATAGACTCCTATACCAGCGGGGACTCCTATACGGAAAGGACTCCTATTTTACAAACAAGAACTCCTAAAGATCTCAAACACAATCTATAGTTAATTCCATGCATATCACGTTCGAGTCCTCCCATACATGTCACGTACGATTCTGTCTAGCTTGGTAATTGACTTCTTACGAATATCCGATTATGAACCTATTGTACAACTATTTAAAATAACATATTGAGAAATGCTTTGCGATCATCGACGTATCCGAAGAAATATCATTCCACCACCATTTTGCGAATTCATTAGAAAAACAAAAAATTTTAGGGTTTGTCGTTGCACAATAAAATATTAGAACTTTCAACCAACCCTTATAGCAACTCATTGCTTCAACGATGATAACAGAAAACTTGACGAAAGGAGATGGAAAAGTTGACAATACATGAATATCCATTTTCTCAAACTACAACTATTTATGTCTTCTATCTAATATTATGTTTGACAATGTATGTTGCCAAATATCTTTCTATTTAAATAACATGTGCTTGTTGCATTTCCTGTTATAATAAATAAAAACTACTGACTTTTAATGTAAAAAGAAAAAAAATGCGGCGTAGTGCCGGTTTACAGCTCGTATGGTACTAAATTTTATATTTATTTATTTGTAGGAATGGAGAATTGGGTATAAATAAGACTTTTAACAATGTACATCAAGTTTGATTCTCTTGCACATGGAAAAAAACAGTGCAATAGGAACATCTGTAAGGATAAAAAAAAAAAAAAACAGAAACAAAAAAGTTAAGAATTAGATTTTTCCATGTACATATTTTATTTATGTACATAATGCAGGTTGCAATTACATTGGTTTCTCTTCTTAAATTTTACTTCCATGAAGAATTGATGAAGGCGGATGTGTCAGGTGATTGGCAGGGTTTTCTTTCTTTGTAAATGTCCACAACATGTAGCTAGATTTTTTTTTTTTTTTTACTGTTTTGAATTAGATTTTGGGCGTTTAAAATTGGAATTTTTTTTTATGTTGAATTGGATAACAGTATAACAGTATACTTGCATTATGGAGGCTTTAAATCAAAGAAATAAAAAGTGCATAGTTTATTTAAAAAACAAAATGGGTAGAATTGTATAAGCAGCTTGGTCCAAAATATATAGAACAATTTATTTTTCAATATAAACATCAGCCTTCACTTCACTTTCACCCCATCATCAAACTTTAATTCAAAATACAAACATATATACTCTCAAACAAATAACTTTGAATGCATATTTACATGGTGTAAATTGTCAAAAAAAAAAAAAAAACCATCAACGTTCAAGAGAGAGAACTTGTTATTGAAGAAATGCTTAACTTGGATGGCAGGTATTTAAGAACTTTTAGAACAAAGGTTCATGTTACTCTTGCAAATAGTATTCATGTTCATGTATAACCATTTGATGACCGTCAGTATTAATGATTTAACTCATGGCCTACAGGGAAAAAATCAGATTCAATTAATCTGTCCTCCATACCAAAAGAAATGTCATGCTCCATATTTATCTGAAACCCCGGTGTTGTACAAGTTGGGAGGACTGTAATAGGCATGATGGAGACAGAGAAATAAA
Source organism: Dovyalis caffra (assembly GCA_963924115.1). Lineage (NCBI taxonomy): Eukaryota > Viridiplantae > Streptophyta > Magnoliopsida > Malpighiales > Salicaceae > Dovyalis > Dovyalis caffra. Next base: position 15,754,116 of record CAWUPB010001194.1, on the reverse strand, counting down.
AGAAGGGAATTAATACTGGAGAGGATAAACAAAATTTGTGCGATAAAAAAAATAAATAAATAAATAAAGGCATAGGATATGATGGAAGAAAGAGAGAGATATTCACTGCCATAAATAAGGGCTTTCAAAAAAAAAAAAAAAGTAACAATGTAAATCCTAATAAATGTATCGCCATGATTACTGCATTTTTTATTTGGGGTTATTATAGTAATTCAATATAAAAATATTAATTTGGCACTTAAAAAAAATAGAGAGATAAACTATGGCAGTTGAAAACAAAATTAAAAATAAAGGTGAGGCTTTAATACAATTATTTATATTTGAGAGTGCATAGCCTCTTTTTGAGCGCAAATTACCAAAAAAAGAATGATTTGGTATTTGTGGGTGATAATACTTTGATAGTTAAACCTTATAATAGTTTGAGGAATTTTTTTTTAAAAAAAGGTTCATTTCAATATATATATATAGGTTTAAGTATGCCTATTTTAGCTACTGAATGGTAGCTAAAAATAGGCATACTTAGACCCTTGTTTTTTTTTTTTTTTGTCATCAACATTATTCAATTTTTAATATGATTCTTAAATTAAAATCAATTTCTCCAGAACTCGAGTCCCTTTAAAAAAAAAAGAAATGAAATTCGGTCAAAAGAAGTGACATGCGGCATATTTATCTGAAACCCAGGTTTGGTACAAGTTGGGAGGACTGTAATAGGCATGATGAAGACAGAAATAAAAGAAGAGAATTAATGCTGGAGAGGATAAACAAAATTTGTGCGTTTAAAAAAAAAAAAAGACAGACGATATGATAGAAGAAAGAGAGAGATGTCACTGCCATAAATAAGGGCTTCCAAAGTAAATAAATAAATAATGTAAATCCTAATAAATGTATGGCCATGATTACTGCATTTTTTATTTGGGGTTATTATAGTAATTCAATATAAAAATATTAATTTGACACTTAAAAAATAGAGAGATAAACTATGGCAATTGAAAATAAAAATAAAAATAAAGGTGAGGTTTTAATACAATTATTTATATTTGGGAGTGCATAGCCTCTTTTTGAGCATGCAAATTACCAACAAAAAAAAAAGAATGGTTTGGTATTTGTGGGTGATAATAGTTTGATACTTAAACCTTATAATAGTTTGAGGAAATTAAAAAAAAAAGGTTCATTTCAATATATATATATATATATATATATATATAGGTTTAAGTATGCCTATTTTTAGCTACTGAATAATAGCTAAAAATAGGCATACTTAGACTTTTTTTATTTATTTTTTTAAGATTTTGTCATCAATATCGTTTTGACTAGTTAAAAAAATATTATTCTTAAATAAAATCAATTACTCCAGAACTCGAGTCCCTTCTAAAAAAAAATGAAATTCGGTCTGTTTATATATACTCAGATCAACTGACAGTTGGAAAAACTCTACTGCTAAAATTGTAAAATACCATCTATTTATCTGTAATTTGAATCCATGCATGTTCATTATTTTCAAAATCTTCAATGTGAACTTTATAAATTAATTAATTGACCTATTTGGATTAGATATACACACTAGACGAGAAAAAAATAAAATTTTCCTTGGAGCAAAGCCCGGGTAATTAATACACTAACCGAGTATGATGATCCAAAACATTATCAAAAATTGAATGTATATAAATCTCCATATTTCATAAAAGGAGAACTATAATATTAAAGACTCATGCTGCAAAGTAATTTAGGATGGTTCTGTTTGGAACCAATTGGTAAATATTTTAGTTTTAGAAAATACAAATATTATACATTTGGAAATTAAAGCATGTAAGAGTTTATTGTAAGAGACGGATATATGTTTTTCTTGCTTCTTCGTTGTAAAGAATCCCAAAAGAGATGAGGTTTTCATATTTCTTATCATTATTTTTATATCATTCACACGTTTACGTATTATTATTCACTTGATGATATTTTTATGATTTCAAGATAGAAGTATTTTTGTTATTTTAAATATTTATTTTATTCATAATACTGTTCACTCTCTTTTTACCATGCATTGAATGTTTTTTTTTTTTAAATAGTAATTTTGAGGTTTTCTTTTTCAAACATTTTATGCTTAAAGTTTTGCTCATATTATTTTTTAGTCCCTCATTTTTTCAACAAATTTTATTTCGATCCATAACTTTATTTGTATTGTAATTTCCTCCCTCTTGATATATATATATATATATATATATATATATATATATATATATATATATATATATATATATATTATTTTTAAGAAAAATAGTTTACAATATATATAAATTTAATCTAAAGATTAAAAGTGTTTTTTAGATAATTTGTCTTAGATTTTTTTGAAAAAAAAATATAGGAAAAGTTTTTAGTTAAGAATCCATGGATTTTTAAATTTTCTCATAAGTTTTTAGTTAGTAATCTGGATATAGAAGAATAAATTGTGTTTTTTCTAACAAAAAAATTATGAAAAACATGATGAATAATTAGTCAAACACAAAATTTTTAAAAAATAGTTTTGATTTTATTTTTTATTTGATATATTTTAGTAGACCCATAATATAATACATATCATTAAAATAAAATTACTTTTTAAAATTATTTTATGTTTTATCTGATCGCAATATAGCATGGATAAAAACTAATAACTAACTAAAAGAGACGGTTGACTTATAAAGATAACATTATCAAACAAATTCTATGAATTATCTTTAGCATAAGCGATTAAATATCTTATTATATAGTAATTTGAATCTTCAATCTGTTTATACATTTCAAATTACATCAATTATGTTTTAAAATAACATTTAAATCTTTATTATATTCTTTTAATTATTTATTTTTCAACTATAAATAATTTTTTGTACGGAAATGCTCTAGACTGAAATACAAAAAAATAAAAAATAAAAATCTAAAGACTTAAAAAATAAAATCACTTTAAAGTTTTTTTTTTTTTGACATTTCATTAAAGAGCATTTAGGTCAAAAAAAATTATTTATATTCGAAAGTATAAATTAAAGTTTTAAACATTATGTAAAAATATTGGAATATATTCGGGATTTAGACTATTATAAAAACATAAACTGATCCATTTATCTTTATCTTTACGATAATAGAAATTAAAAGTCTGGCTTAATTTAGGAATATCTCATGATCTTTGAAGTCACAACCACAAAACTAATCACTTGTATTGTTAATTTAAACACCGGATATTTTTCATGATTGCTTGGCATCTTTACATTGGGGAATCTGTTAGATAAGATTGATTATCTCCTAAGAATCAAGAGCATCTGGTGAGTCTTGATAAGTTGATTAACCGGAGGAGAGTCACATAAATCATGCTAAAAAGTCCGAATAAATCCGAATAAAAGTTGAAATAAAGCACCTTAGACAGCCACGTTGTTTCCTATATCTGTTCTTTGCTCTCTGCTTTTTTGCATGCAAATCAATAAATCGGAGACACGACTGCTATGGAGCTGAGGTGGCTTTCTTAACGACATTCCTTTCACATGTCTTGTCTATTCCACTTTTCGAGCAGATTTGTGTTATACGAAAAAACTGTTCAGACGAAGCATTTTACTGGTTCTGCTCTGTTTTTGATATATTCATAACATATACGTCTGTTTAATAAATATTATTACTTACTATTTTATGAGTATTTTAAAATTTCTTTAATATCGTATATTTTATGTATTAATTCCCTACGCCAAAACAATACTTATTTTAACTAACTATTTATTTATTAAAAAATCATTGTTCATTGATCTTGCAACTACACAGTATTAATTAGTCCATTTTCTCTCGTAATTATTTTGTACATTTCAAATGTGAATAAAATTTAATTTCAATTCATGAATATCAATAAAAAATGATTATAGAATTTTCTAAATAGTACTTATAATTAGGTATTTATAATAGTGTATTTAGGAGTTTGATTGTTTCAAGTTTATATCAAATTGAATATTCGTAGATTTAAATGCATATTGTGGGTAATGCTATGAATTCCAACATGTTTACTACTAACAGTTTTATTCGTTGGGTTGATAGTCTAGAATGTCCTTTTATTATTTTGTTTGTTTTAATCGTGTCTTTTCATTAATATTTTTTATTAATTATATTCTTTTACTTTAATTAGCATCTTAATTTTGTTCATCCATTCAAATTTTTAGGTAACGACATTAAATTAATTTTCGATAAAAGATGTACAAGATGTTGACAAATAATAATTTTTTTCAAAAAAATTTAATTAAATTTATGAGAAAAAAATTCAAAAATGTCCTTTTTTTTCCTTCTGCCTTCTGTTTATGTTCCTATATTATGAAAAAATCTTCATAAATTTTTTTTTTTAGGTTTGGATTTGAAGTAAATTTTCATAATAAATTTCTAAAATAATAAATAAATAAATTGTTCCTTTCTATACGTAAAAAATTTTCTTTTTTTGGTTTATATTTGAGTGAAAACAATAAAATAATAAATTGAGGGATGAAATTAATTATTTATTTTCATACATATGAAAAAGAAGGGTATTTTATGATTTTTTATTTTTTTCATAAATTTATTTTTTAAAAAAATTAAAAAATTACTATATGTCAGTATTATGTACGTTTGACGTCAAAAATTGATGCTACTACCTGGAAATTTGGATGAAAAAATGAAATTAAGACACAAATAAAAGTAATGTGATAAAATTAATAAAAAAACACTGTTGAGACAATCGAAACAGTAAAGTAACATGGTAAGACAATTCGACTATTATTTATTAATATTGATGTAACTGACATTCATTACACAAAAAAGCTTTTAGGAAGGTGATGGTGCGGCTCTCATAGAACAAATATTATCACACTTGGAAGTAAATACTAATTAATGTATCACGTATAATAAATCACTAAATTGGTTAATAAAAAGCATGCATAACATGCTAATACCTATATCATAATCCAACAAATTACTCCCTATGTTCTAAAGATATATTTCTTTTAATTTTTGATGTAATTTTAAAAAATTAATAATTATTATGTCATATCAGTATTTTTTGTTTACACTTTTCTAAAATATCATATTTGTTAAAAATTTTAGTTATCGAATTTAATCCTGTATTAAATGAAATCTATATCAATTTAAGGAGAAAATTTATCTAAAATTAAGGTGATAAATCAAAGAAAAATTCTTATATTTATTAAGGATCAAATTTAAAATAATTATGAAAAAATAACATACTAATAAAAATATTTTACTCTTAAAATTTTGACATACAGCAAAGTCTCTGCAAGCATGAATATTTTTGGAACAAAAATTTTCCTTTTAAATTTTATGTTAAATTTATTTTTATGCATAAGAAAAAATATAAAAAAATATTGATTTTTAAGTGAATAATAGAAAATTGAAGAAATAATTGATTTTTTTAATAATTAGGAGTGTTTTAAGAAGGTATATTGTTTAAATTTTTTACTAGAGAAATATTTTAGGACAATATAAATAGATAAAAAAATCTCTTTTAAACAAAGAAAATGTTTATTTTCTATTATTTTTCTGCATCCACGAGTAGTCATCATCAGCATCATTAATTTCTGAAAAATCACTTCCGCATCCACACGCTTAACATGTGATGTAGATGCACGTGAACTTACCGGTTAACTAATGGATCACAGTCCTCTCACATGATTAAAAAAAAAAAACTCATTTAATATAAAATTTTAAATTTAATTCTATTATGGACTTGTTAGAAAAATAGCATATTTATATTTGACTAATTGAATAAAGATATTTTAAACTTCGATCTCAATGACATAAATGAATGGAGGTCCATTAAATATATAGATCTAAAATACAAGAGTAAATATATGGTAATTAATTTATCTATACATTCATTTTATGATTTTTTTTGTTAATTAAAGACCCATAGATTTTGAATTACACAATCAAAGCTTAAATATTTTTTACAGAATAAAATTATCAGATATACAATATTACACTGTATCTATTTGTGTATTTTATAATACTTTTTAACTATCAGATCAACCACTTGATTACCTTTTATATTTACATGAGGTAATGTAAATAGAAACTTTATTCAGGAACACGAATCCTTAAATGATAAAATTGCAAGAAAATATAGTTCGAGGAGTGATTTAAAATTCCCATGAAGCCTCATTTGTACCTCATATAAAAAGCTGAAAATCGAACAAGTTCCAAACCGACGGACCTCTTTCCAGAGACCTCGCCAACTTCACCAAATAATGCCACGTCATAACTTCACTCCCGCGTTTCTCTCTCCAAATCTACGAAGTACTTTTATTTAAAATTAAAAAATAAAATTTGTCATTATTCCTTTAAAAAAAAATTCAGCACTATAAATACGGTACTTCAAAAACTTCTTCTCTTTCAAAACACACGAAAATGATGATGATCATCTCCTACTGATCTCTCTTTCTTTCTGTTATGTGATTTTAAAGAGAGAAGAAAATCAAGAATCTTCTTCTTCTGTTTGTGTGGAAATGGCGGGAAATGACTGGATAAATAGTTACTTAGAAGCGATCCTGGACGTTGATCCAGGAATCGACGATGCAAAATCGTCTTTGTTGCTTAGAGAAAGAGGTCGTTTCAGTCCTACTCGTTATTTTGTTGAGGAAGTTATTACTGGCTTCGATGAGACTGATCTTCATCGTTCCTGGCTTCGCGTAAGACGACACCTTGTTTTGTTTGATTGAATGAATTCAGTGTTATTTTTGTTATTTTGTGTGATTTGAATGTTAATTGATTTTTGATAGGCTGCGGCAATGAGGAGTACGCAAGAGAGAAATACTAGATTGGAAAATATGTGTTGGAGGATTTGGAATTTGGCTCGCAAAAAGAAACAGGTTTTTTTTTTATTGTTATTTTAGTTAAGTGTTTAATTATTAATTATGTTACTTTGATTTGTTTATGAGAGTTGATCATTGAGTAATTTAATAGAGAGAGTGAGAACTAGCAACTGCACAAATCTGAGCCGTGCGTGCCAATCACGTCCAATGGTGGGCTCCACGGTTGGGATTTGCGCAGTCACTGCAGAGCACCTAGCTATGCATGTTAATTGTGTGGTGGGCTCTATCTCATGCCTGATTGACATGCACAAATGGGATTAATTTGTACTGCATTCTGCAAATCTTTAACAACAATTTGATCAAACACGCGGATTTTTACTCTCTTTTTATTATTATTTTTTTTTTTAATTTAAATATGTTAAGCTGGAAATGGTTCATAGTGGAATACTTTTTAAGTTGTAATTGGTTTTGCAGTTAGTTGCTTGAATTTTGTACCAATAAGGTTGAAAGTATGCTATGTGGGCAAGAATGTTTAGTTATTTTTGGACTGCATATTTTTTCTTTCCTTTACGCTTTTACTTGGATTTCTTTTTTCTTTTTATTATTTTTATTATTATTATTAGCTTGAGAGCGAGGAAGCTCAACGAAAAGTGAAACGCCGCCTTGAACGTGAAAGAGGTCGCAAAGAGGCAACTGCTGATATGTCCGAAGACTTGTCAGAAGGAGAGAAAGGAGACGTGGCTGGTGAACTTTCAGCTCATGGAGGGAGTGTTAGACGAAGAATGCCTAGAATAAGTTCTGTTGATGCGATGGAGAATTGGGCAAATCAACACAAAGAGAAGAAACTTTACATTGTGCTCATAAGGCATGACCTAAAATTTTATTATTGACCAACACTATAACGAGGCTTTTGCATGTTTTAAATATTGACTTGTTTATATCTGTGAACAAAAGGTTGATTTCAATATTTGAATACATCGAATTTACAACTTGCCTGAAATTCATTATGTTTCATAGAATTCTTTCTAACGTGCGGTTTTGCAGTCTTCATGGCTTGATACGCGGCGAAAACATGGAGCTTGGTCGTGATTCGGATACAGGTGGCCAGGTTACTGTTGGCCCTTTTCTTTTCTATTTTTCTTTGAAATTCTTATTATTATGTAGAAAGTAGTTATTTTAGACTATTATTACAATCATAAAGCACAGCATTACTTATGAGGAAGTCTTGAATTTACTGTTTTAAACAGGTTAAGTATGTAGTGGAGCTTGCAAGAGCCCTGGGAACGATGCCAGGGGTTTATCGGGTTGATTTACTGACAAGACAAGTATCAGCTCCAGATGTCAATTGGAGTTATGGGGAACCAACAGAGATGCTGAATGTAATAAAAGAGAATTCAACAGGGGAGCTTGGTGAGAGCAGCGGTGCTTACATTATTCGAATACCATTTGGTCCAAAGGACAAGTACATAAGAAAGGAACTCCTTTGGCCTTACATTCCAGAATTTGTAGATGGTGCACTTGGCCACATTATGCATATGTCTAAAGTTTTGGGAGAGCAAATTGGTGGTGGAAATCCAGTCTGGCCTGTTGCAATCCATGGACATTATGCTGATGCTGGTGACTCTGCTGCTCTTCTCTCTGGAGCTCTAAATGTACCTATGGTTTTTACTGGACACTCACTTGGACGAGATAAGCTTGAACAACTTATGAAACAGGGACGGCAGACAAGGGAAGAAATAAATGCAACCTACAAAATAATGAGGCGGATAGAGGCTGAAGAGTTAACTCTTGATGCCTCCGAGATTATTATAACTAGCACTAGACAGGAGATAGAAGAGCAGTGGCGCTTGTATGATGGCTTTGATCCAGTACTAGAGCGCAAACTTAGAGCAAGGATCAAAAGAGGAGTGAGTTGTCATGGCAGGTTTATGCCTCGCACTATTGTAAGTATCAACATTTTCGTTATTAATTCCTTCATTAAACCTGGGAGGCTTCCTTTGGCTTCTAACCAAACTTGGTTGTTGTGATATCTTTATGCTGATGGTAATGGTATATTGTAGCTAAACTAACCTTAATCTTAATTATGTCAATGATGTCCAGGTAATTCCTCCTGGAATGGAGTTTCATCATATCACTCCACATGATGGAGATTCTGATGGAGAAGAAGAAAAAAGCAAAGATCATCCTGCTTCTCCGGATCCACCAATTTGGTCAGAGGTGACGATTATTGTTTTCTCATCTATGCTTTGGTTTTTGACAGCCAAATGACCTTGTATGTTACTGATTTATTATTCCATATATTTTTCCCCACTTTCACTTCCTTTTATTCATTTTAGTGGGGATTTTAAACATGATACTGACTGCAGTTCTGAATCTCCAGATAATGCGTTTCTTTTCCAATCCCCGGAAGCCTATGATACTTGCTCTTGCGAGGCCAGATCCGAAAAAGAATATTACTACTTTAGTCAAAGCATTTGGAGAATGCCGCCCATTAAGGGAGCTTGCAAACCTTGTATGCTTTAGTCTTTGAACTTCTATATCTAGTACATTTTCAATAACTAGATTTTGCTTAAAGGGTTCCTGAATAATGATTCTCTTCTTATTCATCAAAACTTGTTTTATTTGCAAGTTGTCAATAAATTTTGTTGTTTTTCTGTTATTGCAGACTTTAATAATGGGAAACCGTGATGATATTGATGAAATGTCGGGCACAAATGCCTCTTATCTTCTTTCCATAATCAAGCTTGTTGATAAATATGATCTATATGGTCAAGTGGCTTACCCTAAACACCATAAGCAATCTGATGTTCCAGACATTTACCGTCTTGCAGCCAAAACAAAGGTATAATTATAAATCATATTTACCAAATTGATCTTGCAATAGGATTTCGTGTTTCCCCAAATGGAAATGTGTTGGAATGACGCAAAATTTTACTAATGTGACACTTCAGTTTGCATCTAAGCATATGCTTTCCATTGAGCTCTGGTGATTGCAGTCTGTCCAGGAAATGCAGATTTATATATTGACTTCTTATCTTGCAATTCCTTTTCCCTTTCAGGGTGTGTTCATAAATCCAGCTTTCATTGAACCATTTGGACTTACTTTAATAGAGGTGTTTCTCTTTATTTATTACCTGCTGTTCTTCATCTTATAATATGTTAGTTCTCGAAAATTTAATGCGATCTCCTTGTTGAACAGGCAGCAGCTTATGGTTTGCCTATTGTTGCCACAAAAAATGGGGGTCCTGTGGACATTCATCGGGTGTGTGCAAAGCTGAATCCATCTTATTTCTTAGGATGATTTTCTGGGCTATTCATTGAAATTGCTGAGAGTTTGATGTTTCCCGCTCGCTTATAGATACTGACAATGAATTTATTACAGGTACTTGACAATGGACTGCTAGTTGATCCTCATGACCAACAGTCTATTGCTGATGCTCTTCTCAAGCTTGTTTCGGATAAGCAACTCTGGGCGAGATGTAGGCAGAATGGACTGAAAAATATCCACCTGTTCTCTTGGCCAGAGCATTGTAAAACATACTTAGCTCGGATAGCCAGTTGCAAACCCAGGCAGCCACAGTGGCAGAGAATTGAAGACGGATTTCAAAATTCAGAATCAGATTCGCCTGGTGATTCTTTAAGGGACTTACAGGATTTATCTTTGAACTTGAAGCTATCATTGGATGGGGACAAAAATGAAAGTGGCACTCTTGATAATTCTTTAGATAATGAGGAAAATGCTGTTGATGGGAAGAACAAGTTAGAACATGCTGTTATGACATTATCAAAAGGTGCCACTGGAGGCTCACAGACGGCTGGGGTGAAAGAGAGAGTAGACGACAATACTAGTAGTAAATTTCCATCTCTGAGGAGGAGGAAGTACATTTTTGCCATTGCTGTTGATTGTGATACGACTTCAGATTTTCTTGAAATCATTAAGATGATTGTTGAGGTGGCAAAGGGCAATTCTTCTGGGTTGATAGGTTTCATTTTATCAACAGCCATGACCATATCTGAGATACATTCTCTTCTTAATTCAGGGGGCTTGAACCCATTGGATTTCGATGCATTTATCTGCAACAGTGGTAGCAATCTCTATTACCCATCTTCAAGCTCTGATGATTCTGGGCTTCCATTTGTTCTGGACTTGGACTATCACTCACAAATTGAATATCGTTGGGGTGGAGAAGGTTTGAGGAAGACTTTGGTTCGTTGGGCTACTTCTGTCAATGATAAAAACGGACAAGGAAAGATTGTTGAGGAAGATGAATCAGTGTCGTCTTCATATTGCTTTGCATTGAAAGTGAAAGATTCATCACTGGTAATTATTTTTTGAAATCCGAGACCTTTTATGATTTAGCTCTGCATTCACATTCTGCTTTGGCTTTATGTGTGTTTGTATTCCTTGTCAAATCCTACTGTCTTTACAGATTCCTCCAGTTAAGGAACTTCGGAAATTGATGAGAATTCAAGCTCTTCGATGCCATGTAATTTATTGTCAACAAGGTGCCAAAATAAACGTGATTCCTGTGTTGTCTTCGAGATCGCAAGCTCTGAGGTATACATCATGATTACATTTATTTGTTTATTATCAACAACATAATATTATGAACTTCTCAGATATTATTTCTGGAAGTCCTTTGATTTTAATTCTTTGATTTTAATTGCTCAGTTTAGCTATTTCAAGGTTGATTAAATATATTATATCATCATTAGAATTTTCCTTCATCTTATTGAAAGAAAGCTATTTATCTCTGATAACTTTTTCGTGCAAGTGCCGCAGTTGAGTTACTGCAAGCATTTGAATTATGAGTATTGTTCAAAGAATATGACTATAAATAATATTGCTCCCTTCATTTTTTGAGTTTCAGTGATACCCGGCAATTCCTTTGTCACTAAATGACTTTTTATTTACATTAACAACTGTGAATCTGTGGCAGAAGCAAAAGAATTTCACTTTTAATTGGATTGATTCAGTCTCATTTAGTTTGGTGCAAATGAAAATGTAGCTGCAATTGTGATGAGGACTGGTTATGTATATCCCAAGAGGTTGTGATCAAGACTTTTAACCTCTCTTGTGTCAAGCCGATTGTAAAATGAAGCTCGATCTCAACTTCTGTACTTCTTGCATTAACAATTTATATAAACTGGAAGCATCATCACAGAAAAGCAACCCACAGATTATCATTCTTGCGGTGTTTAATTGCCGACTGCTCTTGTTTTTATAAAGAAAATTACCATATACTAACTGATATCTTCTTTAGGTATCTGTATGTTCGATGGGGCGTAGACTTGGCAAATATCTTACTTTTCACTGGAGAGAGTGGCGACACAGATTATGAAGGCTTACTTGGTGGGCTTCACAAGACTGTTGTACTGAAGGGAGTTGGCAGTAGTTCTCTCAAGCTTCATGCTAACAGAAGCTATCCTCTAGAAGATGTTACGCCATTTGACAATCCCAACTTTGTCCAAGCCAGGGGATGCAGCGCCAAGGAGATAAAGGAATCATTGAAGAAACTAGGGGTTCTTTAGGGTTGGAAGAATTACTGTTCTTCTGCCTAGAGAGAGAGTTTTCATCCTGTTTAATAGTAAGCGCTCTTCCCTTTGAAATTGCCTCTTATAATTACCCTCCTACCTTTCAAGCTTCCTTTTCCTTGAAGCTGCCTACAGCTTTAGTCCAAATATTGCTTGCATGAATGTTGCCTTATGAATGTTAGGGAATAATATAAATCATATCCTAGGACCTCACCTACAAACTTAAGCTTTTGGGTGATAAGGTCTTTTGACATGGTATCGAGCCTTGATGGCTAAACGATCGCGAGTTCAAATCCTACCGTCCTCCTCTCTTTTAATTAATCAAGTACAAAGTACTATAGTTGAAGTTGGTGAGATGGTTTTTTGACAATGAACCCCTTTGTTTCCCTTTATTTCAGAAACAGTCATAGTTTGTAAGTTGTAGCTTCGTTGCTCTTCATCATTGTTCTCCTTTTTCTTGTCTAACTTAGCATTCCTCTCAACGTGGCCTTTTTTCACCCCCACAAACACAGTTTTGCCGTTCCATGTGGTTTGTATAAAGGAAGAAGTCATCTCTTCTGTTGTTTTGTTTGTTTATTTCTCTTTGGTTTCTCAGCCATATGAGGAGGGCGTGTAATGTTGAAATGGATGCCTGCTTGAGTCAAAATTACAAATCCATCTCATTTTATGCTTCTCTGTCCTTCGCGGGGACAACTGCAGAGAATCATTCTGCTAATGGAGCATCATGTGCAAGGTTGGTGTTTTTTTGCCCTTTTTTCCGGTCCTGACCACATTTTGTTATATATTGGGCCGGCCAGCTCAAAATGGAGCCCCGACCTTCAAATTTTAACTTATTGGGCCATCTCATGTTGAAGCCCCAACCATCAAAACTAACCTATCAGTGGTAAGATCCATTAAGGGGCTGGTTGCTAGGATTAAAATGTTGGGAATGGCTTGATAGGAAGGAATGGAGATGATAAATAATTGTAGTTTCATCGACTTTGGGAAGAGTTGAGAATGAAAATAAAGAGTAACAAAAGAGATTATTTTTTCCCAAGAGGATGATGAAGTACCAATGGCCATGAAATTTTAATATTTTCCCAACTGGAAATGCCATCCCTACCCTCAACACGGCCTACTGGTCATTTCGATTTTCATTTAATAAATTCTTTTTACCGTGGAAGTAGGACATTTGTCACTCCCCAGCGTTTTTAAGGAATATTCCTTTAATACCAGCGCATGCTAATAATTCTTTTTTAAGATTTTTACTCGCAACCACACATATGGATACAAATACTCTTAACAACTATTTCCTGTGCATTAAACTCAATAAAAAAAAAACCATGATTTGAATTCATGAATTAAAAATGGAAAGTGATTTTCTTATTTTAACTTATCTATTAAAAAAAAACGAAATAATTAGGTGGGAATTTTTTGGATTTTTTTTTAGGTATATTGAAATTTATCATAGAAAAGTTTGGATGAATGTCACATCAGAAGTATGAAATTTCCTACTTTAAAGTCGAAAATAAATTATTATCCTTTTTACCGTGAGTTTCGAAATAGATTAGTGATATACAACGAAAAAAATCAAACCATCGATTCGTGGACCCACCATAATCAACGGCCATGATTTCTTGGAGTGTAATTAGAATTGCTCCCTACTTTCCATTCCATGAACCATTTCCTACTAATTAATTTCAAATGGCCTCTTGATTTATTTTATTCTGTTGACAAGAAGATCAAAATTCCAATTAAAATAAAACGAGAAAACTAAAAGAAAATTGTTGTGCCCTTTAGCGTTCATACTTTAATTATGATAACCTATACCGCGATAACTAGATTATTAATTACTTTGTGGAAATTAATGCTAACCAAAAAGTCAAAAAATAATAGCTAGCATCATCTTGGACCTTAACAACCAGTACGTGCACTACGCACATAACTCCCCCATAATTAATGATCTGATTCAAGAGATTTGCAACTAAATGTAGCCAAGGCAACGCATTTAGTAGATGTATTGGTTTTCTACCCTAGCTAGTTAATACAGCACAAGTTTGGCAATCATTATGGTTTCGATCTATTTCTATTTTTATGCATCATCAACCGACATGTCACTGAATTTTGATGACTTCTTGTTATCACTATCAATAACTAACTGAACTAAAATTTGACTTGATGGAAATGTATATTATTATCTTACAATTACTATGCATTCACATCTAAGCTTACCCCTTGACCAGCTGATAATAATTCATTGTTGATAATATGGTTTTCAATCTAAACTAATCATAACTTAATAGATATTGATTTAATGGAAAGTGTTTACAAAAAACAAGTTATTTTTTAATAGTTGAAAAAATCTTATAATCGAAAAGAAGTGTTAACTATTAAGAGATTTCTCTTATCCGTAAAATACAATTGATAATATAGTTATTTTTTAAATTAGAAGACGGAACCTGCAACATTCGGTTTGTTAATTATTATAAAGATAAAGATGTGATCGACAACTCATGACATCGAGTTAAAGGTTTAGTGTCTTTTTAAACGATGGTTGTTGTCTAACTATACATATTTTATTAAATATATGTTATTTTTGTCTACAAAGTGAATTGAAGAGAATCTTATGTATTTGAGCTAATATTTGTCAACGATGATTGTCCATGTCTCTCCTTGTTGTAATAGTCATTGATAGTTAATCAAGATTATTTTATTTGGGTTGAATTCTTAATCGAATAACCTTTTAGTAGCTCATGAAAACACATACCATTATTACGATCATATAGGTATATCTCATTTATTTATGCAAAAATAATAAAAATAACGCACCAATAAATCTCTCATTCGGTGGTAGTGAGCTTTTTGTATTTACAAGAGGTCACAAGTTTAAATCCTTCTTTTAAAATATTTAAACTTTAAAAAAACTCACTAATTAATTTAGCTTCTAAACAAAAAATAACACACACACACACACATATATATATATATATTGAATAAAAAATTAACCAAAATATATACATGCATGGTGTATGACTGTGTGGCAAAATATGCGATACATTTTTTTCCATTAATTGTAACCAACTTAATAAAAATTATAAGCAGGCAATTCAAATTAATCATGGAAGGATCAATCATACATTTGGTCTCTATATTCTTTTGAAGTTTTCTTAATTAATATGACATTCTATTTTGGTTTTTATTTAATTGGTCTTTCTATTCAAGAAAAAAAAATTAATATGGTCCCTTCCTAAAATAACTATTCAATTTACCATTAATTCTTGACATGGTACTCACATGTGCTAGATATTGGTAACGTTTTATAACATGTTGTCAATGATAAATGGTAATTAATTGGACAGAGGTTGGATGGAGGGATCCATTAAAAGAAATCTAAATTAAGGGATCAACAAATAAAAAAAAACAAAGAGCCGAGGGCTTCATTAAAAAAAAATGTCAAAAGTACAGGGAATAAATGTACGGTCAAGTGTTAATCCAATCCTGGAGAAAAGAAGAGCTAGCCGCAGCCAACTCTGAAAGTCTATCCCACGAGCAGCAAGCTAGATAGGCGTACGTGAGGATAGATTTGGTTCAAAAGATATACTCCAGCTAGACTTCTTCATGATCTATAGAGAAAAAGTCCTACAACTTCACTTTTTTATCTCCTCCATAGTTTTGTGCAAAAACCCTAATGAAATGCACTAACGGTACTAGTTAACACTCTTTGCCATGGCCGATATCAGTGGCGCTACCCCTTGTATACTATACCCTTTAATCCTTCTCGCTCTCCTTTTCTCTTCACTTAACAATTTCGTCACCAAAACTTCTGCTCCTCTATCTCATAATACTTCAGAAATAATTGCTCCTATTACTAGTGTAGTTAACGATGATCACTTTTTCATTGCAAGTACTAATAGTACCACGAATAAAGTAAGCCCTTATTACTATGAAGATTGTAGAGTAAAATGAGACTTTTTTTGGTTTAGTTACTGACAGAAATTTTGATAAATTAACCAGGTGCAAAAAGAGTGGCACTCGAAGAGCAGGATTGAAACAATGGAGGAAGGGTTGGCAAGAGCAAGAGCAGCAATAAGAAAGGCAACTCGAACGCGTAATTATACATCGTACAAGGAGGAGAGCTTTGTCCCTAGAGGATCCATCTACATAAACCCTTACGCCTTTCATCAGTTAAGTTCATCTTTATAATTTAGACTCATTTTTGGTTTGAAAGTTTAGATTACACTAGTAATGCCAAATCCTTTAAGTTGTTTCACTTGAGTGATACCTAAGTTTTACTAGGATATTGATAGGTGGTTTCTTGGATGCCTTTGGAAAAATCTGAAGGCACCATTTTTTTCACCCACTAGATATTCTGGTGTGTGACCGGATCCAGCATCACTTAATTGGTTACTTGTAGAATTCAGCCATGGTCCAGAATCACACTCGTCGGATATCTTGGCACCCGATTGATTGATTTTGGAAATTTCTGAAAGAAAACTATTTGGTTATTATGGAATTTTATATGAAGTTTCGGTACTTGAGAAAGTGCCTATTGCTAATACACTCAACCTCATGTTGATCTTGATAAGTTTAACATGTTTTGAACACTCTAGAATCTAGGGGGGAAAGAAAATTCCCCTTCCAATTGGAAACTGCCAAAAGTCTCAAAGCCTTGCGTATTTTTACATGTGATATTGCTTGTGATCATAATGGATTTGGTTGGCATCAAACCTTACTCGTAGAAATTCCATGGAAATTAATTAGAATTAACAGGTCATGATAATTGATCAGATCGATCATAAGAATCACTTTGGGGATCATCATAAAATTCCACTGAAATAATTGGACGGCCTCGATTCAGCCATATTATGCGGCCTAGATTGATGGAGAGTAACAGCTAGCACGGCATGGTTAATGTTATAGTTTGTCAGTGTAATCCTCGGTCATTTTGTTTGCACATTCCTGGCAAGTACTGACCTTCACAGATTGCAATGTATGTGTACTTGTATGCAGCTAGCAGCATACTAAACTTTTAGTGAAGAGTTTGAAAAATTCAGTTCCTTGATTGAAGAACCTATAGCTCCCACTGCACCTATACATCATATTCTTTTGTAGCCTTAGGGATTGAACTTTGAGACGGTCCCCCATTTTAGCATTTAAGCAAAGCAGAATAATAGGAGACAACACTTTAATTTCCTCTGCGAATGAGCTAATTAAGGCAAATTCAGTTGACATTAATATTTTTATTTTATTTTATCAGGAGCCATATTGAGATGGAGAAGAGATTTAGAGTATGGACGTATAGGGAAGGAGAGCAACCACTATTCCACAAAGGGCCAATGAATGATATTTACTCCATTGAGGGGCAAATTATTGATGAATTGGACAGTGGCAAGAGCCCATTTTCAGCTAACAATCCTGACGAGGCACTTGCGTTTTTCGTCCCAGTTAGCGTAGCCAGTATCATTCATTTCATCTATATAAGACCTTATGTCACCTACTCCCGTAAGCAAATCCAGGACGTTGCTGAGGACTACATTGACATCATTTCCAGGAAATATCCTTACTGGAATAGAAGCAGTGGAGCTGACCATTTTATTATTTCTTGCCATGATTGGGTACGTATGAGAATTTATTCTTTTTCTGATTCTTCCTTCTTGTGATTTTTCCGATGACTAAATATTCCAGCAATTAGCATAACATAATCAATGCCAGCCTGGCTTAGCGAGACATTCATGCTTTAATAAATCTAGCAATTTCACGATAATCCTTTAATAGACATTACTTTCTTTTCTTCTTTTTATGATGAGGAATTCGGACCCACACCCTTCAAATGTGGGTCAAATAAACCTCTGATAGGCAAGTAATCAGTTTAGTTGGAATCGTGATTGAAAATAATAGACATTATTTTCAATTCTAGGATTACCTTTGATCTTTATATATGTTCATTAATTGATCTCCTTCGTTTGATGCATCAGGCACCAGATGTTTCAGCTGCCAACCCTGAATTGTACAAGCACTTTATTAGAGTTCTATGCAATGCCAATTCCTCTGAAGGGTTCAAACCAGCAAGGGATGTCTCCTTGCCAGAATTTAAGCTCCCGCGTGGAAAGTTAGAACCACCACACATCCTCCAGCCTAGTAATGACAATCGCTCGATCCTTGCCTTCTTTGCCGGGGGTAGTCATGGGCATGTAAGAAACATATTGTTCAAACATTGGAAAGGCAAAGACAACGAGATCCAAGTTCATCAATACCTCCCCGAAACCCTAAATTACACTGAGCTGATGAGTAAAAGCAAGTATTGCTTGTGCCCTAGTGGATGGGAGGTGGCGAGCCCTAGGGTAGTCGAGGCAATATACTCAGGTTGTGTTCCAGTTATCATTTCAGACTATTATGTCCTACCTTTTAGCGATGTTCTTGATTGGAGCAAGTTCTCGGTTTATATTCCGGTTGCAAGGATACCAGAGATTAAGACAATTCTACAAAGCATTCCTGTAGAGGAGTATTTGGAGAAGCGAACGAGGGTTATTCAAGTGCAGAAACATTTCAAGCTCAATCGACCAGCTAAGCCCTTTGATGTAACGCATATGGTCATGCATTCTGTGTGGCTCCGGAGGCTTAATATCAGGCTGCCAGTATGATTAGTTTCATGTTGTAGATTATATATACATAAATTAACTTAAAACTTCAGAGATAGATATGGAGGTTTTTTTTTTTAAAAAAAAGAATGATATAACATATTATTCATTATATGTAAAACTAAAATTATTCTGTGCACACGCAGCTAAATTAGTATACTGCAGACAGCTAAATTAGTATACTGCAGACAAGAGACAAGAAGTGTTAGAAAATGAAACAAGGAAATAGATAGAATAAAAAGATAAAAATAATCACAAGATACAAAAATTTACATAATTTGATAATTGTATCTACTATATAATTGCATTAAAAAATTTTATTAGATTTTTATTAAGTTTTCAATCAATTATAATATATATATTTATAATGTGGATAAGTAGAGTTATTAAAAAAAGTTTTTACGGACCTATACAATTAGTTCAATATAAATAGACTGTTATGTTAAATCTAATTAACGTATTAAATTATGAGATATATTCACATCATTGTCTACAACTTAACAAAAAGCAATCGAGACTCAGCTATATATGCATAATATCTTCTCTAATCATTTTAGTAATTTCTTTGGAGCCGTGGTTTATGATGTTGTACTACTAGTTAGAATTTATTGTTGTTTATAGGGTATAATTTGTTCTCCGAACGGTTAATTTATTTGACTTTAACCAGTTTTACTTTTATCCAATCAATAATCTTCGAGACTAAAGACTTAGATTATCTTACAAGAAAAAGAAATAAAAAATACCTAAATTTTCAATCTAATCAATCTCTCTCGTTTTATAGATGAATAATAAACTTTATAGATATTGATAACTCCTAATCCATAATTTAGTGTCCATCAAATCCTTTTTTAAAAAACATCTTCGCACGACCCAGCTGCCCTACGCAACAAACATAATCTCTTTATTTTCCTATCTTTTAGCTCCTCTATCACAAGAATCTCAAGTTTTAGGTTTTATTTATTTATTTTTAATGAATGAAGATATTTCAGAGTAAATTATAGATTAGCTCTTCTAATTTCGAGAAACCAATTTGTTAGTCCTTATATTTTAATTTTTTCTGTAATTTAATCTTTTTTATTCTTTTTCAATTTATTTATTTTTTGTTTAAAAAATAAAAAATAGGAAAAAAACTGATGAAAAAATGACATTTTATAAAATAAAATAATATTAAATTAAACATGATTTGATTAACGAACTAAATGATTAATTTTTAAAATAAAAAGATTATTTAATTTATTAAAAAAATAAAGAAACTAATTTATAATTTATTCAGATATTTCATTTATCAAAAGAAAAGGCAAGGCTCAATACAGCAACAAGTACACAAAGGCAAAAGCCTGCTACAACTTGTACCGATGATGATATTCAAATTTATAATTATTTAGTTATATATCAGAGTTCTAATACTATGTTAAAGAACAATATTAATTTAAAAATTAAAGTTATTGATAAGATTCTACAATATGATTTATATTACTATTTTAACATATTTTCTCAATTGAAAAGTTTTTGAATTTGAAACTAACACAAATATGAAATAAGAGGTTTGGCAAGTGGCAAAACTCACACTTTTTAGCTAGAACGCAAAACAAATTTATTTAATTTTTTTAATACACATAGATATTTTATGTAAAAAAACACATGTGTGTAGATATATATTTATATATATAAATTCAGTATGTGTACAAATAAGCACTTTTTTTGTTTTCTTTTTGAGAAAAAGAATTTTGAATTTCAAGTAACATGTCAAATGTAGGTGCACTAAAAAAAATAATATTCATTTAGCAAAGGTTTAAAAAACCCTCACTAAAAAATGCTCGTTAAATCTCTATTTTCTTGTAATGGTGTGTGATAATTAAAGCATTAATTATAACATATATCTTGAGTTATGACACGTTTAACTTATAAAAAAAGTAAAAGACAAAACCATAATAATTCCGAGGAAATGAAGCGAATATAAAATAAAAGATAAAACTGACGAGGATAAATTAGAATATATATATATATATATATATATATATATAAGAAATTGCAGGATAAAAGAGTTATAAGGGCTGCTAAGCAATGGAACGTTGAATTTGTAGACATTTTAAGGTTGGTGGGCATCATCAAAATACCAAACAGAGTATATGGAGAACATGGGCGAATATTGAGAGGGCAGGTGGAACGAGTTACAAACGGCTGCATGCTGCTCGGCCTAGTTACGTAGGCTATAACAGTGTTTGTCTTTGGGCCCAAGGATGGAAGGGCCTCACTCTGCTCCCCGGGCCTCCGCCACTGGGTTTCGCTTTAATTTTTGTTCGCAATTCATACTAATATACTATCGTACCATCATTGTTTTACGGGGTATTCTTATATTCTTTTTCATCTTAAATTCAATTTAATATTATCTATCTACTCCATTTTTCATTTTTAATATTTTTTTAATGAATTTTAAAAAATTGGAAAAAATAACAAAAAAATGAAGATATATCCGATCATTTTCTATAAAAAAAGGTTTTAAAAAAAAGAAGTAAAGTTAAAAATATTCTTTACATGAAATATCATTTATGTGCTTAAATTTCTTTTAAAAAAATTGAAGTTAAAAATATTTTTATCCTAAATATCTTTTATGGGTGTAATTTTGTTTATACGATAATAAGCAAATTTTAAGTAAAAAATAAAATATTTATAATATTTTTTAAATATATAGAGAGTTTTAGTTAAATTTTTAAAATTTTAAATGGTTCATAATTTTATAATATTTTTAAAAGAGTCTACTATAATTTACTTATTTTGATTTTATAAATTTATTAATTTTAAAAATTTATCTAAAACTATCTTCACATTTTAAAAAATAATATTATAAATATTTCATTTTATATTCAAAATTTACTTGCTGTTATAGAGATATATTTTTTTAAAAAAAATACTATAAATATTTTATTTTACACTCAAAATTTGTTAACTATATTAGAGACAAATTTAAACTCAAAAAGGATATTTCAAATAAAAAAATATTTTATCTTTCCCTTTTAAAATTTTTTAGAGATAATGATAAGATATATCTTCATATTTTTCTTTTCTTTTTGTTTTAATTTTCCAAAATTTATTATTTAAATTTGATAAAAAAAAATGAAACAAAAAAAAATAGAACAAAGGAACGAGATAAAGACATTAGTCCCTATTAGTACAAAAATTAACGAATGGACGATGTTAAAACAGAAACAGAGCTTTAAAAAATGAACTTAAAACGAAAAAGAATTAGAAAAAACACGTTAAAAAAAAAGAATAAAATTAAGAACCACTACTACCATTGACCTATTATTTTATAGCCTCGCTAGGATCTCCTTTATATGTTCAAATTGAGGAATGCTATAATCCAAATCTAGCTAAGATGTATGTGTAATGGCTTCTCAAAAATTAAGCCATCCACGGAAGATTCACCAATCAAACATTTGGATGGGTTTTGAAATACATCTTTTTTAAAATATCCATCTATTGAAAATTTGAACAAATTAATGAAATTTCACAAATTATTCCGTAATAAAAATTTTTTACCATTGGTATTGAAAATTCACCGATTATAGCATTTTTCTTTTAGTAGAAAATATGTGTACTAATAAGTTGATTATGTCAAAGAATAATTTCAATTAAAAGTAAAAACTGTTAGGTGAAATTTAAAAAATAGTTTTATATGACTCTCTAGCACATCTCCTTAAATGAAAGGTTTTTAGGATTAAAACTTAAACACGCTCATAATATCTCGTGCTTAATTAATTAAAAGAAAAATGAGGATAGTAAAATTTAAACTCGTGACTACTTAGTTACTCCGATATCATATTAAAAAACTATATCAATTTAAAAGTTTAAACCGTTAGATAAGACTCAAAAAATATTTTTATATGACTCTCTAGCATTCAAAAAAAAATATAATGTTGTTTATATCCATACACTTAATTTCTAGAAAAAAACCTTAATGTAATGCATATGTATTAAACTGAAGTTTATTTAAAATATATCCGTGAATGGAGTAAATTGAATTTAGATCTGTCTTCTCTTTAATGAACTAATGATGGGACTCAAATATGAAGCCTAAACTGAATAAATTTTTTTCTTGTAACTCGAACCAACCTCATAGAAACATAATAAGTTTTTTTCTTACAACTTGGACGTCCAACTCGTTGAGAGAACGGAAAAGAGAGAGAAACATACGGAAAGAGTGAGTTTGTTATTTTTGAATTTTGTTTGTTACCGTTACAACGAGAATAGAGTGTCTATTTATATATACACCGGAGGAAAGGTTCCTCTCGTAGCTCACATGCTTCCTTATTGTTTACACTCGCACTACTTTACTATATACACATATTAATACATTACAATTATACTCTTAACACTCCTCCTCAAGTTGGCGGTTTATACATGTCATAAACTCCCAACTTGAGCATGAGATGATGATGAATCTTGCTGTCAAGACTCTTGGTAAATATGTCCGCAATCTGCTTTTTGTGTGAACAAACACCGTCTTGATCGGTCCTTCTTTGATTTTTTCTCTAACCGGATGACAATCTATTTCGATATGCTTTGTTCTTTCATGGAAGACTCGGATTGGAGGCTATATAAATTGCTCGCCTTGTTGTCACAACTCATCTCCGCCATCTTAACCTCTCGTAACTTGTAGTTCTTTCAACAATCCAACAAGCCATATTATCTCACATGTAGCAGAGGCCATGGTTCGATACTCGACCTCTGCTGAAAAACGAGAGACTCGTGTTTTGTCTTTTAGTTTTCTAGGACAAGATGGAGTTTCCAAGGAACAAGCAAAAACCAGGTTAATGACTTCCTTGTCATAGGGCAAGCTGCCCAATCGAGTCACAGAACACCTTGAGCTGCAGATGACTTGAAGAAGACATCAAGATCCCAAGACACTGGTCCGCCTTTAAGATATCTAAGTACCCGTATCGCTGCATTCATATGAGAGGTCTTTGGTTGATGCATGAATTGACCGAGGATTTGTACAAGCATAGGTAATATCCGGCTCAGTGACGATCAAGTAAATCAATTTTCCAATTAACCTTTGATATTCGAAGGGTCGACCAAAGGTGGATCGATATGTTTGCTTGTGTGTAGCTTCATCATATTGCACTTGTAGTGAGTTTCGATTTTGTTCCAAAGGCATTTCCACGGGTTTTGTGCCAAGTAACCCGAGCATCACTTAATAATTCCGGAGTATATTTTCTATGATTCAAACAAATTCCCATAGCAGACCTTGCAACCTCAATCCCTAGAAAATATTTCAAGCAACCAAGGTCCTTAATGTGAAAATGATCATGTAAAAAGGTTTTGAGCTTGTATATTTCATCTATATCATCACCCGTAATCGAATATCATCTACATATACCAACAAGATGACCCTCTTTCCATTTGTGAACTCAATGAACATTGAATAGTCATGCTTGGATTGAATAAAACTCGCCAAAAACATTTTTTCGATGAACTTTGAGTTCCATCGACGTGAGGCCTATTTTAAACCATAAAGGGACTTCAACAATCTACATACTAACTTCTCCCCCGAGTGTGAAGTCCGGGAGGTAAAGTCATGTAGACCTCTTCATAAAGATCGCCTTGAAGAAAAGCATTAGTCACATCCATCCGGTATAAAGGCCGACCATGTATAGCGACTAATGCAAGAATTGTCCCGACAATGACCATCTTGACCACTCGGAGAAAATGTTTCTCCATAGTCAATACCTTCTTGTTGAGTGTAACCTTTAGCTACCAATCGAGCTTTATATCTTTCAACACTGCCATCCGAATTGTACTTTACTTTGTAAACCCACTTACGACCTATAGGTTTCTTATGGCATGGTAGAGGAACTAACTCCCATGGTAGAGGAACTAACTCCCATGTTTTGTTCAATTCAAGAGTTTGGAGTTCCTTGGTCATGGCGAGTAACCCACTGTGGATTTTTAATGGCTTCGCAGTAAGAAACGAGTTCACGAATGGGAGAAATGGAAGCTAAAAAACGAGTATGCGAGGAAGAAATAGAATCATAAGACATATAATTGGATATAGGATACCGACTAGTAAAAAGGAAAACACAATGTGTTACGGGTAATGTGGGACATGCATAATCCGTAGACCAAACAGGAGCTTTAGATGTCCTAGAGGAACGTCTAGGAGGAAGCATATCGGGTACATTGGAAGGAAGAGTAGAAATGGATTGACCGGAAGAAGATGCTATAGAGGGTCGTGAAATAGGTGGTGAAATAGGGTACGGAGAGAATGAAAGTTACGGAGTAGAAGTTTTCTTGGAAGGGTTAGGCTCATCATCATCATATGGCCGAGTGAAAGTTGGAGAAGCGGAACTAAGAACATCGAGGGAATCAAAGGTTGAAGAATATGGAAAAATAGATTCATGGAACAGAATGTCTCGAGAAACAAAGAATGTATGAGTGGCTAAGTCCATCACTTTATAACCCTTTTGAGCATAGGGATAGCCCAAAAACAAGCAAGGCTTAGATCGAGGTGCAAACTTATCATGACGGGGTAGAACTTTGGCAAAACATAAACATCCAAACACTTTAAGATGCTTAATCACGGGAGGTTTGTGAAACGAGTATTTCAAATGGGGTTCGACCATGTAAAAAAGGTGTTGACGTGCGATTGATGAGGTATGTGGAAGTTAGGACACAATCCCCCGGAATTATAGAGGTACTTTTGATTGAAACATAATAGCTCTAGCAATATTGAGAATATGTCCGTGTTTCCTTTCCACTAGATCATTTTGTTGGGGAGTATAAGGAATAGTAGTTGCATGTACAATTCCTTTGGAAGAAAAGAATTTACGATAAGTCGTTTGCAAAAATTCAATGCCTCTATCGGTTCTAATTCTTTGAATGGAGCAAGAAAATTATGTATGAATCGGGGCATGAAAATCAATGATTAATCGAAGGGTTTGAGATTTTGTTTTCATAAGATATATCCATGTCCCTCGGGAAAAATCATCAACTATAGAGAGGAAATATCTCTCTTGATTGTGAGTAGCTTACTTATAAGGTCCCCAAATATCTATATGAAGAAGTTCAAATGGGGTATGAGTGGCGGAGGTGTCTGCGTGGAAAGGGTAGTCTGGATTGTTTTGCAAGAGGACAAATATCACATATCAAGTTACAAGTTGTAGTAGAAAACTTGAAGTCGGGAAGCATATGAAGTCCGTTCGGAGAAATGTGACCAAACCTTTTATGCCAAAGTACTACATCATCCTTAGTAGATTTGTGATGGACAATAGCTTTATTACGAAACCGGAATGAATGCAAAAATTACAAAAAGAAACATTATCTAGGAGTATGGAGTTAAAAGTATATGGTGAGACATGATATAGACCTTCTCTAAGTTTACCAATCCCCTTTGTCTTCCTAGTCTTGAGGTCCCGAAAGAGACGAAATGAGGGTAAAAAGAAGCTAAACAATGGTTATCGGTAGTGAAACGAGCTACCGATAACGGATTGAATTTAAAATCCGGTAGATAGAGGACATCATGAAGACTCGATTGAGCTAAGGTTACCGAACCTATGTGAGTGACTACTGTTCTACTTGCCATTGGGTAATCGCACGGTGAGGCTAGATGCTAATTTCCTAGGATTCTCCAAGATATCGAATTGACCGATCATGTGAGTGTTAACATCGGTATCTAAAATCCATTCATCGACGGCGAGTGTGCAAATCAACATAACCACAAAAATAGTTACTGCCATGTTTGCAATCGAGTCATCCTTAGGAGCTCCTTTCCCCGAGGCCGTATTTTGGGCTAACATCTCCAAAATCCGGTGATATTGCTGATGAGAAAACACGAGTGGAGTTGTAACATCTTGACTTCTCCCTCCCGATCGGTCATCCGCCATATTCTGCGTTTGAACTACCGGATGAGTAGAATCAAGCCTCATATAATTCACATGGTGTGCATTATATGCACGTTGTCTGTCTCCACTAGTGTTGCCTCTAGGTCTTCTACCTCTCGATCGCTAGTCATCTTGTTATTCAAGCGTGGATATCCATGTAATTTGTAACGGGAATCCTTGTTGTGACCGAGTAATCATAGGTGATGTCTCGATGCCAATTCATCCTATCGGAAGGCTGCTTCATTTGATGGTGAGATTTTGTAGAGTAGAAAGCCGTAGGTACTTCTGCTTGTGTTTGAAGAATCCTCGTTGTGATTCCTCATTGGACACCATTGAGTATGCTTGAGAATGAATAGGTAAGGGATTCATTAATAAAATTTGTGATCTCACGAGTTGAAAATAGTCATTTAATCCCATCAAGAATTGCATCATTTTGTCTTCGTTGTATATACTCTACAAACGGTTGTGAAACCTCACTTTTGCAATTTGGATAAACACAAGTGAGCATAGGAATCAATGAGTCATATTGATCCTATAGATTTCGCAGTTTTGAATAATACACTGCTACACTCTCCGAACCTTGAATTAAAGAGTGAATCGCTTTGTGCGAGCAAATATTTTAGCTCCATGCTCGCTTGTCAAATCTTTCCTTCAAATCTCTCCGGACCTCTTCCGCCTATTGATAATACACCAATCCATTAAACAACTCGTGTGGATACCGAATTCAAAATCCGGGCATGAACCAAGGCATTGCATTTTTTCCACTTGTGAATAATCGAGCGAGTCCGCATCCGGTTTCAAACATTATCCGAGTGACAAATCCATCTTTACTTTTGGCTTCTAAGGAGATCATCATAGCTTTGCTCCATGAGTTGTAATCTTCTTCTCCTCCGAGTAAATGAGAAACAAGAACTAAATTCGGAGTATCCGAAGGATAGAGATATAGAGGATCATTAGTATCTCCGACCGGAGCTCTATGAAAGTTAGCGTTATCAACTCCGATTCGCCATGTGAACTCTTCGAAAAACGGACTAATTAAAAAAAAAACGAGACTAATCACAAGGTTTGTAGAAGAAAAGCTTGATTTGGTTGGTGAATGATGAAGACGATGAGATGCTCGATACCATGTTGAGAGAACGAAAAGGAGAGAGAAACATACGGAAAGTGTGAGTTTGTTATTTTTGAATTTTGTTTGTTACCGTTACAACGATAATAGAGTGTCTATTTATATATACACCGGAGGAAAGGTTCCTCTCGTAGCTCACATGCTTCCTTATTGTTTACACCGCACTACTTTACTATATACACATATTAATACATTACAATTATACTCTTAACAAACTCATCTTAAAAACATAGTGTAGCGTTACTAAAATGTGATTGTTTTTAATGATCTAATTGATATCATGTATTTTTCCAACTTCTCTTATGAGCATTGGTTATATTACTCTTTCATAACTGTTATTATCTTTTGATAGCTTAATCGATTTTTTTTTTTAATCTATGTGAATTGTAAAAAACAATAATGATAATGCTTAATTTAATTTTATATTTGTAATAACATGAGATTTCTTTAAATACACCTACACAATAGTTGTAGCATTCTAAAAAATTCAAAATATTTCACACAAATCAATTACAAAATTACTTGAAATCTTAAACCTCAAATGCTACATGGAGAATACACCTCTTATACCATACTCCATTTTAAGTTTCGATGCTTTACATCGCCATATAATCAAATGCAAAACTAGTTTCGATTCAATTAATTAGTCAAGATCGTTTATTTTGATTTTTCACACTGATTAATAAAATTATTAATTTTTATTATGAATAGGGTCTTTTTCCACCAAGCATCGTGGTGTTATATCCTCTTAGTCGGAAAATAAAAACTTATGATAATGCGTTCTCATTGAAGCATTTTTTTTTTTCACAAATTACACTTCATTTGATGTTTTTTCACTTTCCCCCATTCACGATCTCTTTCCTCAACTATCTTCAAAATCATGATAAAACAAAAATTCATTTTCTATGTCATTATTATAACCCTTAACTCCATCGTCCACTCCTTTTCTTTCTTTTTAACCATCTCTATCATCATAATAAAACAAAAATCTATCTTTCATATTGTTTTCATATCCTTTAATTTTCAATAATATGAAATATAAGATAATGATGAAAAAATTATAGATATTTTGTGTCCTTAATTCATTATCTCTCAATTTAATAGAAACAATATTTTAAGTATTATATATTAATTTGATGGATTTGGTTTAACAGTACGAAACTAAATAATTAATTTTGAAAACAAAGCTAAAAAAAATTTAATTAATTAGTTTTTCAAAACGAGAGAAATTTACTCATCAAAAGATTGATCCTTCTTAGCAGGCAACCTTTGTGATTAAGATCATGAGCTTGTAATTAACTCATCAAAGATCAATTGAACATGGGCTGTGATCAAAATGGAGATTAATTATAGAAGCAGATGAATCTTCAACGAAGCATAAAATATCGAGTAATTAAGCGGTCTCTGCACTTCAGGACATGACATGTAACACGTATGTAACGCATCGTGGTTTGCCTGAGATTACAAGAATATTGTAAATTAATTGAGACAACATATTTTAATCACCACGTTTTGTCATGCTGCCCTAAGCCTGGAAATGACATAAACAAGTCTTTCAGCCATAGATTTTTTATATTAAAATCTATTTTTAATTTTTTATACTGAGACAAAAAACATCATGATTTTGATTTTTCAGATTTATATTAAAATATTTTTTTATAAAATAAATTTTAATTAAGAGTATTTTAAAACCACTTAAATTTTGATCAATAAAATTTTTAAAACATATATAATAAAAAGATAAACAATCTCTACGTGAAAGAGAAAGTATCAATTTTAAGACCCATCGATTCGACACACTGCACGAAATTACACTGAATCCGAACTCGACCGAATCGAACCGGATGAATCTAGACTGAACCAGTTTCTTTATTTGATCCAATAGGGAACAAAAAGGTCCAAACAACAATTGGACAAACCATAGATTTTTAGCTTAATTCACCATTTTTTGTCAAAATATCCTCTCCCTCACGCTTTCCTTCACGTTCTATATATAAGACACCAAATCCCAAACAAACTCTCTCTGTCTGCCCGCCTTTTGAATTCCTTCTCTCTCTCTCTCTTCCCAAAACAGTTTTGCTCTCTGGCAGTTCTCATTTCTCTCTCTCTCTCTCCTTCTCAAAACGAAACAAAACAAAACGAAATCCCACTGCTTACCAATTACCAAACAAACACCTCCTTTACATTTATACACACACGCACACTATCAGAGGAGAGACAGGAATTTAATTCTCATGCTGGTTCAAAATGGAAACCAAATCAACTGCATTGATTTCTTCACTGCTAGTATTAGTTTCCGTTTTGTTTCTGTTTGGTTACTTAAATAACTACTCCTCCTTCTTCTCTGTTAATAATTCTTCTCCTAAGTTTGAATACACAACAATCTCAGTTCCAATCGTTGAGTTACCAACAAAAGCTATAGCAATCACCAGCTCTGTCATCATCATCATCATCATCATCATGATCGAATCCTCACCGTTCATAATTCTGGAGCTCGATCTAACAGCACTACTGTGAATACTGTAAGGAATTCAACTCTCTCTCTATCTGTCTTCTCTTAACTGTGCTTGATTGATTGAATGAGCTTGATGCTTGTGTATGATCTACAGAAGAAGAGGAAGAAGAATAAAAATGTGAAGTTAAGTAAAGAAGAAGAAGAGATGGAACACGAGCTTGCAAGAGCTCGAGCTAAGATTAGAAAGGCAGCTTCTGTGGCGGGAAATCTGTCGCGGATCGTCATCGACGGTGATGGAAACGATGTCATTAATGGAGTTGATGATCTGGTTTACCGTAATGCAAGAGCATTTTATCAGTAAGTCGTTTTAATTACTGTTAGTAGACAGAAATTATTCAAAACCGCCAAAAGAAACAGAGCGTTTTTGTTTTCGGAAAATGAAAAAAGGTAAAAAAAGGAAAGGAGAGCTAAAACATCTTAAAATTTAAACACAGAACGAACCGAACAATAAACCAATTTGGTATTTATCGGTTCAAGCAATGGAGCTGATCGAGAGAGTTTTTATAAATTATTTTACAATAAAATAATATGATAAATTAATTTTAAGTTTAAAGTGGCGCAATATCTAAAATATCTACAGAAAATTTATATGACTGCAAAAAAAATAAATATATATTTTAGGTGAACCAATGGTTGAACCAGTGAACCCAAATCCTTGCTGGTTCACCCTCCATTTCAGTCCTAATAACTATGTATTAATTAATTTATTTTTAATAATAATGAAGGTATTTAATTCAAACTCTTTCATACTAACTAATAATCCATACATAGATCCTGATATAATACAAAGTTAAACCTTCTAATTATATGTAGTCAATAATTTTTAAATTAGAGTCTGTTAGCTGTGTGATATAAAAATATAGAATTATTTTTTATTTAATGATATTGCAAATAAAATAAAAAAAACATACATCTAAATTAACAAAATACATGCTAGAAATCAAATCCAAAAAAGTGTATGATTTACAGAACTGGAACAAAAAATCAATAACAATATGTAATGAATTAGAGCCTTTAACGCTTTTTAAACTACTTTGCTTCTACGAAAACTTTGTTCCTTGTGTGACTGTGCATTAAAAATTAATGGAGAGAATTCTTATAACTGAAGCATGGTGTGTGTGTGCATATGTGTCTATTGTGCACTCAAAATTCACTCATTTCGCTTTTGCATACTTGACTGTTCTTTATGATGTGATGTGTATCATGATAAGTTTCTGTGCTACGTACCCTGCCAAAAGGCAGTTTTGTTTCTCTATTGTAGCGGAGGACAGTTAGGGATGGACACTGCTGCTTTTCATTGTTAGTGAGTTTTGAAAAGGGAAAAATTGCAAAGTGGTCCTTACTTCCTCTTAGGCCTTAGCTGAAATGAATAGATTGCTAGGTGTACGGCAAGCAGTCGCTGCCGAACTGAACTATGACTTCCTGAAGTCGTACTCATTAATTATGATCAACTTGTACAAATTGATTGAGTGAACTTGAGACCACTAAATAGAAGTGATCTGGCTGCTAATGAATAACACTGGTACTCTTTTTTCTTATAATTGTTAAGTAATCACATTGGTACTCTTAATAATTCTTAGATATAGTGAAAATATTCATGTTTTTAAAGAGGAAATAATTCTTAGATATAGAGAAAATAACATTCATGGTTTGTAGTGGATTCACAAACTACTGTGGGTTGAAAAATTTTTACATGATCACAATTTAAGGACAAAGACAATTTAATTACGGGTTCCTCTATTTATATGTAAATGAAGAACTAATTGATTTGATCAAATACATACGGTTTATCTAATAACTAATAATTAATTACTTGAAGTGGTTTTCACAAATACAATCAAATTGACCAAATAATTTTTGTTTTATTAATTTAACACCGTGAAGCATACTAAATGGTTTGGTGGGTGAACCTCAATCCATGATTTTCGATCTTGTATCAACCTGTTTAGGATTTTTTTTTTTTTTTTTTTTGTTATTCTTAGTTTCATCGATCTTATTTTTTTCTTTATCTGACAGTTTATATACCTGTTACCTCAACCAATAATAACTAAAATTAGCGCTATTGTAATTGTCAAGAGATCATGTCAAAGTTGCTGCTTGATGTTTGCGTAAGTACTTAATGTGTAATTAATTGATCTAGCTAGGCTCTTGTTAATGTTAGCTAGCATATAGGTTTTGAGATTCTGGGTTCTTTTAATTGCCTTATCAGGATTGACTATTGTCAATATCAAAGTCATTATCTTAATTACCATCACAAAAGACAACGGAAGGGCATATCTCTTTTAACTCTTCTGGCAAGTCCAGCATATGATACTCGTTAACATACAAGCTCGTATATATAACGTTAAAATTAATGATCATTTGAAACATTGCAGGAGTTATATGGAGATGGAGAAGAGATTCAAGGTCCACGTGTACTCAGAAGGAGAGCTACCAATTGTCCACGACGGCCCATGCAAAGACATATACACAATAGAAGGGAGGTTCATACACGAGATGGAGCATGGAGCCAAGAGGTTTAAAACAAGGAATCCTCGACGAGCCCATGTTTATTTTATGCCTTTCAGCGTCACATGGATGGTCAAGTATCTCTACAAGCCTCTCACCTACGATCACACAGCAATGAAACAATTTGTGGCTGATTATGTAAGAGTGGTATCGAGCAAATACCCCTTTTGGAATAGAACTCAAGGAGCTGATCACTTCATGCTTTCCTGCCATGATTGGGTGAGTAGTACTTAATTCACTTAAAAGCTAGCATTTCATTGCATCTCCAAATTAAAGACTAATATACACATAATATGATCTTAGCAATCGCATTCTCACGACTTGACAGGGGCCCTATGCTTCCCAAGGCAATCCTTTCCTCTACAATACATCAATACGTGTCCTCTGCAATGCCAATAGTTCTGAAGGTTTCAGCCCTCGAAAAGATGTAAGCCTTCCTGAAATCCGCCTCTACGGTGGCGATGTATCACCCAAACTCATTTCCCCTCCTCCAGCCAACAGCCCACGTCTCTACCTTGCATTCTTTGCTGGTGGGCTTCACGGCCCAATCCGTCCCATCCTCCTCGACCACTGGAAAGGCCGTGACGCTGATCTCCAAGTTCACGAGTACCTCCCTAAAGACTTGGACTACTATTCATTTATGCTCCAATCAAAGTTTTGTCTGTGTCCAAGTGGTCATGAAGTGGCTAGCCCGAGGATTGTCGAGGCTATTTATGCTGAATGTGTGCCTGTTATTTTATCGGATCATTATGTGCTTCCATTTAGTGATGTCTTGAGATGGGAGACCTTTTCGATACAAGTGAATGTTTCAGAGATACCGAGATTGAAGGAGGTATTGATGTCAGTTCCAGAAGAGAAATATAGAAGGCTTAAAGAGGGTTTAAGAGGTGTTAGGAAGCATTTTGTGTTGAACCAGCCAGCTAAGAGATTTGACGTGTTCCACATGATTTTACACTCCATTTGGCTCAGAAGATTAAATTTAAGACTTGCCTAGGTACATTAATACATGTTCATCCGAAAAATAGAAAAGATACATTAATTTATAATACACGTTGAGTTTCAATTGACAGCACTGTGATAGAAAAAGAAATGCAATGTTAGTTTTTTGTTTTTTGTTTTTTCCATGACCAAATGATTTTAGTGCTGCACTATTTGAATCCGTGATATATACACTGCTCTTAACCACTACGAGATGTCTTCTATCAGCGAGGGATTTTTCTTGGTTGGGCTAAAACAAAGTTTCAATTTTTACTATCCGTAAATAATTAGCTATAATTATTTTTCAATAGTATCGGACTTGAACTAATTTGATCTAAAAGGAAACCTAATAATTAATCAAAAGTTAACCGTGTTTTGACACTGACTTAACTCAAAAAATAATGTATATAATATTAGTTGATATGAAAACTCACCCCAAAATACTTATCTATATGTATATCCCTTAATTTGTACAGGGAAAGGGCCTTCAAAGGCAGCCTATTAATCCTCTTTATTTCTATCATTTTTTTAAAAAAAGTATTGATATTTACCCTTTAAATTTAAATGTTATAAAAAAATTTTATTTGAGTAACCTTAAAAAAAAGTGTTGGTTCAATTGTTAAATAAATTCGTTTTTCATACATGATTTTGAGTTCAACTAAAAAGGAAGACTGTAAGAAAGAAACTTATAAGGAAACAGAAATCATAAGGACGGATTGATAATAGACTTAATGCTAATCCAAAAATATTAAAATAATAAAAAAAAAAATTGGATGGGCTTCTGGAATATGTATGATGCCTGATGTGTTCATATGGATCCTTAAAATGGACTGATTGTGCTACTTAATTTGAAAGGTGAGCCCGGCTCAATTTTCTCCTTCTATACATTTAAGGGCTCAAGTCCAGCTCATTACACTCTTGAGTTTACGGTGTAGGGCCTATACTGTAGCCTGTGCAGCTCTTTTAATTTTAATTTTTTTTTTTTACAAAAACCATAAGATTGAAATGATTAATTAATTAATTAGCCAATAATTATCCTATCTACTTAAACATATTTAGTGTTTTCTAATCAAAATTTAGTTAATTACAGTTAATCCAATTTAAATTGAACTATAATAAAATTTCAAATTCAAAGCCGTGTTTATTTATATACATATATACATAAAAATGCCCTTCCAACTTTAACATCTCCATTCCTTATTTCAATTAGCATTCCCAATGTTACAATTTTTTTCCTTTTTTTTTTAATTATTATTATTATGTGCACTAAATTGACAAAGGAAACCTCCTTTACAAGGCCCAAGAAATCTGGACTTGAGAAATTGCAAAGAAATTTATTTTATATTTGTACAAACCCTACCAATATGAACTACACAATTTTTACATGATAATAACTTAGTTGATTGCAATGAAGTTATGAGAAAATCGTTCGAGTTGAGATTTGAGCAAGTCTCCAAAAGAGAAACGATTGGTCTGATCATGTGAGCTAATATTTGTTCTCCTCGTCGTATCATCATTCCTCACTTCGAGATCAACTAGGCCCATTTCTTTCTTCATTGACTTGATGAATCCCATATCAACTTCATTCCCTGACACATCTCTTACATAGAAAGCATTCACTGCTTTCTCTCCTTTTGTTGCTATATCTGCTCGGACCACAGCAAGTCCGTTTTCTCGGAGAACCCGAGTTATGTCTGAAAGCAGCCCTACTCTATTTTCGGCGCATAACTTTAGCCTAACACCCTGTGCACAAACAGAAAATCAATATAAATTTAACTGATAGATATTATGGACCACATCGGTGTAATCGCTTTTCATTTTTTCGTGAGGCTCACCTCACAAACTCGGCGCTCGATGGCAGCCTCCAAGCATTTAATTACTCGTTCTTTCTCACTTTCTGTATTGAGCGCATATCCATCGTTGTGTCGAATGAAGTATTCCTGCATCAACAAAAATATTGTGGTTAATTTGTTCAGTGGGAGAAATGGTTGTGGCTTAGGTTATTTTGAACAGTATTAGAATGTTTTTATTGGCACCTACTTGAAATGCTCGGCCATCATGAGAGCCAACTGAAGCATGGAAAATCACATATTGCATGTCAGTGAGTGTGCATACGGTATCGAACAAGAGCCTTGGCCGATCCTTGCACTCGATGCTAACAATTGAGTACCCCTTTTGGACACAATTCTCGATCGAAACTGCCATCTTCATCCCTCCTACGGTGAGGTTCAATCCGGTTCCCATTGGGGACGAGCTTTTAGGTCCATCAAAATCCCGTACTGAAAGCATGAGTTGATGCAACCTTCTCTCTACATTGGTCATGGTGCCTTCCCATCCAAGGAATCCCCCAGTCTTCACTTCTCGATTCGTTATTTGGGGTGGTCCAGAACTAATGCTTGGCACCGTGTTGGCACGGAGCACTGTGGTTAGATGATCCTCGATGGAGGCAAGGCGGTGGGGATCTTCAATTGGGGTGTCAGAGGATTGATCGGAAATATATGCGATGCAAGCTAAGCAAGCATTGTGGCTCCAAGCATGGGCTTCTACGATGTTGCAATGAAGGTCCGCCAAAGCAGCTGATATCTCGGAGAAGAGTCCAGGCCTATCGGTTCCTGACATTTCAATGGCCGTGTGCTCGCTTGGGTGGTCGGCTTCGGAAACATTGTTGGTATATGCTCTTGCTTTAGGGAGGCTTGGGGTACTCTCCCTTGTTGTGCCTATAGCCTGCAAAAAGTTTTTAGATCAACTGGTTCTTCGATAATTACAATTACAATAACGCTAATCGCGCTAGCTTGATGAAAGATACAATTATTTACCTGCTGGATATAGTTAATAACTTTTTGATCTCTAACTTTCTTGCCTTGCTCATCTTGTACATGAAAAACTGCGGGATCAATGCACAAATTAACTAAGTGTTCATCGACAATACTTGACAAAATGTTGTAAACACATAAAGGAAAAAAAAGAAGAAAAGTTACCATCCATGAACCACCCAGCATCAGAGGAAATATAGCCTTTCGAGATGGTGAGATTCAAATCTGTCAGAACTTGCACAACCGCCAGGAGGAGGCCCTGCTTATTTACGCTATCCACCTTCACTACTGTGCAATCTTCCATGCTTTCATTATCAATACAAACTCTACAACTGCAATGCCATGAACAACATATGGTGGCTACATGAGCCTGCTGCTATGGATTATGATAGGTTTGATAAAGAATTCAAGGTTTCTACATTGGAAGATAGATTACTTACGTGGGACCATATATCCTCTCAGGTAGATTGTCAAAATCAGGATCGAAGTACGGCCAACAAACTTTCTTCATTCTGCCGAAAGAGAGATCGAAAATGTAAAAACTAAGACTCCCAGACCATTGTTTGATTTCTCTCTTTTACTAGCCTTTGAAAAAACTTTTTGGTTTAGTAACGCAACAAAAAGCTACCAAATTGCTAAAAATAAACATGGTAACAGAAAATTATAGGTGCTCTTGGCTTAACAACTCATCAACGCTTGAAAACAGATGGTCCAAAAGAATGTACGGTTTTTCCAAAAAATGAAGGCTGTATTGAAAGTAGAAGGGTAGGAATTTTTTACAGCTAACACTACTCGAATCCATTATAACCATCTGGCCGCTGGACACCAATATTCTGCCAGCAGATATATACACACACACAGACACACAGACACGTTGTTGTTTATTTAGCCTAGAGAGACCTCCTCTCTCGCTTGCAATTCTTTATTCTAGTAATGACAATGGGCTATAGTAAATTACTTGAACTAAATTTGCAATGCAAGTTAAATATGGTATATATATCAAGAAGCTTCATTCACAAACACATAACCAGTGAATTTGTCCGTAACTCAACTGGTGTAGATATTTTTCTTCGTTGAAGGTAAAAGAAAAAGGAAAAAAAATAAAAATATTGCACGTTAGCCATAAAATGTAATTATAATAGAAAAAACTGAGAGATTAGAAAGAGGAAGTAAGTATAGTAGCTTACATAAATATTGTCGTGGTATAGTGGCCCTGCTAATTATGAGGCAGCAATGCCCAGAAGAAAGAGGAGATCGAATGAAGAAGATGTGGATCTCTCTCTTAAAGAAGAAAGAATAACAATATTAAGAAGATTAATATAAGAAGAATTGTGCTTTTCTCCAATATATATGGTATCGAGAAGAGAGAGAGAAGTGTCAATAGTGTTACTATTTTGAGGTTTGTGAATGGAGTTTGATTAGCTTAAATAGAATGTTAATACTTGTGGAAGAAATTTATTTGAAGAAAAATCATAGAAAAACGGTACACGTACGAAAGTCAAATAATATTTATCGGCCACGTTTTATTGATTTTTTCCTCTCTAATTTCTGTCTTCATGCCTCACCATCTTACCCACATGCTTCCCTATGTTTTTGGCATCCTTATTGAGTGGATAGTAATCAATTCCATGGTAATTAAAAAAAAAAAAACCAAGTAATTGGTGAAGAAAAATGCATCGCCTCTTTGGACTTGGCCAAACACGTCTTTCAAATACGTGATCAGGAGGTTTTTTAGTCGTAAGATAGCTAGCTAGCTAGGCTAGCTAGGTACTACCCAGTTCACATACGTAAAATTTTGCTTTCAAGATTATTAGCTATTTCCTTCTGGAATCAAAAAGTTTATTACACCATTTAGATTTATGTGGGATCAAAAATATACGATTGATTGGTGTAATTGATCTTAGTATCATAAATAATAATTATGATGAGCTCTTATAATATGTGATTAATTTGGTTCGTATAAATCGGATTTATGTAATAATTTTTTATTTTCATATAGTCGAGTCGGTCGTACCAATTAATATCAAATATTTTGATCCAATGAACATGATTAATATAAAACCTTCATGGGTTTTTTGGTATTTAAATTTTTAAAAAAAATCTTAGATTATGATGAAAAACTAATATAAATATAGTTCAAAGTCATAGGATAAATAAAATTATTAAATTATATAAATCTTTATGTTGTGCAGTTATTTTTATTTTTGTTTTTTATTTTTTTTGCTTCATTTGTTCCCTAACATGTAGTATTTTGTATAATAGAGTGAAATTCGAGAAAAGCAGTACACTAACAAGTTAATGGAAATATACTCCAAAAATGGGACATTGCTATTCACACCAAGAAAGAATTTCTGGCCAACGTAAGAATTGCTTAACACCTTCAATTGCTATACGACTTGTATGGAAATGCTTCCGTGACTATATGAGGCATTGAATTTACCCTTTTTATATACCAAATTCGCTTAACTGCACAAAACTCAGTGCCTAATTTCGGGTTACATCACAAATAATCCAATCAGCTGTGATGTTCCAAAATTTCACGTGTTAGAAAAACTAGTAGGTCGTCACGGTACGTTAGCAAGGAGGTCAAAGATAACGCGGTTCAATCAATCCTATGATTATTGAGAAAGGATGGTCGTGATCTTATCTAGCTGAGTCATGCTGTAATTTCTTCTAATGGAAGCGAACATTACCGTATGGTCTTCTCTTGTTGAACATTTTGGCTGAGATGGAAATTTGGTTTTAATATCAAGAGGTCAATGGCTATATGACTTTTTTTCTGGGTATTTTTTTTAGGTATTCCTAACTCATATTAAAAATAATATTTATCATATTCGAAAGAGAGTAATAAAATTTAATTTTTTTTAATAAATATAATTTTAAAATTTAAATTATGTACGATGATAAAAAATTTATTTTAAGATCAATTTGCTTAATACTAGATCAATAATTTATTAATAAACATATTTGAATTACGTTTATCATAGTTGAAATTTTGAAACACAACTTATCCAAGATAATCCACTCCTATCCAAATCCAATGATGATTAGATCTCAAAATCACTGTTTTTTTAATTTATTATTTTTTCTCACCTAAAACCATGCATCCTCTATTTTGGATATTGGACAAATTAATAAAGGGGCAATGTGGCTTGAAATGTCATGCTAGGGTGGCGACAAGCATTTTATAGGCATTGCCGCTTTATGGGCTACGTATTGGCTGTGGCCACACTATTAGCCAGCTTAGTTCTTTTGTTTTTGTTTTTTATTACTACTATTACTATTAACAAGAAAATTTAAAACTGGGGGAGACGTGGGGTTTTAATCACTATTTATTCACACTCATTAACAAAAAAATCTATAAAAAAGTAGGGTTTGTACTATTCAAATCACAATACTAAATATTCATATGGCACTATTGTAATTTTTTGTGTCCTATTTACTTTTTATTGTTGTAATTTTGCTCCTTTGTTCGTGCATTTTAATGGCATTTTTGTAATTTTAATCTTTGTTCATGCATTTGAGATGGCATTGTTGTGATTTTCAGCCATTTAATATAAAATTTTAACAAATGTTGCATTTTGATCTCTACTTTAAAAAAAAATTGTATTAGTTTTCAATTTTATTTATATCACAATTTGATTCTTGATGTAGAGAGAGATAAAAGATAGAGAAGGCAATGACAAATCTCATTTCGACTATTTTGATTGACATTCTTGATTTCTATTTGCTTACTTTAAAGAGGAGAGTTTGTTTATAATGATCTCAAACTATGAAACGAGTAAAGAAAAAAGATCGATACCCTCAAAATATTCACTAGAATTTTTAAATTTGAATTGGATTTTTTTAATAAGAATACATTTTTATTTTTGATTGATAATTTAAAATAAAAGGTGAAAAAATAAATATTAATTGTTATACGTTGAAGCCTATGTTCTAGAAAAAACACTCGATACAACCATACTTTTCGAATAGAGTTTCTTTTTTATGCTATTTTTATTATTATTTTGAGAACACATATATATATATATCTTTTAAAAATTAATTTTCTCATCAATATTGTAAAAAATATTTATGTAATTTTTTTATGAAATTAATTATTGCTTTATTTTTTTGATGTAATCTTATAAAATAAATAATTAAATTTACACATTTTTTATTTTTTATTAATTAAAACCTTTGTTTTAGATTATTAAAATTTTTTATTTAAGAATCTGTATATAAAGAAAAACAAAGCATGTTGTTTTATGAATGAAATCTATTAAAAAAATAAGAAAGAATTAATTAAGCAAAAAATTTTGATTAAAAATCATAAAGTTAGATGAATTTTTTTTGTCTTTAATTTCTATATATTTTTTGTCTTTAATTTTAATATATTTTACTTGGACCTATAGCATGGTGAGGAACATCAAATTATAATAATTTTATCTATTCTTTCTAATCTGTAGCATCACATGGACAACTAGTTAATTGACATACATGATGTTTTGATGAAAGGATGCAAGTTCTTTAGAAAGACTACATTTTTTCATGGAAAAAATGGACTATTATTTACGTAATGAAGACTTTGCAAAACTTATAGCCAACGAAGATTTCAATACAAGGATAAGTATGAGTTATAATTGTAATTATGCAAAATAATAAGATATAAATTTAACATTTTATAAATCTTAAAACTTCATATTTTTTACATAATTTAAATATATATATATATATATATATATATCTTGATTCATTCATATTTAAAAAAAAAAAAAAATTGGGTTAATGATGACAAAGATCTCTCTATTCTTTCTTTTATCTTTGCCATGTCTTGATTTTCATCTTAAATTGATCCATCTACATTTAGTTTATATCTTAATCTCATCTCTTCGTTAACTTCTATATTGATGATGTTAAAGTTTTTTTTTTTTTCTCTCTCTAATCTCATCCATGTACTCTATTTTTCTATATGAATCTTATTTTTTATACAAAATTTAAATAAATAAACTTTAAAAAATAAAAATAAAAACTAGAAAAAATGTGAAGATAGATTAGGGCTTTATTTCTAAATATTGAAAATAATTAAAAAAAAAACTAAAAAAAAAAAGGTGAAGGTAAAAATAAGTTCTTATCCAAAAAATTATGGGCTTAAATGTGTCCCTATAATAGTAAGTAAATATTTATATTACACTCAAAATTTATGTGTTTACTCTTTCTTTTGTCTTTATCGTGTTCTTCTATTCTTTTTTTTTTTTTCCCTTAAATTCATCCTTGTATGTTTAATTTTTATTTTAATTTCGTTCCCCTGTGAACTTTTTGAATAACGAGTGTATGTTTTTTTTTATCTTAATCTCATTTTTTTACTCCATTTTTCATCTTAATCTTGTTTTTTTTTGTACCAAATTTAAATAAATTAATTTAAAAAAAAACTGAAAAAAGAAAGATGAAAATAGATCCGGTCATTCCCTCTAAATATTGAGAGAGAAAAAAAACACTAAGCATTTTTTTAATCTAAGATATCTTTTATCATGAGCATATAAAGACAAAAAATAATTGAGGGACTTCTTTCGTTTAATTAGGGTAAAATTAAAGTTTTGTGAATAGCCTTTCCAGAGTGAAATTGCCTGTAAGCTTAATTTATGTTGATCATTAATTGTAAGCAAGTTGAACTAAGGCGTATAAAGTTGGCACTGGGACCTCTAGGTTGTTCCTTAATGAATGCAGCCACACACTCGATCATCAATTAGCTGTCGCCCATAAGTCCCAGAATATTCTCCTTCCTTTAACCACCCGCCAACACCGACGGTCCATCTGTTTCTGTTCTCAAACAAAGTTGGCATCTCGTCCAAGAGCCTCAACTTGCAGTTGCTAAGCAGATCGCAGTAGCTGCTTACGATTGTTAGTTTCTCTTCTTTTTCATCGAAACCCATCACTGCGTACCCTCTTCCTCTCTTTAACGATTGCAATCTTCTCCTCTCTAGGGAACACACCAAGAACAACGACAATATTAAGATTTCTTACTTTCTGGCTTTCTGCAGCTGCTTCGTGCTTCAAAAAATATAATAATAAAATTCGTATTTTCTCTATTTAAGAAAGATTTTCTCTGTAAAATTCCAAATTCAAATCACGTCTGTTTTTTTAATTAAATTATAGTAGTAAGAAATGGTCCCAAATTGCTATTATTTGATGCATCATGCATGCGTTCTTCACCCAATCACTTAAAAGTTGATTCGTTCAAAATATTAGCCATGAAATCTGAACCTCACAACTTTGTGCCAAGATTGAACATGTTTTAGCCAGGTACAATTGGGCTGAACTGCACAACTAATCCAGCCCATTAAATTCAAAACCAAGAGATTCCCGCCAAAGTCAACACAACAAACCAGCTGGTACAACCTCTCAAAGCTCTCAGATGAACAAGAGAAGTCGACCAGATAATCTCTGTAAACTTTGTCCCAGAACACAACTCTAGTTCATTATCAATAAGAAAAAAATATTGGAACTCAGAAAAGCGATGCAAGTAAAACAAACCGCCAAAAACCACACAGGCGATCCTAATAGATATTCAGATCCAGGAACGAAGCTACCCAAAATCAAACTGGTTTATCAAGTGATTGGGCCGTGACGTTATAACTTATTTTCAACATGAAAAAAGATGAGAAAAAGGTTTGATGAGATATGAAAGAAGAACCCATAACCAACAAAACTTTTCAAGAGCCTTGCAATTAACTTTTATGAAAAGAAACAAAGTATGGCATTTGCAACTGTTAGTCCCATTGGACTCACTTCCTAGCAC
The DNA here is from genome assembly GCA_963924115.1 of Dovyalis caffra. Taxonomy (NCBI): domain Eukaryota; kingdom Viridiplantae; phylum Streptophyta; class Magnoliopsida; order Malpighiales; family Salicaceae; genus Dovyalis; species Dovyalis caffra. Next base: position 15,710,566 of record CAWUPB010001194.1, on the reverse strand, counting down.
TGCCCGCTCATCCCTCTTCCACGTCAACTGTATTATTCACTTTTCTTTTCTTTTTGCAGTGTTCCAACAGTTCCACCAGTTAAAAATGCCAAAGAAATAACCCAGAGAAGAGAACATCCCTTTATATTGAGATGTCACCAGGCTGTGTAAGGCGAACAAATGCCAACATTTGACATTATCAAACCTGTAATTGCAAAATTTATGTATGGTTAAACCATGGACCAACTGCTCCATTCACGTGTCCATTGCTGTGGATCCCAACACCATTGGGAATCATTGACGGGGGCAAACCAACTGCCATTGGAGGTGGAGCAGCAGGATACAACCCATGATTGTGGGGTAAGGTGTGGGGGCTCACAAGAGGACTGGCGGCAGGACTCCCCTTGCGCTGTTGAAGGGCATGAATCTGTCTGAGACCTTCCTCATGAATACGTGATATTGTCTCCAACTCCTGCATTGATAGAGCTTCCAATCCAGCTCCATAAAGAGGTGCATGTCGGGTCATTTCTTCTTGAAGAGAAGCCTCGAGGGTGTGGATATATTGCTGAAAAAGAAAGGGTGAGTATTGATCTAACACTCCTGCTTCTAATTCACAGGTGGTAGAAAAATAACAAGTGTAGCATTTAAAGCTAATGCGTGCTTGTAAATGATTAATTCATACACTATAGATAAGAGCTTATATCATTCTAAGCTGATGCTGCATGAAGCAGAAACAGGTTCAATTGCGAACAAAAAGAAAAAAAAAACAGTGTGCCGCTTGATAAGGTTATGTTGCAGCCCTTCTATCGTGGTCAACAAATCAAGCACTAGCAAAGACCATCCACCAAAAGAGATCCCATGTTTAATCAAGTTTACCCAAATTGTTCAAGGAAAAAAGAGTTATCACCTAAAACGCACACATTGCATGGGGATTTCAAAAGGCAGATTAAGACAAGCCTGTTGGAAAAATTCAAGGCAATGGTTTTGATTCGCAAAGACCATAATGGAATCACAAGCTTGATCCAAGTATCATGACTAAGACTGTGATGCAAAGACAATAATGGAATCACAAGCTTGATCCAATTTTTGATATGAATGCATGATTAGACAAGACTGCGATGATAAAATACTCAGGAGAGGCATAAACTATGCAAAAGCAAAAACCTGGCACGCCTGCAATTTTGATTCCATCCCATCAATATATGCTTCACACCTAGCAACCTGCTCTTCCTTTTCCCTCTTCTCTCCTTCAGTTTGCCCAACTGTTTGTGTCAATCTCCGAACCTCGTCCTCCAATGACTGACGGATTTCCTCCCTAGTCACGTTCTCAGTCGCATGCCGTTTCAGTTCTTCATCAAACCTTTTTCGTGCAGCTTCAGCATTCTTCAGCCTTTCAGCGAGAGCATTTTTCTCTTTTACTACTCTCTGCATGTTCATAAATAAAATGCAGCACAACAGCAGTCAGCATTAAAGGGAGAAGAATATAATATCTGCATACAGCTAAAACCATTTCCAGAGTTGCAGATTTTATGTTGCAACCCTAACTAAAAATAATATTCTATATAACATAATTTCATCCACCTAGCTCGAATACAAAGAAGAAAATTCTACAGGAATACATCAACCATATGCATCCACGGTGTTAATCACAACTATCAACCAACTCTCTATTTCCAAGCATTCTTCCATAAGAAAGCAATATGATCAGATGTAACACAGCTTGAAAAAAAAAAAAAAAACATCTTTGAGAGTGTAGGAGGAGAAGTATACAACAAAAGGTGCTTGAAATTTCAAAGGGAAATCAATTCCAGTACATCATGGAAAGTGGCGAAAGGAGGGGAAGGAAATTTTTAACCACCACTCCCCTCCATCCTCTTAAAAGTCTCCCCTTAGACTGGGGTGTAATGGAAGTGAGGTACGAGTTACTAAGTTCATAACTTTCGAGCCAAAGTTTCAACTGTATCCTTCTAATTAACTTAGGAAACTATCCCCTAAGGACATACAAGTAACTTGATAATAATTACCTTTCCCTCCCATTCTCTAACCAAACAAAGAAAAATCCTTTCACTTGCATTTCCCTAGTGATGAATGAAACAAGGAAAGAGCATTCTCTTTCCTTTCCTTTCCATAATCCCCTCCCTTCCCATTCTCCCTAGAATTCCCAACCAGCAAGCCAAAAACAACGTAGGCCCTTTTCTAATCGGGGATAAAAGCTGCGGATCATTTGATTGGAATGAAATTTGAGGAGTGGCTACCTACTGGAGCTTCGATCAGACAGCTAAGCTAGTATTTCACCCAGATGTAACAAACGAGTCATAATGGATCGATGTAGTAAAAACAAGGAGAGCATTCAAAAAGGAAAACAGTAACTTATTGTTCCTACCTTCAATTCATCCCGTTTTCGGGACTTCAATTGGGAGAGCTGTGTCTCAGCATCATGAAGACGGTCTTGAAGAACTTTTTCTCAACCGTGAGCTTGGTAATTTCATCATCTCTCTCAGAACGCAGCCATTCGAGCTGACTCTCAACTTCTTGTATTTGTTCAGAAAGTTCCTTCTTTTCCCGAGATAGTCGATCCATCTCGGCCTTCATTTCAGACTGTCATTTCAATAGTGTTATTAACATTAATAAACCCCCATATAAAATTTCCTACATGTTTATTAAATGAACTATATCAGGTACCTTTAGCCTATTGTTAGTAGCCTCAGAGTCACTCAATTTTTGAGATAGATTTGCCTTCTCCCGAGCCATACTGGAATTTTCAGCTTTCCTCTCCTCACGAATACGAATGATTTCATCTTCACTAGCACATAGCTGGTGCCAAAGTGCTGCCCGATCAACATTTGCAAGTTCAGCAATCTCTCGCATCATGCTCAGAACAGGTTTAACAATTTCTTGCTCCTCGCAAACTAAAATAGCCAATATATCCAAATCTAAATCTACATCACGGTTATTATCTGTAGTACTGGTGGCACGATCAACAAGTCTCTTCAGCATTCTTCCTCTATAGGTCTCATTGGCATACCATTTAAATAGTATCGTGTATAGCATCTTAACAAATCCCATCACACAAAGGTCTCTAGAAAGGGCCAGTGTCTCAGCAAGACCAAGAACAACAGTGAAATCATCCCGTTGGACTCGTAGCTGTTCACTGGCTTCTCCCTCTATTATAGCATCTGCATGCTGAAAATTTTCAGCAACAAATCTGGCATTAAAATTCAATCTCTGAGCAAGGCGCCTTTCCAAAACCATTGCTACAGCTTGGGCCATAATTGCTCCTCGAGCTACAGCCCTCTCGAATGTTTGAGAAGCCTCAACGGCAAGGCAAGGTATGGATAACATCTCAATCAGGATATAAATGTCAGAAAAATGTCGGCTAGAATGGAATGTTTGCTCGTCCACCACATGCAACCTTTCAGCAGCCGATGCGTTTTCTCCAAACAAGAAAAAGCCACAAGGCAATGTTGTGCAGCTGTCACCAAGGTCATCATCACAATCAATATCTCTTAGTATGGTTTCAGCAACATCTCCCCAACTATTTACAGTTTTGCTCAAAAAATCCAGGACAAAAGGAGACACATCAGCCCCCAAATTTTTTAGCCTCGTGCGAACAGACCTGACCTACAAAAGAAAACAGAACAGGTTAAATAATCGTTAAAGAGATCATGTCAGAAAACAGAATAAGATATTCTGAGAAAGAAATGCATACTGCTTCAGGAAGATGTTGGCACTGGGATGCGGCCTTGAATATAAAATCTATGGTAGCAGCAAGAGGTTCATCATTTGAGTCAGCCAAAAGCTCAAAAGACTGAATTAGAACACGCTCCCACACATCACTGCCACACTCCAGTTGACTAAGAGCGCCAAAAACCTAAGAATGACCATCAAAATCACACAATGAAATATCTGGCAATAGACTTAAAGAAGAATAGTATGTGCAGTTGGTCAAAAACAAGAGGGAATCTTTCAAAAACTGTCCTATTCTATTCAATAGTTATCTTACAGGTATCCGCAGTGCAGGTTCTGCATCAGGCTTTTGAAGTCTTTCAAGAAGTGCATAAGCCGCCAATGAATGCTCTGCATGCTCAACCAATTTGGGTACCAGAGAAACCAGGTCTGGCTGCAGATGCTTAGGAGCTTTATCCAATACAAGAGCTATCTTTTGTGCAGACTGAGGTCTTCTTCTTGGCTCTGGGCAACCTTGTGGAACAGCTCCATCTAGGGCTCTCAGTGAGTTAACAATCAGTCCCAAGAGCTCCTCAGATTGTTCCGGCCACTTGGTCTGAAAGTTCAACTTCTCCGAGTAATTAATATAACCCAAAACATTAATCAGGAGAACTTACCAATTATGCAGTAGAAACCCATACCTTAGAGTGAAGAGAAGCATTTTCTGAAGCACCTCCCGCCGTTGTTACTGGTGGATAAATAGGCTGTCCTGGAAAAGCTTGTCCAGGCATATCAGTCCCGTTGATGTCAGAGCTCTGTACAGCAGATGCTCTTGTAGAATAATCAACACCAGAATCCAATCTTTCATGGACAGGAAATTGAGCAGATTCTGTTGCTCCACTTTCCCTGTCAGATTCCAATGGGCTGGCAGCACCACTGCCATCAAGAGAAGGCTTTGAGCGTGCATCGGAGGAATCATCATTTGAACTTCCTTCCGAAGGTTGGCAACATTCAACCATTATATCCAAAAGTAAATCTATAATTGCCTGCTGCAAAACTTTAACTCCCATCAACAAATTCATCAAGCTGGGGGAAGATTCATCAGCCTTTGTGGCCTTCTTTCCATCATTGCTACCAGAAAGCTTGGTTGGAAGAAGCAGCCTCTTTACTTTAGCAGGGTCATCAAGATAAACACGCAGTCCAGTCAGAAAACCAGCAATTGCACCGGCATCCATTAGAAGCTTTTCTCTTAAGGTAACCTGTGGCTGCGAAGGATTATCTCCGTATGTGAGGTGAAACCCAGCTCTGGAAAGAAGGTTTCTAAAGATATCTTCTTCATCTCCACTAATTCCTTCACTATCTTCAGAATCAATGAGTTCATCAGGATCAGTTGTTAAAGCATCCTGATCATCCTCAGATGCCAAAACCTAAGGGAAGGCAGAACAACATAAACATCCAGCCAACCATCATATAAAAAAGATGACAGAACAAAATAAAAATGTTGCTTCTAATATCCAACAAATTCGTACAAGAGTATTGGTTATTGAAAATAGGAAGATCCAGAGAAAAAAGAAGTCTTTAGAACACATAAATGCATGCCCGAAAGGTACCCGAAAAAAAAATCAGAACCTTTGAACTGATACACTTAAGTCATCATTTTTTCATCACTATTCTTGCATGCATATTCCTGATGTGTATCCTGGTGCATATAAAATACAATTACCAATATGTTGGATGGGGCTGGTGAAGTTTAGGGAATGGAGGACAACTACCCCCATTATGTAGTCCAAGGCCTAGCGGGCCTCTCGATGAAACAAAACAAATGATTATTCTTACAATTCTGAGATACAAGAACTTAGAAGACTGGAGAATAAAGTTCTCTACATTAGCCAATGATGTAGAAGGTTAAAAATCATGTAAGAACATGAAGCCGACATATAGGTTAAGAATCATGTAAGAACATGGGAGCCGACATATGAACCAACTGGTATGTCGCCATACAAGAATCTCAATGCACAAGAATAGCAGACAATGATCAAAGAAGAAGGACCATAATTCTAACCTCCAAATCTGAAAACTCGAACCACGGGCAGCAATCTAATATTTCACAGACAAAAACAACAGTGTCACGTACAAGAAACCCTGCATCTGTTTCCAACATATCTGACACCTTCATGAATTGCAGGACAGAATTATTCCATGTCTTTGTACAAATAGATGACTCCTTCCACACAGTCTTGGCTGGATTTTTTTGATTCACGACAGCCATCCTGTATCTGACCCAAAAGTTTTTATCTGGATCACTACCAACTGACTGATCACTCTCTAAATATATGCATATGGTATCAAAGGACTCATACACACCTGCATTGGGAAAAACACAGACCATCAGTTGAATAAAGAAAGAGGACAACCACAACCAGAATTTCAACTGATAGAGGACCAGAGATAACTACCCACCAATCCGAAGCTCACAACCACCAGCTTGGAAGAACTTGCTAAATATTTTTCGAGTTTCCATTATTTCTTTGAAGGACAAGAAGTTCTCCACCTTCCATGTAAATGAACTTCGTTTCCCAATCTTATCAATCTGGGAAGCACCATAGGTTGACTCGGTATCCTGATCAGTAAAATCTTGCATTATGGATGTTTCTTTCAAAATGAGAACCTCTGCAGAGAATACAACGGTATCTTGAACAAGAAACCCAGAATCCTGATCAAACAGGCTTGTAAGTGTCACAAATTCACGCCAGCCCCAATCCTTTGCAGCTTTGGAATAGCGATTTTGAGATTCCTTTGTTACAGACTTCTCCTCCATCCTCTGGTTGACAACTGACAATCGATGGCTCACAAAACAACTCCAGTCGCTAGAAGTACTTCGCGAATCTGTTACTTCAAGAAACACTGAAAGGTGGCATGGTGGTTGAGACTGCCCTGATACCACCAAGCATACAGGAAATTTTCATCAATTCATTCCACTAAAAAACTGTCAGTTTGGCATACATATTACCTTGAATCCATAATGCATGAGAGTAAAGAGGAGGCTATAAATGTCAGTTTGGTTTAAATATCTAGCAATTGTACAATTAGCTTAAATACATAATGCATGCAATTAAGGAAAGCCTTCTCTGTCCTAGTACAGGCTAAGAACCAAAAATTTAAGTAACTAGCAATATTATAAGCAATAAGCAACAATGCATGATGTTTGGCAACCCAAAACCCCTTAATCCAGTTATGTGAGTTCATCACTAATATAAAAAAATCCTACTAATCTACTTCAAATAAGTCCAGCATAACAGACCATTATCAAAGATAAGAAATGAACTTCATATGTCTACACAAGTAGGAACCACTACTGCTCAACTCTCCATATCAGGACATGCTGCATTTGTCCTAAAATTATCAATTAGCGCAGGATTTTAATGATAAAGTCAAGGCATACTGCAAGACCATAAGATACGAATATATGCGTAACAGTAAGTTCATAACCAAATATTATTAATGAAAAATCATGTGTACCTCGAGGATAAACAATGAGTCGGCAATCCCGGTTCCCAATCTGAAACCTCCTGCTCTTGATGCAAAGACCAGTAATCTTCCTCTTCTTTAAAAGATCCTTCAACCTCGTAAAATTCTCAATCCTCCAAGTGAATTTCCCCATATGCCCATCAGACTTCCTCGCTCCACTCCCAATCCTCCCTCCAATTGACCCCCCATTCTTTGAAAAGCTACTGAACTCCTTAATCACATGAAATGAAGTACTAAACACCGCAGTATCATCAACCAAAAACCCTGACTCAGCCCCAATAAAATCAGCCATCTTCATATAATCATTCCATCCCAAACTTGTATTATCCCCACTCTTATTATCTGCTGCAAACCGTCCATACGAATCCCTATGCACATGATTACTCCCCCCAGCCTTCTGATTCAAGACTGACATTCTAAACAAACACCAACAACTCCTATCTGAAACAACTGTCTTCTCCGTATCCTTACTCTCCAAACACATAGACAAATAATCCGTACCATTAACCGAACTCTGATAAACACTAATCCTCAAATTACATTCCCCAGCCGGAAACACCGGACTCATTATCTTCTGTGTCTTAATCATTTCCTTAAACAAACTAAAATTATGCACTTTCCATGTAAATTTCCCACTTGACACATCCGATACCGGTCCCACAACTACCGAATTGGACGAAATCGATAACGAAACCCCTGATTGCACCTCATTATTACTACTGTTACTACTGTTATCGCGCATGAAACTAAAAGATTCATTTAAAATCAAAATATCGGCGGTGATTAAGACGCAATCATTATTAAACAAATAACCTAATTTGGAATCGAAAACGGTAGAAGCCGGGGTAAAATCACACCAACCGTGTGATTTTTTCTTACTGGAAAACCGATGCCATGAATCACGGTGTATAGTTTTGGAATCATCAAGTGGATTAACAATTGATAAACGGTAGCTAGCAAAACAATCCCATTTTGACGATGATGTGCCGCGCGGGTCCATGATTTGAAGATAGATTGAGATGTACCCAGGCAAAGCTTGAGAGTCACCTTTAGGGTAAATTAATAAACGGCAATCGAAACCGCCTACCTCAAAATATTTACTCCATAATGCCCTAGCTTTGACACGTGGAAAATTAAGTACCGTCCATTTGCAGATTGCGGAATACTCCCCTCGCCGATCGATTGTAACGCTTTCTGCTGCCGCTCCGTTCGTTCCGTCTCGCGTAGTCCCCACGGTGATATCGTCGATTGTTGTGGTGGTTGATGTTGTCGTTGATGCTGTTGTTATTGTCGATGATGAGGTTGCCAGAGATGATTGGTCGGAGGGAGAAGGTGAAGGGGCGGATGATGAGGATGAGGAGCAGGTAGACGATGTGGCTGCCGCTTCCATTGAAGTGGCGGTCGTGGTGGTACTGGTGGTGTTGCTGCTGTTGTTGTGTTTCATTGTCCGTTAGGGGTTTTGGTGTTTGGTGCTATTTATTTATATTTGTTAATTTTCTCTCTCTAGAGTTTTCATCAAAAATATTTTAGAGAGAGAAAGATTGAGAAAGAGAGGGAGGATGTGTGGGCGTGAGGGTAAGAGCAGAGGTTTGGGACAAAGGGCGGCTCATTGTAGTTAACCTGCGCATTTTCAATATTTTCTCGTGTTTTTCCATTTTTGGGTTTCATGGGGTCAGGATTCGGTGTGGTTGTATGTAAGCTTTGTTGTGTGAGATTGAGGAAAACTTAAAAGTGGGCTCTACGTTATGGGGCCTAGTTATGATGCACATACGTGGGAGTAAGAACACGTACGCCAGAAATGCAGCTACCTTTGTACAAAATATGTTTTTTTAAGTGCTTTGATACGATTTACAGGTATTTTGTTTTTTATATTTTTGTTCTCATTTTTTTTTAGAAACGGAAATAAAAAAATATTTTTTTTGAATTTTTTATTTACACAATAAGACCAACAGCCACTATTTCAATTTTTCAAAACTACCGTATTTGATTTTGAAAAATCTTAACAATTGATCGTTAGCTTTTTTATGTTTTGTAAAAATAAAAAACAAGTAAGTTTTTTGAAAGAAAAACAAAAGATAAAAAACGAAAATAATACCAAATCACTTTTGAAAAATCTATGAAATCCATTAATGGAACTCATTAATCGTCTTGAAAGAATATTCTGACAAAAATTTCTATATATATATATTTATTTATTTATTTATTTTTTTTTTTGCTGTGCCTGATTATAAATTAAAGGCAGTTTGATTGGAGAATTATGCGTGTGATTTTATTGAAATTAAAAAGGTTTAGAATTTTCTAATGGAGGTTTTACTTCTGAGGAACAAAAAAGGGATGATGGGGTCCATTAAAAGAAGGATCCAGATATTCTATGTTGTTGTTTTTTCAAACGGGCCACGTCAGGGGTTAGCTTAACCATCAGCATGACCATCCATGGGTGATATGATTCTCCTGTGTGTGTGCTTTAACGGATTGACTCAAAATTATGACGATTCAGTTTTTTATTTAGCATCTGCTGACTGGAGGGAGGCTGACCTAAGCTAAGGTTGCAGGTTTATTAATCGTCTTGTTACGGCGCAGACAAACGCACGTCTTTTTATGGGCCGTTGGGATGAGAATGGAAAAACCCAATTGACAGAAGGGCTTGTTCGTGTTTGGGTCTTTTCTGTTTCACTAAATGCTTCGAGTTCGTAGAGAAATGAACGTTCGCACGAGAAATGGAAATTTAGTCTTTTCGCTTTCTTAGCTATCCGATAGGAGCGCTGGTTAAAGTTCAATAACAAATTGAGACCTCTTCTTAGCTCTTAAAGAATCCTTTCACAATTTCTGACATTGATGAAACAATCAAAGAATTCAGTTTCGTCCATTTGGTGCAAGTGCATATGGTGTTGTAGTAATGTAAGTCCCAAGGAGTATTGATGTTTATGCAATTTTTTTTTTTAATGATTAGATAGTATTTTTATATTAACTTTGGACACTGATTTTTTTATATATAAAAAAAATTGATTGAAAGGTATGATAGAAGTTTATAGTGTTGGGTTGGGTCCCTTTTCATATAGGGTTTAAAACTCATGTGAATAGTTAATAAAAAGTAAAATAAGAAGTAAGAAAAAATAGAAAAGGAAAATAATTTTCCTAAACTTTTTTTTTAAAAAAAAATTTCTTTTATAGTTTAAGCAATAGATGGCAAAAGAATAGAAAAAAGAGAGTTTTGGCCGATGGAGATAAAGAAGAAAATAATATTTGTGTTTTCCTTATCTTGATCGATCGGTGATTTTAAATTTACTCAAGACAAAATTTTAATATATTGTTATCGACGATAAGTTTTTTAACTTGAACGAGTGTAATCATTGAGAAGATCTTATTTTTGAATATTTTCTAAAAACTTGTTTAATGAGATCTAGTTTTTTCCTTCGTTGTTGTTGTCGTTGTTGTTGTTGTTGTTGAAATCCATCTTTGAGATGATAATTTTGCTGTTTTTATGTGTATCATGTAGTTGAATTAAAAAAAGAACCATGTATCTTATTATTTGATATAGTGGAAGAGTTTGAGTAAATTACAATGTTGTGGTTTTTTTTTCACATTTTTTTCCCATAAAAATTCATATATCAATTGTGGTTATATGTTTATTTAATTTTGCATTAATTATTGTTGATTAGTTTATCTTAATTTTAATTTTATAAAGAGGGAAAATGATTTAGAACTTTTGGTTTGTGATTTTGGTTTACAAATTTATCTTTTTTAAGAGAGTGGTATAAAAACTTTCGAGTTGTGTAGGTTGGTTTTTTTTTTTTTTTTTTGCACAATTAAAATAGGAAAAAAATCAAACATGATAAAGCTCACTTTCTCCAATTATTTTCTATAAAAAACAATGACGGATGATCGCTTTTATTATAATGATTTGGCTTTACCGTTTAAGTGTAAAAGAAGGAAACCTACTAATATGAAGAAACTAAAATAGAAATCGATGAACATAAAAGCTATAATAGTTGCTTGAAAATAGGTATTTTCCAAGTCCATCAATCATATTTTTCAATAACATGATTGCTACAAAGTTTGGAAGTTTCTAGAAGTATCATTTGTTAAGGAAAGCGCACAAAACAAGGTTTTTAAAAATAAAGACTTGGTAAACTCGAAGTACAAAACTAGTGAAGATGTTTTAGTATACATAAATGACTTTAAGGGTTCTTGAATCAGTTGTCATTAATGAATTTTAAGTTAGTCGATGAGATATAAGCGCTAATTCAATTGAGTTCGTTGTTGAATAGTTATGAGACTTTAATATTATCACTTAATAACTCTGCTTTAAAAGAAATCTTAATTTGAAGACAATAAAAGATAGTATTTTTAATGAATAAAAACGAGCAAAGTGGTCGAAGCACTTCAAAGTTTCATGTACTCGTTACATAAAACTAAATAAAAAGTCGAGTATATTTTCTCATGTTAAGTAGAATAAATAATCCGAGTAATTGAAAAAGAAAAATAAAAATTTAGAAAGAGATCTCAATCAATGGATAGAATAAATTTCTATAATTATAACGGACCTATACATATCTAAAGGAATTGTGAAAACTATAAAAGAGTTAAAAAGCGTAAAGTTGAAGACAAGAATAAAAAAAAAAACTATACAATAATAATCATTACTACAATTATTTCATCATTGTTTGTTATGATGGTTATATAAATCTTACTTGTCATGGTACCACTTAGATTGCAGATTCATCAATTTTTTACGATGTGAATCCCAACATAATTTCTTTACATCCTACTATGGTAGAGACTCTAGTCAATTTAGGATGAGAAATCAAGTGGTGACTATTGTTGTGGGCATTATGAATACTTAGTTAGAAACCAATTTTGAAAGCAAGTTACTATTTAAAAATGCTAGGTATATACCCGATATACATCGATGCTTTATCTTTACAAGTACATTTGATGAAAAAGGCCATCACAATTTCTTTAAAAATGGTAACTAAAATCTCTCTAAAGGTTCTTTGATTATTGTTAAAGGCAAATAAATAGGTCTCTACATATCACAAGCTAAGGTGATTAAAGGAGGGGTGAATGTAATTGAAAATATCTTCATCGATTTATAGCATAAATGGCTTAAGTGAGAAAGGTCTTGGTATCCTCTTCAAGAAGAACTTCCTTCCTTTGAAATGTATGAACTTGAAAACTTGCACTAATTATATAGCTAATAAACAATACGAGTTGCACTTCATAGATCACCTCCATATAAAAGATCTAATATTCTTGGATTTAATTCATACTAAGATTCATTTTATTACTAACAAGTTTCTAAGAGGTGTTTTGTACTTTATTAATTTTATCAATGATTGTTTCAATAAAATATAAGCCACTTCGTTGAAATTCAAACATTTAATGTTTGATATCATTAAAGATTTTTATACCATATTTGAAAGAAAAATTAGCAAAAAAAACTTAAATATATTCAAGCAAACAATGGTGGTGAATATAGGAGTTTATTTGAAAAGTATTACGAGAGAATACGACATTAAGTTTAATTAGACAATTCGAAGACTCAACAGTGAGAATAGAGTGACAAAAAGAATAAACAAAACTATTGTTGAAATAATCATGTATATGCTTGCTCTTATGCAAAGTTGTTAAGCCTTTTGGAGTGAGAAAATAAAGAATGCGGTTTCTATGATCAACCTTTCTCCATAAGTTCTTCTTGACTTTGATGTGCCACAAAGAGTATGGAAGGAGAAAAATATTTCATATGCATATTTAAGAGTGTTTGGTTGCATGACATTTATACTGATTCTAGAGATGAAAGGTCTAAGCTTGATAATAAGAAAAAAAAATAGTGTATTTTCTTAGGTTATGTAGGTGATGAGTTTGGCTATAGGTTGTGGGATCTAAAAGAGAAGAAAATTATCAAAAGTAAAAATGTCGTTTTTTTTAAAGATCAAACTATTAAAATTTTAATTTAAACACAAGAAAAAAGTAGAGTCATTTGGTTATACTCCTTATAGTTTAGATGCAAGACCTACTCCATAATTATCTTTGATATCTTTTAATCACATGAGAGATTTGAATAAAGATGATGGCAATGGTTTGCCCTTCGAGCTATTAGTTGATGATTCCAAACAAGTTAATGATGATGATGACATTGTTACTCCTAAGGTTGTTCGAAAAACATATCATGAGACATAATTGAGGAGGTCCACTAGACTTTATCAAGCTTTCACTGAATATTTTCCTCAAGAATTTGTGTTAGTTACCGATAGAGAAGAGTTAGAATTCTTTAATGAATTTATGTCATATGAAAAGAAAAAAGAATGGTTGAAAATAGTATAAGATGAGATGAACTTCTTATACAATAACCATATTTTCAAGTCGAGTAAAGCTTTCTAAATACAAGAGAGCACTCGGGAACAAGGTGTTTAGATTAAAAATTAAAAAAAAAATTGTTCATAGTTAAAGTATAGTACAAGATTGGTTCTGAAGGATTTTAGTAAAAAAAAGTGTTGATTTTAAAGAATATTTTTCAATCGTGGTCAAGATGTCTTCAATTCAAGTTGTGCTTGATTTAAAACCTAAGTTCCTCTATGGTGATGTAGATGATGAGATCTACGTAGAATAACTTGAAAGGTTTTAAGTGAAAGGCAAAAATCAGCTAGTCCGTAAGCTAAAAAAAGTTTATATATGTTAAAGCAAGCTCCAAGACAATGGTATAAGAAATTTGATTCTTTCATGATGGAGCATGGCTATGATAAAACCATTCTTGATCATTATGTGTTTATGAAAAAAATTATTGATGATGATTTTATTATTCTCTTGCTATATGTAGATTATATGTTGATTATTAGCCATAACGCTAAAAAGATTTAGAGTTTGAAGAAAAAGTTAAGCAATTGTTTTACAACGAAAGACTTAGGATAGTTGAAATAGATTATTAGCATAAAGATTATTTGTGACAAATAGAATGAGAAAAGTTAGCTATCTTAAGAGATATATGTTCAAAAGGTTCTTAAAAGATTCATCATGGGCAAGTCTAAACTTGTATGTTCTCTACTTACAAATCACTTTAAGTTAAGTTCTAAACAATATCCTTTAATTGATGAAGAAATAAATAAGATAAAAAAGATTTCTTATATATTTGTCATTGATAACTAGATGGATACCACGATTTGTATAATATCGGATATAGTTTATACGAGTTGGTGTAGTGAGTCAATTCATCTTCAATCTAGATAAAAAATACTAGTAAGTGGTGAAATAATTACTTAAGCATCTTAAAGGCGAGTTCTAATTGCAACTTACGCTTTGATAATGGTAAATTTGTGTTAGATGGATACGCATATGCATGTATGAATAACGATGTTGATTCTTGAAATTCCACTTCGGATACTTGATGACGAATATATGAGAAGCAATGCTATGGTAGTCAAGGTTATAGAAATTTGTTGCTTTATCCACTATAGAGACCGAATACATTGTTCTTACCGAAGGGAACAAATAACTCGTTGTGGATGAAGAATTTTTTACATAAACTTAGGTTAGAGCAAGAGAACTTTATACTCGCATTGCAATAGTTAGAGTGCAACCTATCTCATCAAACATCTTTTTTTTTTTTTAATTGTCAATCAAAGCACATTGAGGTAAGAGACCAATAGATTCGAAATACTATAGAGATAAAGTCCTTTGTTGTTGAGAATATCCATACTAACAAGAATGAGTTTAATATAACTACCAAGCCTTTATACCAAAAGAGATGTTTAAGTTTTACGGAAAGCAAACGAAGCTTGGTATAGTTCTCCTAATGAGTCGAAAAGGAAAGAATTGTTAGGTCGAATCCCTCCTTACGTAAAGACCAAAATTCATGTAAATAAATAATAAAAAAAAGAGAAAAGAAAAAAAAACATGAAAATTTTTTTCTACACTAAAAGTCTTGTAACGTAACCATAAAAGAAACATTGAGTTTCTTTTACAATTAAAGCAATAAACAACAAAAGAGAAAGAGAAAGAGAGAGAGAGAGTTTTGGAGAAAAAAGAAAAACTATGTGTTAATCGTCTTTACTACTTTGATCAAACAATGATTTCAAACCCGATCAAAATAAAATTTTGATATGTTGTTTTCGACAACGAACTCTTCAACTTAAATGACGTTGATTGTTGAGAAACATTTATCTCTCGGATATTTTTTAAAATAAACATATCTAGTGAGATTTAGTCTTTTTATTTGTTGTTATTGTTGTTGTAATCTATTTTTAAAACGATGACTTTAATGTTTTGATATCTATTCTTTAGTCGAGTTAGAAAAAAATCTTGCATCTTATTATGTAATAAAAAAGAAGAGTTCGAATGGATTACGATCTTGTGGTTCTTTTTTCTCTTGGCAAGGGTTTTCCATATAAAAATTTGTATAATTGATTATAGTTGCATAGTTATTTATATATTAATCATTGTTGATTGATTGATTTTAATTTTAATTTTAATTGTATGTCTAATGGCATAAGCCTAAGATTACAAACCGAAGAAGCAGACATGTCAGGCCCAATAAGTTAACTAGCCTAGATAAATAATCTCAACTTAGGGGTTAGAACACACACCCTGCCCATTCGCAGATTACCATAACTAGAAGAACCAAAAAGCCCAAAAAGAAAAAAACACAATTACCAGAGAAAAAACACTAGTAGTATATTATATCCTTTCTAGGTCCCACGTGTCGTCTTCCAGAGTCGAAAGGCCAACGAAACCTCTGTAAGCTCGAGTGTGACTCGCACACTTTCCTTCGACGCCAACTCGGACAGAACTCACTCAGTCCCACCTATGTACTCACCGCCGATTCATGTCTGACTCAGTAATCACTGTAAGATCCTCGAAAATTCCCACTACAATTTCAATTCCTAACACAATTTTAGCTGTAAAAATTCAATCTTTTTTACCTTTGTAGGGTTTCAATTGATAGTATCTGTTTTAAGTGTAGAGAAAGTAAAAATTTTGAACCCTGTAATGCTATAGAGTTTCAGAGTGAAATGATCAGCCATGATTAATTTGATTTGAAGATATCTGATTACACTATAGGTGGTATGTTTGCAATGTTGTTTATCCCTGAATATCCATTCCGAATTAGTTCGACTAATAAAATCAGACTCCACTGGCGGGTAGTTGTATCTTAAATGTGAAGCATGTTTCCTTTCTAAGGACTGGATGATAGGACTCGACATATTTGCTGCTGAGCATCTTAAGTGTTAAGCATGTTTTGTTATGTAATCCTTGTAACTTGTGCTCCTTTTGTTTCAAGAGACCAAATTATGTTTGGAAAATAAGCAAGCAAAGGATGCAAATAATGTTTTTAGCAGCAGTTGATTTGTTAGGAAGCACTGTTTATGGTCCTGTCTGGTCTTTCACTACGAAACTTGATATTTAAGGTTGCCAACATTGTTTATTTTGTCCATAATACTTGGTTTAAAACAGTACGTGTTGCAAATTAGTGTTTCTTTTTCATTTGTGTTCAGATGGAAGAAGTTTGTCTGAATAGTGAGCCAGTGTTTGATGAAGACGATGACTATGAAGTTGAGGGAGACGGTAGAGCTGTGGAACGGGATGATGAAACTGGTGAAAATTGTTCGAAGAAAGAACGCCCAGAACCGACTGTGGGTTTGGAGTTTGATTCTTTTGATGAAGCTTATGATTTTTACAACGTTTATGCCAAGGAGCAAGGTTTTGGCATTAGAGTGAGCAACTCTTGGTTCAGGTCAAAGAGAAAAGAACGCTATAGAGCAAAACTTAGTTGCAGTAGTGCAGGTTTCAAGAAAAGGAGTGAAGCAAACAATCCAAGGCCAGAAACAAGAACTGGTTGTCCCGCAATGGTAGTCATTAGACTAGTGGACTCTAAAAGATGGAGAACAGTTGATGTTGAGCTTGAACACAATCATCAGGTGAATCCTCAAATCAAAAGGTTTTATAAGTCTCATAAAAGGATGATTCTTGCAGCCAAAAAAGCACAGCCACCACCAGAGCCTGTCACCGAAGTACACACTATCAGGTTGCATCGTAGAGCTCTCATGAATACTGGGTGTAATGTGTACCTAAATGTTGATGAAAGGGGGCATGTTAATCATGTTGATCACTCCAAACATTTGGAACTCAAAGAAGGAGATGCACTTGCAGTTTATAACTATTTCTGTCGCATGAAGTTGACAAATCCTAACTTCTTTTACTTGATGGATCTCGATGATGAGGGGCGCCTAAGGAATGTGTTTTGGGCTGATGCTAGGTCCAGAGTTGCATATGGTTTCTTTGGCGACACAGTTGCAATTGACACAACATGCTTGGCAAACAGATATGAGATCCCTCTTATTTCATTTGTTGGTGTGAACCACCATGGACAATCTGTGTTACTGGGATGTGGCTTTCTTGGACTTGAGTCCATGGAGTATTTTGTCTGGATTTTCAGGGCATGGCTCAAGTGCATGCAAGGGCGTCTTCCACAGGTTATCATTACTGACCAAAGCAAACCCTTGCAAAGTGCAGTGTCTGAGGTTTTCCCAAGTGCTCGTCATTGTTACAATGTGTGGTTTATCATGCAGAGAGTTCCGGAGAGGCTGGGAGGGTTGCAGGGATATGAAGCCATCAAAAGACAATTGAATAAAGCTGTCTATAATTCCTTGAAGATAGCTGAGTTTGAAACTTCTTGGGCTGATATGATCAAGTGCCATGGTCTTGGCGATAATAAATGGCTTCAAACTTTGTATGAAGAAAGACAAATGTGGGTTCCAGTCTACTTAAAGGACATATTTTTTGCAGGAATGATCCCCATCCAAGAGAATGAGAGCTTGAATGCATTTTTTGATGGTTATGTACATAAGCATACATCATCCAAGGAATTTGTAGATAAGTACGATCTTGCCCTACACCGGAAACACTTGAAAGAAGCCATGGCCGATCTGGAGTCCACAAATTCAAGCTATGAGTTGAAAACAAGATGCAACTTTGAGGTGCAGCTCTCTAAAGTGTATACAAAAGAAATCTTTAAGAGGTTCCAGTCTGAAGTTGAGGGGATGTATTCTTGTTTCAACACAAAGCAGGTGAATGTTAATGGACAAATAGCAACATACATAGTCAAAGAACGAATCAAAGTTGGAGGTAGTGAGAAGGACATTAGGCATTTTGAAGTTTTATACGAGACAAGTCAAGCAGATATACGATGCATTTGCAGTTTGTTCAATTACAAAGGTTATCTATGTAGGCACGCATTGAATGTGCTTAATTATAATGGCGTGGAAGAAGTCCCTTCTCGTTACATTCTGCCACGTTGGGGAAAAGATTTTAAGCGCAGGGGTCTTCTAGATCACAATTCCGGTAATGTTGACGTGGATAGCCCTATTTACTGGTCTAACCAACTGTATAAATGTGCCATTCCAGTTGTGGAAGAAGGAGCACAATCTTCAGATCATTATAAGATTGCTTTGCAAGAATTGGAAGAGTTGTTGAACAAATTCAATCTTGTAGAGGACAGCTTGTTGTAAAGTCTAATACGTAGAAACTAGATAGAAAAACAAAATGCCATTTTGTAAAACCTCTTGCGGTGTCTATTTTACTGTCTTCTCGTGCCACTGGTGGAACAGATGCATATTATACGAGGTTTCCCATGTCTTTGATTCTCTGAACATCTGAGTAAACAGAAACTTCGGCTGGTCCAAGTCGTCTGTGTATTCTCCTGATTCCATGACCAGGGTTCTGTATTAGTCCGTCCTCTGCAGGCCGGACGTGAAATGTGTTCTTTCTATGTCAAAGAAATGGTTTTATTTGTTTTTTCATACAAATTAAGAAAGTTATTAATTGTTTAACATTTTTTTCCTTCATATTTTTCTAAAATAGCCTCCTTAATCTTGCATGATATGGAATCAATATTAATTACTGGTATTTTAGGAAATTATACCGTTTAAAGTTTTAATCGGATAAGTATTTTGTGATGAATATAAATAAAAAAAGACAATCTCTTTGGTCTTGAATTGGGCCAAAAAGGAAACTTCTCGCAGGACGCAAATTGCACTCTGTACAGCCTCCATGCTTTAGCTGACCATCTCCAATCTACTCTTGGGATTGCCTCAGAAAGACTTCTTTTTATCTTTTTTTCCAAATAACTTTGGATTAAGAAATAATTGGACTAAGAAGTAAGAAGCCAAAAAAGGCCAAGAGAGGCAACGATTCATTGACATAGCATCGTGGTAATCTCCAGGGATAAATGGCTGGGGGTAAGTGCAAATGAAGCTCACATATATGCTGCTAAATTTTGTTAAAACTGAATGCAAAGTTAGCACATCTACCGTCTGGAGATGCTTGGAAAATGTAAAATCACTCTATTAGAAGTCTTGCGTTATGATGGGCCAAATCACAAATACCTTAATGGAGTTTTCAATGCCTTTTCTCATATATTTTCTTAACTATGGCAAAATATGTCAAACTTCACCATTTCGAACAATTTTTTTTTTTTTACTGACAGCAGAAATTGAGTGAGACAAATATAAAGCAGCTAGGACCATCTAGGTTCTCTAATTGGCTCTAAAAGTTCTTTTGCTCCTTTAACAATGTCCTTAGTTAGGAGGATGCCAAAACATTTCACACCATCCTCCTCATCAGACCATGGACGAAAACAAAAATTCAGCAGCTAGGAACGCCAGTTGTAAATAGAGAACATGTACGGGTAGAAACCATGAAGTGCAGCAAATTAGGAATCTCATGCCTTTTTTAAGTAAGGCCACTTATCAATCTACCACCATCCTTTTTAAGAAAGGTCACTTGCTTTAAGCATAAGCTGATCCTTAAGGTTATGTTACAGGGTATTGAAAAGTGAATGTCTGGAGGTTATAAATTTATAATGCAACTGTAGTTTGGTTATCAAAATTATATATATAAATTAAAGAATCAAAATGACAATTTCATTCCAATAGTGTTAATGAAAAATTAATAAGAAAATCAAAATAAAATTTAAAATTTTTATTATTTTGTTTTTAAAATAAATAAAAATAATGATTAAAAAAATAATTTTATCTATTTACTGTAGGAAAAAGATAAAGATGATTGCCGTGGTGGTAGTTGTGGAGGAGCAGGTGGTGGAGGAAGTGTAGGTAGTGATGATTTTGCGAGCGTTGATAGTATGCATAGCATGATTCTGTTGTTTTGTTTGTATTCACCCTAAAGAAGTTGATGGGTTTTTTTTTTTTTTTTTTTTAACATAAGTTTTAGAATTGAAATATGGTAGTATAAGAGAGCCGAAGTCTTGATTGTTAAAAAAAAAAAAACATACACGTATGAGTTTGAAAAACAAATGTACAATCAATATTTTCATAATTCTTAATCAAAACTTTGGTTTTTAGTTTGATAGCATAGATTTTGTTTTAAATTGGGTACCTAATAAAAACTTGTGATAATGTAAATAAATAAATTAATATAAAATTAAAAAAAAGTCTTAATATACTTTTTTTTCATAAAATTACATCGAAAAAATAAAACAACAATTAATATAAAAACTTATATAAAAATTAAAGAAAATTTTTTTTTAACTTTTTGAAAATATGTGCATTTAATTCATATATATTTATTTACAAAACAATAAAAATAATATTAGTATAAAAAGATGTATTTGAATTATTAAGTGATTCTTTTAAAACATTATTTCAATTGTTTTATTTTTTAAAAAATAATTTTAGGATATTAAAAAAATTAATAGCAAATGATTGGTATTATGTGTGTAGTTGCATACTTAATTTATAATAAAACCAATGATCTCATTATTTTTTATTATTATGCATCATATCCATACTTAGTAAGTCGAGTGTGCACTATAAATAAAAAAAAACATTTTCTAAAAAATTAAAGTTGTAAAGAATATATTGAAATTAATAGAATGCAATAAAAATAACTAAAAATTTTATTCCAATAAAATTTGATTATATCAAGAATAAGCAAATAAAATGCATTAATTCTATTATTTAATTGATGCTTTATTTTAAAAAGCTAATTCGAAAATCCATACATAGAGAAAAATAAATCATATTTATTAATAAATAAAATTATTTAAAAAATAAAAAGATTAATTTGATGAGATTTTTTATGAAAACAAAAATGAAAAATTGAAGAAATTAATTTTAAAAAATAAAAATAATATAATTTGATATTTATGTTAGTTCTAAAATGCAAAAATCTGACGGGTAAAAAATATCTTTTAAAAACACCATAAACCAAAAATATCTTATGAAAAATAAGAGACCAAAATAAAATAAAGTGAAA
Organism: Dovyalis caffra; assembly: GCA_963924115.1. Lineage (NCBI taxonomy): Eukaryota > Viridiplantae > Streptophyta > Magnoliopsida > Malpighiales > Salicaceae > Dovyalis > Dovyalis caffra. Next base: position 15,689,128 of record CAWUPB010001194.1, on the reverse strand, counting down.
ACATGAGGGGTCAAAAGGTATCTTTCTAAAACATAAGAGACCAAACAAGCTTTCAAAAAAATTAGCGAACAAAATAAAATATAATGTAGAATTAAAATAATGTAAAATTTGCATCGTCCTCCAAAATTATCAAAAATGCCACACAATGAACAGTAATTTTTTGAGAGAACAAATAGCAATTACTTCCATCCTTATGGTTGTTTTTGTTAATATATATTTTTAAAAAAATTGATACCAATATCATAGAAAGATAGTGATCGGTGTAATGGCAGTGGTAAAAAAATAATAGGAGAATATTAATAATAATCATTTTTTTTATCACCAAGTAATAGTTGTAAAAATAATCAATACATAATAAATAAAAATCATTATTTTAAAGGAAAAAATATCATTTTTATTCTTTTTTTTTTTTTTTTTTAATTCTCACCTCCCATTAGAATAAAACTATATATATAATTTTCATCCATATTCATATTTCAATCCTTTTAATCAAACACATATAATGTTAAAATAAAAGTTTCATCTCGTTCCCACCATTCCATTCCATGTTACCAAACAGCAAAAGGCTCATTCTTCTTTCTGCGTGGAATCAGAGAAGAAAAGTAAACAAAATTCTGGAAACGTAATAGGTCCCTTCCCCTCCCCTTCTCGTCAAGAATATCTAATCCAGCACACACCATGAAGGGCTTTTTTGAAATGAAACAATGCAGAGACATGTATAATACCTTGGCTGAAAAGAGAGAGTCACAAAAATTATACACAAAATTAGTACTTGATAAATATTAACTCAATCAAATGCTTCCATAGACATACAACCTACATCAGTTCGTTTTCACAAGAGCAGTCTGTTGTGCGTGCATACACCCGGACAATTCAAGTATTTCACAATGCTCAAACTAAGAAAATTTAATACAACTCCGAGAAGAAAAAGTTCAAACAGAAAATGCCATGTATTAAGAAAAAATAAAAAATACAAGCACAAAGCACATCAGATCTCACTCAATAGTTGCCCTTACTTTATGCATGTAGGTAGTGTAACTCCATGGCATACAAAAGCCAGCACAACATAGATAATCACCAGTAGTATTAAGATCAAAACAACCCTGCGAGATGAAAAGAATTTAGTCAGTGGAAAAGAATTCAAAGATCTCAAGTTTCAAGTACGCAATGTTGAAAGAAAATCTTGCGGTACACTCATGCATGTAGGCACATATAAAAAACATTTCATTTGAAGAACATACGTAAGCTTGACATTTTTCCACCATACTGTGCTTCTGAAACGGCGAGCTTGCTTTCTGAAACGGAAGGTGTTTCCTTGCATGTTAGTGGTTTTATCAACCAGCAATTCCAAGCGATCACCTCTCTCCAAAACTTTGTCGATGTTTTCAATCATGACATTTCGCACCTATTACAAAAACAATCACAAATTTGCAAATTACAAAATCCGTTAAAACTGAAGAATTCAGGCAGGATCCCTCAACTGGAAATTTATAAAATAATTATTCAGTATTAGAGTAAGTTTCTACTTTAACAATGATGATAATAGCGGTATATGCCCTTTATATACCATTTGTTTCATCATTCAGAACCAGAGTGGGACTCTAAGCCCACAAATAAGTTATTCCACCTAAACACCACACTTTTAGAAAGCAAGGAAACAGCAAAATGAAACGACCACATTTTAAAGGAACGAGATCTAAAATAAAACATTCTTCCAGAGATCACTTGTGGATTGAAAACGAAATAGCAACCACCATTCAAATTTATAAATTGATACAAGAGATAGCAACCATGATTCAATCTAGCTCACCTGACTCATTTCACCTTTCAGTCTATTTATCCTATCTGCATTCGGATCATTAGAGAAATACTCCATTTGCTGGCTCAAAACTCTGGAGAACTCATCATTCATGGCATAAGCTTGAGCTGTGATAACTGCACGACCATAAGTCCTTGCAAATTTCTGATGAATGTCCTCAAGAAATGCAAACGGAATTCTTCCTGCACATAAAATCAACAATATCATAACTTTTCCTATTTTTGATACTCGCTCAAAGCACTCTACAACCTAGAAATCCTATACCCACTTTTCATATTTTTTATGCTCACTCAAAGCATTCTACAACCTAGAAGTCCTATACCCACTTTAAAATCAACCGTGAAGCATTAGAATAATAGTCAAATAAATAAAGTTGCCAACTTTTGAATAAATTCCCTTACTCTCCAAACTGGTATGGCTTGAGTACTGAAAATTCAGTGTTAACAAAGCTCTCTAAAATATTAACTCAGTAATTATGATCGTGTCAACCCACAACGACGTAATGCCTTGCAATTCACCGAGACACAGCATAAATGACTTTCCTACAATATCGTAACTTTCATGGAATTCATTTTCAATCCTCACCTAAACCATCCTAAAGCTAGACCCACTACAAAAATGAAATGTAGATTAGTCAATCAATCTGACAACTTGATAAGTACCAAACTTCTAGTAGATTCACTCATTCTCCTACACCCACAGTAGCTTGCATCCTAAAATCCAGTCATTTCTGTAGCTCTCTCAAATATCAACCTGTCATGAGAAACTGATTCCTAGTATTTTCCCAAACGAAGATACTACATTTTTAACAAATTCAACTAATTCTCCGACATGTATAGTAGCTCGAGTCCTAAAATCTCTTTTTTTTTAAATTGTCATCCAAGCAACAATTCCTCACATATTCCCTAATTTTGTCCAAACCCGACACACTTAACTACAAAAATAGATCATAATTGAAACCCTAAAATCCACAATTGACCGAAATAATTAATTAATGCGAAATTTAAGTCAAAATTAAGGGAATGAAAAAAAAAAAACTTACTGCCGGCGGTTTCATCGGCCATACAGAGCACGGTGAGGCCATCTGTGCGTTTAACATGAAAAATATAACGATCCTGAGAGTAAGAGACGTTGCTATCATCATTGCCAGGTATCTTCTCCAATATTTGCCTAGCAATCGCGCTTGCGTTCGTTGCTGTCGAGCTAAACTCTGCTAGCACCACCGATCCCCTTGCCACCAGCGCGTACAGGATCGCCATCGGGATCGATTTTTCTCTTGATTGAAAAACTGTTTCCTTCTTTCAGTAACTTTTTTATTTGATCACCTTTTTTTAATGAGTTTGTCGCTCTAAATTAAAAATTGGAAAGAGAAGTGATGGGCCTGCTGTAAAAACAGGAGAAAGGGGAAGGGAAGGGGATTTGACTGGGAGGAAATTTTGGCGGAAAGGTGGATTAAAAATTGAGTGAGGCAAAAAATGAATCTTTTTTTGAGGGAGTGTGCCATTTTTTTTTTTTTTTTTTTCACTGAGGTGAAAGACGGATTATTGTTATTATGATTTAAAAGTTCAGCGTATTCTCATAAAAAAAAAAAAATAGAATTTCACCTTTCTATGCATATATCTCTGTACAAACTATTAATAGAATTTGAAATTTTGCCTTGCTATTCTTATTTGATCCAATTCTCATAGGGTTAAAAGTTGAGTATGTTTACCAAGCGTTTTAAATATCTTAATCGTGTTATTATACTAAATTTTTTAATCATCATGTCTTTTTATTTTTAATTATGTTTACATTTGATCCATTTTATTATTTTTTCAAATAACGATAATTTTTAATATTTTTTGTTTTGTTATCTATGTTTTTATTATCTAAAAAGGTGACCAAAATGACCAAATACAAATTTAATTAAAATAAAATATAATAATTAAAATTTTTAATTAAAAAAATAAGATTAAAACATTTTAAATAATTAAGAGATATTCTAAACTTTTAACCCAATTCTGAAATGTAAATTGTGAAGTTAAACATGATATCATAGCTTGGGCCCTACGGCTACCAGCTCTACCACTATGCCGATTGAGTCAACGCTGTAGGAGTTCTTGAATTGAAGTGAAAGGTATATTATTACTACTTTTTTTTTTAATATTCTTTTTTGTTATAAAAATACAAGCAGAAGCATCTGTATATGTGATGTCTGCAAGTTATTGTATTTTTTCTTTGATTTTCCTTGCCAGGCGATAATGGAGTAAATTAACGATTAGCATGTGATGGTCGCGTAGGATCATGCTGGCTTGTGATCATAACACACGTCTCGAAGCGAAATGACATCCATCATTGTCATAACTTTGTAGAGATAAACATTACTCTCAGTGTAAAAATACATAAATAAATAAATAAATAACATACATAGATTGGATTACGGTGTTGCTTTCTATCGAGGAGGTTTTAAGCCATGAAAACATTACGAGGTCTTTTCAGTGCGTATACACCCAGTTACCTGCCTTCGAAGTTTTTTCTGTTTTTATTTTTTGGCCTTTTTATTCTGGGAGATAAGTTGGTCAAACCATATAATAAAATATAACTATCTCCTGTACAATGGGCAGGTATATGATACATTAAACCAATTTCGAACACCAAACATCTTTCGGATCCATAACGATTATTAAATTTCCTTCTAAGCCCTTATTGAAAACATTTCCAGCCCACTTAATACGCATTCATACCAGCTAAAAAATTAGTTTGTCAGAAAATTCCATGTTAGTCCCTGTACTGTTCGAAAAAAGTTATTTTTTTGCAATCAGATCCTTACATGTGAGTTATTTAGTTTGAAAAATTAATAGATAATAAGAGAATATAAAATAAATATCCATGCTCGAAAACAATATTAGCCAGCATATACTTTCTTATTTATATCCACTCTAAATCTTCAATGCTCATTGAGCATACTTAAAAAATATTAGAACGTGTTAAAGGTGTGTCCACTTTATATTTGGAATAATGGTTCCTGGTGCCAGTGTTGGAGGAAATTTCCGGTTCCTGGTGCCAGTGTTGGAGGAAATTTCCTCTTGTTTACACGTGTCATGGAATTATGTTGTCATGCGTCAAGAACATCAAAGTTGTTGTATTCTCTTATCTCTTTTATTTTTTTATTTTTTGGCTTTTATTCAAGATCCTAAGGCTTATCTTACACATGTCATTATGATATTATGACACGTAATATAAGAAAAAGTTTATATATATATATATATATAGGATAGAAAGAATCTACCTGTCATTTGATCACCACAATCATGCAAAAGCTTAAATTTTTAATAAAAATCTAAAATATAATTTATATTATTTTTTAATAAATTTTAAATTGATGTATAATATATTCACTAATTCTCGATTAAGTATGTAACATATCGTACACTCCTGCCATCTACATCTTTCATTCATTTTTTTTATTGTGTTACTTTTTGTATGATTAACAAATGTCAGATCCATTGAAGAAAAAATTGATAAAATTGATTGTATTTGATGACTTTAGGAAACGGGTAATACATACTTAATGTTGTAAAAAAACTTAACATCTTTAGTGGACATGTTATCAAAACACGAATAGGAGAGAAATAGCCTTATATTTAATTAATTAAAAGAGAAATAAATATGATTAGATTTAAATTCGTAATTATTTAATCATTATTGGTATGATATCATATTAAATGATTATCTCGTTCAAAAATTTAAATTTTTAAGTAAAATCTCAATATATATTTATACTATTTTTTAATAATTTTCAATTTGTTATATAATATATCCACCAATTCTCGACCAAGTGTTTAACATATCTTACATTACGGCGGTTTACATCTTTCATCCATTTTTTTTATTATGTTAATTTTTGCATGATTAACAAATGTCAGATCCATTGAAGAAAAAATGGATAAAATTATTTGCATCTGATGAAATTGAGAAACGGGTAATACGTAATTAATTTTGTACAAAAAATTAAGATCTTTGGTGGACCCTGTCATCAAAATACGAGTAAAAGAGAAATAATAGTTTATAAATTTGAACCCTGTCATCAAAATATGAGTAAAAGAGAAATAATAGTTTATAAATTTGAGAAACTAAGAAAAGGTGTCTTTTGAGCCTTCTCATTCTTAAAAATCTTTTACAAACCAACCCCCCCCCCCCCCCCCCCCCAATCTCCAAGGTTAAATCTCAACCTCTAATTTGTACCATTTGGGAGTTAATCTTTAATCTTTCTAACGATCTCCCCTCTTATGTTTTTACACTAAGAAGTTTTACTTTTATAAAATTTAACTACAAAGCAAACATATTTTAAAGAAACATTTCAAACGTGGATTCTTAGATACGGTAGAAAATAGCATTTTTAAAAATTCGTTTCCTTAACCACAAAGTAATAATTTATTAGTAAATAAGTGTTGATTTATAAAACAGATTTAAGGTTCGATTCTTTTTATCAGTATTTTTAAAATTTTATTTTTAAAATATCCGAAGTCGTATTTGAGAAGTGTCTTTTAATTACATTCGGAGAGTGATTAATCTTGAAGCATACAAAAACTTATCCGATAATATCCTTGTTGCTTGAAAAAAAAATGATTTCCTTCTTTCAGGAAGAAAATTCTATGGCAAATGTTATTAAACATAGTATTTGTCATATATCTTGTAAATTTGAGATCACTCAACAACCCAAACACTATATCTCTTGGAATCTTAAATTCTATGGCAAAGGGGATCCTACAATCCTTACACCAAACTGCTCCTAAAAATGTAAGTGACTAAGTACAAAAGCTCCTAAGTCTCTACCTCTTACTGTATCACACACTTCCTACAAAAAATTACAAAAGGAAACCTTATGTGTATTGTTCATTTGTTCTCTCATAAACTGGACCCATTTGACAAACATTTATTCTGAACAAAACTATCCTTGATCGAAATAGGTACCATTGGGTCAGAGGAACAAGCCGTGACTCATCTGGCCCAAACAAAGCACCAAGTGGGTCGTGCCAGACAAAACATTCGAGCTTCTTTTAATCTGTCAAGTTGATCGGCCGTCCCAGTTAAGAAAACGGGGGTCCGATGACAGCAGAATCCGGCCCTACTTTACATCACTGCTCTGGACATTCTAATAATACAAGTCATTTGCTTCGGCCTTCCACATGAGTAAAATAGCTATAAATAAATAAATAAATAAAATCAAGGAACGATTAAATTTAAGTATCAATTGGATTCCATACAAATTATTGCTGGAAGAGTAAAGGAAAAAATAATAATAATAAATTCCAAAAATTTACTATATATAGAGGATGTTTTGAAAAAAATAAATAAAAACCCTCCTATTTCTACTAGAAATTACAGGTAATCCATCATTTTCTAAACAAGTGTCTTTAGAAGAAAACAAGGAAAACAGACATTTCCCATTAATAAAACATGACAAAAATTGAATATGTTACTTCAAATAAAAGATAAATGAAGCTTCCTCGACCAGACATCATCCATCTCACAGCTATGTTATATTTATAGGGAATTCGTGCCTACACTATAATCACCACCAGGCATCAGATATATGTGTAACGATAAGATCGGGAGAGGATACAGATCATGGACAAAATCTAGCACATGAAGGTTACAAATATGTTGAATTGTTGAGTCATGTGACAAATTTGTATGTATTCACTGTTAAGAATAGATGTTGACAACTCAGTTTTTTATTTTTATTTTTTGATACGGTGATTATATATTATCTTGTTACTGATACGTAATTTTTTATTCTTTTTTATGTTAATTTGCTGACAACTATATTGGATAATTATATTTTGATTTTTTTTAATCTAAAATTTATATGGATTTAGATATCTGTATTGTACTGTAGAAATTAATTTTTTAGATATATATGAAACCAGATCAAGCTTTGTTTCCTAATACTAAATCAGAATCTTATACAGACCTATCCCTTAAATTGGAACCTGCAAAAAATATAAAAAAGTCAAATCACTCATCTCATGATTTCAAAATATTAATTGTTATAAAGTTTGTTAAGTGATAAATTATCAATTGATGGTACATTCAAATCTAAATACAGGAGCTTTTCTTAATTTTAAGGATAAATATACATATTTATTTTTATATAATATTTAAAATTTTTTATTTGTTTTTAGATTTTCAATTGCATCTCATTTGTTTTTAAAAATTTTTGAAATATTCAATTTCTCATTCTGATCAAATTTTCCCATCATTATTTTTTGACCAAAATATCATTTACTAAAATATGAAAAATAATTAAAACATTTAAAGTCGCATGACTTACTTCTATTTTTGAATTTTTATAATTTTTTATTGCATTTTAATTAGAAGTATTTTTTTAAAAAAATATTATTTAGTTGAAAAAAATTGATTAGAATGACAAATTGAACATTTCAAACACTTTCAAAAACAAAAGGAATACAATTAGAAAATTAGGAACATGTGAGAGATTTTGAGTATTATACAAGGACAAATTAATATATTTATTATAATTTTAATTCAATAAAATTTTTATTTTAAAAAAAATGATTGTCAACTGATAATGGAAAGCATTATATGATTTTCAATTGTTTATAAAAAGCAATAGTCTTTTGCAATTGACGGTGACAACTCGGAATTTCTTGTATTTTTCCATAAAATAGGCCAGGCACACTTTTTTTTTGATAAACAAAACAGAATTTATTACGGAAATTCCCAATAAGGAAGGTAGGTTCTAGCTAGTCTGACTTGTCTAAATCCTCAAAAGTCTCTAACCAGTCGTGTGGGTAAATTAAAGTTTCTCTTCGTTTCCTATTTCCCTTTAAAAATTTTGTTTTGCGATTGGCCGTATCAGGGGACTTGTTTATCCACGCCATGATCGATAATAGAATTCATTAAAATTTTACTTTTGAGCCTTAAATTTAGTGACAGATTGAGAAATTAAGAAAAGCTTTTAGATCCATAAGACTTGCATTAATTGTACATCCAGATAAAAAATTATAATCCTTTGATTGAGTAGTAAGGATTTATTCTTTTATTTTTTATTTTTTAGGTTTCTATTTATAAATCTGATCTATAAAATCATCAATTACCTGTTTTATGTTCATACATAGGTAAAAACTTAAAATATTTAGTGAGACTCTTGACATTATATTATGGATTTTTTTGTGCTGAATTCAATTAAGGGAATTTTAAAACAAGAAATTTAAAAAATGATTGGAAAGCAGTTGACGGGACAACTTATTTTCTGTATTTTGAATTAGATGACTAAAATTATCAAACAACCTAATATTTTTTTTTAAAAGGTCTTAAATGTCTGGATTGCAGGATTAGAAGGTTATAGGATACCATAAATGGAATAACTAAAAATTAATATCTTGACCACTTATAATCGTATGTAATCAAAATAATAAAATTGAATTGACAAACAAGTCACTTAACTAATAACAAATAAGTAAAAATTCTTTGGGGAATTTTTAGTTTTAATGAGTAAAATTCTTAAATTAGATAAAAAAAATTGAGAATCTCAATAAATAAAATTTAAATTGTATGAAACGTTGATATACATAAAACTTGTTTTCTTAATTTGTTGGACTGTTAAACTCCAGTTGAATTTAGGTGTAACACATTGAAAATAGATCATAAAAATATTTGGAGTGCTTTTGACTTTAAAAATAGCCTCTAATGCTATCGCAGTCAACCTTGCTCCTAGCCTTTGAATTAACTTTCTAAATTTATAAGATTTGCATCAATCGCTCATTCAAATAAAACAATCACGCTCCTTCTATTTCTAGTAAGCAATGAACTACCTCACAATTATTTTCAACACATTCGTAACGAGTGATCTTTTTTTTTTTTATGGGTATTAAGAATTTATCCTTTTATATTGTCTTTTTAAACTTTTATTTATGAATCTGATTTATAAAATCATCAGTTAACTATCTTATATCAATACGTACGTATAAAATTAACATAAAAATTAAAAATTCGTAGTGAGGCCTTTGACTTCGAAAAGAGATCATCATAATCCTATAATGGATACCCGATGGAACAAGATAAGACGTGCAATCAGCATCAACGAATAAGAATGGCAAAATGACCAGACTCGAGATTGTCTCGGTTCGTAAATTTTTTGAACGAGGATGGGATTTGCTCATTCTGTTTTGTTTTTCTCCATCAACAATGATTTATAGTAGAGTTCGTGTGATTTAATCTCTTGCTTAGGAAATAAAATTATGCAAATTGTGTGTACTCATTATAAAATCTGTCAAAACAAGACAAAATGGGATGAGACGGAACGAACACAAACAATAAAATGGGACCTCGTTTGCCTGCAAGGATCTCCGTCCCTGTTTGGGATGGGGATGAAATGACAAATTCTATCCTGTTCAAGGCACGAGACGGGGATGAGGAATTTTTTAAGAGGGGGGCCATCCCCGTCCCGCCCCATTGCCATCCCTATCAACGACAAAGACCTCTCTGCATAGGCATTTCAATTTACGTTGGCCGGTCCGACAACAAATCATCGATGCCATGTGACTTGAAACGCGTATAGAGTATAGGGCTTCAATTATTTGAAATACCGGACAAAATACAACGGGACAAAGACACCCAAAAAAAGGATCCATGTTTGTCATAATTCACAACCTGGATTCCATTATGCAGAGAAGAACATTGTCTGAAAGTAGTAACTTGCTGATATTGCCTTGAAAGTTTCTTTTATCTAGCTGCAACCATGCACAATATCAATAGAGCTTATAATTTCCTTAATCTATGGGCAAATTTGGATTTTTGGTCTTCTTTTGACAGTGATCAGAGCAATCAGTTGCCAATGCTAAATTACTGACTGTGATGATCTTGAATAAGAAGATTTTACCTGGAATAGGCTGGTTGTTAATTTGTCCTTGTGAAAAGACAATTCCAAACAGTGAAAATGCTAATATCTTAGCATCAATGCATATGCTAGTAAATTATAAATTAGTTTCTAAAGTTTTGAGAAATGAATTAATTTTTTTTTCTTTTCAAAAACTAATTATTTTTTCTATATTTTTAAGTTTTCTTTCAATTTAATTCTTTTTGTTTTTTTTTCAATTTATTTTGATTTTTTTAAGAAATGAAAACAAAATAAATTAAAAATATGAAAAGATTGATGAGAAAAAATGATTTTTTTTAATAAAATAATAATATTAAATTAAATATAATCTAATAATAATTGTTTTTTGAAATAGGAAGAACTGATTAATTCATTTAAAAAAATATATAGAAAAACTAACTTATAATTTACCCTAGCAAAAGCATACAAATTGTTTTCCATATGCATACAAAGATGTAACCAGTACATTATCACCTCTTTCTCCTCTCTTCCACTCAATCAATCTCACAATTCCCACCTCACAATTATTCTTTAAAAGAAGCACTTCTCCCCTAAAATCTTCCTAAGCACTTGATATTCAGTAGCAGTACCAGTACTCTAGCTAGCTACTGCCATGGCTTCCAAGAAGCTCATTGCCACCATTTTGATCTTCTCCCTTCTTTTTTCTCGACATTTTCTGCTGCTTGCGGTCCTTGCCAACCTAAACCCAAGCCAAAGCCGTCTCCCCCACCAGCACCAACTTGTCCTACAGACACATTGAAGTTAGGAGCTTGTGCTGATCTCCTTGGACTTGTTAATGTTGTTGTTGGAACTCCACCTTATAGCAAGTGCTGTACTGTGCTTGAAGGCTTGGTTGACTTGGAGGCTGCCATCTGTCTTTGCACTGCTATTAAAGCAAATGTGCTTGGAATAAACTTGAATGTGCCAGTTGCTCTGAGTACAATTGTAAGTGCATGTGGCAAATCCATCCCTCCTGACTTCAAATGTAAATGAAAAATTAATGTTTTAGTCTCTGGCCCTTAATTATATTGTTTCTGTATCGTGTAGCTTGTAATTGTGGCATGCTGCAAGATGTGATCTTGTTGTTGGGTTTTAAATTTTAAGGGTTTCTTATGCTTTCTTCTTAAAATGTCTTAGAGGAAGAGTAGTGTTACATCATGTGTTATTTGTTCAAATAACTAGGCAAGCATGTTTGCCTGGGACTTGTGTATTTTTTCATGTTTGTTGTGACTACATCAATTTCTTTTGTATTAGCTTACATTAATTGATTGTTTTGGGTTTTTGACATCTCTTACATTTATATATTTCAATTATAGAGAAGATCCGAGACCGATTCATGGACAAATCGATCCTCTCGAGTTTGCAATAAGCTTCCTATTGCTCAAGATAAAAACATTGCTAATATAAAATCTACTAATAAATGCATTAATTTAGAGATTCTCACTGATGAAAAAGTAAACCAGTGGCAGCGCAAATTTAATTGATATAGTGTTTTTTTTTTTTACTAATAAGAGTTATTTTAAAATTACCTTGTATGTTAATGGAGATTAAATCATCTTTCTGAACAATTTTAAGAGCATACTTCCTTAATCACAAGATCAATTTCCTTAAAATTAATTTTATTTAAGCAATATTCGAAATTAGAGAATTAAACGGACATACTTTCTTAACCACAAAATTAACTCCTTAAAATTAACTTAATTTAATTACATAGTAAAAAACACAAATGAATGCTTATTAGGGGTGAGTAGTATTATGATAAAATCGATTAACTATATCGAATCAAAATCGAGATACCAATTACGTCCAGTTTTAATTGAATTCGGTTTTAACAAATCCGATTTTTAATTGAAAACCATTTTTTTAGAAACATGTTCGAACTTTTATTATTATTTGTTAAATTTTGGTAGTTCAATTTATAACATATTTGAAAAATTAATAGCTTTTTATCTATATTTGAAATGTGAATTAGTTAATTTATATTTAGTTTTTTTAAGTTTAATTATATTGTATGGTTTTGTATTTTAATTTTGTTTAAATACATATTTATTATCTTTCAAATAGAATAATTTAGAGCATTCGGCTTAGAAAAAGAACTCCATCGTCTACACCAATTTTTTTTTTTACCTATTTACATTATTTTAATTTTTTTTAAATTCGGCTTTTACCAAAAAAAAACAAAAATCAAAATTTTGGTTTAAAAGAAAAAACAAATAAAAATTGGATTTGAATTCATTTTTTTCTGTTAAAAACTGAACTAAAATATTAAAAACAGAAACTGAAAAATCTATTGTTCACCCTGCTTGTTGCAATATCCTGATAGACGTCCCCGCAGCTGAGATATAATTAACAAAGTAAAAAAATCTGAAATTGAAAGCAGAAATTACCGCTAGAGCTGCCTACAATGAAAGGCAACATGTGGTGAGTCAAGCTCAAAATAAATATCTTCTCACTGTAACCTTTGGCTTCTAGCGTGTCCTCTGATTCGCTGACCACTAGTGATATAGCATGAAACTATTGCCCACAGATACAGAAAACCATACAATAGTCATTGTTTCTAGCCTCACGTTTGGGGTGAACTGTTTCTGGCTCGACTGCTATGCTATGGTTTACAAATTACTATTCTTTTTTTATTCTTTTTTTCAGAAAACTGTAACTTCAGTATCTAATTTTTTATATTTATTTTATTTGAGCGCCTAATATTTTATTTTACCCATTTAAGTAACTAATTTTTTAAAGTATAATTCATGATCTAAAACTGTTAAATATTGACATATAGTGAGTGAGAAATTATATAATACACCATGAGTAACTAGTGACATATACGATAGTTACTCTATGAGCTCATTTTGAGAAGAGAGATAGACACAAAAAACAATAGTGAAATTACATCCATACCCACCAAAAGCGATAAGAAGATTTCCACGTCCGTTTAAATTTTTTTATTTTCTCTTTCCTACTTTTTTTTTTTTTTGTCTATCTCTCTCTTTAAAGTGGGCTCGTAAGTAATTATCGTACATGCCACTAGTTACTCTCAGTGTATTATAAAATTACTCTATACTGAGTATCAATTGATATGTGGTCGTTTTGTACTAACATATAATATAATAAAATGTGAATCTCATTGGAAATTTGAAAAAAAAACTATAATTAATTTTAGAATTTAACTTTTAATTTTTATTCTCTTTGAATACTTAACTTTTTATTTCATCTATTCAAGTAATTAATCTCTATTTTTTACTATATTTCTGTACAAAACGGTTAAATTAGTGATTTTCCAAGGCTTTTTTGAACTGTAAAAATCAAAATAACGTACTTATATACTTACTATGAAGGTGAGCACGTCTTGTAGATATGGATGTCTTGGTGATTTTCCACGGCTTTACAAGTTATCAATGGCTTTTGATAAGGAAGATGATTTCCATGCATGCAAAAGAATTGTCACGAAAACAGTTCAAGAAAGCTCTGAAAAATTACTAAGAGGATATAGTTGTCAGTATCCAATTTGCCGTGTGATAGGAAAGGTTTTCTCCAAAATTTATTTGCAACCAAATTCTCCGAATTGGACTGCATGGAGCATCTATCCCTTTGTTTTGGTGACTTTATTAATTTCTTGTTGTAGAGCCTGACTCTCTCTCTCTCTCTCTTTTTGCGATCTCTTGCAGAGTTTCTTTGTCGTCTTGAAGGCTGGTTACAGCACAGACATAGAGAGGTTCCTTTAATTACTTGAATTATTTTGTAGTCATTTTCCATTTCGATTTGATATTTTAATTATTGTTTTGATTCCTTTCAATTAATTATTGGTTTTAATTAGTTAATTAATTAATATTTTTCATTTCTAATTTGTATTAACATAATTACCTTTTTCATATTAAATTTTTTTAATACTATCTTTTCGTAAAGTATTTAGTTGTTGATACTATTTATGTAATTAATTAGTATATATCTAGCAGCTTTACTTTTCGTTTCTTAGAAGCCATCATTGCATCTATGATGTGCTTATAATAATTTAGCTCCTTTTTATTTATCATATTAAAAAAAAATCACTAATTTTGTAGAAAATATCTAACCATTGTCTGTACACTAATATTAAAATAGATATAGTGAGGTGTGATGTCTCTAACACTTGACGTGCGTCATGTTGATTTAGAATTTTATTTTTTTCCACGTCAAATACAATGATAATTGGCTTTTGATATATTTTTTTTTGTTATTAAATGAAAAACAAATTACAATGATATTATTAAAATTAATCATTGTAATATTAAATATTTTTAATGATTATTAATACTTATTACAACCACTATTGCTATTATATGTCCGTTATTAGCCATTGTGAGTTTATTAAAAAAATTAATTATAGTTTAATAATTAATTTGTTATTTATTCTCTTTCTATATAAGCATAACATTCGGTTTGAATTATAAACTTGAAAACACATGAAAGGTTCAAGATATTATATAAGAACAAATTGAACTATTTATCTTTAAATTATTTATGAAAAACAACTTTTGAATTATAAACTTAAAATTAATTTTTTTTTTTTTATATTAAATCATGTCAAACCGAATTTGCATGTCAAAATAAAATTTTCTCCCATCCATTCTTTTGCTTTTTATAACCTTTCTTATATGCAACGCATTTAATTTGAAATATATAAAATCTTTCGTATGGAGAATTTTTTTCAAATTTCTGATGTGAAGATGGAAATATCATAACAGGAAAAGACTTGCAACCTAAGACCCGTATAAATTCTGTTGGTAATATAGGAGTAACTAGCACATATCTCGCACGTTACTACGGGTGAGTTATATGATATTCTTATGTGTATATCTATATAAAATACAGATTTAAAGATAATTATTTAAAAAAATCACATGAAAAAAATTCAAAAAATAGAAAGACCAAAACATATATTTCGTATATCACCGCAAGGTTAGCTAAATGAAAAAATTTTAAAATTGAGCAAGATAATATTGCTAATTAAACGTTGTTTGATACAAACATATATTTTATTATAAATATGTATAATAAATGATAATTAAAATAATAATATGGTAGTTTTTTGAGGTTTGGATGATTAATTTCTACTCTATGTTCTCTATTTGTAGTTTGTTAATGAGACAAAAAAAGACCACCTAAAACAAAAGAAAAAAAGTTTTGTCAAATCGGAATGAAATTGAAATGTTTCAAAACCTCGTTTGGCAAAAATAAGAACAAAAATTACACATGAGAAAATTTAAATGATAAAAAAAAAAATCATAAAATAAGAATAAAAAAACTTTCATTAAAAGGCAAAAAAAGACTTATGAATAATCGATTAAAAAAAAAACTCATTATGCATAAGTCACAAATAAAAATCAAACATGATAAAACTTTAATTAAAAAAAATCACAAAATAGGAACCAAAATAGAAAGAAAATTTTTACTAAAAACTATAAAACACTTATGATTATGAAATTTTAATTTTAATATAAAAAATCAAATATAATAAAATTTTAATGATTAAAATAAAGACGAAAACACAACAAAAAATTTCACTAATAGTAAAAAGAAGTTCCTTGTTTCATTAGGGTGATTTATAAATGTAACGGGTGATTTCTAAAGTTTAATTTGAGCAATTTTGTTATAGCAACATTGCAAATGTCAAAATTGAAAACATGTGTACGTAGTTAATTATTATCCACATCATACATAAGTCATTTTCCTTGACTTTATAGAAAAAAGAAAACTCAATCACTGCCACATGTACAATTGGTTAAAAAAAGGAATAAAAAGAAAGGACTAAAACGAAAGCAAAATAAAAAGACAGAGATGAAAAAGGAAAAAAAAATTAACTAAAGGCCAACAAAGAAGCTTAACTACAGTAAAACATTATTCTCTTTTAGTATATGTTATAATTGTCTGAAAAATAGAGAGTAAAAATTGATTATCAAGTTGCTGCAGTGTGTTTTCTTTTGCAAATATTTTTTCTAGTTTTCACTAACATCCAATCATTCATCTAAAACACAAACCAAATGACATTTGTTTATTCATGACAACAACATATACATGTTGAAGGATATGTAGCCATACTTCTTTTTAGTTCTTAGTAGTTGCCAATTAATGTTGAAGGATATGTAGCCATACTTCTTTCACTCTGTTTCCTAATTTGCATCATTTAAATTCTAATATATGCATTTTTTTGGACGAAAGAAGGTAGATTTAACACGTAAGCAACAAAAGATCTCAGAAAGCACTCACTAAGAAGCAAACAATTCATCCTTTTTTCCCTAATAATTTTAAGTAATTTTTTGCGGAATGTTCAAAACTTGCGCAATAAATTTAATGATCTTCGCATATGCAACATAGGCTAGAACTTTTTTTAATCCAAACAACCTCTACAACCATCTGTCTGAACAGATTAGGATACTTGGTGAACAAAAGAAAAAATATGCAGTCCAAATTCATGTCCCGCGTAACTGTTGTCAAACAGTATTGAAAGCCCAAGCTCTAAAGGTTGTAACCATACATAAAAGCATAGTGTAATTGCACTTAAATGTACAAGACCACTTGATCGTGAGCAAAAGGTTATATAAGAAATAGTGAGAGAATTGTTTTCTAATAAATATAATGTAAAAAATCACGAATTTTATATTTTTTAATTATATTAATTTTTTTTTAATTTTAAACAAAAATATCATTAATTAAATTTTTTTTGTAATAATACTAGTATAATTTTTATGACTTATATTTCATTTGAAACTAACATTGCATGTGATGGGGAATAATAGCACTATTAATTTTGTCACGTAAGATCCACGTGGATTATAAACTATCCACTAATGAAATACACTAGCTTTTTTACCTATACTATGATGCAAATTGAATATAATACATAAAATTATTTTAACTTAATATCTCATATTATATTATTCATATAGTAAAATATATCAAATTAAAATTAAATAACAATTTCTTTAATTTTATAATTATGTAATCAAAATTTTATATTTGAGTAATTATTATTTATATTTTTCATAAATTTTTTATTAAAAATATTTTTTATTTATCATTATCTACAAATTAAAAAATTTATAATAGTTTAAAAATATTAAAATCAATAAATTTTTAGTTAAAAACTTATTTTATAAATTATTTTTTTAAAATAGTTTTTTATCTTAAAATTTATTGATTTTAATATTTTTAAACTATTATAAATTTTTTAATTTGTAGATAATGATAAATAAAAAATAATTAAAATGACCAAAACGAAACAAAAAGAAGATGACCAACATTAAACCAAAAAAATATGTACAGATTAAAATAATAATATTTTAAAAAAACAAAGTATAACCTCAGGAAAACTTTTAATACTACCAATCAATCTGATTGAATAGTGTTTCAAATAGCATAAATAAATAGTAATTATACATTTTACTTTAGGTTTTTTTTTTTTAATGTCAATCACTCCTTAACTCAATTAAAAAAAAGAAAATCCCTAAACGATCGAACAGTATATCGCAATTTGCAGTGTTTAAACGATTACTGCAGTATGTTGCAGTCCTTCCCATCCAAGCTGCAACTTGCAGCTCACAATCAACCATCCACGGTCAACCTCCAGCAGCTCCCTCACCCAAGTCAACTCCACCAACTAGCAAGCCTCCTCCATACCGGCTACAAGCTCCCCATGCCCTACTGCCATAGCCCACAACCATAACCCGTAGTGCCACTGTCCCTCCACACTCCTGCTGTAACTTCCTGCACGGCCTCCATGCCGCAATTTGCAACCACCCCTTACCCTCCACAGCCACCCTACTGCTGCCACCGGCCGCCTCCCCCAAACTGCCATACCCCGTGCTGCTAGCAACCTCCACAGTCCTGCCCTGCTGCAAGCAACCTGCCACCCCCTACTACAAACACTTCTGCCAGCCACACACCACAGCCACTTCCTGGACAAAACTACTGTCCAGCCTCAACCCTACTGCCAATCATCCTCCTATCCAAGCCCCGTTACCTGCAATAATGCCCCATCGTCACGGTGGGCAACCAACCAATTCAAAATATATAAAAGCAGCAGCAGAAACAAAAAGAGAGGGGGGTGTTAGTCTCTGGAGAAAAATTCAGTTCATCAAAATTTAAAAAGAGGGCAGTAGGAAACAGAGAATCAAAAAAGAAAGAAATCAAAAATAAAAAAAGAAGAAGAAGCAGAATCTTTTTTTAAACAAAAAAAAAATAGAAGAGGATTTACCTGTTTTGGAGCTGCTGCATCTCT
Source organism: Dovyalis caffra (assembly GCA_963924115.1). Classification (NCBI taxonomy): domain Eukaryota; kingdom Viridiplantae; phylum Streptophyta; class Magnoliopsida; order Malpighiales; family Salicaceae; genus Dovyalis; species Dovyalis caffra. Next base: position 15,670,171 of record CAWUPB010001194.1, on the reverse strand, counting down.
CACCATCATCCTCAATTCAATCCATCTAGGTAAACCATCTTGAATTTCTTTTCTTTTCTTTAATTTGGGATTTTTGACAGTCAATTTAGGGTTTGTAATGAATTTGGGCGTTTTTGAAATTGAATTGAAATTGGGTTTAGGGAATAGAGATCAATTGGAGTTTCAATTTAGGGTTTAAACCCCAAATTGAAGCTGAATTGACCTCAATTGAAACCTAGGGTTCCTGAGTTTTTTTTTTTTTTAAATTGAATTGGGGGTTTTGATGTAACTGGAAGAGAGAGATTAATAGAGTGAGAGGGAAAGAAGGATTGAGAGAGAGGAGGAGGAACGAACCAGAAATCTCTGGCTCGTTCCTCCGTGGACGAACGGCAGAAAAATAAAGGAAAGAGAAGGAAGAGGGGGGATTCGGGAAAAGAAGGAAGAGAAGAAAAGAAGAAAAAGGAAGGGAAGAAGAGAAAGAGGAACGAACTGGTTCGTCCCATGGAAAGGGGAAAAAGAAGAAGAAGGAGAGGAGAGAGAGAGAAGTCGCGTGAAGAAAAAAGGAAAAAGAGAGGTTTGATCCGAAAATAGAAAAGGGAAGGTTTTAGTTGTGTTTGTGGGCTGGGGTCCAGCTGAAATGGAATGGGTTGGGTTAAGCCCAGCCCTTGTGTGATTGGGCTGGACTGATTCCAGCCCGAAAAAAAAAAAAGGAAGAAAGAGAAAAATTGAATCAGTCCAGCACGAAAAAAAACGAAGGAAAATTTGGACTGAACAGATTCCAGTCCAGTCCAGTGGGCCAAGCCCAATGGGCCGATGCCCCACTAACAAAAAAAAGTTCTAATACTTTAATTTTATTTTTTTAGATAAATTTATCCTAAATATTTTTATTTCTCTATGTTTATCTCCTGTTTAATTTAGATTTTAATATTCTAGATCTTTTGAAATTTATTTTAGTTAATTTTAATTTTAATTAATTTAAATTTTAGAATTATGTTTCAATAATTAGTTTAGGTAATTAATAGGTTGGCGAATTGTCGAGTCTCCTAATCTTTAGGGGCTGATAACGATTCCCCATCGAAAAAAATAAAAATTATAAACAAAAACGAAAGGCATATTAATTTTAGGATTTTGTTTCCATAATTAGTTGAGATAATTAATAGATGGAATAATTATCGAATCTCCTAATCTTTAAGAACAATGACGATGCGCCACCAATAAAAATATATATATAATTAAAAAAATGAATGAGAATAATAATAATAATAAAAGGAATGTGAAGAAAATAAAAAGAGAAAGAGCTAAGAAAAATTGAAAAAGCTTCATATCCGATAGAGACTATTGTTAGCCAAAATCATTTCATAATCAAGACGTTTTCCGACACACCTGGTTGTATTGAGACTTAAAGTGAATCCGATATATATTTGAACCGACGTGTCTCCCGACAAAGGGATCCCACGATCGGTTAAATACGATGTCACGATCAAAAATAAAAAAACTTAATTTAGCTTAGAAAATTAAAGTTTAAATCAAAAATAGTTTAGCACAATTAAAACACCCGAAGATAAATTTTAGAACTAAACTAGATATGATATCTTTTTTAGAAAATGACATTTTTGAAAGAATCGATATCTTTACAAAAACCGACTACTTACCCTATAATCTATGAATTAATACAATTTTTAGATTTTTAGTTGTTACGACACCGAGGGACAACTCTCAAATCTAATAATAGCTCACATCTTCAAAATAAATAAATCTTTTTGAATGTAATATTAAATTTTTTAGGAGTTTTGTTTGATGTCGGGTAGCTACAGAAATAGTAAGTACATAATTTTAGAAATTAAAAGTTTTGAGTTCAAATTTATAATTTTTTAAAAAATTACAGGCCAACCTAGTACTAGTCTAACCAACTAGGACTTCGCCGGTCAATCTTTATTGTGAACCCAAACTGGTTAGATGTCCTAGTCAGTTAATAACACTGGAAAAAATGAGGCAAGCTGCCAACTACTGTCGTTTGCTCTTTTAAAACGCAAACGTGAGGGCAGTAATATTGTAGGAGGTTTCCATCGCGCTGGAAGAAGTTTACACCATTAAGTTTACAGGTGACAACCTTTAAAGTGCAAAACCAAGTGGAGAGTCGTAACTTGCTTCGAACTAATTTTGTACTAATTTTTTATTTCGAACCAAACCGGTCGGTGTATAATTAAGAAATAAGGAAAACATATATTGCTAGCTATTTATGGATTAATAGCATGGAAGTACAGAAGTTGTTTGACTATTTTACTACGACCTTTACTCTTATCAAATATTTGGCTCTGATCCCTACAGCAATTCCTCTCTACCGAAGCAAAGAACATAATTTCTTTGATAGTACTATGAAATATGGTCGAACGACGATGAATGGAACGTTTCTTTATGGCGAACAAAAAATGGTGGACGTACTCAAATTTGATATTGGAGGGCTAGATTTCGATCTACCTCTTCTGTAGCGTATCATTTCTTTGAGCTTGTTACACCTTCCCTAATAAATTCCCCAGAACCAACAATCTATATACATGGCCTTCTCTCTCTATATATGTATGTATGTACAGTGCTTGTTGTGAAATGAAAATAAGGTTCTTATATATGTACTTACTATTAAGGGGAGCAAGGCTTGCAGATATGGATGTCTTAGTGATTTTCCACGGCTTTCTTGAACTGTACATTTTATCAACGACTTTGGATGAGGAAGAAGATTGCCATGCAAAAGAATTGTCACAAAAACAGTTCAAGAAAGCTCTGAAAAGTTACTAAGAGGATCTAGTTGGTCAATATCCAATGTGCCGTCTGGTAGGAAAGACTGTCTCCAAAAAATATTTACAGGCAAACTCTCTGATCGAATTCCAGGGCATAGAATATCGATCCCTTTGTTTTGACGACTTTCTTAATTTCTTAATGTAAGCTCTCTGACCATCTCTCTCTCTTTTTGCGATCACTTGCAGGCACACTCGTAGAGTTTCTTTGTCGTTTTGAAGGTTGGTTACAGCACAGAGCTAGCGTTGATAGAGAGGTTCCTTTAATTAAATTTTCATTTCTTTCCTAATTTCTAGTTTCCTCTCTATAAGTTGCAGAGCATGAAAGAGAAGACAAGTTGCATCCAGCAGATCATAGTTCATGAGGTACATGCATATTTACTACTATTTGCATGGGCAAGATTACCTTCGCCAGATTTTATTGAAGGGTAAAGCAACATGCATGTGTATGCAGGTATGTACACCAACTTCGACTCTTTTGATTTCTTTGCAAAATTGCATATTCTCTTTTCTTCTTACCAAAGGAAAATCTTGATCGATCCAAGCACTACCATCAAACAGCAAGTTAGCAACTTCAATGATTTTTATGCCTCTTATTATTCATAATTATTGCATGCTGCCCCATGAAAATGCAAGATTAAGGAGATGCCAAATTAAATGCAGAAACTGGCCAGAACAATGTTGTACGGAAAACTGAAGTATGAAGCAAATTCATTGTACTTGACATTAATCATCTTTAAATATAACTGCAGTGCCATTTATTAGAAAATATAATCCACATTGAATAGATAAATAAAAAATAATTAATATATAAAATTTAAAAAAGGTTACCCATCATAAAACTAAACATAATTATTAATATCTATTTTGTTCAAATTGACTCTAATTAAGAGTAATAGAAATAGTACAGCGTTTTTCATCAACGATTGCTAGGGTTTTGAGACCCTGTATATTTAAGATCTTGTGTTACGAGACATTTCACAGTAATCACAAGCGATAAATACAAATACATATAATTTAGGCTTATGCAAATCAATATTTATGTTAAGATAAAGTAGAACTTCTATACTTAGCAATACATAGTTGTTGACCATCACTATCCTTAGCAACACGTTACTGTTGTTGATGCTGACCATCAATCTATTGCTTCTTTCTTAACACTATCCCATAAATTAATTGTTGGTGTTTGCCTAGTGTTAGTTTGTCACAAAAGAATTGAAACCTTATACTGGAAAGTAGTTTAGTAAGAATATCAACTATCTCATCTTGACTGGAGATAAATTAGACCTGAAGGATGATCCCTCTTGAAACTATGTCTCTGATAAAATAAAAATCAATCTCTATATTCTTGGTTTGGACATGAAACAATAGATTTACTGTCAGGCACATGACTCCAATATTGTCACACCAAATTGTAGGTGCTGTGGACTGGCAGACACTAAGTTCACGAAGATGAGATTGCATCCGAGATAGTTCGATAGCCAAATCTACAGCAGCCTTATATTCGACCTTAGTGGAGCTACTTGCAATCATCTTTTATTTTGAGGATTTACATAAAATCAAATTATTGCAAAGATAAACCAAATAGCCTCTTGTAGATTTTTGATTGTCCAGTGAACCTGCCGAATCATAATCAGAAAATCCATAAAGCAAAGGAATTGTCATTATCTGTGATGAGAATATCATCAACATAGACAAAAGAAAAGCCTGAAAATCATACTTGTTGTAGATAAACAAAAAACAGTATGTCTTTTATCCAACAAAGCCAAAGTGAAGAATACAGTCATGTAGACAAAAGAACCATGCCGGAGAAGAAAATTGTTCAATCTATGAAGGGACTTATGTAACTTGAAGACATGGGTTGGAAATCGTTCATCTATAAAACCTATAAAACCTGCGGGTTGTGTCATGAACACATTCTTATGGAGGACGCCATTAAAAAAGACATTGTGTACATGGAGTGGTTTGATTTTCCAACCATTAGATACTGCCAAAAAAATATATCTAATGGTGGCAGGCTTCACTATAGAACTGAAAGTCTCACCATAGTCAAGGCACTCTTGTTGATGATACCTCTTTGCCACTAACCTTGCTTTATACCGTTCGAGGCTGCCATTCGCCTTTTTTTCTTGAAAAATCATTTGCTGCCTATGACATTCATAGTGGCAGTAGAGAGGACTGATGACCAGGTTCTTATTCGAACGATGACAGTAATCTCAATAGATATGGTTGTCTACCATTCAGCAGACTTTTAGGATTTAGAGAAACAAGTTGGGGATTTTGGCACTGTAATCGTTTTTATTGCCATTGATGCTTTCCGCTAAGAGGGAATTTTCATGGACCTTAGGATCACAGGGTGAAGACAAGGAGGATCTGGTTGTGTTTAGGGAATAATACTGTCTGACTAATTAAGGTGTTAAACCATACCCATTGAAATCGAGCACTAAATTCAAGCCACTATGAGAACTGATTTTGTTTGATAAGGGAGAAGAAAAGGATGATCCTGGAGAGTCACAGTTTGATGAGTGGAAACTTTGTAAGGTTTGTGTTTGTGTTTATGTTTGATTTGACTTGCCCTAGTTTGGAGAGTGTACTGAGACGTTATTTTGGATGTGTGGACTTAAATGGACTGGAGGAAGAGTCTGTACTTGTAGAGAATATAAGTGGGCAATAGCTATGCGTTGGTTTAGTTACGATGATGTTGGTGATGGAGGGATTTGGTCCAAGTGCTGCTGATTTCTATGAGAAGTTGTTCTGAAAGAAAGAAATATTAGTGGGCATGTCTAAAGTTTGCTGTTTTGATATGGACAAATGAGAATAATATATTGAAAAGGAAAAATTGACAAAACTGGAACGACGAGCAATGTAAGGTTTTTTTGTAGTGTCTAAAGATACATGGATATCCTGGATGACACGGACTGTACCCAAGAGAGACCCACTGAGTTGTTCAAAAATCCAGTTCATGTTTATTATAAGGGTGCAGATATGCAAAATACAGACAACTAAAAAATTTTGGAAATGAATAATCTGTTTTTGGTTAAAAAAAAAAAAAAAAAAAAACCTCATTAGTAGATTTGTTTAGAAAGACAGAAGAAGGCATGTGATTAATAAGAAACATAACGGTCTCAAAGACAAAATGCCAAATAAGTCGCTTCATGGGTGGCCATCAGTAACAACAAGCTTAAAATTAACGAAAAGACTAAATAAAAAGAGAGAGACAGTTGTCACCTAGTATAAAAGGTAATTAGAAATCTAAAGGAGCTCTAAGATAAAAGGTTAGTTATACGTAGAGAAAATAAAAATCACTCTACTCCATCCTACTCAAAAGAGGTTGCATTGCATGTATGATAAAATATAAATTTTAGTTTTGAGTATGATAAAAGCCTGTGCCTGTTTTGTACTTTGTATGTTTAGCATCAAGCTAGAGATTAGTCAATTATGGTTCAAAACCTTATCTTGACTCTAAGACATTCGGGTATCAATCTCATGAGAAAACTACTCGAATTACCCAAAACTCAAAAAAATCACAAAAAAATTAAGATAAGTAATTTGAATGATATAACTTGTAAGCTATGGTTTTGGAAATGATGTGGACTCCAATGCCATGAAAAAATAACATGAACTCAAAAGTCGTGGTTTTGCAAGAAAACGAATAAGTGGTTTGGAAAAGCTGTGAACTTAAAAATTTCAATTCCGTAAACAATTTAAAACAACATAAACTCATAGTTAAGGTTTTAAAATGAGGTGAACTTTCACATGAAAACTCGAGTCACAATTTCACATGAAAACTCACATAAACGATTTTGAAAGTACATGAATTCAAAAGTTAAGGTTTTAAAACGATACGAACTTAAAAGTCGTAATTTCTTAGAAAAAAGTCATGAATAATTTTAAAACAATATGAACTCAAAAATCAAAGTTTTAAAATGACACAAACTCAAAAGTCATGATTTCTCAGGAAAACTAAGGTAAATAATATAAAAACGACAAGAACTCAAAGAGTCAAGGTTTTAAAAAGATGTAAACTTTGAAGTTGCAATTTCTAAGGCAATTTAAAATAGCATGAACTTAGAAGTCAAGGTTTTAATATAATGTAAATTCAAAAGTAGCAATTTCTCTAGGAAACCTCAAGCAACAGATTTAAAACGACAACTCAAAAGTCAAGGTTTTAAATTATGCAAAAATCAAAAGTTGTGATTTCTAAGAAAAAACTCAAAAAAAATAATTTAAAATTACATGTATTTAGAAATCAAAGCTTTAAATCAAAACGGCTTCAAAAGTCATGATTTTTTCGAAAAAACTCATAAACGATTTTAAAATAACATGAACTCGAAGTCAAGGTTTTAATATAATATGAACTCAAAAGTCATGATTTTTAAGAAAAAAATCATAAACAATTTTAAACTAGTATGAATTTAAAAGTCAAGGTTTAAAATGACGTAAACTTAACGATCGTCATTTTTAAAAAAAAAAAAAAAAAAAAAAACTCGGACAATGATTTTAAAATGACATAAACTTAGAAGTCAAGATTTTAAAATAATACGAAATCAAAAGTTGCAATTTCTCATTAAAAAAAAAAAAATCAAGCAACAATTTTAAAACAACATGTATGTAGAAGTTAAGGATTTACAATGATGCGGCATCAGAAGTTGCAATTTCATATGAAAAACTCATACGATTTTAAAACAACATAAACTCAAAAGTCACAATTCCTTAAGAAAAACTCAAGCAACGATTTTAAAACAATATGAATTCGAAAGTTAAAGTTTGAAAATGATGTCAGCTTAGAAGTTGTGATTTCTTAAAAAAAAACCCTCAATCAATGATTTTAAAATGAGATAAACTCAAAAATTAAGGTTTTAAAACGATGTGATCTCATAAGTCATGATTTTTCAAGAAAAAACTCATACATGATTTTAAAATGGTATGACTCAAATATCATAGTTTTAAAACGACACAAACTCAAAAGTTACGAATCTCAAAAAAAAAAAAAAACCTCACATAATAATTTTAAAAGAACATAAACTTAAAATTAAAAAACTTGAAACAACATAAACTCATAAGTCATAGATTTAAATCGATGTGAACTCAAAAGCCATAATTTTTCAAAAAAAAAAAAACTTATAAACGATTTTAAAACAAAAGAAACTCATAAATCACGATTTTAAAATAACACGAAGTCAGAAGTTGGGATTTCATAGGAAAAATCCATAAATGATTTAAAACAACATGGACTCAAAGGATACGATTGTAAAATGATGTAAACTTAAAAGTGATGATTTCTCAAGGAAAACAAAAAATGCAAATAAGCGATTTAAAATAACGTGGTTCCAAGGGCCATGTTTTTAAACGGATGCGAACTCAAAAATCACATTTTAAAAAAAATTCAAGTAAAAATGATTTAAAACGAGGAGGAACTCACGATTCTAAGACCATGCAAACTCAAAAGTCGTAGCATATCCAACGGTCTCAAATCCATCAGATTTGATATCCACATGTTGTTTACACTTTAATTATTCTTGTAATCAATTAACAATCACATAAAAAGATCAAAATATTTCTAAAAGCAATAGGAGTTGTCGAGACTTATCTGAAAAGTAGCCAAAAATATCAAAATGCCCTTCGACGATTGCTAGAAAATTTTGAGAAAAATCCCAGACAGCTGTTGTACTTAGTGGGGTATCCTTGCGTAGAGAAAACCCCAAACTAATGGAAATGCCAAAATGGCTCTTAGCGTGTGTAAGACGTGCGCTTACTACATTTATGAAAATGCCATTGGTTGTTGTTTCAATCCAGCCACCTTCCAATCATCATCAATCTTGTTTTTGGCCTCCGTTTGGTGCATGGATGGTGGGAAAAGCTGTTTTTCAACCCCCGTCTTCCCTTTCGTATAGGTGGTGTGGTCCGCCGTCGGTCGAAGAAGAAGGATCGACCGTTACAACTTTTGACCATTTTTCTTCTTCTTTTCCGAGCAAAAGTCATAAAAAATAATGAATTCCAAACCTCAAAAACTATCCCAAATGATTTCGAACACTTGCTATAACTTTATTTTAAGCATTAGAACCATCAATTTGGTCGAAAAATCAAGAAATATTTCGAGTATAATTCAGGGGTTAGGTGTCGCAATTTAATTCAGCCATTTTCCAGCCTTCTCTATTGTCTTATTCCACCATTTCAGGCTGGGAAAGGTTGCTAGAGGAGTGGAGTTCAATTATGTGATGGTTTTGGTCGTCGATTTAACCAAAAAAAAAAACTTAAAGAAAAAAATGGGTCAGGACTCGGACCAAACAAGTCATGATTTCTCTTTGATGATTTGAATTTTTTCTGCAATTTTTTCTTAGGATTTTAGGTTTGAGAGGATGGTTGTAGTGTTTGTGTGGTTTTTTGGATTTTTTTTTTTTTTTTTTTGGTCTTTGATTTGGTTGGTAAACAGTTGGGTTTTAGAAAGAGAAACAAAACGAGTTAGGTCAGATCCATTTATGTGAGAGGGAGGGGTTTCTGGTTTTTGCTTTGTTTCTATTTCTGGATTTTTCTTTCAAATGGTCTCTCTCTTTTTTTTTAAAAAAAAAACCTTTCTATTTATTCCCTAAAAATAGGATTGGACTAACGTTAAAGATAGGTTTAGGTCAAATAACACCTAGTTTGGATAATCTAAAAATTTATTCTTTTCCTACCTTTTCTTTGATTTTCTTTTCTCTTCTTTTTTTTTTTTTTCCAACTCGTCTTTTTCACTCGTTTTCTTTTCGATTTTCCTTGCACTCATACTTTTCTCAATGCTCTTTTTTTTTTCCAAGAGCCACGAAAATTCCAAAATTCATGACAACTCGTAGAAATAGTTAAAATTTTAAAAATGTGATAAATAAATAAATAAAATGTTTAATTTTTAATTTTTTGAATTTTTTTTTTTGTAAAAGTAAGGAATCACTTGTTTTCGTTATGACACAAACCTCAATTAACAAATCGGAGACTAAAACAGAGAATTGGAAGAGAAACAAGGACAGACTACATGAAAAAAAGGCAAAAATTGATGCTGCAGTAGAAGAGCTTAAGCCGGTGGGTCTTGGCGAGGAAAATTTCACTCGCATGCGTGCATCGGATTCCGATGACATTCGATCGGTGTTGTGCCGATAAAGCTAACTTCATCTTTTCCAGTATATCGAGGTGGTTCGGTATATATAGATATTAGTGGTTGGAGGGTGCATGGCTATAGGGAGGCTATTTTCTCCTGCCTCTACTTTGTCATGGTTTTTTTGTTGTTAGGAATTTTCTGCCTAGGCGCAGTGTGCGACTGTGCAACGGCTAGGGTTATGTGCAATTTTTTTTTTTCGGGGCTATGCTTGGATAGACAGGCCCAATGCACGTTGCTTATAGACTAGAAGTGAGACTAGAATGGTCTAGGCACACTTCCTTTCTTTTATGTGTTTTTCTTTTCTTTTTTGAGGAGAAAAAATGGAGTGATGATAAGAGTATCCTCCAACAAATTTATGCATCAACCAAAATGTCATCATCAAATTTTAGCCACAAAAAGAATAAAAAAGAAAAAATACAAAAGAAAAACAGAAGAAGAAAGGTTTGGCCTGAACAGTGTAGGCATGCAAGCCTCAGCTACGCCTAGAGAATCAATAGAAGAAATACTCTTGATTTAACTTGTTCATTTAAAATGCATAAATTAATTGAGAAAAAAATATTTGTTAGAAAACTTGATAATGAACAACTATTTTAATTTGGATAGTTTATTTGGATTATTATTAGCCTCAACTATTTATTTTAAATTTATGTACACTGATACAAATTAAAAGGTAAATTATAATTTATTTTAATTGTCAAGTTTTTAAATAATAATTTAGTAGAAATTGTAGAACAAGACATGTGACATAGTTTATGTATGTATAAGATAAACACGAAAAACAATGAGAATATATATATGTACATATGAAAACGTGATATTGAAAACGATTACAAATTTTGCAATTTTACGGTCTATGTTTTTTTAAAAAAATCCTATAGACATCAGTTTTTCAGCATAAAAGCTAGTTTATCCAAGGAGAAAGTAAAATTTTGAGTGCCCAACTTTAGTGTTTTTTCTTTTTTCTGTTCGGCTGTCTAACTGGTAAATTTTCTATTTAAGTGCTTGAACTTTGTGGGTTTTTTTTTCCTGTTTGAGAGCCTAAAATCAATTGAGATTGGAAAATATTGATATGTTCTTGATGAACTTCCACAAGACAACTTTTAACTAATAGGTAGTAAAAACTTGACCCTACTTGGATTATTCAAGGAAAAAAAAAACAATTTGAGTGCCTAACATTGATTATTATTCTATATGAGTGTCCAAATTTTGATTTTTTTTTTCTATTTGAATTTCCTTAGTCACTTGAGTTTGAAAAATACTGACTTACCCAGAATTCACTAACACATGCATGATGTTTTTAACTAGAACATGGTAAAAAATGGGTTCCACTCGAATTTATTAAGAAAAAAATAAATATAAAATTATGAAAGAAAATAGCTGGCAAGAATTAAAAAAAATAAAATAAAAATCAACTATTGTTAGCTGAATGAATTTGAATTGTTTAGATGATTCAAAGTTAAAACTCTTGGATTAGGTAAAAAATATTTAGATGTTGATATCTTAGAAGTGTTTTAAATAGTTAATCGATAAAATAGATAAGTTCATTTGGATTACAATAATTGATTTTAATTTTTTAATTATTGTCAGCTATTTTCTTTTGTTAAAATTTTATAATTATTTTCTCAATAAATTCAAATAGGACTCACTTTTTATCATATGTTAGTTAAAAAATATTGTGTGTCGATAGATCTTGACTACGTCAATATTTTGCATTTTTAGGGGATTGAGAGAACTCAAACAGAAAAAAAAAATAATCAAACATTAAACACTCAAATAGAAAAACAATCAAATGTTAGACACTCGGATTGCAAATTTCTCTCGTAAACAATGATTTTTTTTTTAGATAATCCAAGTGAGATCTAATTTTTATCACATGACAAGTTCATTTCGGACACATCGGTATTTTTCTATCTTAGGTAATTATGGACACCCAAATAAAAAAATAAATAAATCAAAGCTTGAGCACTCAAATAGAAGGATTTACTAGTTTAGTGCTCAAAAAATAAAAATACAAAATTAGGCATTCAAACCTAAGGTTCGACTATACTAAAGAAACATGTATACTTATCAAGGATTAGGTAGAGAGGCCTTTTGATTTTTAGTGCTTATTTGGTATTGCTGTGCTTTTAAAACAAAATTAGTTGCTTTGTGTCTAAAGGCAGTTTCTATTAATACATGCTTTGCTTTGAAGTCAAAATAGGAATGGCTTTGGAAAAAAAACCTGCTTTGCTTTTGACGCAAAGCCGGATACTCGCCGCTTTTAACCAAAAGGACAACTGCTTGTCGTGGGATCCTTTTTTCTAAAATTAGTAGGACAACTTTCGCCATTAATTGTGTTTAGAACTACACATTCTAAAGATGCTAGTGTTATAGGTAATTTTATTTTAAAATTCCTCTTTTTATATCAATGATTTTATTGAAGCAATGTGTTTGTATATATTATCACTCTATTTGATTTTTTTTATTTTAGGTTTTTGAACTTAAAAAACTACTCTCGTAAAAAGTTAAATCATTTAATATAAATAAAATATAATTATTAAAATAATTTTAATATATTACAGGTCTTATTGGTCATTTTGTATCTCAAAAGCACAACAATATTTTTTTCAGTTACCAAACACTTTTTTTATCCCACAGCACAACACTAGATTACACAGTAAAGTGCTCCACAAGCACAACAATACCAAACAGGCCTTCAGCCTCAACCATTTCAACTCATGCATATTAAGCACAAGTTCATAGTTAAAAAGTTAAAACATATAAATTTGAGGTAAATATGTCAGTATATCCTTACATGATAGCTTAAGTCTCTAATCTGTCTTCGTAGTTATAATTATATCTATTATGTTTCTAAATATTTTTTTAGTCTTCAATCTATCTTTTCGATCAATTTTCCGATCATATATATATATATATATATATATATATATATATATATTTTTTTTTTTTTTGCCGAAATGCTCTTGATTCAAATACAAAAAAATAAAACAAAAAATCATTTAAATTTACGTGACCCATATGATCTATTTTTGGAGTCTTTAAATTTTTATTTATGTATTTATTGCATTTGAATCAGGAGTATTTAGATAAAAAAAATTATTAATTATCAAAAAAATTAATCAAAAAGATAAATTAGATATTTAAAAATTATTTAAAAACATAATAAATGTAACTAGAAATATAACGATCGGTTGAAGACTCAAATTATGATATAAAGATGGATTAAGTCATTTACTCTAAATATTGGGATGGTTGAAGGTAAAAATTATAAAACCTTGTTACCTAGCATTACATAAAGATACAAAATATAAGTACTTTAGTACAAGGCAGCGCTAGGATGCTTGGAGAAACTACTTTTTGTAACGAAAAACTGTTGATGGAAGGAAAAAAATATAAACTAGACCATAAAAAATTGCAAAATAGGTAACCGTATTCTATCTCAGGTTTTCATTTTTTTTTTTTTGTCTCTCTCTCTCTCTCATACATACATAAAATATATTGTATAATCTCATTCTACCATTTCTACCAGATTATTATTTAAAAATTCATTAAAATCAACAATACTTTACTTTATAATTTGTATTAGTGGAAATAAATTAAAAAACCTAAATTTTCATATTTAAATTAAAAAAAATATAGATTTTTTCATGTCTTAACTCTTATGATAGCTTTTTTTTGTCTAAAAATTTAAATATATTTTTTCTTGTGATGTATATATTGGGTTAAGCTTCGAATAACAATTTAATTTTTTTTGTTTATATTAACTGAAAATTGTGATGACGATTGTATCCATGCTTTCTTTATGAATTTTTTTTATTGGAAAAAACAAGATACAAAAATGTGAAAACGAAAGAATAGATAAGTCCTTTTTTTAAAAAAAATAATAATTTGTATTAAAAAAATTTAACAGTATATAAAAAAATGAGCTTAGTGCACCAAGATAGATAGCTACCCTTAAAATAAAAAGGGTTTATTGATCCATTAACTTATTATTCAATTTGAACTTTTATCATTTTCATACTTGCCACGGTGAAAAAAAATTCTCCATTGTATTTTTGGGATAAATTTATCCATCTATTTTTATATAACAATTAAAGTCTTTCATTTTTCCTTGAAATGCAAAAATAAAGTAAAACAAAATAAAATTCTAAAGTTTTAAAGATAGAACATGTAAGTTTTATTTTTTTTCATCTTAGTTAAAGGGCATTCGGTCAAAAAAAAATAAAATTGTCTATTATCAGAAAATTTAATTTGAATGACAGATTGAATATTTTAAATTTTTTAAAAATAGATAAAATGTAATTAAAAATCTAAAATAAATAAAAAAATTAAATTTTATATAAAGACATATTGGTATATTTATTCATATTCTTTGTTTAAGAACATTCCTTTACATGGACGGAGTTGCTTGTATTACTAACCCAACAGATCCATAGTATACTAAGCCCAGAGCCCCACTAGCCAGAATCCAAAGTATTTTGCAGCCTAATAAGCCTTCTAATATCAATGCTATCCTTGCCGTAAAGCCCAAAGTATTTTGCAAAGCAGAAACTTTATATATATATATATATATATATATATATATATATATATCTTTTCTTTTCTCGAAAACTATTGGTAAATTAGTAATTACGGTTTAACAAAACGTGTGATTTTAGAACATACTAACCTATTACCTGTGTTACACTCGCGGGTCGAATAGAACAAAAGCATTTCAAAATTTTATAATTTTTTAATTATAATTTTTTTATGTTTTTCATAAATTTTTACTTTAAAAAATATGATTTTTTTTTGTATATAAATTCTGAAATAAAAACTTATAATAATTAAAATTGAAATATTAATCAACAATTAAAAAAATATTTTTTATAAGAATGTATGCAAAAAATATTGTTACGCTTAATTATAAATTAACTAATAAAAATATTTTTTTACTCTTATTTAATGCTGATAAAAAGATTATTTTTTGTAAATGTGTATATATATATATATATATATATATATATATATATATATATACACACACAACAAATGTTAGAATAAAAAATTATATTTCAATAATTAGATGGTTCTTTAAAAAATTATTTTAATTATTTTATTTCAAATAAATTGATTCCATGATATTTAAAAAGTATATTTATAGCAAATATTTTGTATTGTGTGTGAAGATGTAAAATTGATTTTTAATAAAACTGATTATTCAATAAATTTTTTTATATTTCTTAACCATACTTAGTAGACTAAGACAAATTATATAAAATGCACTCTTAACTTTTTAGATTAAAATAATTATATGTTTATGTAAAAGAAACTATCATTTAAAATTATAAGAATACATGATATATGTTATATTAATTTATTTATAAAAAAAAAACAAAGAAAAAAATTTTGTTTTAAAAAGTTATTCTAAAATCCAAATACAAAAAAAAATTATATTTATCATTAAATAAAATTTGATTAAAAATATTAATTAAACGAGGATTTTCATTAAAAAAATGATAAATTCAAAAAATAAATTTTACATAATAAAAATAATATAATCTAAAATATATTAAAATATAAAAGAGATATTGAATATATTTTATCATTACCATGCTTTGTGAAAAAAAAATTATTGTTTGATATTCCATAAGTTTTGCCCAAAGATTCTTTAAAAAAATATTAAAGAAAAGAAAAAAAAAAAGCAAGGAGAAAGCCTGCAATCGAGCCTGTAGCACTAGACCTTCCCATCGCTATTCGTAGAGGACCAGGGTCGCGCATGCTTGGTGAAAAAAAAAAAAAAAAAGCCTGCTTATCATTTTCGACGATCGATTTAGTTGGAAAATTCATCGAAAGTCAATTTTATTATTTCAGACGTCCCAAAACCAATTTCAGTCCCATTTTTATTCAAAATCACATAAATAACATCCAAACACTCATTTAGAAGCTCAAAATCTATTTCAATTCACATAAAACATACAAAAATTCAAATCAAACTAAAAAAACTCCAAATATTTCAAACTTTTGATTCTTCAATCATTTTATAATTTGCCACCCCACGAACGAATCTTATTCCTTGAGACGAACAAGTGATGGTAAGATCAACTATCAGAATGGCAGAAATAGGCATCATCAATGGTCTCTCTTTGTCTCTCTCTCTCTCTCTCTCTCTTCTCTTCTATCTCCCTCATTTCTGTCTCGTCTTAAGATGGGCGAACAAATAGTAGTAAGATCGGCTATGGGAATGACTAGGATAGGCATCATCAATGATCTCTCTCTCTCTCTCATTTCTGTTTCCTCTTAAGATGCAGGGACCAAATGAACCAAAAATAAAATATTAAGTTGAAAATATGTTGTTCAACAATGAAGGACCAAAATACACATTTTTGGTAAACAGTGATTTTAGACCCAAAACATAATGAATCCACAATAAAAGCAGAGGGAGTGAACAATAGATACCACAGTAAATCCATATTTTGTTTTAACGTATCGGTTGATATATTTAGTCTCTCTTATATCAATTTCATGTTTCTTTTCAATTTATTTATTTTTCTTTCTTGAAAAATAGAGTAAAGAAGAGATTTTAGGGAAAATGGGAAAATTTGAGAATAAAAGAATATACTTTTTGAACAAAAACTACTAAATTAAGGATAGTCACCATTAATCAAGGGGTTATTTAGTTATTTTTTATACTACATATAGTAGTTAGTTAGTTTTGATAAACACCGAGGGCTAAGTTATAATTAACTAGGTACATATCAAGCGGTTATGAATTTACAATTTACTAGGTACAAATTCAAAGCTATTTTTTGAAGTTGTCGTTTTAAAGCAAAAAGGCCAAAAGATATACAATGAAGTGTTGATTATTGTTATTGTTATTATTATTTGGTTTTCTTTATATATTTCCACGAGTAAATTATAAATCATTACATTTCATTTTGAGAAACAGATTAAATTAATCCGTCTTGTTTCAAATATTAATTCTTTTAATTCTTTTAACTAGTGTTGATCACGAGTAATTTAATATTTTTTTATTTTATAAAATGTCTTTTTTTTCTCTTCAATATTTTCATATATTTATTTATTTATTATTTCTTAAAATAAAAAATCAAAATAATTTAAAATTATAAAAAAAGACTAAATAATTAGTTTTTGACATCAAAGGGACTAATTAATTCTTTTCTCAAAGCGAGGGAGACTAATTTATAATTTATTCATATTTTCATCCCATATTAGAGATAATACTAACCTCTTCGGAGCTAGAACGACAAGATTTAATTTTTTTCAATAAGCATGACTTCATCCCACATTAAAGATAAAACTAATTTTGTTTGGAGAAAAAACAACAAAATTTAACTCTTTTTAATAAATATAACTTCAGAATTCGAATATTGTATATCCATAAAAAATTCGAAGACTAATTTATAATTCATTCATATTTTCATCTCAAATTAGAGATAATACTAATCTATTCAAAACGAGAATGACAAGATTTGCTTTTTTTCAATAAGTACGACTTCATCCCACATTAAAGATAAAACTAATTTTGTTTGGAGTAAAAACAACAAAATTTAACTATTTTCAATAAATATAACTTCAGAATTCAAATTTTATATATTGATAAAAAATTCGTTTGAGAACCAATTGCCTTACTATTAGGTAAACAATTTGTTGATAATAAAGTGTTGATTTTTTTAGTATGATTTAATATATGTTATCAAAAACTTTTTTCAACCTTAACATCAACGATCAACAATTTTGGTCATGCTAAAAACACTGTTTTGACTTTCCCCGTTAAATTTTTTAGGTTTCAATCTTGGAAAAGATTACAAATATATTCATTTGAATATTGACGAAGGATGATTTATTTAAGGCATGTTTGGTACATGGCTAATGAGTTATGTTGTGTTGTGAGTTGTCAGCAGAATCAGCAAAAACATTGTTTTTCAAAAAGAAAAAAAAATTCTTAATTCTTAATAAAATATTTTTTTTAAAAAAGACAATCAATTTGGTGATGACTTTTTTTTTTTTAAGCAGGGGTAGTCACTCTGTTTTTTGTCTAAAGAAAAAAATTCTCTAAAATGTTATAGGTTTTATTTTGAAGCAAATATTAAATACAACTAAAAACAATTGTGTTTTAAAACATAATAATACCAAACAACCACCTAAACACAATTTAGAAAAAAAAATTGTGTTTTTTAATTGAAAAATAATATATAATATATCTCGAATTGATGAATAATATAATTTCGTTGATACTAAAAAAACTATAAATACAGTTAATAAAATATCTTTGAAACTCATAAATATGGAAAATGAACTAGCAAAAGACTACTGTTTTTGTCTTGAAAAATAGAAGATATTTTTTTTAATTCTATAAAAATATTTTTATGAATTGGTGAGAAAATATCATAGTGAACTACAGCGAAAGATTGATGTTGGCATGAGTAATGGTAAAGTTGATATGAAATTCTTTCGTTAACCCCAACAGAAAAAATAAAATAAAAATTAAATGAAAAAGGTAGAATTGTTCGTGGTGGCCTCAATACTGACGACTCTGTGTCTTTCCTTTTCTTTCTCCAGAGAGAGAAAATAAAAGAGAGACGACAAACAAAAGAAGAATCGAAGCAAGCCGGTGTGTATTTCACACATTACATTACACTCTGCTCATTCTAGCCACGTTAACCTCTCCCTCAATTGTCGTGCGCCTGCCGCCGTCGTCGTTTATCACTCAGCAAAAAGAATCCGATTCATGAAATAAAATTGGACCATCACCATCTGGTGATCTCTCCGGTTTGTGTTTGTCCAGTTTCTCCGATCTCAACCGGAGAGAACAACATATTTAAAGAACACTGAAATTTTAAGTTTTTGTAGCGTTATTTGTTGATAGATACAGGGAGATCATAGTCAATTTCTGTTAATTCTTAGTTTTTAGAGAGAGAGAAAGATGCAGAGGCTGCGGAGTCCACCGAAACACAGGCACGACGGGACTTCGCCGTTACCGTTGGGGATGGATTGGAGTCCTCCGCCTCGAAAATGGGTAAAATCGTTAATCTAATTCAGTTACTTCAATTTCAGTATGTTGAACTAGAAAAATTGGTTTTCATTTTAGTTTATTTTTCTTTTATTTGACTTCTGTGGATTTTGTTTTTTAATGAAGTATTAGTTCAGTGTGGACTGATCAAGTAGTTGCTGAATTGCGATTAGATTGATGGATCTTGTTAACGCTGAGTTTGATTAATTGAGGTGCAATTAAGAATTAATTTAGCTGCGTTTTACGCATGGGAAATGATAATTCTTGGTAATACATCATATGGAAGTTAATTTATGTGAACCGGACTGGCATTCTATGTGACATCATGCCGAATCATCTTATTAATTGTAACGCGATCAAAAGAACTCTGTGCATTTATTATCGCAATCGGAAGAACTCTGAATTTAATTTGGCATGCCTGTCCAAATGTGGGTCGATGCGTGTTTAGTATCGCAATTGGAAGAACTCCTTAGATTTAGTATTGCGATTATAAGAATTCCCTGAACTCTGTAGATTTAGTATGGCGATCAGAAGAATTCCCTAGATTTAGTATCGTATTTGAAAGAACTCCATGCATCTATCAAGTAAGAGCTGATTGCACACATATGGATGGGATTTCTGGCTATTCACTCATTTATTTCGCTTTGCCTTTCGTGAGTTTTGCTTCAGCTGGTAGTACCGCACAGCATGTGTCAACAAGTCTAGAGGTTGTAAATGGAAATGTGTTTTTATAACCTTGAGTGATGCTTAAAGACTTGATAAGAAATATGTAAATCTTTAAAATGATGGTGGAAAATAGTTGAATTTATTGAGTAATGCTGTAAACAAGATAGGTAAGGGTAACTATTATGTGCATCTCTTATGTAGTTTTTGGTTTTTCATTTTCTTGCCTATGATGTATTCATTTCATTTTTTCTCAACAATATGCAGTTTAGTAGTTCTAATTATATTTCTGCTAGCATGAAGAATTTTCAACGCCTGAAAGGATAAAGAAATGTTCTTTTGCAGAGTGGGCGAGAAACCGTTTGGCCTCATGATCCTAGAACGGGATGGAGTTACTGTGTCACTATACCATCCTGGGTCGTCCTCCCAAAAACAAGAGATTCAGATCCCGTAGTGGTACTCAAATTGAATGACTATCCAGTGTTTATCTATACCAAGGGTTAGATGTTATTATGCTATCTCCATGAATTTGTTGTAAAATACTTTAGGTTGGTTATAGATTTTTAGGAAGTTTCTAACTATATGGACATCCAACACCATGGTTTACCTTCCTTTAGGGAAAAACTAGTTGAAGTTTCCAAAGCATACTATTGTAATGATGAAGTTAATAGCATTCCTTGTTTTTCTATTTGCATATTTCATCCCATCGGTGCAAGAATTTTTTTTTCTCTCTTGTTATATCAGTATGTTATAGTTTTCTGGTCAAAATTATCCTCATTAACTTAATTTATCCAATTTTCTTTTTTCTGGCAGTGCATATTATGTAACTATTCTTTTTGTTGAGTTGATTTGTGAAATATAATTGTACTCTTTCCTGAATTTATCATTGAGTTTATCTGGGTTTGGATATATTTATCTGTATGCTGTGCCCACACTTATTGTATATGGTAATGACCATTTACCAGCTTCGAAGATCTTATGTTAACATTCTTAAGGGGCAGTTTTACAGGGTTC
This sequence comes from Dovyalis caffra, assembly GCA_963924115.1. Lineage (NCBI taxonomy): Eukaryota > Viridiplantae > Streptophyta > Magnoliopsida > Malpighiales > Salicaceae > Dovyalis > Dovyalis caffra. The sequence goes on along the minus strand of CAWUPB010001194.1, from coordinate 15,649,581 downwards.
AGGTGGGTGTACAATCACCAGAAGGGGTTACAACCATGCGTGGAGTGTTGAGAAGATTTAATGATTTTATGAAGTTATTTAATGACGTAAGTACAAACTGCAATTTGTTAAATTAATAATTTAACTTTGTTAATTCAGGGTACTTGAATTATTTAATGCCATCAGGCATTCTTCATGGGAACTAAGTCTTGCCTCTCTCCTCGAGTACCTGTAACTGTATAAAACTGCAAACAATGCTCTTATATTTGCTATTTGCCATCTTTTGCAGCTTAAGAAGGCATTTCCCAGGAAAAATCTCCCACCAGCCCCACCCAAGGGACTTCTGCGTTTAAAAAGCAGGGCACTCTTGGAAGAGGTACAGAATGCGTTTTGGTCTTTGTTACTGCATTTGTTTTCTTTTCTCTAGTCCTGCAGATAGCATTTTCTTTATATCTGTTTTCCTGTTATATCAGAAACACAAGAAGGTTATGTTTTGACTGTCAAAATTCTTTGCTGTTATTACTCTTGATTTTTGCTTATGGCTATTGCCACTTCATTCTACAGGGGCAAATTACTGTAACTTTTCTTCAGAAATCTAAGCTGATAAAATCTTTGCAAATTGTTTTGGAAGAATTTGGTGAATTAAGTTGCTGCTTATGACGTTTTGGAATAAAAAACTATATGATTTTATATGTTTTCTGTTCTAGCAAACTAAACATTTGTCAAGCTTTTGGTATAGTTGCAATACAGCAAAAACTTTAGGAAAAAAGAGAATTTTGTACAGATTTGGCTAGATAGTTTATTTAATTTATTTGGAAGTTAATGAGAAAACTTTATTTTGTTTACATATAAGTGACTAATATTCTTAAAAGACTTGGTTTTATTGCAGAGAAGGTATTCTTTGGAGCAGTGGATGACAAAACTGCTGTCTGACATTGATTTGTCAAGAAGTGTTGCAGTGGCATCCTTTCTTGAATTAGAAGCTGCTGCGAGGTCTTGTATGTGTCGTTGTTGTACTTGTGCATGAAATTTACCTTAAAACATTTTATAACATCTTTTGTATGTTGAAGTGAAAGTGTATAATCCACATGAATCTCAACTTGTTTGAGGTTTTCTTCCGTTTAAGAGTTCGATCTTGCTTAACATTTCCTGAATTTTTTTCAGCATTCCAAGATGTAAATCATCAGTCAACAGAAGCAAGTCCTACCAGTGATAGTTCATCTTCCTTACTTCAGATGCCTCCAAATTTAAGTTCTTCTCTTGCTGCCAGTTCATCAGTTGCATCAGATTATGGTAGTGATACTGCTTATGAGACATCTGATCTTGGAACACCAAGGTTGGGAAGAGATGAAAATTTGGGAATTGGCTTGGGGGATCTAGCACTGGATGAAGATTTGACCAGTCCTATAGAAAAACTTGTGAAGTATGGCATGTCAAACATTGACGAGGGTCTGTTTATGGGACAGACTATTCTAGAGCAACTAGAAGGTATTCCTAGGCATAAACCCCATGGTGGACATATGAACAATGTTACAGGGAAAGATAGATATAATGGAAATGCATCTAAAGCTCCATTTCTTGCTGGAAATGGGATGGAACTTTTCTCTGAGCCGGAGCCTGCTAAGGTATTTGGTCATGTTAGAAAGTTATCTAGTGAAAGTATTGGAAGTGATGGAAGTTCTCTACGAGGTAGTGAAATATCAAATGCTGGGGTATTAAATTCGTCTGGTGATGGATCTCTTGACCTTCCAGGAGTAGCTGAGGTTTCAAGTTCCACAGAAATTCTTGGTAATACAGAGCTGCAGTTTTCAGGTGATGCACACATAGTGCTTCCTTTGGATCAGCGTCATAAAGTGAACAGGGTTCTAGTAACAATGCAGCGGAGGCTAGTCACATCTAAAACAGACATGGAAGACCTCATATCAAGATTAAATCAGGAAATAGCTGTAAAAGATTACCTTACAACAAAGGTATGCCAATGTTAATGGAATAAACTTTCCAGATGCCATATTTTGTGACATGTTTGTTAATTGTGAGCTGAATGGATGCAATTTGTACTTCTTGATTAATTATGCACAACAGTGTTAGAGTTTTTACTTCCATGCAAGAGTATAATAGCTATTAAACTCTTAAAGACCCAACTTTTGGCATGTCCTTTGATGTCTCACTCCTGCGCCAGACTGATTATTCTTTATATTACTCAATTATTGGGTCTCCTCAGGTCAAGGATCTGGAAGTGGAAATTGAAACCACCAAACAGAAAAATAGAGAAAACATGCAGCAAGCTATTTTGATTGAGAGGGAAAGGCTTACCCAAATGCAGTGGGATATGGAGGAATTGAGGCGGCAATCATTGGAAATGGAATTGAAATTGAAGTCAAAAGAGGTTACGTATGAACCATCATTCTGGTTTCAAAGTTTCATTTTTGTTTTCTTTTGGGAAGTTCCTGCATCAAGGGAAAGATGGTCCTTTCAATGACTTAAATTTTGAATTATGATTTACCTAACCATTACAGGGTGAGCATTCAAGTACAGAATTTCAAATGGCATCTACTGACCATGAAAAAGAAAAAGACATAGCACTCGAGGAGTTGGATGCTACTAGAAAACAACTTGAGGATTTGTCCAAGCGATATGAAGAGCTTGAAGCAAAATCAAAAGCAGATATTAAATTTCTTGCAAAAGAATTTAAATCCCTTAAAAGTTCCCAGACAGCATTAAAGCAAGAGCTTAGTCAATCACTGAAGGAAAAATCTGAAGTTGAGGTAGTATATCATTGCTGCATGTCAAGATTTTATATAAATTTTCTTCTTATGGGGAGCTACATCATATCAACTCACTCAACTAGGCTTAAGTCCCAAGTCAAATTTTGATCACATTGCTTACTTCTGTCGGTTATTAAGTTCCAAGTCAAATTTCAAACACTTTATTAAAATATTAACTGATAGATTTATGAAGCAGATCTTGTTTTTGATTATTGCATTCCTATGTTTTATTGCCATCACTTTGTTCCAGAAATCTTGCCATATATTTTTTTTCGGTTATTGATCTTTCTGTTATGTCTATTCTTCTAGTTGTGTTCCTGTAGTTATAACATCTTAAAAACATCTTTTGACTTGGATTGATGATTTGCATTTGGACCCAAGTACTAGAAGTGATACGCATTAACTGACTTTATGCTATGGGTTGTTTTTTCAGAAACTTCTATACGAAGAAAGAGAAATGAAGGAGCGTGAGAAAATTACTCGGAAGAAATTGCTAAATGATTGCAAGATTCTCTGTGACCGGCTGCAAGAATGCAACGTTAATTTGTCTAGTGAAGATGATAAGTTTATATTGGAATCTTCACTGGCTGATGCTTTAGATTTGCTAACCACATCTGATGATCAAATTGGTCATCTACTAGCGGAGGTACTTTCTATTTCCTATCTTTTTCCCATTACTATACAAATCTTGCCAAGTACCTTTTTTTTTTTTTGAGTTGAGAGGGGGGGGGTGTTGTACAGAATCTAATCTGCCTTAGAACCTCAGCTTTAGGTTCTTGTTATTATTTAGAATAGATACCTAGATTTGGTTGCCTCTATGAAGACTATCAAGGTTGTATTTACTATTTGGAAGTGCATTTTGAATATGGATTTAAAAGTAGGTTTCATTGATTCCTTTTCTCTGACTTGCCTACAATGTTTTGCCCCCAAATTATTGGTTAGGCGCAACTATTATTTGAAGATGATAAAATCACTGCCCCTGATGACAACACGAGAGCAACAAATGATGAATTGAGGAAGATGTTGGCAAATATCTTCACAGATAATGCCAAGTTGAGGAAACAGGTGAACTCTATTATGCGTCTTGCTCTTAAAATGGGCAGCTTCTCTAGGAGTAGTAATGACGAGGCTCCTTCAAGTAATAATAATGATGTAGAAAGATAAAAAGGCATAGTCAAATACTGTAATATTTTTTTCCTTTTTAGGCTTCTTTTATCACTACAGGTAATGAATAATCTGTTTTGAACAGCTCCATCTCACCAAACCAGCAATTGACTCATGTAATTTTATGCCTTCACATATCGAGTCGTCTGAAAGAAATTGCCTTTTCAAGTGTTGTATCTTTTATTTTTTTACTGGAATAATGAGAGAACATTATTGAAGGAGCCAAATAAAAGCTGATTACATGTTTGTTATAGTACTTTTTCAAACTCTCCAGAGTGTGAGGATCTCTGTATGCATGAATGTACCACCAGTATGTGTACAAATAAGCTGGGATTGATGCAAAAATTTCTGTCCAAGCTGTAACGTCTCATCCCTCGTGATTGAAGTGAATTTTGCTCCATTTTCAACCCAGATTCGCACGGAGGTTGGAGTTTGGACACTGATCGGACTGGCTAGAAAAGTGAAGGGAGTCTGTGCCATGGCTGTGGATTGGGAATAGTCGAATGGGTCGAACCTAGTAGTTATAAACTCTCCAACTCATAAACGCAAGGTACAATAATGGGAACCAAGGTTCTCACATGTTCAGCTAATCCTATCAAATTCTAAGATGCTTCGAGACGAAAACATCACATGGATATTTGAACTTATTAAATGATTTAGTAGTACATCTTTTATCAAGGGGGCAAAAGGCCTAAAAATGGGGGAAAATAAAGGCAAAGAATCTCAACTTACGATTTAAAGTGAACCCTACCCTCCTATTTCGGATTCCGCATTTGTTTTATAACAGGGAACCTCAAAGCATTATGAGAATCATATTTCTTACTTTCCCTAAACATAAGCACTTCTGTCGCGTCTGGTGTTGTAGATACTAGTGATGCAGTTGTCAAATTTCTAGCAAGGGAAAAAAAAGGGCGTAAGGCCTCCACAAGTGAAAGCCGTAGAAAGCATTAAGCTGATTGGCCCTAAGGCTAAGAACCTCGGGAGCGAGTAGTGGAAACGATAGAAAATCATATGATGGAAAATTTAGACGTGAACCCTACCCTGCTATTTCGCATTTTCATCGTTCGTTTTATAACAGGAGACCTCAAAGCAATATGAAAATCATATGATAGAAAAGCGTGGCCTAATTTCCCTTTTCTTTTTCCTTTTTTGGTGCAAGGAATCATTAGAAGTGGAAATAGTTCAATTATAAAAAAAGGTAAAAATAGCTTTTAGAAACGAAACCTTTTCTGTTGCATCACATGGGAACACCAAGCTCAAGAACTTGAGATGTCCAAATCTAGACCACATCAAACTTTCACATATGCACCAAACTCAAGAACTTGAGATGTCCAAATCTAGACCACAACAAAGTTCCACATATGAATGGCCATCATCTAGCCACGCGCATCAAATTTCCCACATGAAAAGCGAAGAGACATAAAGGAGGATGCAAGAAAAAGAAAGGAAAATGAATCATTTAAGCATAATTAACAATATCTAAAACAGGATCCTCTTCATTCATGCCTTCTTTTTCTTTTCAAAACTGTCATAACAGCCTAAAAATGATTCAAGATCCCACAAAGAAAAGAATGATGCAGGATTGAGCATTTTGAGGGGCACGCCCAGCAGAGCATGAAACTTGGCAGAGACAAATCAACCCATTATCAACTATGGCTCAACCCATTATCAACTATGGCTCAACCCATTATCAACTATGGCTCAAGCGTCATCGTTTTCAGCAAAGTCAACCCGAGCATATTCATAATCACAGACCTGTAAATGATTGAATTTAGATTTATCAAGTTCAAATGCAGAAACTTTTGTCAATTGTTAACGAGAATAAAGCTAACAATGGCCTAAGATGGAAGCCAGGGACCTAAATATTGCTGTTGTTCCTTGAAGAAGGTTTTGATTATATCTTCAAGAAATAACATCATACTTAGGCGGCCAAAATCTCTCATAAGATGGAGAAAAAATTCCGTCACCAAGCTGGCAGCCACCAAAATTAAATCTAGAGTGTAATCATTGATCAAGCTCTTCCTGTCAATATGTTCATAAAACAAAAAAGAATGCGGTCTCGCTTCTAAATTTTGTTTATGATAAATTCATAACAAGGGAAGAGGTATCGTACCTATCCTTGAAAACAATTATCAACTTGGCGTGGCTCCACAAGGATATAAAGCGGCTTGCCATTGAGCCTACTCTGCCCCTGAAAGGCATTGCATTTGGTATGAAACACATTATGCAGATTAATCTAACTAAATTTGCCGGTAAAGAATCGGACGAACTGTTTTTAATTTAACATGGAGGTATTTTAAGGGGAAAAGGAAACACAAAGTAAAAGGAGAAGACAATAGAAGTACTTCAGCAGTTCAGCCATTACCTTAACATCCCGCAATCCGACTACGCATGCACACTCGACCACTTCAGCCCCCACTCGTTCTACGAAAACATTAACATCGGCATGAGATACATTATGCAGAGTAAACTAGGTCTAAGTAAACAAAATTATAGAGGTGAAAATGGTTCAAATAGCGTCAAGGACGAGGAGACTGTACCCAAGAGTCTTATTGCTGCTGACAAGGTTCCTCCCGTAGCTACCAAATCATCTATAACAATTGCGCGCTCGCCAGGCTGAACAGCACCAACATGTATTTCTAGACAATCAGTTCCATATTCCAGTTCATATGCTTCAGAAATCACTTCACCTGCATTTTCAGCATTTCGAAACCCTCAATTATAACAAGATTCCTTATGTAAACTTCCGAAAGTGCAGAATTCAATACATAAATTTACAGACCAATGGATATTAGAGAAGTTTACAAACCAATGGAAATTAGAGAAGGCCTGTTCCAAAAGGAAAATCCAATTTCCACTATTAAACCTCAGTGGCAGCTACAAATTGGAAATCCATGGATATTAAAATACATTATTAGACATGAAATACAGATTAACAAAGTGATTAAAGTTGCACGAAGCTTAAATGCTCTTCCTCTGGCATCTGTGTCCATCTTTCTTCCACAAATTTGATTGATGAGGTATTAATAGCATTGAAGCTGATGGACCCAAAAAATAGCTACCCTCTTCCTTGATATAAACATATGAAAAAAGTTACAGCGAAGCACCATTACAATTCCGGATTAAGCATAGAAGTACCTGGCAACTTTCTGGGTTTCCTTAAAGGAACAAACTTCGCACCAACAGCTAAGGCAATTGCTGGCCCAAACATAAACCCTCTAGCTTCAACTCCTGCATGAAAAACAATAGAGCCATAGAAACATCATTATCAAACAGCTTTTTTTCCCTGCAGGGCTAGCCAACAAACATTCTCAGCTAACCATGAAATTCCCAGTAATACTAAAATTCTAACATGATAAAGACCCTTCGAAAAATCCACCAAAAAACTTTCCTAATAAATCTAGAAACAGCCTTTTATTTGTGCAATTTTACAGACCAAAGTCAGCACCCCATTCAAGGAAAATTTAAATAAAGCCAAAATCTAAACATGAAAAAGAATTAACCATTTTCAGAAAATAAGCTATCTCACAGAAAAAGAAAGAAGAAGAAAACAGAGTTTGCTAACAAGTTACCAGCTACAACAGAAATGTCCATGTCTCTATAGCGATCAACAAAGATATCCACTGTGTCTTTAAAAGCTTTATGATCTAGCAATAAAGTAGTTATATCTTGAAACATTATCCCTGTCGAACAACAGCAAAAAAAGTTCAACAACCAAACACTTAAAAAAACACACACAAAAAAAAAAAGGAACACAGAGAAAGAATTGAGACCTTGTTTAGGAAAGTGAGGCACCACTCTAATAGCTTCAGAGATGCCTTGTAGTCTTGGGTCACCTTTGAGGCCATTCTCTGCTGCAAACATTGTTTATTTGCTCTCTCCCTTTGTATCTCTTATCTTCCAAGTCAAAATGGGGTCTTAAAGCTTTGTGAAAGGGTGTTAATATAAGAAGCAAAACTCAAGAGTTATGGCTTCTCTACTCTGTTGTTGTCTCTGTGTCTGTGAAATGGGATTTCCGTAACCAAATTGGAATTCTTTACAAATTCTTTTTTCCCTCCTAAACTGAGCTAAAGATCAAATCTTTCTCTTCTCAATGCAATCTAAAAGAGCAAAAGATGATCAGTGTGTATTAAATACTAACTATTTTGTCTATTTATGTTGGCCAATCCAATGCACTGTTTTTGTGTTAGGCAAGCACGCGTTATTAAAGCACGTGCAAAACACTCTTTGTCACCCTCAATTTGAGCCCACATTGCCAGTTGCTTGACGTTTCAATCTTCTTGTCCTTTATTTTCTTCTTTGTTTTTCATTGCTTCCATTTTTCTTCCTTTGGTTTTTCTTCGAGAAGATGTCTTACGGTTTTGTTTAGAAAATATTTCAGGATTTCACAAAGAAAAAAAAGAGCTAATGTATCCCAGTTAAATTTTTTAAATAATATTTTCTCCATCTCAAAAAGATTATTTACTTTTTTATTTATATATGTCTCAAAATGTTTGTCTCACATATACTTCCTTAAATTACTCATACTTAAAGTTTATTTCATAAAAATTTATTCAAATATAATTTTTTTAAAAAATATTTTAGACAATTATGAATAAAAAAAATGATATGATATAACAATTAATAATTTTCTTAATTCACATAAAAAGGTCGAATATGACAATATTTAGAATAGTAGAGAGTATTAATATTTAATACTAAGAGTTGTACTTGCTTAAAATGCTCTTAATTAAAATCTATTTTGTAAAAAACTTATTTAAAAAAAATGGGAAAAAAATGATGATGTAGCATGATAATTAATAATTTTTTAATTTGTACATAAAGTCAAACAAGATAATGTTTTTAGAACATAAGGAGTATTGATTATTGATATAATTAAATTTTCTGATCAAAACTTTAAAAGATGTACTTTCTTAAAATATATCAATCAAAGCCCATTTTATAAAATATTTTCTAAATATAATTTTCAATAAGAAATTCTTTTTTAGCAAAGTATGAATAGAAAATACTAACATGACATAAATCTTCTTAGTATGTATGAAAAATCAAATAGAACAATCATTTAGAACAAAAAGAGTATCAATTGTTGATACAATGAACTTATCTGATTAAAATTTTAAGATATGTAATTGCTTAAAAAATAATTAATTAAAATTCGTTTTGTAAAAGATTGTTAAAAAATATATATATTTCAAAAAACATGAATAAAATATTATATGGCACATCAATAATAACTTTTTTAATCTGCACCAAAAGTTAAAAAAAAAAAAAGAAAAAAGACAATCTCTTTAGAATTGAATGGATACTAATTATATCTCCAATTAAAATTTATTTTGTAATAGATTGTTCACACACACGCGCGCACACACAAATATATCTATATACAAAAAGTATTTTAGAAAAATATGAATACAAAATACTGATATGGCATAATAATTAATCATTATATGACATAAATCTTCTCTTAGTAGGTATGAAAAGTTAAAAATGGACAATTTTTTTTAGTGGAAAGAGAGTATTAATTATTGATACAATGAACTTATTTGGTTGAAAATTAAAGTATGTAATTGCTTAAAATATCCTTAATTAAAATTCATTTTGTAAAATATTATCAAAAAAAATATGAATAAAAAATGTTAAATGGCATACCAATAATATCTTTGGTAATCCACACAAAAGGTCAAACAAGACAATCTATTTAGAATTGAAGAAATATTAATTATTGATCCAATGACCTTATCTAGTCAAAATTTCAAGGGATGCACTTGATTAAAATATCTCTAATTAAATTTTATTTTATAATAGATTATTCATATATATATATATATATATATATACGAAAAATATGAATAAAAAATATTGATATGACATAATAATTAATAATTTTTTTAATATATATGAAAAATCAAATAACACACTCTCTTAGGAAGAAAAGAGATTATTTATTATATATGAACCATCTTATGAGTCTCATGTAATATAATAATATTTTTTTAGATTAAGCACTAAGAGTGTTTTTCGATTATTTTTTGTATATTTCGAGAATAATTCTTTCATGTATGTAATTAGAGAGTACTCTTTAATGCATAATTTTAGATATTTTGATAATAAATTTTCGTTAATGCTGGCCAAAATGATTGGCAATTTTTTTTTAGAATAAAAGTGGTTTAGTTTGTTTCATTGCAAATTTGTGTCATGTGTTGTTGATTAACATATGACACAACAGTGTGATAATAATTTTAATTAAGTTTTTTTCTCACGAGACACACGCAAAATGTATTAAAATTTGCATGATCATTGTTCACTTCTTACGTTTTTTTGAAACACACAAATTGGTGTGTTTATTCAGTAACCCATTTTTCTCAAGGCAAAAGAGGGAGCTGGATTCATATCCAAAATTATATAATTTTGGAATCATTTTCTTCCATAAATAATCCCTCGACTTATCTCAAGCATCGAGCAAGGAAAATAATAATAATATTATTTGCAGCATTTTCTTCTTCCTCTTTGAAAGTTTGTGAAATTAATCGTTTGAACGAGGAAAAAAATAAATTAATTAGTACTTCAGTCTCAAATTCATTAAGATAAGAAACACATCAAGAAGAATATATAACAAAAATATCCCTCGTGCGTGTAAACGAAATCTTTAAAAAAATCTGAAGAGATTTATTGTTTGCAATTCTCGCTTACGTGATGGTTCGTTTCCTTGTGTGAAGTCAAAAAAACACATTGCCTACATCTTCAAGACTTCAACCATACACAGTTATTCACCAGACTTTCTTCTTTGTAACTGCAATCCTACAACAAAGAAACAAGAAAGGTGCACAAAAAATCAAATTAAATCTTCATTTTTTGTTTTATCTTCTGACCCAAATCCTTGATTTAACGTCTTGCACTTCTTTGATGCATTTAGTCAGCCATAGATGGATCATTCAAGAAGTTAGCTCAATAGCTTTTTGAAAAAAAAAAAAACTAGAAACCGATGATCTTTCAACTATTTTCAATGCCTACCAATTGGTTTTAAAATTGAAGATTTCAAATCTTTCATGATTTTAAAATTTAAAAAACAAACATAAGTCTTATGACAAGCACAGAAAAATACGTTAGAAATACAAAACTTATGTTACTAAATCACTTCTTGTGTTTAAGTTAGCTTAATAGTTGAAGGATCGTTAACTCATTCTATTTATGACCATTGGATCGGAGTTCAATTTTTCAATTTCCTTTTGTGAAGTCAAAAAAAAAAAAAAAACACATTGCCTGCGTCGTCAAGACTTCAACTATATACAGTTGTTCACCAGACTTTCTTCCTTGTAACTTCAATGCTACGACTAGGACACGAAAAAGGTGCACAAAAAATCAAAATAAATCTTCTTTTTTTGTTTTATTTTTTGACCCAAATCCTCGATTTAATGTCTTGCAATTCTTTGATGCATTTAGTCAGCTATAGATAGATCAAAACAAATCAAAATAAATCTTCTTTCTTTGTTTTGCTTTTTTGACCCAAATCCTTGATTTAATGTCTTGCAATTCTCTGATGCATTTAGTCAGCTATAGATAGATCATTCAAGAAGTTAGCTTAATAGTTTTTTTTTTCAACAAGAAACTAATTATTCTTCAACCATCTTCGATGCATATCGATAGAGGAAATTTTATAATACATCGAAATAACTAATGATATATACGGTAATTACTCTATGGATTCACTTTGAGGAGAGAGATAGACACATAAAAAAGATAGAAATTACATCTATACCCATTAAAAGTGATAAGAAGATTTTCATGTTCGTTCAAATTTTTTTATTTTCTCTTTCATGTTTCTCTTTCTCCTTTTTTGTATATCTATTACTCTCTTTAAAGTGGATCCATGAAATAACTACCGTATATGTCACCGATTACTCCTAATGTATTATAAAATTTCTCGATGGATTAGTCTTAGAATCGAAAATTCCAAACTCCCCCTTTCATAGTTTTAGAACGGAGAAAACAAAAATAAATCTTGCAATGGGCAAAAAAAAAATTGTGAGAAGTAAGATTTTACTTTAAATTTTAAACTTCATGTTAGAAATCCAATTTTTTTTACCACTGAGCCACTTATTGTGGTTAGGTTAGCTTAATAGTCTTGAGGATCGTTAAATTATTCTATTTATGACAATTGGATAGGAGTTCAATCTGTCGTTATAATTAATAAAAAAATTCTTTTTATGAAATTAATTAGTTCACATACTAATATCATGTTTATATTTTTTATGATACAATAATCATTATTTTTTAATTTTTTATTTTAGTAATATAAAAACTTGTCCGAAAACATAATTTGTTAAAATTACTATTACTAAATTACAAAAATTTTTATAATACTCATTAAGAAATAACTAATTGTGAAAATCTTTTTACTATTTTTTATAATCGAAATATGATTTTTTATATATATTTATTTTTTTACTGATTTTTTTATAGAATAATTATTGTGCGTGTGTGTTAGATACTTCTCTATAATTATAAAATTTTTCAAAGATCACGGTGAAGGAGAGGCAACACGCGCAATGAACTGTGAGTAGAATTTAGGAGAGGCAAATAACACAAATGTCCTTCTACTTAGTCTATAAAATCTTTCTTTTCTCGATGATTACACAGTTTCAGTATATCTAGTATCTATCTAGTACCTATCTAGCTTCTAAGAAAACCTACGATTTATCCAAATCTATAAAGGAAGATTCTATGTTGCAGGGACCATTGTATTAAAAGCAACAATCCTCGCTGTTAACCAGTTTATCACTTTCCCAAAAATCTCCCTAATCCATCATCACCGTCTCATTACCATGCATCATGCATAGTACTCAGCAGTAAAACTTTTCTAGACTTTTCAAATAGAGTTAAAAAAAAAAAAAAACACTTTTCTCAATATCGAGGTTAGACCCATTTTCGTCATTTACAAGAAACTGACGGCTACTAAATTTTCACAGAGAATCAAGTGGCAGGAGATTTGAGAGATGGTTATGGTCCCAAGTGCCTTTATCAATATTTTTTTCTCTTTTATGGTGATGCGGGTTTGACAAAATTTTAATGATCAATGTGAATCCAGCCCTACACGTGGAGTGATGAACGGATGAATTTGGGTCTTTGGAAAAAAAGAAAGTTGATACAGTATAAAAAAAGAGTGGATGGTGTGCCATGTATTTATTTACGGGGATGATAATGATGATCTATAAAATTGTCTTTTCCTTACGCCAAACAATATATTGTTACTTTATTATAATGGACCCCAAAAGTAGCTACGAATGAGGTCATCGTGCAAAACAAGGCAATGCCTGTTACACTTTCAACTATGAGTGTGAAAACCACACACAAAACCATGAACTTTTTTTTTGCCCTTTGTTTTTAACCTTTTCAATATGAAAAATTGTTTAACATTTTTGTCAAATCAATCCTCTTTCCGTCTGATTAAACTGGGGCTAAGCTGGTTCTTGGAGATATATATATTTTATTACTTTCATTTGTTAGGGTAAGTCGGGAAAAAAAAAGAAGAAGTTGAACGTCTCAAAAAAGGTTGATGTTGATTGAAAATGATATACTTCCTTTACTTTAAATATTTATGTTCGTTCGATAACAATATCTTATGATCCGAGAGAATACTGGATTAAAAAAATTTATTAAAATTAAAGATACAAAATTATTAATTTATTATGGCTTTTGTTACTGGAAATATTATTATTATTATTATTATTTTTTTACTTTAGAATCAAAAAAGGATCAGGCAAGAATATGCTAAGATTACAGTTTGTTAAGTCGTGTAGCTGTTTAGTTCGATTACATAATTATTTTATTTTTTTCAAATTATCAACATAAATACTGAAATATAATAATACAAGGAGATATATATTATATATAAATTCTAACTAAATTTTGAAACACGTTCCATAAAATCGCATATTATATCCGACACATATACCATTCCGACCGGCTGGACGTATTCGTGTCCTAAAATAGACGTAACCGGTTAGAAACGCTATCTACGAATGCGTGGTGGCGGAGGCATGGACGATGGACCTACAAAATAAAATCGACGGTACAAACGTTCTGTTCATGCGCACGCGAATTGCCCTCAGAAAAAACATTATAACGTGATCATTAACAACCCTTTACCTCTCACATCTCCTAGATTCACAATATCCTCTTTCTTCTTTTTTTTTTTGTTCGTACGGCTTATATGAACCGTCTAGATCGACAAAAACAATCCAAAATATAGATCTTGACCCTTCATTTTTTATGCTCCGAGAGATTATGAAAGATTTTTGGCCTTTTTTAAATTATGCACGTAAAGTCAAAGACATGGGTAGGAAAGATGGTCATCACTCTATCATTCTCGTGCTACGAGTCAGAAGTTGAATAATCATATGCGTGAAAAATGAGTAGTTGTGGAGAATGATAAGAGCAGAACATTCCATGTAATCTAGTGCTGGACTCTTGTTTTTTAGAGTTTAGACTTTTATTAAATAAAAGATTGAAAGATTAGTACGTTTGACCAGGGAAGATCTTGGTGATCCTAGCTTTAAAGATTTTTTTTTGGATTGAAAGAGAAGTGAATCAGAAGAATGCAATGCATGAGAGCATTGGTTTGTTTAGGAGAATTATCGAGAAGTTATTCAATGCTGTAATAGGGGAATTATCACCTTCTTTTAATATTTTTTTAAAAAAAAGAAATCAAATTTCACTCATATGAGAGGCAGAAGGAAGCGAAGAACAATTTTATTTACAATGTAGATTAAAAACAACAAGGGTTTTTTTTTTTTTTTTTTAACGAGAAATGGAGTACATATAAATTGTTTCAAATTCTCGATAAAATACATCATATCTATAAAAAAATCTCATCACATCTATGTTAAGATTGAAATTCAAAAATTTATCTACGTAAAATGCATTTTTTTTCTTATTAATATATGCTTACATATAGAGTATTTCTTTCCTTCTTTATTAATAAGGATATTTTTTATTTTTATAAAAAATAGATGACATGTAGATTTTTTCAAACTGTCCATAAAGCACATTTTATCAACAATATTTATACACATTTAAAGAAATCTCGTCTCACCTGTATTAGAATTGGAATTTATCAATAAGTTGTTAGCTCCGTATTAAAAGAATTAGTACTTAAATGAATTTTCAGTTAATATACGAAATTTGAATATTAAAATTGTATTTTTTTAAAAAAATTAAATTTTCTTCCTTTCGTTTTGAATAAGATTAATTTTATTTCTAACCTGATATAAGAATGCTTCATATAAACCAAAAAAAAAAAGATTGAAATTTAAAATATCTAAGTAGATAAAACCATAAAATACGCTATCCAATCCGAGCACATTTGGAAGGTTGGTTTGTGGGTATTATATCTAGCATTTTAACACATTGTAGAACCAAAATTTCTTAACCATGTGGCTCGATAAAGATAAGGTTGCAATTTTAGACGTATTGAAGAAGCCGCAAGTAAAGAATTATCGATTGTTGTTTTTTTATGAAAGGAGAACTATTATTTATTACAACTAGTATTACGAAAATTGGACAAGATACACAAGAGACCATATCTATATCTCCTCTTGTTTGATTGGAAGACTTTTGACAAATGTGGGAAGATAAAAAACCAAAATCTTTCTACAATTGGGACCCAAGTAGATAAAGAGCAAGTTTTTTTTTATTATTATTATTATTAATCTTTTATAGGCCATGGACCTCGTACTATCATTGGTAGCATCTGTACATGGTCACATCTTGCTCAAACCTAACCTCAAATACAACTTTATCCTTCACTTTACAGCTTATGATCACCAGACAGGTACTTTAGCTGTTATTTTCACTAATTATTTCTCTTTATCCACTACTTGTATTTTATTAGATTCGTTAATGATTAAGTCGTCAGGGAAGAAGTAAAAAAGATACAATTAATTGGTCCCTTTCTTTATTAGGTCACCATTTGTTTATATAAGTGATAAGAGTGAGAGGCTGTTGCTTTTTTTAACCTTTTTTTTTTTTTCATGACAAGACATTGATTAAGAAAGAGATTATGCGTAGGTCGTCTGTATAGAATGCAATTTTGGTCATAATTTTGAAAAGAGTGGAACTGGTCTTTGGATTATCAATCTATTTATTAGTTTTCAATTGGACATTGGATTGCACATCCCTTTGACTTGATTGAGAAGACTGTCAAAATTCAAAAACTAGGGGTATCCTAAGACATAAATGGAGTGCTAGCAAGACACTGAAGCTATTGACAGGAAGATCAACTCATGAGCATTTTCTGTACCAAAGAAGAAATTTTCACCAGAAAAAAAGAAAAATCGACATATCTTTTCACACAAACTCCAAATCTATAGTACATCATATCAATTGTATTGTTGAAATCCAGTAAACCAAAAATGTACCAAGACTTCTATTTCTGGTTTTGTGACGGATGGTACTAGTTTTTTTTTTTTTTCATCACACATTGCACTACTCATTTGATAGAATATAAGATGTTGATTGGATGGAATAGATAAAATTATTTAAATTTAATAATTTGTGCTTTGTTATAGACTTAGAGGTCTACAAAAATATATAAAATTAAAAAATTATATATATAATTTTTTAATTAAAATTTTATATTTAACTCTTTTTTTGTGTTTTTCATAATTTTTTTTATTAAAAAAGAATTTATTTTTCTCAATCCATGAATTCTTAATTAAAAAAAATAAATTTTTTTAATATATCATAGGATTGTTTCGAAAAAATAAAATAGGTAAATTTTTTATTATTTAAAAAGAAGCAAATAAAATACATAAATTTCTTTTTTCCGTCTTAATTTCTTTTAATTTCTAGGCTATATACATGGCTAGTCATTGTGCACATATCTCACATAACATCTCTCTTTTGTTTTCTGCATTTGACTTTCAATTACTAATTAATTAATTAAATTTTTTTCTAAAAAATTGAGACAAATTATTTGAAATACACTTTTAATCTAAAAAGTGTATTTCAAACAATAGACATCACACGTAGAGCAATCATCTTTTTTTTGTTTTGTTTTACGCATTCAACTTTCAATTATTAATTAACTAATTAATTTTTTTAAAAAAAAACAAAGAAAAATTATTTGAAATACACTTTTTATATTAAAAAGTGTATTTCAAACAAATTATATACATATATGATGTTACTCCGAGAATCAATCATATAAATCATATTAATTTATTTTTTAAAAGAAAATTCATATTCTAAAAATCTATTCCAAAATTCATACATAGAGAAAAATAAATAAAAATTATCGATAAATACATTTTTAAATTAATTATATGATAATTTTCACACAAAAATAACAAATTAAAGTAATAAATTTTAAATAATAAAAGTAATATAACATAAAATATATGTTTAATTTAAAATATAAAAATGTGTCATGATGTTTATAAAAAAATAAACCCCCCTAATCTTATAAATTATAAAAGAAATATTTTTTCACAAAATGTTTATAATATTTTATAAAAAAGTTTAAAAAAAGTTCAAAATTAGGGGTGTTAAAAATATCTATAATATTTTGTAAGAAAAAAGTTTAAAAAATCAAAATTTGGAGTTTAAAAATATATTTTTAAAATATATATTTTTAATAATTAATAGATGAATGTCAAAACATCTTCGTTTTGACTTTCTAAGAAATGATCAATCTAATTGACAATTACATGTAACAGAAATTGAACAATTTAAATTATATTTGTCAAATCTTTAATATTTTAAAATTCAAAATTTGTCCTTTGATACTATGGACTGAAATGGTCAAAATCACAATAGAATGAAGATAAAATTTACCTTTAAACCAACAAGATTTTATGTAATTTTTAATAATGATTTTTCTTTAATGAAAAAACGCAGGTTGAGTAGATATTCGATGAATACTCAAACTGTCAGACAAAGTTTTCCAGTTGATTCGATCCGACTAAATCGAGTGGGCGGAATGGAGGGGGATAGGAGTTAAAAAAAACCGGGACAGATGCTCAGAACCCTAAAAACCCATCCCCCACCCATTACCATTCTCGACCACACGTGACAACTGCTCTTCCGTGTTCAACGAAGTATGATTGTTTTTTTGAAATTGCATGGCATTTTTTCAGTTTTTCTACTACTCTTAGATCTCATAACCAAGTTCACGTAATGGGTTCGCTTCCATCAATATCTTGGAATTTCGTATGCAAGAACAAAATGGTTATGCAAATATATAACCAAGAAATTTTAGAATTTTACTTTTCACGATTTCATATTATAAAGTTAGCATATGCACACTCCTAGCCATCGAAAGAGTCGGCCAGCAAGAATTGGAAGACGGCAGAGAGAGAGGGGGGGGGGGGGGGAAGAGAGAGGGAGAGAGAGAGAGAGATTTGAGAGAGACTGCTAAGAATTGGTGGATGTTCTTGCATGCGTGTTGATTAGCAGATGGAATTATGGACTTTCAGGCTGTGAAAAAGTATTTACATTTTAACGAAGGGCTCATATTCATTACACTGTGGCCCATTTCAGGCATGTTTTCATGTAACTTTTTTTGTGGGTCGAGGCATCCTTTTCTTAGCTGAGGTCTTAGGTTCACATTTCCTTTCTGTCTAAATCTACTGTGTCTCTGCTTATCTGATTTATTTAATTTGTTGGGCTAAGCTCCCAGCCGCCAACAAACTTATTAAAAGGATAATATAATTTATATGAGCCTTTAATAAATATCTTTAAGTAAAAGCTTTAATATTTAAGTTTGAAATTTATACGGATTCACGAAATCGGAGATGGTGAGGCTTCTTGGTTAACGAAACTCGATACCATATTAAAGAACTATCTCACCCGAAAGCTTAAGGTCGATAACCGAGGCTTCGGAATATAATTTATATTAATCTTTAATAAAACTCGTCTAGCGATACCTATTTGATCTTATCAAATTATCCGTCACAATCTAAAACTAAATATTGGGTCTGTATATGAGATTCGTAGTTTAAAATGCTACGTAGACAATTGTCTCACTAGTTTGTTAAACTATGTTTGTTTCGAGAAAAATAAAATTTATTTTATTTTTTTATATTTATTTTGTGTTTTTAAAAAATTTAACGTAATTTAATTCGTAGTCAATAAAAATTAATAAATTATTTTTGAAAAAAGTGGCTTTCGAGCTAAAAAAGACGAAAAGATTTTTTCTCTCTCACGAGTTCGTCTCGCTCTCGCATAACTCACATCTCTCTCAATATATTTTAACAATTTTTTCTATCTTCTTTTTTATTTTAAATATATAGTATTAATTTTTAATTATTTTTATCAATCATTATTAATTATTGAATTATTTTTTTCTCTATTTCTACTAACATTTGATTTTTTTGATTTATAAATACATTAAATATTCTTAAAAATCATTTTTACACTTTAAAATTATTTTTATAATAAATAGTTCAATAATTTATTTTTATTTTTTATGTAATTTTCAAACATCGGAAAATATTTTTCTGAAAAAAAATGGTTTCTCCGAAATTGCTATTCCAATTGAAAATTATTTTTTATTAAACAAATAGAGCCTAAGGCTATTTTTATTATAATTTTAATTATTTACATTGTAAATAGAGACAATAGTATTTTATTTATAAGTCGTCATTTAATAAAATCTTAATAAGAAATTTTAGTATAGTCGTAAAGTAAGTATAATTATCAAACCATATAATTTTTTATGTTATATGATTGTACTTGTTTTTTATATTCTAATTTCTTGTTTGATTCATTTCCTAATATTAAATAGGAAATGGGTTTTATGATTATTCTTATTCTTTATATTCTAATTTCTTATTTGATTCGTTGGTTAACACTAAACAGGGAATAGGCTAGTTAAATAATCAATTTTTTCTTCTTAATTTTACATTATATTATAATTTTTATTGACATAACAATATATTAAAAATATTTCAAGAAATAAAAAATCCTGACTCGGTCTCAAACCCTACGTTGGAAACCAAACATGATCCAATCTAAATCAAATACAGTAAAAAGCCGGATTTAAAGGACTGAAAAAATAAAAATAAAAAATCTACATAGAAGCGAGTGGAGTCCATGCAAGAGAGCTTAACGAGTAACAAAAACCATAACATAAAATTAATTTTTAGATGATTTATTCCAAGTCGTGATGATGTTTCCCTTTAATCATAAAGAATTTGAATGCCCTTGTGGTCAGGCGAAGCTGGATGGTGACATTGAGCGTGGCACCCTTCGATCCACACAAGCTAAATCAACAGCGTCTAAGCACCTACGAGAAAAAAAGGCATCAAGGCCAAGAGCACGCCATCATAAAACCGCGAATTCCACTTCTCTTTGACTAAATACAACAAGTGTAAAAATGATCTTCAAATAAGTCAAATCAATGGATACCAAATTCCTTTTTCAATATATTTGTTAAGGGGTTAAGGAGGCGTGAAAAGCATGGCCGTCATAGAGGACACACAATGCACAACGGCTGTAGCCTACTTACCTCCCAATCCACATACTAGCTTAAGACCTGTTGAGGATGCATGATTATTGGGAGATGGTGAAGATGTTGGTAAAAAGAAGTACAATATATGTGTATATATCAATAACAATAATCACATTAAAGAATACCTATTATTAGAAAATTAAAATTTGTTTTATTTTTTATTATTGCATAAAAACTGTTTATTCTTTTAACAAATAAGTACGAAGAAAAAATATTCTTATATAAACTTAATTTACAAAATATAAAAATATTTTATTAAGTGAAAAAATATAAATTAATAATATTATATAATTTAATCATTACGATGAAGGATAAATTACAATAACCCTCTTGGCGTACAATAATTACAAAAACCATTCAAAAGTTTGAAGATTTACTAAAAAACATCTTTTATGGTTAAGAAAATATTACATAAACCTAATCTATTAGACCTATTGTATCTTCCCAAGTCAACGACCCTAGAGACCTTAACAACACCTTCAATCTTGACCAAGTCAACAACATTTCTCTTTGAGACCTTAACAACACCTTTAGGAACTCTTTAAAAATAAAGGTGAGAAGAAGGAACATGTCAACATCAACTCTAGAAATTTCTCTCCCTGAAAGGAAGAGGAGGGAGAAATATCATAAATAATTTTAACTCCGGATACCCTATCCCAAGTAAGAATAGGGAGTGAATCGACTCTTAAGCATCTCTATGCACCTCACTAAAAGAAAGAACCATTAGAGAATGATTGTCAATAATATATATCTTTCACTAAAGCCAATAGCACTACGAGGATATTACTCCTTAAAATTAGAGATTGGCTTGCCAACGAAGAACTTGATGACAAATATCTATATTCCTAACATTGTTGAAGAAATAAATATCCTCTATAATCTCCGAGAACTGTTCAGACACATGCTTAACTAAGCTAGAAGTTCTTTAAAATTTATTCAAGATGATTTTCAATTTAACCTAGAGAGTTTGCCCTTTTTAAATCAATGTCCTTTTACTAGGCCCCAATTGGCGCTCTAACCCTTATCTCCTCCAGTGCTTTAGAAGTAGTAGCCCTCTTAGTCTCCTTTAATTTTTTCACCATTGTCGACCTCTCGAGTCACAACAACTCCTTTATTAACAAGGGATTTGCCTAAAGATTTGTTCACTTTCTCTAGTTAGCCCTCTATCTCTATACAAAGGGACAACATCTTGCTTTTCTTTTTCTTAGATGGCGGCCTTGTAGTCGCTCACCAAGTTCGCAGTTATTGGGACCTTCTTTTCATAAACCTCTTGCTTATGAAGTCCATAAGCTTATGTTTGGAAGGCTTGTGGACATTGTCATGTCAATATTATAGAGGTAAAAATTAAAATAAAAGAAGGAAAAAGAATACTTACAACCAAAGTCAATTGTATGGCCCACTTGATATTATTGGCCAATGAATGGCCCTCTAAATTCGATAAATCTTCGTAAAACAACGAAGCTCGCCAGATAGAAGAACTATTTCTTTTTCTTCTTTACCCTACGAAATAACGCAATCTTAAAAAAAAAGTTCCTCTTCAAACGATACGCTTTGAAATAAAGAGAAGGAATAAACTCGATCTTTGAGCAACGAGAGAAACCCATAATTTCATAAAGTCCTCGAGCAATCGAAGGACCGACAACAATCTTCTTTATCCAAGTGCCTTGTGGTTGAACTACCCTTTATCGACAAAGAAGAATGTTCCATGCTAGGCTAATGGATAATCGTTAAAAAGTAGCAACCACCCCTTATTGAAGGAGGAATGACCTAGGTTATAGGTTCAAAGGTAGATGAAGGCCTCGAACCTTGCGTTAATAAAGTGCTTGATCCAAGAGTAGAGGAATTAACCATTCTTCTCTTATTTGTATGAGTTTGTGCCCTATTTAATCTTGTCCTCCTCACAATAATAGGCCTTAAACGAAGGGGAGAACCAAAACTACTAGGGTTTCCTTCTAATACCACCTCTCGTTAGATTGCGTATGCTTTATTATAGGTTATCCTAGATTAGATTCTCCTTCGGAAAATTTACCATCTACAAGAAAACAAACACATCGAAACCAAAATTCAAAGGCAAAAACAAGAAAATAGTTAAAGTTAGCATATATATCCGTCAAGATATGAGTCAATAACAACCCCTTTGTAATAAAGCCGACTCAATATATGCCACTCTTATTTGTTACTCGATTTCAAAAAGTCAAATCAACAACTGGATTGGGTAAAGATGGCATTATAGTTGTTACTAGACTTTATCCATAAAAGAATGCATCCCTAAATTGACTAACCTCTACTCGTGGGTGCATACCCTCTATATGTAACGAAAAGCCATTTAGTTTTCTAGTCACCAACCAAGTTTACAATCCCTACAAACACTATTTCAAAGGATTTATCTCTCTAAAAAGAAGACATGCACATGAAACCTCGTACCTCTCTCTCTCCATTACCCTCTGTCAAGAAGAATGAATGTAAAAAAAGCCTTAAAGGCGAGGTGACATCAAACTGAAAATAAAAATTGTCAAAAACAAGAATGGCTCATCCATTGGAAAGAAGTTGACAAACAATTAAGTTAAAATGTTGAAAAAACTCATCCACAAACTCGAACAAAAGAAATTTATAATTGCATTAGATCATACAAATGGGAGTATTTATCTCGATGTTCCTTTTTATGCTTTCAAAGGTAGGCTTTTCCATCATATCATTTTAATTAGAGATAATCATAAGCTAATTTCATCATAAGTAAGGAGAAGTAGCAACTATCCTTCTCTTAAAAACTCCATTAGGGCCTCCCCTATAAAGAAAGATTACGGACTCTCATACACTTCTAAAAGGAGCAACGATATCTACATTATGCCTTGCTCCTTCACCACTAAAGGTAGCCCCACACGGACCTCTCATCCTTTATAGATCCATCATTTTCAATCAAACACAAAGATGTAGAAGGAAAAAAAGATGTACCTATTGAAGCTTTAACGATTCACCAAAAAAAGGAATAACTCCACTCGCATATTGAACTATCCTAAAAAATGTCAAGGCCTCCGAGATTTCTCACGATTGAAAAGAACTTGCCAAAAATATCTTTATAGCGATAATGTCTCTAGGAAGCTTTATGCGAGTCACCAATCCATTGAAAATCCTCACTAGTTGTCCGAAAAAACTAACCATAGTAAAAACAAAACACTTTGCCAAAGACTTAAGGAGATATTGATATACCCACAAGATCGTGATCATGACATATTTCTTTCCACTCTATTTAAAAGCTACTTGGCTAAGAATCCATCCCAAATAGAATAATCTCGACTAACTACCAAAAGACATCATAATCAAGAAAGACTTGAACAATCAATTCGAGCAAATGACTCGAATAAGATGATACCCTTCTCTCTACTTGGCAAACAAAAAAACATATATTTAATAAAGAAATGGCTTCGTGTAATATTTTTATCGATTCATCACCAAACATGATTGTACATATGTCGTTAGACAACGACCATCACCTAAAGAGATCTTAAACCTTTAAATGGATGCCGGGATCCGTTAGACAAAAGGAAATACACTAATCTATTTTCTCCTTTTTGCATGTTTATCACACCTCCTTCTATATAAAAAGCAACAAACAAAGTTTTTTAGTTTATGCCTCCTAAGCTTTAAAATATATATACTATCAAGTACCTAGTGTATTTATGAGTTAAATTTCTTAAAGTATACTTAGGTCAAACTCCTCTCTCTATAAGCTAGTTTAGTCGTCAAAGGATCATTTAAACACTAGAGAATGATTTGTTTTGTAGATACTCGCCATCGACCTCATCAATTACAACTATACAATCAGTTTGGATTGTAAGTTATCCACCATCAATTTTAATCCGATTACGTATAATCATTATTGGGATGGACCATTCTCTACAAAGATTCAATTTTTGGCTTTTATTCTATTGATAACACATTACGATTTTGAGCCTTTATTGCGAAAGGAATTTTTTTTTTTTGAATAAATCGTTTTATAAGGTATGATATCAATTAGGAGATTCTAAATAAACAAATTCAATTAAAATCCATATGGATTTTATGAAGTCTTATCTCAAGAATAATTATCCTATGAGTATACAATAATGAAAGAAATCATACCTTAATTAGCTATAGATTATCGAGTAAACAATAAATTAGTCTCTCTTGTTTCAAAAAAATGAAGTAATTAGTCCTTTAGTTTCAAAACCCAATAATTTAGTCCTCTTTTTCTATTTTTAATTCATTTTTTTTAAGAAATAAAAAAGAAAAAAAGTAAAATTATGGAAAGATTGATGAGAAAATGATATATTTTATAAAAAAATATTAAATTAAGTGTGATCAATACCAGTTAAGTTGATTAAATAATTAGGTTCTGAAACCAAGAGATTAATTAATTTATTCTTGAAACGACAGGGACTAATTTATAATTTACTCATAGAATATCTATCCATGGTTCTTAGGTTGAAAGCTTCTCCTTCTTCTTGACGCGAGCAAAAACGCGACGAGAGAGAGAGAGTCCTTAACTTACCCAATACTACAACTAATAGCCTTATATATCGCATAAGACTCTACAAACAGCAGTATTCAATATAGACCAATATGGGTTCTCTTAATGGGCCAGAGAGACACTGATTTGGGTAAGGATACAGCCCATTTCTTTTTTGTTCGCACGATGCATAACCCTTCCCGTCAAGGGTTGCCAGATAATAATTTTAAGAGTCAATAATATCATGCATTCCATAACTAAGATGTACCAAAGGATTCGATTATATAAAAATTAGGAGATAATTATCTATAATTGGATCAAACGCTATACTCAACGAAAGCACGCTCCTATTAATCCACGTGTCCTTAAATATAAATTATGATTGTGCTAGTCCGCATGAACAAAAAAATCTAACAAATAGGCCAAAACCAACCTAGCCAGCTAGGTCCAATAACAAGAAACACATTAAAGAACCCACATTAGTAAATTTTTCATTAATTTTTCACAAACTATATATAAAAAAAGAAGGAAATACTGGAGGTATCTTTGTATTGCATATGATAAAAAATAAAATAAAAAATGAACCAATCACGAGAACAAATAAAAAAATTATTAATTACCAAAATATAAACTAATTAACATTCATTAACACTCAAAATTTCTTATTTATTTTAAAATTTTTTGAAAATATTTAATAGGTTATTCCGATCAAATTTTACAAGCTTTTATCTTAATTAGTGTGTGATTTACCAGGTCTTCCACGTCGAAACATTTTTTTAACCTGTGCAAGGCTCAATAGGAACGGTATAAAGAAGGAAAATCATTATAAGCTGGATTAAAAGAAAAGATCAAATAATGATATGTGCTGTGCAACTCAAACTTAAAAAACTACAAAATAATTTATTTTTACTGTTATTTGAAGGGTTTTTTTTTTTTTTAATCTACAACTATTGACTAAAAGAATTGCTAAAAGTTTGTTATTTATTTAATCAACAGATCACTTTCAGAATTCTAGTGATCGAATCAAAATTTTAATTGGAGCAAATATTTTTTATCGAGGAATGCTAAGGATAAATTAAATAATATCACAATTATATAAGCACTTACCGTGATTTCGGAAGCATTTCCTAATGAACGTTGCCACATCAATTGGTAACAAGATTTAATAAGAATCTCCAAGTTACTCTTTAAATTTTTTTTATTAATCATAGTTCTTAAACAGGAAAGCACAGTTTTTTTTTATTTTTTATTTTTGAAACCAATTCTTTGTGATATGGTTATTAAACATTTTATCCAAATTAACCTTTTTTTTTTTTTTTTTGAGAAAGAAAGACGCATACTGCATTATAGTAAATCATTTTCCAAAGTGGCAAGAATACACTGAGGAGGAGTAAATCCCCACACATGGAAAACTGACAAAGAACTTGCTGCTCTAGCTAACTGATGAGCTGCAACGTTCGTAGATCTCTTAACATGAGCTACTTTCACATTCACTAAGGAAGCTAAAATAGCTTTACAATCAGAAATTAATAGACCAAAAGAAGAAGAATCTAAAACAGGAGAATTAATGGCTTGAATAACACGTAGGCAGTCAGACTCAATTTGCACACACTCCCTTCTGCGATCACGTAACCAACTGAGTGCTTCCCGCACTCCAAACGCTTCCACAATTTCAGGTTTGGAAAAATGCAAGTTTGGCTTGACAAATCCTCCCACAAAAATACCCTGTTCATCTTTGAAAACGGCACTAATAGCAGCGAATTGTTCAAACAACGCCCCATCCATATTACATTTTAGCCAACCCACCTCAGGCTTGCGCCATTTGGTGCTTGATGGAGAAGATGGTTGATGTCTTACAAAAGTGCAATCCTGTGTTGTAACCTAACTATTCAAAAGAACTAGGCTGCCCCGAATTCCATTATCAACCCTGGGCTTTTTTGCTTCCCAGACCAACAAGTTGCGTTGCTGCCAAATCCCCCAAGAAATCGCTACAAATTTTGGCCAGTTTTCTTTCGGAGCCAACTGAAAAATCAAACGCAGCCAATCTTTATAGCTACTGCAGTTTCCATCAAACCATCCCATACCAGATTGAAGCCACACCTGCTTAGTGAACTCACAAGACACTAGAACATGAATGGTTGTTTCAATCTCAACATTACAAAAAGGACAGTGAACCTCAGGAAGTACCCGACGCCTATGAAGTGTAGAACGACTTGGGAGACACTCCTTGACAGCCTTCTAAATAAAGTTAGTCATTTTTGGAGGGATTTTGAGGCCCCAAATATGTTTTCGAATAATTGTGTCCTCCTCATCCACCGTCACCTGCTGCTCTTGTCTAAGCACTCCATACCCACTGCGAACAGAATACTGACCCTTCGGATCCGGGAACCACACACATACATCTTCAGTTTGGCGTAGACTTAGAGGAACATCCAGTACTAGCCGCATATCAGTTTCAGTGAACATTTCCCGCAACTTATCAATCCTTCATTCCCTGCCTGACTGATCTATTAGTTGCGAAACCAACAAGTCAGCTCCCTCCTCCGACATAGGAAGAGAAACACCCGCTTTAACTTCGTCAATAAGCCACAGCATCCCCCAAACTTTAACTTTAGAGCCGTCGCCTATCCTCCACCTACACTCACGTGTGAGAACATCTTTGGCCAGCCAGATACTTTTCCAAATATAACTAGGATTAGCTCCCAATTCCGACCCCCAAAAATTCAAGAAGCAGAAATATCTTGCTTTGAGAATGCGAGCCATTAAGCAATCAGGATGTTGAATAATACGCCACCCCTGTTTTGCTAACATTGCTCTATTAAAATCAAATAACTTACGGAAACTCAATCCTCCATCTTTCTTCTGCCTACACAACTTATCCCAGCTAAACCATCTCAACCCACCTTTTCCACCTCCATTACTCCACCAATAACCATTTATTAACTTCTCCAACTTATCACAAAAATCAGAAGGAAACAAAAACAGGCTCATCACATAATTGGGCATCGCTTGAAGGACAGTTTTTATTAGAACTTCCTTACCTGCGCGAGATAATGGTTTATGCTTCCAGGATTCAATTTTTTACCATACCCGGTCCTTGATATAAGCAAACATGGCTCTTTTCTTTCTTCCAACCTGCATAGGCATCCCAAGATATGTTCCATCATCTTCAATCTCCCTAACTCCCAATGCCGCACAAAGCTTTCCCCGCGTCTCAGCCTTCACACAAGAACTAAACGAAGCCGCCGACTTGCTCAAGTTGACAGCTTGACCTGAAGCCATTTCATAAGTCTGTAAGAGATCCTTAATAACTTGACATTCAATGATATCTGCTCTAAGAAACAAGTAAGCGTCATCTGCAAAGAATAGGTGAGAGACAATAGGAGCTCCTTGAGCTAACTTACATCCATGTAGTCTACCTTCCCGAACAGTCTTATCAATTAGAGCAGTAAACCCTTCCGCACACAAAATAAAAAGGTATGGAGACAATGGGTCACCTTGACGAATAACCCTCTTTGGTTCTACCGGCCCAATTAACTCGTCATTTACCAGAACATTGTGCTTCAATGTCTGAACACATAGCATAATAATAGCAATCCAATCCCCACAAAAACCCAAACTACGCAATCCAAATTAACTTTTTGTTTGCTTTACCATAAATTTTTTGATCGAAATGTTTTTTGTTAAATTATGAAAAAAATCACTTAAAATCACATAATTTGTATGTTTTATTTTTTTATTTCAATTAAGGGGATTTTGATAAAAAAAATCATATGATCCGAAAGATTGATGAAAAAATATATTGAACATTTTAAATATTTTTTAAAATAAATAAATAATTTAAAAAATATTTTAAATATTATATAATGATAAATGAATATATTTATGTTAATAATAATAATAATAACAATTAAAGAGTGGAAGTTTGGTAGTGAGAAGTCAAATCATGATCCCCATTTCATCTTCTCTCACGAAGAGTATACTGGCATGGCATCCTGTCATCCACGCGAACTAAATCATTTGAATAATTAAAGACTACGAGTCCAGTGCAAGTCATCGAAAGGGCATGAACTTTACCAATTATACCAATCAGTATCGATTTTAATGTTTCTTTTTAATTTGATCCTTTCATATCCCAAGTATAAAGCTTCTCAACAAAATTTGAATCATTTTGAGGTTATTTTCTATTTTTTTAGTTTTTTTTTTATATTTTTAATGTTCAAAAAAATAAACAAACATAATTTTTGATTTTAGAATTTTTTTCAACATATGTGTAAAATTTTAACTCAAAATATCAATTATTGAATTTTTTAGAGAAAAAAATGATAGGTGAAAATTATTAGATGGATACAATTTTGAAAAATTAAAAGTTCAAAAATCTCTGAAACTAAATTTAAAGTTTAAAAATTCAATTTTCAATGTTCTAAAGTTCAGGTGAAAATTGACCCGTGTAAATAGTTGTCTAACTTACTTTGTTTTTGATTTTGAAATTTGAAAATCTTTAATTTTTTTAAATTTTCATAAATAACTCTATTCAACAAACAAAAGAATAACATTCATATTCACATATATTTAAAAAGATATTATCATTTCTTTATCAAGATGTCTCTAATCTCCCATCTTCAATTTTTTTGGATACGACTTGAACCCAAATACTATGTGAGGCAAAATAGGATGTTTGCCCTCATCATAAAATTATTTATATGATTGTTATTTTTTGAAATAAATAACAAAAAATTAAAAAACAGGCTAAATTTTAAAATTTTAAAAACTCAAAGATCTCCACAATTAAATTTGAAGTCAAAAAAATTCAATTTAGAAGAGATCGGATTCCATTTAGCTTAATTAAGCAGCATGCAAACAAATTGGTGGTCTAAAATCAAAGGATCGGCCCTAGCATTCCACGTAAGTAGGATATTGCTTTCCTTATCAAAGCCCTCATTTATCACTTCCCAAACAGACAAAGCCCTTAATCAGCACAAGTTCTCGAACAGCCCAAATGGGCCCAACAACGGTGAAGTTTTTGCTATTTACTATCTATGCACAACTAAATAATCCACACCACCCTTTTCTTTTCTTTCATAGCGTTATACGAGAGAATCCTCCCTCGGTTCAAGCAAAAGCCTTAATGGTGGATGATGCCAAATAATTTTTACAGCTTAAAGTAGCGTAGTGCCATTGTTTCTTACCTTTTGCACTCAATTTTTATGGATGAAGCTACGAAATGAAGGCAGAACAAATAAATTTATTTCTAGTTCAAAAATATCAACTAACTATTAAATAAATAAAAAAATCATAACTCAATATTATCAATTTGAACGAAAATAATTCTAATTATTTAAATAAATAATTTTGTTTTAAAATTTTTATATATACAAAAAAAAATTCTTTGATTAGCTATGTTTATCACGTGTTTCTGATCGAATAATAAAAGATTAGCTTTAATTTTTAAAATTAGGACCTATTGAGAATCTTAAGAAAAAAAAGCTGACACGTGATTAAAAATAATAAAATAATAAACATTAACACTTTTACACGAGGATCATTTTTTTTTTTTGCCCTTTTCCCATGATTTTAAAGTACGTTTGATGTTAGTTCTTTCTTTTCGGAATTAAGTTTTTATATATTAGATTTCTAATATATTCATAATAAAAATTTTCTTGAAATTTGATTTAAAACAAATGATAACTTTAAGCACAAATTCATTCACGATTTTTTTCGTCTAAAATATTAAGATTATAATCGAGAAACATTATGTTTTTGGAAGAGACAAGTAATCACTCCATTTTCTATAATAAGCCTAAGCAATCTGTTTGAATCCTTAAAATCAAAATTAATCATTCGATTTGTTTTTAATATTTAAAAGCTGACACAGAGACATTATTGTGGCTGGAAGTCAAAAAAAAAGCCCAACCCTAGATCTCCACGTAAGATGATGTTTTCTTATCCAAAGCCAACTTCACTTTGACAAAACCCTTTAACCGAAAAAGGCCGAAATAACTGTGAAGCTTGTACTCTATGTTAATGTGACCCTACCTTTCTATTTTCTTCCTTTCGTGTTGGCACCGTCGTTTCATTTCCCTCCAAAGAAAGAATCCATGGTCCCTGATGATTCTTCTCCTTTACTACTCGACTCACAAGCCTGTCAAATCTTTAGTCGTTAATAGTAAGATTTGCTTGCTGTTTTTGTTTTCTTGTGAGAGTTCTGGATAGCTTCTTGATTAGTAATTTAATGGCAAATAATTAGATAGATAGATAGAGAGCAAATATTGTGGCTTTGCCAAATGGGGTTTTCAGTTACCCTTCGCTGCTATCTGCCTGTCAAATCTTCTCACCGTTCCTCCAAGGTTTCTCTCTTTTTCTATTTGTATTTTAAGTATAAGCTTACTTTTTGTTTTTGTAAACGTTATTAGTTTGGTTTCCTGGCTTACTTCTTGTAGATTTTGAGTCCTAAATTATTGGAAATTTTTTGGGTTGTGTATTGATTCTTGTTTTCTTTAGCATTTCCTGACAAATGGAGAGATGGTTTTGTGCGTGCTAAATTTTGGTAGAGAGAATTCTATGAATGCGAAATTAGCTAAAACGTCTTGGTGCCTTCTGTAAATGAATCAAGAATTTGGGGACTTAAAGATAGTGAATTTGTAATTGGCTCTGGATGTCGAAGTATTCTTTTGTAGATATAAGGAGAATATTTGTGTAAGACGAGAAAAGAATTTAAGGAAAAGAAGGTGATCAGAGGATGCAACATCTTATTACGTGCTTCAATAAGGTTACATGGGGGAAATTGATATTAAATTCCTAGTACAGTAAACCTCCCTCGTCCTTTTGTCCTTTTTTTTTTTTTTAAGTGCTTTTGTGTTTAGCCTGCAGTAAATTTCGAATTTAGGCAATTCGTAAATATTTCTCAAAATTTCATGTTGGGTTCTAGCCAAATACTGGGAAAATTGGAAAAAGAAGTAATAACAGGAATGCCTATTTATCCTGCCCAGTTGTTGATTATCATTGATAATCCAACTCCTATACAGTATGTGATACGGTGAAATGTTTTGCTGCAGTTTCCATCGAGGTTCAACTTGAAGCAGAATAGACTGGCTTTCTTAACATCTGTGAACACAGAAAGCCTTTCACTGCAGATAGTCAAATCAGTCTCAAACAACATGAAGTCAAGCATCAATGAAAATGGGGCAACTGAACCTGCAAGGGTTCTTCTTGAGAGATTGTTTGCACAGACTCAGAAACTTGAAGAACAGATGAGTAGGGACTCTCGCCTTCCTGGGGATGTTCAACCAGTGGTTAATCTTGAAATTCTGGAATCTGATCTTCTTGCTCTTCTGAATGCCTTGAAGAAGAAGGAAGAAGAACTTCAACATGCAGAAAGAAATGTTTTCTTGGAAGACAGCAGACTAAATCGGGCAAAGGAGGAGTTGGAACAACGGGAAAATGAAATTACAGCTGCATTTTCTAAGCATGAAAAACTTGAAGGGGATCTAAAGCAGGCAAATCTTAATTTAGCTTCTCAAGCTAGGGAGATTGAAGTTATAAAGCTTCAACTCAAGGAGAGAGACCAGGATATTGCTTCTGCACGTTCCGCACTTTCTCTCAAAGAAGATGAAATGGATAAAATGAAGACTGAATTGCTGAAAAAAGTGAGGAAGTTGCCAGGATTGTCTCTGAACTGAAATACAAGGCTCAACTGCTGAACCAAGCCAGTGAGGTTGTGGAGAGACAAGAAATTGAACTTCAGGGACTCCAAATGCTTATTCGAGAGAAAGAAGAAGAACTAGAAGTTACTACAAATCTGAGAAAATTTGAGGAAGAGAAGTTGGAAGTTGTGGAAGCCAATTTGGAGGATCGTACAAGGGAATGGTTGCTAATGCGGGACGAACTGCACAAATTGGCGAAGGAAGTATCTAAACAAGTTGGAGAAACTGATGAGGCTTTAGAGGATTTTAGAAGAGTGAATAAGCTTCTTGCAGAAGTGAGAACTGAACTGAATTCTTCTCAAAAATCCCTAACATTTTCTAGAAAGCAAATGGAAGAACAAGAGCAGCTATTAAAAAGGCAACTAGCAGAACTTGAAGAACAGAGGAAAAGTGTAATGTCTTACATGACTAGTTTGAAAGATGCCAAAATAGAAGTGGAGAGTGAGAGAGTAAAACTCAGGGCTGCAGAGGCTCGAAATAAGGAGCTTGAACGAGACTTATCCATGGAGAAGGAGCTCATAGAAGAGTTACAGAAGGAGTTAGAGAAGGAGAAATCTTCTCTGGAGCAGGCAATCAAAAAGACTTCTTTGTTACAGCAGGAACTGCATCAGAAAAATTCTGAATTTGGAGAAATGCAGCATCTTCTTCAAGCTAAAGAATCAGATTTGGTGGAAGCTAAACTAGATATCCAGAATTTAAAATCCGAGCAGGCTTCTCTTCAGCTTGTCCTGGAGGATAAAGATTTGCAACTCTTTGACGCGAGGAAGAATTTGGATGAAGTAACTCAGGAGGTCGCAGAGCTAAGGATGCTCATGAGCAGTAAAGAAGAAGGACTTGTCCAAGCCACCACCATGCTAAAGGAGAAAGAGGAGCATGTTCAGATTATGCAAGATGAATTGAATGATACAAGGGTGAAAGCTTCTGAAGCAGAATCTGTAGTGGAAAAGATCGTAGAGCTTACTAATGAATTGGTTATCTCCATTAAAGATCAGAATGAACAAAGGCAATCCAACAATATGGTCTTGGAATTCATTCAACAACCATTGGATGAGCCAATTGATGACTTGAGGTTGCAGAAGAAGCAAATTGAAACTGAACTCAAGTTTAGCAGAGAAAGCTTAAGAGTGAAAGAAATGGAAGTTTTGGCTACACAGAGAGCTCTCACAATCAAAGATGAGGAGCTTAAAACAGTTCTGGAGAGATTGGATACAAAAGAAGAAGAACTTAAAAAATTGAAGGAAGATGCAGTTGAAGATGCTAATGGTCTGAGGAAGCTTTATTCTTTGGCACAAGAAAGAATCGGCGAGAGAAGTGTTGGAGATTTGGCTATTGAGAAACTGAAACTCGAGGCTGCTCAACTTGAAGTTGAAGCTGTCACCAGCGCTCTGCAAAATCTCGCAGAAATGAGTCGAGAACTTCTAAATAAAACAAGCTTGAGCATTGAGGCTGATGCTGACAGTAGTATTTCCATGGAAAACGGCTCTGGTCACAGCCTTGCTCTGTTAGAGAACAACGAATATTTCAAGGAGGTTAAAACAGAAGTTGTCCGGCTGTCATCGATGACTGAACAGCTATTGAAAGATGCTGGTATTACAGTTGGTGCAGACTGATAAATTTGTAAAGCTAAAAAATAGATTGTTTATAGGTATCTAACTTCCATAGTTGTTCTGCCAAAATTTGTTGTACGATGAGTTATACACTGAGAGCATGTTTCTGTAACACAGTTTTTGACCCGATTAATAAAGGATTGCCACTATAATTTGTTGCATATTGAACCTGGGCAACATGTCTTGGCTTGGTATCCAGCATCTACTGTACGATATAGTAGCTTGGCTTATGCAAGGTTTTCTGCTCGTCCCATCGATATTCTCCTAATTTGGGTTTTCTACGTTTCTAGTTCTTGTTTAAGTCCTATATATACTCCTTCAAGGAATCATGCAAGTCAAATGGAGAAAACATGGAACAAAACAAGAAACACTGTTGAAATGGGGTTGGCCTTCAGGACTCAGATACATCTTTCGAAATAATCAAAGTAACCGCCAGGAATCACAAGCACACACAGGTGCATCTTCTAGTATAAGCATTTCATAAGTTAAAAGCGAAAAGGAAATCGGTAAGTAAAAGCTGAAAAGCATATATATACTCCTTCGCATTACATTCATCAAGAGCCAGCTTGACTTCACTGAAAGTAAATAACCAGCAGCAGTAGTGTCAGTTCCAGCAACAACTTAGAAGAAAGACGTTAAAAAGGTTCTATACAGACTGTAGATTAGTTGAAATGAATATGTACAGGTTTTTTGGGAAGTTGAAAAAGCTCAACTACCGGGTAGCAGCAGGGCTAACACCAAGGATATTTTTCACAGAAGGTGGAAACCATGCTTGGTTGCTACCATTGGCGCTAGTCTGGCCATCCATATATTGGCCATCACTTTCCCCTGCACTACCCTGTCGCTTGTTCACTCTTGATCTCCCTATTTTCTTCCTGACGAAAAATCCAACCTTCATAGCTGTAAAGATACCCAATGCTATCACGAGAGGTCTCACAGCCCAATGAAAATCCTCAAGGTGTTGATATTTTTTGACAACCCCAGAACAAGTATTGAAAGAAACTACTTCCACTTCAGCTGGATCAGCCAAAAAACTGCTATTTTCATTTCCAATTGTCAATCTTCCTGGGAACTTGACAATGAGGCACCCATTGGGTAGGATCCACCAAATCTTCCCAGTAGCCCAGGCCCCTCCGGTTTTACGAGGCCATTCAAATCGAGGGCTAAGAACATTAGCTTTCAGCCTTACAAACTGACCAACAAAGTAAGATTCAGCCATTTGAAGCTCTGAAGAATTTCCTTTCCAGAGAGTTTCCACCCCTATATATCCGACAGCAACGCTTCCATCGCGATTTATAGAATGAAGAATGCCCACTGGTGAGTGCTTCTTGTCTTCTTCCTTCAGGTGTACCCAATCCCCAGCTGCAAGGCCAAAAGTGACTCGTTCCAAGGTTGAGACAGGAAGTCTTAATGGGTCATGGATGCCGTGAACTCTCACCAAAACAAAACCATCTCGATCTGGGTCACGTTCTAAACCCACCACTGTTCCTTCTGGGACATCCATATTTTCAGGCTTGCATGAGTTAGGTGGCCTCCTGGAACGCACCATGTCTCCCACTTGCAGATGATCCTTTGATAAAAACCACTCTGTGTAACCACTGCCACTGGATTTCTCTAGGATTGTTCTGCTGCCAAATCCTGTCCAGCCTCCATCGACAAGAACTGCATTCTGTGAGCTGCGATGCAATGAAAAACACGCAAGCACAAGGTGTGAACAAGAGAACTTCCGTTCCGGCAACCAAAATGACAAGCAAATACTCTTACTGATAACCGAAGGGGAAAAATAACAAGTCAAAGGAAATTACAGAAGGGGATTGTAAGATCAGACATAGTGATGCAATCTCCACCAGCACAATAGGTCAAATATCTATCAAGGTTGAGCAAGAACGGTAATAGGTGTGTGGAAATCATAGCATGTATAAAGTGAATAAATGAACAAAGGGGAGTCTAACCAAAACAAAAGGACTCTGCAAAAACATCTGTGCTCCTGCAAGCATAAATTGGTCTTTTAAACTTGATATCACTATGATGAGTTTGTACATGTATAAAATAGATAGCATGAGGGAGTGTGGGAGCTAGTGGGAGAGTAGCATCAGAAATTGTCCAATCCAAAGGTGCGAGAGTGAGAAATCACAGAATCCCACAGAATCTGTCTCCTGTTCATATCATAGTGATGGAAAATAATGAAACAACAGACAGTGCAAAAACAAAAGGTTGCTATCTTAATGCTATGCTATCTAAATTGTAGCAAGGGAAGCAGAATTTTCTGTACAAACATAAACTTGAATTTTTTTTTTTTTTTTTTGGAATAAAAGATAATTAAATAACATGTACTAAGATTCACATAAACACAGCTTAATGTCCAAGTGGCATGCATTATCCAAACAAGACATTCGTAAAGCTAAAATTTAAATTTATTCTGCAGCCTCAGTACTCATTTTATTGCATTCATCAGCATTTCTACGGCAACTGATATCAAGAAGAAAGTAATGAAAGACCTTATTTGCATTTTACAAAAGATAGCAACATATGCATGCCAACACAAAACAGGATTTACAAACAACATAATACCTACCTTTTGAATACACGTAATATGTCTGTCATCAGGGGCCGACTCCTGAAGTCATATTCAAAGCATCCAAAAAGAACATTTTCAACTGGAGGAGGGAGGCCCTCAGGAAGACGTAGTTTCTCTTGTTTCCTAACCACCGAGTCATAAATTTCTTCAACTGACTTCCCACACCAAGGTTGAACGCCAGTCAACATCTCCACAATGCTGCACGCAAATCCCCATGAATCTGTCTCAAAAGATATCGGACCTCTTATTTCTGGCTGCCATTGTTCCGGAGCCATATAGTTTGGGGTTCCAAGCCTCCGAGAAATATCTGAGCTTGGAAATGGAATTCCAAGTAGCAGGTAAGGAATACCAACATCTCCCAGAACTGCTTGATCATTTTCATTAAGAAGGAAGCTACAAGGTTTAAGGTTAAGAACTAGGGTTTCTTTTGCATGCAACTCTGCAATCCCCTGAGCCAACTCTATCCCATACCTGTGAACGTAAGAAAACACTGAGGATGGACTGCTATTTGCTAATTTAATAATTTAGATTTTAAGAAAAACAAAACAATCAATTCACCTCAAAACATCAGGTAATGAGAGCTTCCCTCCTTTAAGGCAAGCCATTTTGTCCCCAATTGATCCCTCATAAAACTTCATCACAATGCATATCTATAATGACAACAGGCATTAGTCCTTAATGATCTAATAATTAGCCAGAAATATAATCTCATCATAGTATATCACGCATGAAGGGATCACTCACCTTTCCATTTATAACTGAAATTCCATGTAGAAAACACACACTTTCTATGCCTCGACACTTTGAAAACAAATCGTCAAACTTATCAAACACAACCCTCATATGTTCCTCCTTAATAGGATGCAACATCTTGACAGCCACTTCATGATACTCATCGTAATCTTCAGTAGACTGATGATGAGTAGCCAACCAAACATCACCAAAAGGTCCCCTCCCAATTCTATGTCTAAGTTTCAATTTTGCAGGATCAATCCTAGGAGTTGACTGGTTTGAGGACGCCATCACAGTTCTAAGGTGATCAGGATCCTCATATAGCTCAAACTCGAAAGGAGTCACAGGTTGAGCAGGAACAACAACTTTGCTGGCCATTTTATCTTCTATAAAACAAAAAAAGAAAAAAAGAAAAAAAGAAACATTGGGTTAAATTCAAAAGGAAGCAACTTGACAAAAACCCATCAAATAAAATCATTGAATTGCAATAATATGTAGTCAAAACAATGGATTCTTTACTATTACTATTTATAAAACAAGTAAAATGCAACAAACAAATCATCAACAATCAACACAAGAAGACAGAAGATCACATATTATTTCTTAATTATGAAAAAAAGAACAAACAAACTTCATGCTCTTTATGTTTGCTAATGAATTGATCACTAGAAAAAACTGTTTTTTTTCTCAGAATCCGAACAGTTTCTTTTAGGACCCTCTTGATTTCCATTAAAGGAAAGGCAAAAAAGTTGTAACCTTTGAATATCCTGCTCTCAACCTTTTACTTTTTGCTTCACTTGAACAACAAAAGAACATAAGAACATCGAAACCCAGAATTCATATTTTCATTCTCCAATAAATTCTTGACAATTTTCGAAGCAACCAAGCAAAGTTTCTCTCTTTAACAAAAATACTCTCAAAATTTCGAAAAAAAAAAGAAAGAAAGAAGAGAAATACTTACTCTTGAAAAGCTGATTAAAGAGAGGCTTGACGAGAGAAAATATATATATAAAGAAGCTTAAAAAAGCCTCAGAAATTTCGACGAATTGATTAAGCTGAATTAGAAAAACGTAAACTTGTTAATAATATTAAAAAATATGTACGTGTTATTTAATAGAGAACAAGACAGAGAGAGTGAAGGTGAGAGAGGGAGAGAGAGAGCACCAAAGAAACAAAACAGTTGTTTGAAAATGGAAGCGAATTTGGACACCAACAAAGAGAGAAAGACAGTGGCTGTGTCTCTCTGTGTGTTTTTTATTTTTATTTATGTTTGGGGAAGATATCCTTATGGTGGGAGAAAATGCCTAGAAATGGCATCTGGTTTAAGTGGACCCTGGATTTTAACGTTTTCTTCTACTATGTTAACATGGCCATTTATCATCCATTAAGTAGTTAAAAGCTTCTAATAGCTATGATTTTATACTACTTTTTTTTTTTTTTTTCTAAATTGTCTTAATTAGAAAATGCCTAGAAATGGTATCTATGATTTTCAGTTACCTGATTTATAACAAATCCAATTTATGACACGTGTCTAAACCTAGAGAACACAAAAGAGGATGAGTAGAGAGGTAGGCAGTCATGGTAGAGAGAGAAAAAAGAAAGGAAAAAATAAAAAATAAAAAATAAAAATTTAAATATGTGTCGGTAAATTAGAATGAAAAACCATAAATATCAATAAATAAACTTAATTAATACCCTCATTAATCTTTGTATAATAGGTTAATTCTTTAATCTATTTTTATATTTTAATTTGATTTCTAATTTATCGTTTTAGTCAAAATTTTCAATCGTTTTTTAAAAATAAATCTATATATTAATAAAGATAGATCAATTATGCTAAATAATACAAGAATTTTATAAAATAATATATTATGTGTAAATTAAATATTTAATTTGATCGAAAATTTTAACTAAAAACATATATTAGAAATCAACTTTAAATATAAAAACATATTGTAAGTTTTTTTAAAAAATAAATTAAAAAATTGGTCTATTGTATATAAAACATCCGAGGGTATTAAGAAAAAATATTAAGACAAATAAAAACTAATACCGAATTAAGAGTAAAAAGAACTATAATATTTTTTAACCTCCATGAAATTGGTAGTGAAACAAGGCAGCTATGACCATCCTTAAACCAGTCCCAAAAAGGTGTCTTTTTCAACCAGAGGCCGTGAGTGTCCTTTTAGATGCGTGTAGACCGCCCTTAATTCGGAGGGACAATGAGCGGGTGGGGGCCTTTCCGCATTAAGTAAAGATCGATAAATCTCGTATCCGGTCCTTATATAATCGAATCGGATTTTATTCGTATCTGATTTAATCCAATCAAAATCATTTACCCAATGAAGAAAGGGATGAAATTGCCATCCCTGGTTTTGGTTCTATAAACTTTCTTTTTCGGAACAACGTAGTCATGAAGCACTCTGCTGCTCATAGAAGCAACAAGATCGCAACTGTGTTTTGTATTTGTTTTGACTCTTCCTTTAGCATCTTCTGCCACAACTTGAAGTTATTATGAAACCGAATTACGAATACTTCACTTACTTTTTCGTAATATGACTTGAAATTATTGTAGCAACCATTAACGAAAGACGTCATGTGCATATCCATTCCTTGGACTAGAATAATTGCAGTGGAAAACTTAAATCATTTAAAATATCAGTGAATTTCCTTTTCACATAGTGAACAGAACAAACTCTTGCGTCACAAGTTTGATTCTGTTCTCTGAATCAAAACACATAACAGGCAAAGTAACTTCAACAAGTCCAAGAAACCTAGCATTATGGCCATAGACATGTGCAAGTTGCGTCTAACCTTGTTTAAACCATCATAATACAACAAGCAATCCTTGTTATTCAAGGGAAATAACGAAACGTTAAATAATACTTTTTTTATGTAAAAAAAATTGTCTCATTTTCTTTTTATTTTTGTCTAAAATGTTTGTCTTGTCGAAATTTTTTATACTATTATTTTTAAAATACATTTATTTTGTGACTTAAAATTAAATTAAATAGATTTTCTAATTAAATAAAAATGAGTTTTAGGCATATTGAGATCTTGTATAATTTATTTATTTTTTTTATTGAAATCATATGTTTTTTCTCGTCAAATTTAAGAGTTCTAATCTTATGTCGTTATTGTTACATATCTTAACCAATGATAATTTACCATGTGTGTTTACGTGATAAGTTGTCAATGACAAGCTCTAGCCAATGACAGTTATTGACAACTTGCTATATCATCAATTCAATCATCTAATTTGAGCTCATCATGACACACGCTAAGTTGTTATTGACTAAAACTTGATATGTGTATTTACGTGATACATTATGGTATAAAATAATAATAATATAAGAATAAAACTTTTATATTTGATAAAAAAAAAATTAGAGTCACAAATTGTACGAGATCTCAAAATATGCAAAACCTAAATAAAAATAATTGTTTTTTAAAGATATTATTAAATTATGATATTATAATTAATAAATTCTTTAAACTATGTAAAAAGTATATGAAAATTATGAGAGAGAGGAGAGAGAGAGAGAGAGAGCTATTTTTTGGTCCACTTACATGCACCTCAATTATTGGCAAAAGCGAAGTTAATGAAGGAAGTTCTTACTTGTCAAACACAACCACCCTTGATTAGCTATGGTCATCGTGGCTAATTCGACATCTTTATTTAGTCACTGTAGCGGGAGTTCCAAATCCCTCTCACCCATCTTGAATAATTTTGCTATTTGCAGTTCTGAACCACACGTTTATGGATGCTTCCCAAAACCTGGGTGCAGCCACGCGGCCAGCCGGCTGACTGCTTCGATTGTTTGGTTTAGATGATGGTGACCCCTTTGGCTTTAAGTCCTGGACTTCACCGATGATTTGCAAATACCAGTCTTCAGGTTTAGCATATTCTCTCAAAGGGCACAAATGTTGTGCCTCGTTAAGAAGTGTAATCAATCGGATCCATTCATAGTTTAATTGGTTACTAATGAAATCCATTTAGGATCTAGAGTCCTTCTTGTTGGATGTCCTGACATGAGGTTTTAATAAATAGCATACTTGTTTCTGAGTTTGATGACAAATTTTATTATTATTTTATTGTAATTTGACAATTGTGTATTCATGCTATCAAATTATGTAATTTGAACTCTAAAATATTAAAAATTAGATAAATGTGATTCAAATTATTCAATCTTCATTATATATAATGATTAATTGAGCTAACCATTACTTGAGATGCGAAAACGATATCGATTTAATATTTCACTATTAATTATATATTATATTTAAAATATTTTTAACCCTTCCAATCTTGAACCTTTTTAACAAAACTTTTTTTCTTATATAATATTTTATAAATTATATAAAAAATATTTTATAAATATTTTTAACCCTCTAATTTTGAATTTTTTTTAAAAAAATTATAAAAGATTATTGTAAAAAAAAACATAATTAACAATACACAATTTCAGATCTTAAATTTTTTTTTTATAAATTAAAATAAGCATAATTAAGGTTTGACCCTCGTAATTATATATATATATTACAAATTTTTTATAATATTTTATTAAAAAAAGTTCAAAATTAGGATGGGTTAAAAATATTTTCAAAATATTTTTTTAAAAAACACACAATTAATAATAAAATATCAAAACAACATCGTTTTAACATTTCAAATAATAGTTAACTAAATTGACTATTATATATTAAAAAAATTAGATAATTTGAATCATATTTTTTCTATTTTTAATATCTTGAAATTCAAATTATTCGATTTAAAATTATCAAATCCCAAATTGTCAAAGCCGAGAGCAAAATTTATTACCTTAAATCCTTGTTCCTAAAGAATCATTACGAGACATTATTCCCAAAAAAAAAAAAAAAAAAACCCTGCTTTTGTCATGTGACAGCTACTGATCTACTTGTACTGACAAATGAAATTAAAGGCTTCTGGATCAAATGAAGAGAGGAGAATTCAATGACATGACTCGAAAAAGAGAGCCAATTGCATTGGATATGAACAGAGGCAAAATATATTGTTCAGGGGCATTATTAATCCATTTGAATGATGATGTATCTATTGCCATTACTTTCACAATACTAAATTATAAATTTACTCTTTTTTTGAAAGAAACAAAAATTGATTTTATGGCTAAAAATATTTTTTCTTTAACTTTTTAACCAAATTTTGAAATAGTTGAATAACTTAAAGAAAAAGTTTCCTATATAAAAAAAAATATATATATAATTTAGTATTTTAAGGGAGACAAACACGTCATCGATTAACAAAAATTTTTTTTAAAAATACTTCATTGATAATTTTTAAAAAATTAATATATTTAAACTAAAAAAATTAAAACTCATATACTCTGATTGAAAAAAAAAAAAAAATCTGTATTCTTATAAAGCAATCATCCCGTTATTCAATGGCACAGTGATTTTTTCCGAGCCTTTAGGCTGAAAGACTCCAGGGTCATTCATCCTCCAGTTCAGATCAAAGAAAACTGAATTGATTTCAAATCCCTTTTTTTTTTAATTAGTTATAAGAAAGGACAGTGGTCTGAAACTCTCACAAAAGATTTCTGCCGAAAGAAATTAATGCAGATATTATTCACAAATTCACCTTGTTCTTAAAAGTCCTGTGACATCTAACTAAAGATAAACATTTCCAAATTACCTTTTATGCTTACTTAAGTTTCACCATTGGTAATCAGCATATTGCCTGATGAACCTTGGTTTTAACGGTAGAATTAACACACCAGAAAACAAAATCACAAGCTCCATCTCATCATCATCTGTAGAAGCCAAGGCACCAAAACAGACTCAAAACAGCTGTATTCTTCCAAGTCTCATGAATTATGGTATTCCTATGATTCAAGTTCTGAAGATCTCTCTAATCCTAACCCCTGAAAACAACTTTATATTGCCAGTTTGATAAGCATTCCAGCCTTTCATGCAAGTTAGCCCAATTTCTCCTTGCTCCAATATGCCTCAACCGCGAACTAGTTGGGCTGGTTACACATCCAATATGCCTCAACCTTCTTCATTTAATTCTGCTATGGACTAAACTTAAAATTGTTGGGGTGTGCTAGATTTCTCTTTATCCGTACAACCCACATCATTCTTGGTTACCTCCCTCTAATCCCCAGCACAGCCCAGTTCTTACATATCCAAGTTCTCCTCACCTTCTATCTTAGCTCAAGTTTAGCAGTGGCATTCTGCATATTGTCAGATGAAACTTTGGGTTAACAGTGGCAATAGGGCACATCAATAAATCACAGGCACCGCTTTAGACTCGAAGGCTAAGTGACCAAAACAGGATGGTCAAAAGAGGCTACAATACACTTGTATTCTTTTGTGAATGATGGCACACCTATGCCTTCATTGTCAAAGATCTCTCTAAGCTCTAATCCTGATCTCTGAAACACAACTTTGTACTGCCAGCTTGCAACAAATTTCCAGTTATAAAGCAATTTAACCCAGTTGCCAAATTTTCATTAAAACATGGTACAAAACAAAACCTAAGAAGCAAAGTATTAAAGGATTCAATGAAGGTTCTGTAAGTCAACCCAATTTTCATTGTCCAACCATGCCTCAACCTTAAGTTAATTGGCTCGGTTGGAAGAGCCTACATTCTTCATTAATACTGTTTCCAACTAAAGTCAATTGCTGCAATGCTAGATCTTTCTGCATTACTCGAACCCATATTAGTCTTTATTTACTTCTCCCTTCATATCTTCAAATACAACCTAATTCCTACAGACCGAAGTTCTAATTGCCTTCTATTTTTGCTCAAGCTTAGCAA
Organism: Dovyalis caffra; assembly: GCA_963924115.1. Lineage (NCBI taxonomy): Eukaryota > Viridiplantae > Streptophyta > Magnoliopsida > Malpighiales > Salicaceae > Dovyalis > Dovyalis caffra. Next base: position 15,605,255 of record CAWUPB010001194.1, on the reverse strand, counting down.
TGGCAGTTCACATATTGATAGATGACTCTTTGGGTTTAATAATTGAAATAAGGCACAGCAGAAAACCGCGAGCATCAGTTTTAGAAGCAAGCTGACCAAAACAATATGATCGCTAGACGAGAAAAGAGCTCCTAACTCTTGCATCCTTTTATGGATGATGGCACACCTACGCTTTTAGAGTAAAAGGTCTCTCTAAACTCTATCCTGATCTCTGAAACACAACTTTATACTAATACTTCGCAAAGCAAACTTAACCCACTTTTCCCATAAAACAAGGAGGGAAAAGAGCAACAGGAAGGGAGGGGGAAAAGAAGTTTTACAATTCACTCCTTTCATTGGATACCAACAGTGTAATTCAGAAAATATAGACATCAATAATTGGAATTCATTTCCAATTTGACAAAATATAAGCACATACTAAACCACAAAGACAATAACTTTATTGAACAGGAAGCACCTTCTTAACAATGTCATCACTAAGAGCAGCAATTTGTGAATCAAGTGCTTTGATGGTCTCCTCTTTCTGACTCTCTAATTTAGCCAATGCTTCTTGCAACTCAACCTCAATTTTTTTCCTTCCTTCAGCCAACTTCTGCTCCACTTCACCCTGTGTTTCCTTCTTCATTTTATTCAATGCAGCCGATATCTCAGCCCTTGCTGCTCTCATAACAGCAGCGGCCTGTTCCTCAAGTTGCTTAACTTCTTCTGATGTATCTTTAACACTGCCCAGCTTCTCCTTTATAGCTGCATCTCTCTCATCCATGAATTTACCAAGTGGGGTGAACCAGACTTTGTCCAAAGCAACCATGAGGAACAAGAACTCAAACATGATGATAGGAAGTGTTAAATTGAAGTCAAAGAGTGCAGCTTTTTCTATTTCTTCGGCCAAAGAAGGTGGAGTGAAGGTTAAAGAAGTGGCTGCAATGAGAGAGAGTGATTTGAGGGTGGAGGTGGAGAGAGATAGGAGTTGGGGCTTGGTGATTTTGAGGAGTTTAGGGAAGGAAAGTTGTGGGATTTGGAGTTTGGGTTTAGTGTTGGTGGGGAGGGAAGAGGAGGAGAGGGTGATGAGAGGTTTGGAAGAGGCCATGATCATGTTGGCCATGGCTGATGACTGAAGATTCAAACTTTCCAGTTGTGGTGCTCTTTGGATTGTGAGGTGATGACTGATGATGGTGGAATTGTTAGATTTTGTGTGGAAATGGAGAGGGGATTTTTGGAAGGGGGTTATCTCTTTCTTTGCCACACAAATTGATGAGGTTTGTAATGGGCAAGAGGAAGGAGTGGAGAGGAGACGAATTGCATTGCACGTGCGATTTGTGTGTTCTTGACCCTGACCCATATTAATCCGACCCGCCCGTACAGTGCCCTTGTTCCTTTGGTAACCGTGTCAAAACATCCGCGGTAAAATTTTGTTGGATATCCGTTATCCAGATTGGTTGATCCGATGTATCAATATCCGGTCAACCCAGATTTAATTCCAAAATAAGCTAGCTTCATTGGCGAATTATGTATCATCTGAAATACCGTAGGAAGTTAGAAACTGTTTCAGCGATGATCTGTTCTCAAAGACTTAACCACGGCCTTGCCTTGCGTTGCCCTGCCTCAACCCAATAAAAGCGTTTCCGTTTTCTTTCTGTGCCCCCAGAGATTCACTAGAGCATTTTTATTTTAGACTTCGAGGATGTGGGCCTTCAATAGTCTTAAAGTAACAGTCTAATCGTCACTTTTCTTTTCCTTCCAAATATTCAATTAATTAATCACAGTAAAAAAGTTTCCTCCTAATTGATCATGACTTTGACTGGGTTGCCATTCTATTAGAGCAGTTACATTTGCTAATCAGTCACAAATTCTGCTCCTGGCAAAAAGCAGACAACCATTATCAAAAACTGTATGTAGTGCAGGTCCAAAATGTAACAACCTACAATTTACAGGGGCAAAATTTGAACTTTAAACTCAATCAAGCTGGGAAATGAGAGAACGTATAGTGAAAAGAACACCATCTTGAATCTTAAACGCATTCAATGCAGAAGATTTGGAAAAAGAAAAGAGAGAATGGTGCTATCAGAGTATGCCACTACATGTTCTCAGTGCATCTGTTTGTCCACTGTCCATTGGGCATTGGATTATCATGGCTATTGGACCAAATCAAAACCATTGAATGTGTTGAATAATTCAGATTTGTAAACAACATTTTTACAAAAACATGGTTTCTGCAGCAGGTTAAGAGACTAGGAACAGCTTACATTAAAGGCTATCACTGCATGTCTCTGTAAAGCTCAAGGTAAAGTTTCACTAACAGAAGAAAGAGGCAGCATTTGCAATGCATTTCAACCGATCGTTAATCCTCTGTATGTTTACCTTTCCGGGAATAACTATTATTACCATAGAACTGCAGGATCCATCTAAAACTGCCCAGGAAACCACAGGCTGATCTAGATGGAGAAGTCTTCCAACCAATTGTCTTTTCCATGGTTGACAGCCTGGAGTACATGTACCACCGTCTGAAGAAACAACAAAATCGGGCTTCGTCTTGTGTAAGAATGTCGTCGTCGTTATCATGACAATCATCTTCCTTGTAATTCTGTTGTTTCTCTTCATACCTATTTGATGGAGATAGTGAGCTGCGATTGCACATTCCCAACAATACCATTTATGGTTCCGATAGATGAATTGATAAACAAAGACAGAGAATTACACTTTTTTAAAGCAACCCTTTTCAGATGCAGGGACTGAAACCTTTTAATAGATATTTACAAGTTACGAGTGGTAACTAACATCGTGGTTGCAACTACAATAATGTTCAGTTTACAGGCTATAAAAGGATCCAAAACTCTTCTCGTCCATTTCACATGGATAGCTGTTTTAAGACTTCTTTTCAACACCATTTCCATGACTTAAATTCGAGCTCATTAAGTCATACATGACAAAGGAAATTTATCAAATTATGCTTACCAAAGCATCTCAGAAACTGAGTTGCCATATCTTAAGTACACTCCAGTTACTGCGGACTAATTTGTTTTTAGTTTCAAGGTAGTCCAAAACAGGTGTCAATTTCAAAAATAGGTAAAACAATTATGTTGACCTAAAGCATCTCAGAATTGAATTCCCATATCTCAAGTACATTCCACTTTCTGCGGAGCCTTTTTTTTTCTTTTAGTTTCATGATAGCTTAAAATATGCGACCATTTAAGCAAATGTAAAATGGAAAGACTAGTTCAACATGGCTTAGGCGATGCCAACCTTGTCTATGTTGGCAAGCAAGCATGTTTATCTGTTACTAAAAGCTAGGAAGCTAACTGAAACAAAAGACCTGACACAATGATAATATCTTCTAAAGGAAATCAAAGAAAGAGAAAAGGTCCAGTGCATATTCTTACATCTTCGGTGATTCTGACGCAGCAATCTGTTTCACTGAACGCTTCTTTATCAAGCTGTAGTTGCCTGAGACATGCCGGATAAATTGAAGCTGCAAACTCCAAACAAGGAACTATAAGCTTTATGTAATTCCGACATCAACTCTTTGCAATGATCCGTAGACTAGCACTGAGATTGGAAACTAATAGCATTGGTCAACAAACGACTTCAGAGATACCAACATCATTTACTGAACTTGATTCGTCCAGAATTCATAAATATCAGTAAGAGGTTTAGTATACAATCAAAACAAAACTAAATCCTGACAGTACCAAGATCAGATACTCCAGAACCTTGTCATTCTCATCTCAGTTTTAATAGAACAGAATCCCCAAAATCCATAACATCTAAACCTCTTTATATATGCATCATCATAGATGCACCAAACCCACCAATGCAGCTGTTTTCATCTAAAATGCAGCTATCATCCATCCAACAAACAATTTAAAAAAAAAGTGCAGCAGCATAGTTAATGACCAAAAATATCTTCTATATCCACAAAAGAAAAACGTGTCCACAACCTGATCACCATCCTTGATGCCATAATTTTTTATGTAATCCGTCTCCATGAGTAGCTTCTGACCATCATAACACAAGCAAAAATGTCCCCACACATGCGGCCTACACAAAACCAAAATTCACACAACAAAACATCAAACGTAAACCTTACATTCTCTTCCATATCTAGCTAACCGACACAAGCTAAAACAGAAAAAATTCACAATTTACTTCTTCCCTTACTAATTATCTCAACGAACACAACACAAAATTCGAAGCATTAATAAACACGAATTCTTTTGGATTTTTTTTTGTTAATTTAATTTACCATGAGATCTTTCCCGGTCCTTCCTGCGGCATGTAACTAAACACGGCCTCAACCGCTTGCCTTAGTTCTCCAACTGTAGCTGACTTCATCGCTTCAATATCTACAAAACACACAAAATTAGAGAAAAAAACTAACACCGATTTCTTAATTCTTCTCATTTCCCTGCATTTTCTCAGGAACCAAACAAAAAAAAAAACTAAATAATAATAATAATAAGAAGAAGAAGAAGAAGAAGAAGAAAGAAAAACAAGTACTGACCGAAGGAGGTGCCGTCTAACTTGAGAACGGAGAGTTTGAGAGGTTCTTCGGGGAGTTTATTATAAGAATGAAAGAGAGTGTTGGTGATGTTGCTAAAACTAGAGCGTCGGCCATCAAAAGTCATTAACGAGGGTAATGAAGCAAACCGGCGGTGACGGTGTCGACTAGAAGATGGCGAAGAAAGAGAAGTTGTAGGTGAATAAGAAACGTCGTCGTGAATGTCGATTCTGAAATCAGCCAGCTGAATCATGGAGCTCTCCTTTTCATCCTCCATTTATTTATTGCTTTTGAGAAGATTCTTAGGTGAAAGAAGCACGCATTGTGAGTGAAAATGTGGAGAGTTAGGGTTACGCTTGGGTAGATTTTGTCGGGGGAGATTCTAGAGAAAGGTGGAGAGGGAATCTGGAATTGCTTGTTTTAGGAGGGGAGGAGAGGAGGTCAAGCGTGACGGTTGGGTTTTTTGAAGGTGACGGTTTTGTGCACCAGCTCAGCTCATGCAGCAACAAATGGAGATTATTATTATTTTTAAAAAAATATTAATTAACTTGATAATTTCGAAATTAAAGAAAATCTTCATGCAAACACCAATGAGGTTTTGTCTCTTTGTCCTTTGCTACAGAAAGAATTATTATAAAAATAATTTTTAAATTGGAAAATTTTGGTTTTGATGATGTTTGGAGTGTCAAAGAATGGAAGAGATAAATATCAATAGACAAAGAGAAAAAAATAATTAAATTATTTTATTAGTAATGAAAATCAAGAATTATTTAGAATATATTTTGAGACAAAAAAAAAAAAAAAGAGGAGGATATAAAAAAAAGAGAGAGTAATATTTGGGGGGTAAAATTTCCCTTCCAAAAAGAGCAATGAGGTTGTAATAATTCAATTTTTTTTTTTAATCCTGCATTAACCTCGTGAAATAAATAAAGAAGTCCTCTTTACGCGCAATGAACCCTCTGATGGTTATGTTAGTATTGGAGCGAGTGGATAAGTGGTAGTTATTAAGGAGCTGTAGAGAACAATGTTGTGAAGAAGATGAAAAGCCTTGTACCTTGGGTTCGAAGCTATATTTGTAGTATGAGTAGTTTTTTTTCCCAAATTGGGAACATAAACTCTTGGGATTTTTTTTTTTTTTGATATAAATCTTGAGTTAGTAGTTGTAGAAGTTTTTTTATTGGTTTTTTTTTTTTTTGAATCTTTAATATGTCTCTCTACTTTTTTGGTTTTAAATCCATCCCCTATGTTTGGTTTTTTATTGATCTTATCCTTCTGTTAACTTTGGTGTTAGCCCTTCTTTTTTTTTTTTTCTTTTTTTTCATGTCTTATTTTCTTCTATCTAATTTATTTTTAGACTTAATCTTGTTTTTTTACCGAATTTAAATAAATAAATTTTAAAAAATAAAAAAAGATAAATATATATCTAGTCATCCTCGATACTTTTCTTTTATAGTGAAGTTAAAAATATTCTTTTATCAAAAATATCATTTATGAGTTTAAATTATTTCTATGATAGAAATGAAGTTTTGAGTATAAAATGAAATGTTTATAGTATTCTTTTTTAAATACGAAGAGAATTTTAGTTAAATTTTAAACTTTTACATAGTAATTATAATTTTATAATACATTAAAAGAGCATATTATAATTTACTTATTTTGATTTTATAAATTTTTTAATTGCTGAATTTATTAAGTATTGAATTTTAAGTGCTGAATTTGTTACGTACTCGAATATGTTTCGACAAGTTCGTTTGATATTTACCGAAAATTAAGTATCGAATATAATAAACTTATTAGAAGATGATAGAATATATATGATATTTTTTAAGATTTTAGTTTGAACATATGTATATGATTATATTACTCTTATTATTTAAATTTTATTTTTTCAATTATTTTTTTCTTACTAAAATTCTCATCAAATTAATTTTTGATATCATTTTATTTGTTAATAAATTTGATTTTTTAATATATGAATTTTAGAATAAAATTTTATAACGTCGATGTTTTATTTTTTAAAAATATATTATTATAATTTATAAATTCGATATATATATATATACAGAGAGAGAGAGAGAGAATGTTTTAGATAGTTTGACTTAATTAGATAAGTTAAAAATTTTAACTTTTATGATTAAGTAGATTTTAACCGAACTCGAAAGTTTTAATATGAGATCATTTAAGTTATCAAACAAGATTTTTATATTAAGTAGTACAACTTAATTTTTTAAGCTACTTAATTAGGTTATCAAACACCGACTCTCTTTCCTTAAAAAATACTATAAATATTTTATTTTATACTTAAAATTTGCTTAGTATTATAGAGATAAATTTAAATTATATTTATTAAAAATATTTTGGTTAAAAAATATTTTTATCTTCACTTCTTTTTTTTTCTTTTTTTAATCTTGAAGAACTTTTTTTTTAATATTTTGACCAATTCAAAGTAAAAAATAAGATTGCTTCCTCATAAAACTAGAGATTGCACTACCTTTTTAGTCTTCATATAAAAAATTAGCTAATGTAAATAACGGAATTCTCTAATATAAGGCATTCTCAGAAGTCTGAAGTTAAGGTCCATTACAAATCGCAATCATATACACTGACTTCCACAGGTTGAAGTCATTAGAACATGCAAGTCTTTTACAAGGAAAAATGGCTGGTTAGGATAGTCTCATATGCATATTTGATGTCATCGGAGGGACAAAAAAGAAAAAAGAACCAAAAAAAAAAAAAAACTCTAAAAATTCTACACTCAGTTATCCTAACAATCAATGCCTCCTAAATAATATCAGCCGGATTGGTATTTTGGGTGGTCAAAAGACGAATTCGACGTAAAATCATGTCAGGAGCTGGTGGTTCCCATAATATGCATATATAGTGAATCCTTGACCTTCTACCTAACAAAAACCTCCTCGACATGATTAAATCTCTTCCAAAACCTATAACAGGCGGGAGCATCCTGTGAAGTGGAAGTTCTCTATAGTTTGTGCAGTTACCTCCCTGTGAGCTTATAGTAGGCATACAAACCAGAGCCAACAAAACCAAGACACTGCCCAATGACATTGAACTGCAAGGAAGCAAAGTAATATTCAATCAGAGTGTGGAATCACAGGTGCAGAGGAGATAGTAATAGTACATGTAGAGAATAGTCATAAGAAGATGTTAACTCACAATATCAAAAGGAAGCCCACCAAAAATAGTCCAGCCAAGTGCGATGGTAAACAGATCCTACAACAATATAATAACCAAGAGATCTGTTAAAACTACACATGATGGATGTGGCAACGATGGAATATTCAGTATAGCCATAGATCACTATATGTCTTGCATCAACTCAGGAATTTTACCAATGACCAAATGAAGATAATCTAGTTTTCGTTCGTCCTCCAGAATTGCAACTTCTTTAACTCACCATGACAAAATTATTGCCATTTCAAAGCAATTTAAAGCTACATGGGAAAATTTGCAATCACAGACAATACTTGAAAATTTCCAACTTCCTAAGAAATTCATGCAAAATCTGCAATGATGTTAACAATGGCTGAAAAAACCTTCTTTTTTGCACATTTATCATGCACGAATATAAGTGGCAACGGACGGTTTTTCAAAACTCGAAAATGTTCCAAACGTGGCCAAATTTCCAACTCCCGCCAAGATTAAAAACTTGTTTTGTTCATTTATTTACTTCCATATTGGTTTCACACAGCATCTGCAATGATCCTGAGAGAGGTCAATTAACCCCTTTCTCTTTTTCACTGCACTACAAACAGGTACGGCGCTACAATCTCTCTCACTCTCTATCCCCCCCCCCCCCACTCACACACACACACACACACAAGCATCAATTATAAGTTTATGATAACTGTATTGGGTAACTCCAGGACGCTAGGAGCCTAGCACCATTGGCTTCGTCCTTATTCGATATGATCCTAAAATCCATAGTTAAAGCAGCAAGGTATTCAGAGTTCAAACTTGATAAAGACAGACAATACCAAAAGAAGTCTGTTGATCAGAAAACTTGTTATAATTTATGTAGTTCGTTTCAGATTTAAGAGTGCCGTGTCTCTGTTACCAGGGACTGACAAAGATGGCTCAGACACGCACTAGAATATCATTCCCAAGAAAGGTCCGACCCTTATCATCATCAAGTTGACCAATTCCATGCATAGCAGTAGCAAGACATAAAGAGTGATTAGTTAACTAACCTTCAGGTTACCACAAATTGTTTGTGTGAGTGCTGAATTGAGAGTTGTGTTCAGGAAGATACTGTAATTCAAGAAGAAAGCCAGGGTACATGAAAGAAGCAATACAGCCTGCTCAAGAGAAAAACATAGTTATCACCACTTTTATCAAAATCCTCTACAAATAAGTGCACTAAAACAAGAAAGGAACAGAATTAAAACAGCTTTTTGCTTCAAATGATTCATGTTGGCAGAAAGACAAGATCCAATAGTGCTTGCAACACCATCACCATACTTTGATCAGCTTCTTCAAGAGGGAGAACTTTAAACTTCATTAACACCCAAATAAAATGTAACTGAATTGCAGTGGGTTGTCAGAAAATTCCGACCAATGCTAAAAAGAAATCCGAAACCAGGCACATGCAAAGACCTGCATGACCATTGGTTCCTAAAAATGTAGATTTTTTCCACTTAATTCCTACCTAATTCAGTATAGCTTTGTACAGAAACATATGAAGCCAATTCCTATTTGTGCAGAGAATTAGGTGTCATAACAGAAGGGCAGATACACTAAGAGTACATTTAAAACATACAAAATGCCAGTGGATGCTTGGTTAAAATAAGGGAAAAGAAGGGACTTTAAGAATTACCAAGAAACCCGGGGAAAGCAGATAAGGGAAATTCACGGTCATCCACAAATCACCACGAATAAATGTCCAAAACAACAAAATTGGTCCACATATAATTCCTGTAGTAGGAAAAGCAACACAATGTACCATTTCAGGTAAAGGACAGAAAAATTCAGAGCAAATAAAAATAAATTCAATGTTTAGGGAACATTAGAATGGTCAACAGATAACGAATTAATTTAAATATCTTCACTTACCATTGCACCACATAAGACCAAAGCTATTAAGGCCACTGGATTTCCCTGAGGAAAAGAACATGTTAGCAACTATACAAAGAGAGATGTCAAGCTAATGAAGAGGAATTCCAAAAAGAAAAACAAGAGTGAGTATTACCAATACGGCTTATGGTTGCCAGATATATAGCTGTTGTAAAATTAGCTGTGAAGACAACAGCATAGCCATAGAAGTCAAATGACAAGTCCCGTGCTCCAGCAATAAATGCACCAAGAACTATCAACCCAACACTGATAAAATCCTTAACCTTTTCAGTTAAATGAAGCAATAAAAAATTACAATGCAAGAGTAGCTATTTCCAGTAGCAAAATCTACATTGAAGTTTCTAGAGGATATCAAATTAGATATTTTGATGCAGAAATAGGATTATCAAAATGAAAGAAGGAATCAAACTGAAAAAGAAAAAAAGCCAGTTTGAAGCTAACAAGCATGACTTCTTAGAGAATGATATTTTCGAGAATTCCAATTTCATGTCACACAGAGGTGTCAATGGTTTCTATTCCTTCAAGCTCTTCTTTGTCTTTTCTTTTGAACAAAGTACACATATTAATAAAGCTGAAGCAAATCCAGAGAGGCTTTGTAGGTGTAACGCAACCTTAAAGGAGACATCAGCTTAAATCTTTGGACAAAGGTATAGTAGTGGATGCAGAATTTTTACCATTTAAATCGACCACAAATACTATTTGCTAGAATAGCTACCAATAAAGGAGCAATTTACCTTCCAAAAATTGGAGGTGCATATCTCTGCCCTGCCAGAATGTACTCCACAATCATTGTAAATACCACTGTTGTCCGCCTTAAGGTGGTATACATGGGAACATTTACCCCACGGACAGACTCCATTGTAATTAGCTTTCAAGGGGAAACAGCAGATGGGTAGAAATTAATTACAAGTGAAAATTCAATGAGGTAGAAAGCCTATTCGCGATTACGCACTAACATACCATGTAAAGCAAATAAGTAAATGCAAGAGGTAGGGTGCGAATCAATGTCTCCAGTGGTACAAAAGTAGCATTGACATCAGAAGTAGTTAAAGATCCACCATCAGTGAAAGAGATAACCCTCCAGCGTCTCAATACATACAAAAAAGAGCACGAACATATCATCTGCGAGTAATCAAAACAAGAGTAAGAAATGTGACTATAATATTGCCAAGACAGACATCAACAATGATGGAATTTCCGAAGTAGGAAAGGTAAAAAACACATTAAAATGGTGAATAATAAAATGCAACATATTAGCTCAGGAAGGTCTACCTGAAATAATGTTATGACATTTGCACTTGGGAAGCTATAAGAAGAAAGAGCTGCTTTATTGAACAATATCAAGAGCACTGCAAAACGTACAACAGAAACCATAAGTAGCTGAATGTAATATACAACAGAAAAAATCATAAATGGCTGTCTATTAGGCTATCATCCTGCTATTTCATCGATTTCAGTTCTTTTTTTATCCTTTTCAGTTGATTCATTTCCCTACAAATTCAAAAAAAAAAAAAAAAAAATTTCCTCTTTCCCCTCATTCATACGCTTTTCGGGGTGGAATACAAAAATAAAAAATAATAAATGAAGTCAAGATATTCGACGAGTTTCACATTATTACTTCATTTAAAATCTCAAAAACAACTCAAACATAATAAGCCATCCAAATTCAGGAATTACATTGACGAATAACACACAATCCGGTGAAATATCTGGTCTAATCACTCTAAACCTCAAATTAACACAGTTAACCAGAGTCTTAATCACCAAATCCACAATTCACAAAATCTAATAACACAATCCTCTCTATAACAGAAAAAAAAAAATTAACAAAAATTCAGCTTTGAATATCAATTACGAAATCCCTTTCCCTATAAAGAAAACGACACACAATAATAGTATTCAACATTTAAAAATTTCAGACCAAATCAAATAATAGAAATAGAAAAAAAAAGGATCACAGTAAGTTGTTCGAGAATTGATTTATACCAGCACAAGACATGTAAGAGATAGCAGCATAAGCCCCTCTCTTAGTCATTGAAGATCCTCTGAAGACCTTCTCATCTCCTTTAATTAATTTCTCTCTCTCCATTTGCCTCTCTTCGCTGATAGGGGATACGGAGACTGGTAGGATTGGATTGGACAAGGAACTTGACGCCATTTGAGGCATCAATTAGAGACCGGTTTGCAGTGAAATGGTGATCAATCAGGATTTACGGTCAGCTCGACCGGGTGAGTAAGTCGTCGACTCGAACTCGGATAGAACCGCGCGATACGCTAGAGCCGAGGCAACCTTTCGGCGTTGACGAAGGTGTTTGCTTGCGCCTTCCCATAATGTTTAAAACGTTGGGGTTTCCTTGACTTGGACTTTTCAAATTTTTACATATTTTATTTTATTATTATTATTATTATTATTATTTAATGGGTTTCCCTACAGAGTGCCTATATACGTATAACGTTTATTATAGATTAATTGCATAATTACTATTACTAACACTTTAAAACAAAAAGCACTTTTACTGTTCCTTTTTTTGTTCAATAAACAATATTTTCTGCTTTTTTTTTCGGGGTTGAACTCAGCAGCCAAGGCTTGCCCGGCCTTGTTTTTTTTTTTTTCCTTCAAATATATATTTTAAAATATTCCAAAACATAAGCCATTTCCACTATGCAATCACAGTTCCTTTCCCTCTCTAATGAACAGTGTTTCTTTTTCTGTTGCTCTTTTTTTTCCTTAGGGTTGCTTAGACAAGCTTTTAGAGAATTTTCTTTTCATCCCTGTTTTGTAATATTTTTTTATTTTGATCATTAAAAATTTATTATATTTATTTTTTTCCAATAATAAATATTAAAATTTTATTATATACGATTTTTATCCTTATAATAAATATTTTTTCTTGATTTTTAGTAAAAATTTATGTTTTTTTAATTTTATCTTGTGATATGTTTTTATTTTAGTCATTAAATTTTTATTATGTTTGATTTTTATCCTTACTATACCGACACTAAATAAAGTTTACTATCCTAAACCTTTTTTATACTATTCACTCCTTTTTTTCTTTTTTCTTTTTTACCCTCACAATATACTATTCACTCTTAGGTGTTTTTTTTTCTTTTTAAATTTTCACTCTTAGTTTTTTTCTTAGGTCTTTTTTGTAATTTTCAAATTATTTCATTTTAATCCCTGAAATTTTAAAATAAAAATTTTAACCCCTAGCTGATGCACTTGCATGCCTTTTTTTCATCAATTTATGTTCTTTTTTTTATTTAATTGGGTGTTAAAATTTTTAAAAATCAATCGTTATTTTTTTCATACAAACTGGTGATTATATAATATATATAAATAAAATATATGTACTTTAAAAAAATAATCTTCTCATCGGCATTAAATAAAAATGATTTTATTTTTTCATTGGTTAATTTTTATGTAAGTCTATACATTAATTGTAACTTTATTTTTTGGATATATTCTTATAAAATAATATATTTTTAAAGCATTTTTTTTATTTTAAAATTTCAAAGATCAAAACGAAATAATTTAAAAATTACAAAAAAAAAACCTAAAAAAAAAAGTAAGAGTGAAAATTACAAAAAAAAAAAAAGGAGTGAATAATACATTGTGAGGTAAAAAAAAACAAAAAGAAGTGAATAGTGCATTGTGTGGGGGAGAACAGTGTTGTCATAAAAAGAAATACTTTAAAATATATTGTTTTATAAAATACAAAAAAATAATGTTACAATTAATATATAGACTTCGCATGAAAATTAATCAATAATAAAATAATATTTTATTCTTATTTAATGTTGATGAGATTTTTTTTTTAAGTATATACATGTGATCTATAAATGTTATCAATTTATGTGAAAAAAAGTAACGATTGATTTTTAAAAATTTTAACACCCAATTAAATAAAAAAAAAGAACATAAATTGATAGAAAAAAAGTAAAGAAAAAAAAGCATGTTGTGCATCGGATAGGGATTAAAAATTTTAAGGATCAAAACAAAATAATTTGAAAATTAAAAAAAAACTAAGAGTGAAAATTTTTTTAAAAATAAAAAAAATAATTTGAAAATTCACAAAAAAAAAAAAGCCTAAGAAAAAATGGAAAAAAAAACTAAGAATGAAAAATACAAAAAAAAAAAAAAAAGGAGTGAATAGTATAGTGAGGTAGTGATTTTTAAAGTATATATATATATATATATATAATCATCAGTTTATGTGAAAAAAATAAATTTTAAAAAATTTTAACACCCAATTAAATAAAAATAGAACATAAATTGATGAAAAAAAACAAAAAAAAAAACGAAAAAAGAAAAGAAAAGACATATAGTACATCGGGTAGGGATTAAAAATTTTAAGGATCAAAACAAAATAATTTAAAAATTATAAAAAAAACCGAGAGAAAAAACTAAGAGTAAAAATTATATATATAAAAAAACAAAATAATCTAAAAATTAAAAAAAAAAAACTAAGAGTGAAAATTACCAAAAAAAAAAAAACTTTGAGTGAATAGCACAATGTAAGAGTAAAAAAAAAAAAAAACACCAAAGTAAACAGTGAATTATTAGGGTGAAATAGTATTGCCACTGTTCAAACCTCCCGTGCCTTTTAAATTATTACTAATAATAATAATAATATATTTTTTAAAAAATATTAATGTCGTTCATTGCAAAAGACGACGAAGCAAAGCAATACTTGTTGTAATAGTGTGAGTGTTTTTTTTAAAAAAAATCAGCATGACTACTAATGATGGCAATATTAATAGACATAGTGGTGGTAAAGAAATAATTAATATATAATGAACAAAATTAATATATTATTATTTTGAAAACAAAATCTTATTCTTAAGGTCTTATTCCTAAGTTTTGCAAGAATGAAACTATATTTAATATTTATTTTATTCTTTTTGATTAAATATTTGTAAAATCCAAATAAAATTTTCTTTTTCATTTTTATCATTTTTTTCTGTTATGATATGACACTTCAAAAAAAAAAATTCCAAGAAATTATAAACTTTTTTCATAATTATAAGTTTCTTATATTTATAAAGGCTTAGCTCTCCTAAAAAGATAAGCTTTTGTCTGATGAGCAACTCTATATAAATTATAAACACGGACTTTTTATCTTGTATTGGTCTATTGAGGTATTTATCCAGTTTTATGTCCTTTGTGTAATGTATATCAGAAAACTATGTCTCATATATATATATATATATTTTATAAAGAAAAACTCACACACTTAAGATTTTTAATAGAACTAGTCTGTTAGGATTTAAACATATCTTTCTTTATTGCCATGAGGTTCGGAGGTTGTAATCTAAAATATCTGTTAGTGGAGTTGTTCGTGGACTGTCCCTATATCCGTGAATAATCTTTTTCAATAATTGAGTTTTTATGTTCATTAGCGTATATAGAAAAAAGTCTAGTTTTTATTTTCTATTCAAACCTATGGTCAATCTAAATAGTGTAGAATGATCTTATTTTCAAGATATCACTCCAGATTGGAACAATATTTTTACATTGGGTTTTTTTTTTTATAGAGTGAGGCATTGTGTTAGATACGTTGATTATCATTTTGTTTATTTTGAAAATAATATGATCTATTGCTTAGCTCAAATAAAATAAAAAGGTGTATGAGTTCTTCAAGTACCCGTAAATTAGGCTCTTAGAATAGATAGTTCATCTTTCTTGGTTTTTATAATCCAGTTTTGCTCTATTTTTTTGGAGAATGCCACTTAGATAGTATACCTTCTTGTACTCTAAATTCTCACTCTAGCTACTTTATTGCGGGCCCTTTTCTTTTTAATATACTGATTGACTTTTATATATAAAAAAACTAGTATTTACTAATTAACATGATAATCTGTAATAAATGAATATAATTCAGTAATAATAAATAGTACATTAATCGTTGAGAAATACATTCTGATTATCATTAAAAAAAAAATCTAATAAAGAAGTCATATTAAAAAAATACTAGTTACCAGATGGCCTGAATACTTAATAATACTTTTTTGCAACTGCAGATGGGTCTGAACTAGCTAAGTTACTATTTGGTTTTAATTGAAAAATCCAATCTAAATATAAGTTTTAACTCAGTTTTTAGATTAATTTTTTTTTAAAAAAAACCGAATTCATTTTTTGTTCTTTGGATTCGATTAGGCTTTTTAATTTTTAGCTTGGTTAAACAGAAAAACAAAATTAATTTCCTTCTAACCGAAGCTTCACACTTTCAACAAAAACACTCCATTCTCTCTTCCCCTCCACTAAAGTTCACAGCTTTACATCTCTCCATTTCAATTCAAGTAAGTAAAAGCTTATTTAGAGTTCTCTTCTTTGCTTTATTTTCCCATTTTTTGCCTTTACTTTATTCAGTTCTTAGTTCAAAAAAGATTGGATTTTGAAGGCAACCCATCATTGGATTTGGTTTAAGAAAACTTGGGTTGTTTTTATCTTCTTTATTGAGTTCAAGATCTGAGTAGATTTTGGATTTGGTTTGTAAGAGTAGAGAAAACCCATGAAAGAAACTAATCCAGACTGATCCTCTAGAGCAGAATTTGATATAATTGATAAGTAATGTATGTTTCCCAGTGTTTGTGTTCTCAGTTTTGATATGTACTGTTATTGCAATCATCCATGGCTGGAATCAGCTCCATCTTTAACAAAACTCTTTACACAAACAGAGAATGCTACTTTTAAAATTGATGATTCTGTTGTGAAAGCTGGTGAGAATATGCAAATTCAGACTGCCCCAGCAGTCCTTCCTAGTTCTGATATCAAGGAAATTGGAAGTGGGCAACATGACCCTCAAATCTTAAAATTACTAGGATCTAATTAAAACAAAGAACAGAATTGAAAAAAAAAACGAAAAAAAAATTAGAAACCGAATCTCAATTCGGTTCGGATTCGGTTTTTGATTTTGATATTTTGTTTAATCGAACCGAAAATAGTGAAAAACACCGAATGGTAACCCCTCAAGCCTCGTTTATAGAAGGTTTACCTGGGCTAAACCCTACCATAAATAGAAATAATACGTATTTCCCTCCTCCAAAAGAAAAGAAAAACAAAATTCTCTCGCAGCGACTTGTCACTGGGGAACGACTCGTCACCTGATTTACAGAGCATTTCAATTCATCGGCAATGACAACTTACGAACGGAGAAGGAGACACCGCACGTTGTCGTTTTGAAGCTCAGTCACCGCTCAAACTCTATCTACGCTGATCAAATCCGTCAACAGCCACTTCTCTTTAAAAAAAATTAAAGGCCAGTCTCTTAAATTTCCTCTTTTCAGCCTTTATTCTGAGCTTATGATATTAAAATAAATGTTAAAGCATTGATTAACTGCTAACTGTGTGATTTCAGTCTCTCAAATTTGCTCTTTTCAGCCTTTATTCTGAGCTTATGATCTTAAAATAAATGTTAATGCATTGATTAACTACTAACTGTGTGATTTTGAAATCAATTAAACTAATTAAGAAATTTTGGAGCTAATTAGGTTTTGTAAAGTAACTGAAACTGCTTGATTTTCTTTGTTTCTGTTTGTTGATGTGTTGTTGTTCTTTTTGGTAAATGCAGGTGTAACCGAATAAGGAACTACTCATGATTTAAGCTATATAAAAAATGACCGGCTTTTCGATTGTTAACCGGAGATATGGTTACTTCAACGAATGCAAGTGGCCTTCAGAAGCTATTGATATGCACTGTGTTGTGGTGAGGAAGAGTAATGCCAAGGGTTTCTTTTTGTTTTTATCAGCTGCCATTGTTCTAGCGAATGCATCGTATCTCGTCCTACTCAAGGTATAGAAGTGAGCTTATATTGATTAAATTTGTCAAGTTCCAGCATGATTTTGGGTTCAATTATTTATGCTTTTGTTTGGACTAGGATTTAGGTGAAATTGAGCTGCAGTGTGGTGCCTTTCCACAGATTGCTTTTACTTGTGCTTTGGTTCTATACTGCATAATTTGTGTAAATGAGTGGTTTTTGTTTAGTTCTTGTCTTCATATCTTCGCAAGAATTGTCTTTGCCATGAACAAAATTTTCGAGGTTTATTGTGGAATATGTAAGGCTGATTTGTTGCTGTAGCACTCTTGCTTTTGTTAGTGCTAGAATTTATGTGAAATTGAACTGCATTATGCTAACCTTGGATTAATGTAAGAGACAATAATTGGGCTCTGTTTAGTCATTGTAATCCCGGTCCTTCATGTCTTTAAAGGAATGGTACATCTAGTTTCATTTGTTGAGAAAATTTGCAGGTTTACGCTAGTGTTTTGAGTAATCTGCAGTGAACTGATGTGATGGCTGTCTATTAACAGGATAAATCAATCAACATTCTTTTGTGGAGCTTTCTTTTGAGTGTTTTCCTTGTCAAACTATTGATTTGGAAGCGTGTCATGAAAGGTGAGGACTGGTGAAGTTGGGTTCTCAATTCTTTGAAGCAGTATAGTTTGCCAACTTCCAATGGTAGGATATGATAGATTGCATAATCTGCTTTCAAGTTGGATAACTATGTTTGCTTTCTGTACTTGTTTTTATGCTTGAATGACAGAGTCTGTTGTGGTTATGCCGACTTTTGGAGTTCAACTTGAAACTCACTATGTAAGGTACATTTCTTCTCCTTCCTATTTCAATTTCATTGTGTTGGATTCTGTTTACATCCAAGTTGTATAAATTGCATTGCACAAGCACATCTGAGTACACCCAAAAAAATTATAATTTTGTCTAATGTAGCAATATAAAAATGTTATGCAGTTCTACTGCTGGGATTACATGAGAGGTTTGGGTGCGTAACATTGATAGCAGTTCTATAAGTTACCTATTTTCAGAAGCTTACAATTGAACATTAATATGAAGTCTGAACAAATGATTGTACTGAAAGGAGAGGATTGTTTTCTGTAGCAATGTGTTTTGTAAGTTGGAACTAAAATTGAAGAATATGCTTTAAGTTGTCACTTTGTTGTGGTTCCAAATTCGATTTTAGGGGAATATTTAGGTTCTCAATTCAAGCTACCAACATTCTTCCGTATTTGTATTCTCTGGGACCAGATTTCTCAACCATTTCTTTTCGCTTGGACCAACTATATTTATTTCTCTTGTGTTTCTATCTTAGGAAAAATTGGCCATTGGCCTACCTATCCTTTTCAATCGCAGGTCATTTTGCAAGAGGTTATAAGATTGAGTTCTACCGTTGAAAAATAATTTACCATCATTTTTCTCTCCCTTTAAACCATTTTTTCTTGTCTATGCAGTGGAAGAATTGTCCGTCGCTTTGTTCCAATTGGCAAGATTTTGAAACCTGTACTGCTGGAATGTGTGACCCCAGTTACTTGTTACTGGAGCTTGTCTCTGCTTTTGCGTGGAGAAGCAGAACTAATGTTGGTTTTTAAGGTATACAAATAACTCGCATTTCAGACTTGAATTTCGTAGAAACAATCTGACCGATTAAATGGGTTGAGGAGGCAAGAATTGCATGAAATTGCAGATTGTGGGGGTATTGCAAGCAAAAACAGGACGATGGATGGTCAATAAGAACTAAGACATTTGGTGATTGAGGGTTTTGTTGTACAATTTCTTAAGTATGGTTTTACATAATATGATTTTTCCATTTTCAGGAATTACGACCTCCGGTGAAGATGTTGATCCCTATCTGGAAGGCCTTGTGTGGTGCTTCTGGCATTAAAGAAGGCTCAGACAGCTAGAAGGATGTCAGCTAAAGAGATGAGATGCACCTGGAAGTCAGTAGAGGACCATTTGCAGAAAAGCAGGCCTTAAGAGATAACGTTTATCTTATCCTCGTTACACAAGGAAAAAAAAGATCATCGGTCAATCCTACTCACAATTTTCATCATCAATGCACCATGATTTCATGAGGGCCATTTCCCCACCACACAGAACAGATTGGTGCTTACTTTTGGAGCCGAATTTTGTTGATGGAGATACCATCAGATTCAATAGAGCACATTCATTCATACCGGGTAAAGGAACAGTAATTACTGAGTTTGACTGCTGATTAACCTAATGCTATGTAAATCAAAACAAAATCATGGTGTTTCCCTGGTGTCCCATTACGCACCCTCACCGAAAATGACCTTTTTGCGGCTGGTTGCGTAGGATTGACGAACAAATGATGATATGAACCTGGTTACCGAACATGATTATGATGGAGCATATTAATCTTGACTTTGAATTGAACATGATCCAGAGCAAACTTGAACCCTAGCACAAGATCCACGAAAATGGTGGGTCTCTTTTGTGGACTGTTGTCGATTTTATCGTCGGTTGAGGAAGCACATGCCACTTCAGGTAGCTGCATTAACACGAACTTGGATGACAAGCTTGTCTCAATACGATTGCCATGCCATTGAATAGTCCCATCGATCAGACGGGACTGACCCTGATATCAGAGAAAAATGTCCTTCAGGTGACCCCCACCCTCTCACGTGTGCCTTGCAGATCTGTACACCGAGTATGGAAATTTACAGACATCGTCCCATCAATGTACAAGCATGGATGTTAATCGGCATTTTTGTGAGAATGAGTGTTTGATCTCTGAGTGACGGTGACACGAAACAAGTACTTTGAATAGAAATATGGCTGTCTCCATACATCAAGAGCGTCTTATCCTCGAAGTTGCCAGGCAGAAGACTAAGAGGCTTCTTCTTTAAAGAGCTCTCACAGCTTAGGATGCTTTCCTTCCCTCCATCCATAGGGGACCTTCTGGGAAGATAAGAACATGAATGCTTTTGTACTACCTACTTGCTTTTAAAGCATGTAGGTCCATCAGTAAATGGGCCAAGGTTGGATGCATATGGCATATTAGCATAAATGGTAAAAACTTATTTCGAGGCATATATATATATATATATATTTGTAAGCATGGTGATCTTCATTGGTAATTTCATGAATTAAGGTATCTTAAGCCTGAGTGGATTGGTTGGTTTGGGTCAAAAAGGTATCACTTCTTCGATAATTATCAGAATTCAAAGCTACGTGCTTCTTTGATCCATCTGGTTTGGCTCGTGTTTCAAACTCTGATACGTAAATCATACGACTCACTCCATTTTATCTTCATTCCCACTGTTACGTGTGGATTGTGACGCAAACTAATGGCTAAATTAGGGAATCGAATTTGATTGTTTGAAATTGTAAAACCATTGTTTTGACAGAATTGTCAAGGTCCAAATGGGTTTAATTGCCTTGTCTGTTCTGACTAAGCAAGCAAAGCCCGAAGATAAAATGGTTTGTTTTTGTTAGGCAAAAGCATGGGATTAGAGTCTGATAATTGACTGTGGAATTGGTATGCCATCAAATCTTTCAAAAAAACAAAATCCAACAAAAAATGAAAATCTTTCAAAGAAATGATTACTAATGACAGCAATTACTGACCCTAATGTCCTAATTAACCATGTGGGGAGGCTTAATTTGTGAAGCTTAGCTTCCACCATGATTTCTTGCCACCCCACTTGCAGCTAGTACAGTTTTTCATCTTTAGGAACTAATCAAATCCTTCAATGTCAAAATCCATTCATGACAGCAAACTGTACGATCGTTTGAATTTATGAGGAGCCTGGTAAATGAGCAGTAAACTCTATGTACAATTTGTTTGCAACTTTAGGTACACACTCTTGTGATTGGGTTCCACCACCACACGAGCATGATCCAGTGCCACATTAATTGATTGGACCGATCATAAAAGAATTAGCCATGGCTGGTCTTGATGGTGTATCGACCCACACCGGCCAGAGCAGGCTCCTGGGGCTGGCATGCCTGCGACCATGCTGGCCATCACGTGAACTTCACAAGGGCAACCTTCTCTATGTTCCAAACATCAAACACGAACTACTTCATGGAGAATATTTGAACCCTACCACCCTTCTATGGTGACCAGTTACCAAAGGAACATGCACCAAACCCTATATTATTATTGGGGTGCTTTGTCTAGCTAGCTAAGTTCATTCTCCTCTCTCTAATATTATTGACCTTAGCAATGTAGAACTAAACTCCGACAAAGAGAATCCTTAATATTATAATAGGAAAGTTGAAGAGAGTGGTATAGTTTTAGTGTCATCATAATCAACAAAAATCAAGAGAATGTTTTCTAGGTAGCTAGTAGGAGTTCTACCCCCCATTATTATGGAGGTTCTTGAATGATAGAGAGTTCATGCATCATGATATGTTTGATGGACTTCTTGCCGACATATTGGACATGTTTATTAATGAAATCATGTGCAAATTCTTACAATAAATATTCTATATGTTACAAGAGGCAAATACCAATTGTCAATGATCCTGTTTGATGAAGTTTTTGTTTGCTTAACACCAATTTGTAGTGAAGTAACGACACATATGCCAATTGCACTTTTGTGTGTTACTACAAATAATTGAATCCTTTTAGTTATAATCTTACAAAAAAAAAATTACATTAATTCCTTTTGTTAAATACATTTTCTATTGTGACTTGTAGAGTTATACATGGAAATGGTTTCTATAATGTTTTAGAACAATCAAACACTTGAAATTGACTTTTATAATCGAATTTAGAAACATTTGGTTAAAATTTTCTATGTTGCGAACCGATATTCTTTAGTTATGGCTAGATTCTTATTTATCTCTTTATGATGGAACTAGAATAAAATTTTCTTCTCAAATTTACTGATTTATTACTTAAATTGAAGTATATGTGGCTTATTTGGTTAAGTAAAATACTAAATAAACAAAGAACGAGAGAATATTTTGTCAAGAAATCTACCTGTGTGAAACGTTATCTTGCCGTAATGTTATGTTTTTCAATGTCGATAAAAAATAACTCATCTAATAGTATTTAACATCTACAAAACCATCAAATAAAATACTTCTCAAACTAAAATATTATAAATAACGTCTCATCTCATACCTAAACTGTAACCAAAATCTTACGTTAATTATGTAGTATTAAAGTTTATTGTACTTTCATAAATACATTTAAACAAACATAAATATACTGTCTCTTCAGAAAAACCAATCACAAAACTCTAATCCAAGGCTTCCAATACCTAAACTAACTTTGATTTTGGGGTACAATAAAAACTCAAATCGGAATCCATCTTCTTAATTTCTACATGCTTCATTGGATTATGAACACTAACTCTTTAAAAAGGGCATGGTCACATTATTAGTCAAAAAGTTGAAATGGACCTTGATTAAGGTCAATCTAGCTAGTGATCAAGAGCATGCTTTCCCAAGTTGAATGGTGTGATTTGCTTTCAATTTATTCTTTATAAATCAACTGTCCTAATATAATACAAAAGCCTGCTGATTTACAGGAATCATCAGACTGTTCTGTACTAACTACTAGTCAGACTGATTTAGATAGTTAGTGGGTCATGTACCATCACCAAATTTAAGAAAGTGGGGCCCCAAGTTGGTGAATGTAGGGACACAAGAACAAGCTAGGGTTAAGAGCTAAGACCATGGGGAGAGCTTCCCGGGCTAACCGGTCCTCACACGTTGGTGCACCCTTTCCTTACCTGTCCGTATCAATGCTAGGCTTTTGGCAGACCTAACTTCCATGTTGTCTCTTCCTTACTTTCTCTTACAGGACAAGATGGCCAACTTCGTGTGCCTTTAGTTCTCTCTCCCACTTGCATATATATACATGTTTCACACTTTCAAGCAAGAAGCATCCATTAGCCAACTCACCCCATTTCTTGCTTTTGATCATATTTTATATATAATTATTACTACCCTAAAGCATATTGTGCTAGCTTGCTTGTTTTAATCAATATCTAGAGGATATCATGGAGCTTCAACTAGGTCTTTCCCTTCCAACCTACAATTTTATCGATAACTTTGACTTGAACAATGATGGGTTTGAGCCAAAAGATCAGATGCTTGGTTTGAAGCCATGGATCAGCTGTGAAGATGGTAATTACTTGGACAACAAACGTAGCTTTGAAGGAGCCTTTGGAAAGAAAATCAAAGATGCATCTCAGGAATTGCCTTTACTTTTATGGAGTGGCCAGCCAAATGATGGAGATGATCAGGATGGAGAAAAGAAAATATCCTGTAGCATTAACAAGTGAGTTGTAATTATATGTTGTAGAATCTTTACTTGTTTACAAGCTTTAGCTAGGCATTCATAGTTTGACTACAATTCATTATGATTTTACAGGAATGATGGAGTGGAAAATCAAGTTGTGGGATGGCCACCTATTAAGTCATGGAGGAAGAAGGTGTTTCATCACCAGCATCAACGTGGTCATATGGTGAATAGTAATAGAATGGCAACAGCTGGGAATTATGAAAATGGTGCTGCTGGATCAAACTCCAAGTATGTAAAGGTGAAGATGGAAGGAGTAGCAATCACAAGAAAGATTGATTTAAGGCTCTACGACTCATATCAGACACTCACGAACTCCTTGATTACCATGTTTGCCAAATGTAAGTAGTAATTAGTTGCATTCATCATCACATACAATACACAATACAAATAGTAGTAGCGCCAAAAGTCTTCCAAGAAACTGTAATAATTGGTTGACTTCTGGTTTTGGGTTCAGGCCAAAAACTGGAAAAAGATGCTGCTGCTGCACGTTACACACTGACATACCAAGACAGAGATGGGGACTGGCTGGTTGCAGGAGATGTTCCATGGCAGTAAGTATCAGTCCTTCTTTATATCTATAATACTCTACATTTGTCAAGTGTTTGCTTACTTTATTTCACTATGTATATATATTTATTGATGGTTAATAACATGTGTGAACCTAAATTAACAAGCTAGGTTAAGCAATATTGTGCTAATGAACTAATTGATTAACCACAAATTTGAAATTTCTGGTTTGAATTTTGCAGGACTTTCATTGAGTCTGTGCAGCGTTTAAAGATAGTGAGGAATGCTGGTTAAATTGGGTTGCAATGATCAACCATATCCTTGTGTTACAGTGTAGTAAAAACTACAAGTAATGGCATTTGCTTGAATAAAAAATTAGATGGAAAATATGAGTGGAAGTTTGGAGTTCTAGATCATATGTATACCCCTAGTGCTAGAGAAAAAGCATAATTAGATTATTAAGTGCATGTATGCTGTATTGAATGTAATTTAACTACTTTAACTTTGTAAGTTTGTAATTTTTTTTAGTTAATTTCGTGCCTTCATATTGGTCTTCTCATTGAAATGGATGAACTGCACCAAACTACAAGTAGAAATTCATTCATTTTTTTTTTTCAAAAATTCTCATCTCAGAATATTACTAGTTCGAATCCTCTTTTCTTTTCCAAGTATTTGAATTTTTTTAAAAAAATAAAACTTACTACAAAAAAAATATTAAAATAACATTTTATTTTTATAACGATGATCAATTTAATTCGTCGTCATAATAATAATACGATTTTCTTTTTTAATTCTCTAACTACTGACCCTAACAATTGAAGTGGAGTATGAAGTAGTATCTATAACTTCTATTAAAATAAAAAATAATAATGATGACTACCAACATATATATGCGTGCATGTGGTGTTTTTTTTTGTTAATTTCATGCCATCATATATGCTGGTCTTCTCATTGAACTGGATGAACTGCACCAAACTACAAGTAGAATTCCTTTTTCTTTTGTTTTTTATAAAAATTCTCATCTCAAAAGATTGTTTAGTTAAGATTACGACTTTGAATTTTCTTTTTGGACTATTACAATGTTTTTTTTAAAAAATAAAACTTACTATAAAAAAATATCAAAAAAGCTTTTTATTTTTTATAATGACAGTGAATCCAATTCATCATGATAATATAATTTTTTTTCTATCTCACTAACTATTAACGCTAATTTTTTAATAGCTAACAACTTCACTGGATTATGACTTATATCTATAGCATCTATTAAAATAATAATAATAATAATAACGACTTCATTAATCCCAATTAGTGTCAATTTTTCATGTTCAAACAAACACACACATATACACATACATATAAATATATATATTGTGTGGTTTTTTTTTACTTGCCATGAGACAGAGTGAGCATTATTACTATGAAAATTACTACAATTAATTGTATCATCAGTAACCCATCTTAATTAAACATCTTTTCACTCAATTTTTTCTGTCGTTTCCTCGTATCGTAATTGCGAAGATTAATCACTAAACCAAAATCGTTAATTTTTATTGCTAAATTAGTGTAAATTAATTAAACAATTAAAGGAAGAATAATCAATTTTCGTGTATACGCATATGCATGCATAGCATTTACTTTAAAATTTTTGAAAGTCTGAATGGTAAATGAATTTTATAAATTACTTTAACATTAACTATTAACTAAGAGAAATTACCTAGAGCAATTTTTTATAAATACGTCAATCTAATTAAAAATAATTTAAAATGCAGGACCCAACAAAAAAAAAAAAAAAAAGAAGGATAAATATAGAGCCATGAGAGAGAGGTTAAAAGTTACGAAGAAAAAAGCACTCACTCCTGCGAATTTGGCGTGTCGAAATCAGCACAATTTTTTTGGTGAAGTATATTTTTTCCCTCTAGTATACCAATTTTTCGACATTAGTCCCTAAAGTTTAAAATGTCCCCATATCATCTTCATAGTTTCCAATTTAAAAAGTCTAACCCTAAATACTGTGTATATTCATATAATTAAAAATCTAGATTTTCCATTAAACTGAAAATTATAAGATTAATGATACTAGAATGTTTTAAACGGATCGATGTGAAATATTTGACAAACTATATATGTATAAATTTTTTTTGCAAGATAAAAATTTATATTAAGAGTCTAGCCCAATTGGTACCCAGTACAAGATTAGTAATTCTAACCTTTGGAACAACTATAGGCAATGTATCATTTTTATTTATTTATTACGTAAAGTAACTCTATTGTTTTTTTTTTTTTAAATGTAAGGTAAATATAAAGAGTAAATTATAAATTAGTCCTTCTAGTTTCAAGAAATAAATTAATTAGTCTCTCTCATTTTAAAAACTATTATTTAGTTTTTTAATCAGTATTGACAATGTTTAATTTAATATCATTTTTATTCCACAAAATCATTTATTTTCTTATCAATCTTTCTATATTTTTTTCATTTTTTCTATTTTTTTAAAATTAAAAATTAAAATAAATTAAAAATGAGCCAAAAAAAAAACTAAATTATAAGTAGATTTCAAAATATGAGAACTGAATGATTAATTTTTTTTAAAAAAAGAGTAATTAATTTATTTCTCAAAATGAAAGGGACTAAATTATAATTTATTCTAAATATAAATTATTTTTTTAATGGACAGTAATCTTTGAAATAACTTATTGATAAATTAATGAACAAAAAAATAACCTTACTGTGGGGGAGGGGGTTGTGGTCGCTATTTACCATGTTTTGGGCTTAGCCAGTTCTCAATAGCCCACTTCAAAGACTCTGAGATAGCCAGCTCTCAAATCAAATACAAATCAGGTTTGGCCGCAGGGTCCAAACCTCGATAAACCTTAAGTGAATATTGGTCCTTTAATTTTCGGTTATAAATTAAACTTTTCTCCAATTATTTTTTATTTTAATTTAGGTCCTTCTATTAGGTTTTCATCAATTATAATAAGAATAAATGCATTATAAATACATCAAATTTTAACTTTTTTTATATCAAATATATAAACTTTAATTTTGTTTGTTTGAATATATCAATTTTTTTCAAAACTGTTAATCAAGTATTTCTATCAATTTTTTTATTAAATGAAAACGTGTATGTTAACCTCAAAATATTAAATTATAATTTTACCCTTTAACTTTATTTTTTTCCTTTGAATACACCAAATTTTTCAAAAATATTAATCAAGTAATTTTATCAATTTTTTCGTTAACTAATTAAATGTCTATTATTCTCAAAATACTAAATTATATGTATAAAAAAAATTTATTGGAGGAAAATCTCTCTCTCCAAATTAATTTACCATTTGAAATTTGCCAAAAAATTAAAAAAATATATTATTTTTAGTTATAAACCCTTGAACTAAACTCGGTTAGGTCTAAGTGTAAAAATTGAAGGAAAATATAAACGTGAGATTTTTCATTAAGAAAAATCATTGTCAAATGATCCAAACCTTCCTCAATTTTAAATCATTTGGAAATCAATAAATTAATTTTCAATTTCGGATTGAACTTTTCTCCATCTATTTTTCATTTAAAATTGAATCATTCTATAAAGCATTCATCAATTCTAATGTATAAGTGCAATTTCTCAATAGCTAAAACTATGTCAAAACTTATAAATATATATTTTTTTTTCAAAACTTGTTTCTTTCCTTGTAAATGTTAAAAAATAATCAATTAAAGAATATTTTAAAAATAAACAAAAAAGTTTTGAAGAAAAAAATAAAGTATCTCAAAATTTTGCCATATTTTTAATTATCGAAGAAGTTAAAAAATCAACTACGTAGAAGTCACATGTACTTCTATTGTTATGTTAAAATTGAAGAAAATCTAACAGAAAAACTCAATTTTAAATGAAAACAATTGAGTGAAAGTCTAATTTGAAATTAAAATAATTAATCTCAACTACGTACCTTGAAGTTCATGTACTCTTTTTTTATATATATATCACAAGAAGTTGCCTGATTTTGGTAAAAAATAGTGTTTTTTTTTACTAAACAAAAGTATTTTATTTACTTTTCTGGAATAAAAAAGTGAAGTCACCTATAACTTCAAGTTACGGCAACAACCATCTTCTGTAGATTTTTAACTTCCAATGATCTTTGAACGGATTGGAACCAATGTTTTGCTAAGCTGGGCAGTTTGACCCTAGCTAGCAAAAATTCATGTGACTCACTATCAAGAAGGAGTCCAAACTTTCAATGGCATAAAATAATAGACTTTCTTTTTCAGTCACACTGCAGAGTTTCAATGGCGCCGGTCGAAGATTTGCTGACGACAGTTTTAGCTGGCCTTGCATTGCCTGAATAATGGACGTTTCAGCAGTACAGTTTCTTATATATTTCTCGGTTTCAACTTGGGCAGAACCCTTCTTGTTTTTCCATTGCCCAACTTGCTAGCTATATCTCATTTGCTTTTCTTTTCTTTTCTTTTTGCTTCTCTTTTTACATGACAATTACAACAGGCCAAAAAGGGATCCAATGGATTATCTATGTAGTTTAGTTCATAAATAACTGAAATTATTTGGAATTGTTTACTTGGAAAGGATTTATGGTCAACTTTCCCACCCTTTTTTTGGGATAATTAGCTAGGATGAGGGGAGGATTCTTAACCTTTTCTATTTGTTTTTTTGTGTGAAATAATGATCATGTTTTTGGTTTCATATGATACACACAATAAATATTTGGGTTAATGGCTTAATCTATACTTATATGATATATGATAGAGTAATTCTCCAATATATTCTTTATTTTAATTGAATCAATTTTATCTTTAAATATATATAAAATGGCTAATCTATCATTCGATAAAATTTTCAGATTAAACTACTGAAATTAGTCACATGATTTGCACATGAAAGTTTTTAATTGGACTAACTTGCAAAGATATTTAGAACAAAAAAATAGTTATGTGCAAATTACATGGATAAGTCCGATGGTTTGGTCTAAAAAAATCTTGAAAAAATGATAAATTCAAAACTTAATGTATATTCATTGATAAAATTGACTCAAATAAAGATATAAGGACATATTAGATAATTATCTTATTATATAAGAATAAATTGAGTTATTAATTCTAAATTTATTTCATGTATAAACGATTATTCAAAACATTTATGGTTAAACGAGTTCAAAACTCTCCTAAACTCTT
Organism: Dovyalis caffra; assembly: GCA_963924115.1. Taxonomy (NCBI): domain Eukaryota; kingdom Viridiplantae; phylum Streptophyta; class Magnoliopsida; order Malpighiales; family Salicaceae; genus Dovyalis; species Dovyalis caffra. The sequence continues at coordinate 15,575,912 of CAWUPB010001194.1, read as the reverse complement.
AAGTCATTTGGTAATCGGTTTCTTATTTTTTAATTTTAGATTGGATTTCAATCCGACTATTTTTTATTTGAAATCTTTTTATTAAATTTTCGTGAATTCTACTATGTGAGTGCAGTTTTTCAATATTTAAAAATATATCAAAATTTATAGATATTTTGTTTTTTCTTTAAAAACTTGTTTTTCCCTTTCTAAATGCTAAGAAGATAGCCATTAAAAAAAAAAAAAAAGTTTTGGAGAGAAAAAACAAAGCATCCAAAAGATCTAGTATATTTTTATCTACTAAAAGAAGTTAAAAAATCAACTACAATCGTGTGAAATTACACTACTAGAATTGACGAAAATGTTAAAGAATGAAAAATAGTTTGAGAAAAATCCAATCTGAAATTAAAAATTTAAAAGATTAATTCTCAAATAATTAAAATTTAGAAAAGATTTGGAATATTTAGCGAATATTTATCCACAAAGGTAATACACTTCTAACTGCCGAGCCCACAACTTTGATTCTCTTACCAATTTGATCAATGCCTTGTTGGCCAAGTCCACTTATTTAATGTCTTCTAATTGACTAGTTCAAGCTGTTGTATGTTGTCATATCTTATCATTCGATGGAATCTCAATCATATTTAAATTTTTTAAGGGACGAGATGCCTAAGATAAGCAACTTCACTGTGCAAATATCTACCTTTGCTCATGTTCGACCAAGAAATGGACAGAGAGAGGAGACTAAGATGTCATTGTCTTTTCTGTAAATGTCATTAGCAAAGAGACTATTATAGAAGTAGAGTACCGGAATTTACTTTTTGCTGGCAATGGGAAAAACTCTGATAGACTTTAAAAAATCCATGCATCTTGCGTATGTTTGAATATCTAGCATAGTCAAGAGTAGACTCCTCATAATATTCTAAGTTGAAGATATAAAATTAGATAATTTGACCCTCATGCCTCTATTTTTTGTTCTTGTTGTTACATTAGCTAATGAATCTTCAATGAAACAATATCTAAATCTCCATGTGGGGCTCTCAAGAACTTTATAAATTTTGTAGCCTGCTTGCTCTCCCTTCCACTCTCCCATCCTGTGTGTGCTTTCTAGTTGCTTTGTAATGGGGGTCTTAAGCTTCTGTTTCTTTGTTTTTTGGGTGTCTCAGGTTGTTTTTGGACAACAAACTACTGATCCTAATGAAGGTTAAATTCATTTCTATAACTGCATAGGTTTATGGTGTTATGAATATTTAATTTTTGTTTTTGTTATGTGATGATTCTGCTTTTTGTTGTTCAGTGGATGCTCTAAACAGGTTGATAAATTACTGGAATTTGAGAGACAAGTTGAATATTACTAATGATCCCTGCATCCAGAATGCAACATGGGCTAATGAAAAAGCAAATCCTAGAGTTGCTTGTGATTGCAGCGGCAACACCTGCCATATCACTCACCTGTCAGTATATAATCATCACTGCACTGCCAATCCTTACCCTCAATTCTTAGTTATAGTAGTTAATGTTGAGGATTTTGTTTCATTTATGTAATGATTCAGGAAGATTTATGCTTTGGACATTTCTGGTGAGATACCAAGTGAACTGTTTGTCCTTAAGGAGCTGATGGACTTGTAAGAAAATCAAATTTTGTTTTTAACTTCTACTTCCTTTATTGATTCTGTTGTTGATTTAAAGAGCCTGAGTTATGTATTATGATGTAGGAATCTTGGTCAAAATCTACTAAATGGTTCCATCCCAGCGGAAATCGAACAGTTATCAAATATGCAATACCTGTAATTTCCTAACAAGCTCTAAAGATCTTACATTTGCAGAGCTGCTAGTCTTTTTTTTTTTTTTTTTTTTTTGGTAATGAAACAGTTGAACTCTCAGTTTTGAGTTTCTCATGATTGTTTTTCTTATGTTTGACGATGAACAGTAGCCTAGGCATCAACAACTTCACAGGTCCAGTGCCTCCAGAACTTGGAAATCTAACAAAGTTGATTGTTCTGTTAAGTACTATCAGCAAGTTTTTGATATTTTTCTTGGTTTCATGTCACGACTTCTGCTCAGTTGACTGAAGCTATTACTGATTTTATGAGTTTATATCATGTCACAGAAGTTTTAGCTCAAACAATTTCATTGGGTCACTACCTACATCCCTTGGAAAGTTGACATCCTTACAGGAGCTGTAAGTTGGTCATGACAAATTGATCAAGAGGCCTTAGGCCAGTTCTTTCGATAATATAGTGGATGCATGTTTGGTTGACAGGATCACTGGACTAATTGAGTTAGGGTGTTCTCAGATGGAAACTGCAAAACTTCATGTTGCCTCATCTTGCTTGCTAGCTGCACAATCTGATTAAAAATTGCATTTTCTTTCAGGTATTTTGATAGCAGTGGAGTCAGTGGACCGATCCCGCAAGAACTTGCAAATCTGAAATCTCTTCAAATTCTGTAACTCTCTCAGTTTCTGAAGATTATAGTACAGCGTGCGTAGATTCACGTGATGGATTGCGAGATAATTTTTGGATTTTGTATTCTTCATTTCAGCTGGGCATCTGATAACCTATTCACTGGAAAGCTTCCAGACTTCTTTGGAACTCTGACAGAACTCAGGACCCTGTATGCATGATTTTACTTCTGCTATAATGCTATTGTTTTGAGAAAAAGATCTTTAGCTAGTTATAATATCTTCGTTCTTCACAATTTTTCATCTGCAGGAGGTTTCAAGGGACATTGCTTGAAGGCCCAATTCCAAGCAGTTTTAGTGCTCTAAGCAAGCTGGAAGACCTGTAAGGCCTTCAAATAGGAGTAAAACTATCTTGCACTCATAAAGTATGTTTTTGTTTTTTAGTATCAGAACAAGAACGTTCAGAACAAAATGTGGCAGGCCATATACTAGTGGTAGCTGAATGTTAGCAGATCCACATTTTATTTTCCTTCCCCTCGCTATTTGTGGATCCTTGTCAATGATTATGCAGAAAATCAGAATGTTTGATATCAGTCTGTTCTTTATAGGAGAATCGGTGATCTTAGCGGTGAGGATTCTTCTCTTGAGTTCTTGCGAGACCAGACAAATTTGTCTATACTGTAAGGTTTTTCAGAGAGAAATCTCCAATAAGGCAATAACATTCTTCTTCTAGCAGTTTCTACCTTTTTTCTTTTTAATATTATTCAATGAGTTCCATTACCTATATCTTTTGCAGGATCTTGAGAAACTGTCTACTGTCAAGACAAATTCCCGACCAACTGGGAGATTTTTCTAACTTGAAAGAACTGTAAGTCACTTAGACATCACCACTTGTGCATTGTGAAGCTTCTTCATTTTAACCTCTGCATAAACTAAATTTGTCATGGCAGGGATTTGAGTTTCAACAAATTATCAGGTCAAATTCCAAACTCATTTCAAGATTTAGCTTCATTACAGTATCTGTAAGTTTTATATTCTACCACCTCGGTTTCTATTTTATTATGATGCAATCGGGGAAACTGATGATTCCTGGTCATCAAATAACCTAATCCTCACTCATAATTCTTACAACGAATCACGATCAAGTCAAGAAAATTGGAAAAATGGACCCTATTTTATCTGCTTAGTGTGACTTTCATCAGCAGCAAGTGTTTATATCTCTCAGTCTATTGATTTCACTTGAAGAAATGCTGATCATATATCTCAGGTATCTTGGAAGCAACAACTTGAGTGGGCAGCTCCCTGGAAATATCATAGGTCCAAATCTGATTGCCATGTGAGCGACACCCTGAACTCAAATACGAGTAGATTAAAACATGTATCGCATAATGACTCGGTTAAATTATAATTTTATTCCATATTAAGTCCATCCCTCTCTCATCCTTCATCTGCTACTTTTTGAAAATTTGTAGCAGATGAGACTGAGGAAAGGATAGAATCAATGAATGTCAAGTAATAGGACGTTGATCATTGTTCTACTGTGAATACTGATAAATTGGATCATGGTTCTTGCTAAGGCTAAAATTTTTTTGGATACTTCATGGCAGAGATGTCTCATTCAATCCCCTTTCTGGAATTTTGCCACAAAACTTTTTGAAGGTTGGATTATCAATGTAAGCTAAACTTAGTTTCCTTCTCATTCAATCTCCAGTTTGATCATGCACAGGTAGTTTTTACAAGTTTTCGTCGAGTGCTCATGCTGCAGTTTTTAAGCAAGATGCAATCATTTTGTTCTTTTTCAGAAATGTTGTTGGAACTTCCATTAATCCAAACAATTTACAGGACCAGTAAGTTTTTTCTGGAGATTACCATCTCATTCAAAATTTGTTTCTCTTTATAAGACAGTACCTCAAGGTTTCACTTTTTAGATATTACACTCGCAACAGATTCTGCTTAAAATGATTTATAGTAGGAAGACATCTTTTGCCACAGTTTTGGTTGACACCCTTATAAATTTTCTCTAATCGAGGGAATTAAAATGAACACAGGAAGGCTTCTGGGATGTTGCAGTGCCTCCAAGCTGATTTCGAGTGCAGCAACAAAGTTCCATCAAGTATAGCTATCGAATTTCGGCATGCTTAAAACTGCTTTGTGCATCCTTTAAAACTTGGAAGATTAGAGTTTTCTGGACTTTTGAGGAATTTGTATTGCATAATTCATCTTCCAAACCCACTTCCATTGCAGAATCATTTTCTGTCAAATGTGGAGGCACAGACCAAACATCTGCATCTGGGGTTAGATATGAAGGTGATTTTGAGTCGATGGGAGCTGCTTCCTTATTTACAAGCTCAGAAAATCTTTGGGCGGTAAGCAATACCGGGAATTTCATTTCGAACCCGAACGGACCCCAATATAGAGTAGAGACAGGTTCTCAAATCTCAGGAACTTTGGACTCTGAGCTGTATAAGACAGCAAGGATTTCGCCAAGCTCACTGAGATACTATGGCCTTGGTTTGAAGAATGGAAGGTACAGTGTTGAGCTTCACTTTGCAGAGATAGGAATGGATGACTCTCAATCTTGGAAAGGCCTCGGAAGGCGCTTATTCGACATTTACATTCAGGTATGCTAAAACTTCCATCTTTTTTTATCTATAGATATCGAAAAACTTATACAGGAAATAGAGACAGAAACAGCCTTTGCTGTCAGACATCTATGTGCTTGCTTGATGATCACCAATGTCATGATTGGCTTTAGGGAGAGGTAGTTCTCAAGGACTTCAACATTAAACAAGAAGCCGGTGGGTCCAAGAAAGCCTTGATTAAAAAATTTGACGCAAATGTGACAAACACAATCATGGACATTCACTTCTTTTGGGCTGGTAAAGGCACTTGCTGCATTCCATATCAAGGCACTTATGGTCCTTTAGTATCAGCCATTCATGTTTCTCAAGGTTGATCCATCCTTACATTTTCCTTTTCAAGTACGAAAATTTCAATTTGCAAACTAGCTTCCTTTTGCATTCCTAACTTGCTTTACTGCATGTGCTTAATTTTTGCAGTATCTGATGGTACTGGCTCTTCCGAAAGGGACAAGAAACGTGTAGGAAAACTTGTTGGGGTGTCAGTGGCATGTGTAGCTGGGCTTGTGATCATCTCTTCTGTATTTTATCTATGGTGGATAAAGAAAGATTCACCTAAGCACATGAGAATTTACACAGATTCACCAAGGAAATGATTGATGCCAGGATCTTGAGCCCTAAAAGGATGCTGCAAAGTACCATTCGGATAATCCATTTTCAGGCAAGAATGCCTGTGTAATATAATTGTGAAACAAAGTATTCTACTACATGCCAGTATGTGTTTCAGAACAAGTTTTCTCTTGCTTTACAAGAATCCTGACGTGATTTATGTACTAAAATTGTACATAGTCAATAAAGTTGTTTAAGTGCAATCAAAATAAACTTGGGAGAAAGTAAATTTTCATAAACGTAACAATTTCCTTTTCTTTTCTTTTCTTTTTGATAATATAAATGTGTCAATTTCTAAATGCATAATTATCTGAGACGAATCAAATCAGATTTAATCTCTATAACATAGTTTTGGATCACGGACAATTAAAAAAATGATCGTAGTCCATCATCGTATATCGTAACTTACTGTACTATTAAAATAACCATAACGGAATACTCCGAAATCGTAAGATAACGGCATCTATTTAAAATTATGCTCTATGACAGGCTAATTAAGGACAAAACCCTGCTCTTCTGTGATTATAGTTTGCTTGTAATTATCCTTATTCTATCTATACTTTTGATGGGCATGGAAAGAATGGTAATGCGAGGGAAAGAGGCATGCATGTGATGAGCCCAAAGGGGGCTTATTGTTGTGAATTGTGAGAATCTAACTAGAATTATAGACAATCATTTCATGCTTGGTAGGCCAGAACTAAGCAAATTCTATACAAACAGTAACCCAAGATTTGCCAACCTCTGAGTATTAGAACCCCTCCAAAAGAAAAAGGGAAATAATGAATTTCTTCTTTATGCTCTAGAGTTCTTTAATATCATCTTTATACAGGAAGAGATGCATTAATATTTTCAATCAAGCAAGAATAAATTAAGGAGAGAGAAGATGTCATATGGGCATCCAAAGTTAAAAAAGAACCTTAAGTGCTCCACTATCTCAAGAAAACCCATGGCAGAAAGAAGTCCCACTTTCATGCATCCCTTAGCTTCCTTTCGTCTTTTACTTTTAAAAGGCTTGTTTGGATTAAACCAAACCCATCAATTGACATGATTGAAAGGAAGTAAAATGCTTCAAACACTTCCTAATCGAAAAGGGTTCCTTGATGTTATGGCATCTTTCACTCTTCCCATAAAAAATGAAAAGCATTTTATTGTTTATAGACAACGTTTTCCTAGATGTTACTATTATTGTTATTTTATGGGCAACACTTTCTGGTTTGGTTCTTAGCTAGTAAGCATTTATCTATGCTACCATGCACTCTCCAAAAAAGAAAGGAGAAGAAAAGAAACGGTAAAAAAGTATAAAAAAAGCGATCACGGTGGGACTCGAACCCACAATCTCCCGCTCCGGAGGCGAGCGCCTTATCCATTAGGCCACGCGATCAACTGTTTGTAATGTTCCGAGTTATTTACTATCTTTATAAATTAAACAAGTCCTTATAATCCCTTTGCCCAAGGGAGTTAATGCCTCCAAACCGAGGAAAAGTTGTTGCTACTCGCAATTGTTTTAATTTATAGTATGAAGTTGAAATTCGTGAAAACTTTAACTTGTTAAAAAATAATTAAAAAAAATTATTAGTTTTCCATGTTTGGTAAATGGGTGTAATTTGTTTTTCCCTTTTGTCTTTTCCAAAAGAAAAGACATTTTCCAGCAAGGATCAGAAAGCTCGAGGAACCCTAAGAACATTGCATCAAGTTATTCACCCTTGGGCCTTGAGAGCGTACTAATTTATTTAATTATAGAAAAGGGTTGATGTAAAAAAGAATTAATTTTCCAAATATGTTTCCAACTTTTATCTTGCTCGAACCAGTCAAGTATCGCAAAATTATTCATTTGCATTGAAAAGGCTTTCTACTCATAAAATTTGTTTTCGGGCAAATAAATGGAAACTTTGATGAAAATGAAAGGTTTGGTGGTAAAAGAAAGAGTTTGTATGTTAAAGATAAAAAAAAATAAAAAAATAAAAAGAAAGAAAGAAAAAGAATAATTAATCAGTAAAGTGTCATAGTCTGGATAGACGATGGAAATTGCCGAAGATGATAGATTTGTTTTCATGAACTCCAAAACTTTAAGATTTATTAAAGCAATGCAAAGTGCATAAATTTTCTAAAATTAAATAAATAAATCAATCAATCAATTTGTTCTTATATAATAGTTCAAGCCTTTAATTTAGTTTTACGTTTTTAATTATATTTCTTGTATCGCTAAATAATGTTTAAGTCTCTAATATGTCTTTTTCGATCAAATTTATCCCATTATAAATAAATTTTTTTGATTGAAATGCTCCTCATTGAAATACAAATTAAAAAAAAAAAAAAACTCATTTAAAGTTACATAGCTTGCTTGATCTATTTTTAAAGTAGTTAGTTTTTTTTTTTTTTTTTTGGCATTTCAAGTAGGAGTATATTGGTAAAAAAATTACATATGGTCAGAAAAATTAATCAAAATTACAAATTAAAGATTTAAATATCATCTAAAAATATAACGGATTCAATTAAAAACATAATAACAAATTGAGCTATTTAAAAAAACAACAAACAAAACAAGAAGAAGAAGGAATAGTATTTTTCAGAGTACAATTCCTTATGTATTTACTAATTTTTCTTTTCAAAGAAGAAAAGGAGGATTGGCATGGGAAATAGGTGGAAAAAATATCCCTTTTTTTTTTTTGTTGGATGAATTTATACATTTTGATTATTATTGGTTTAATAACATAATTTATCCTCAAACTAGGTTGTTGCAAATAAGGTTTATATTATTCTTTTTGGTTATTTGAATTCTAAATTATTAATTTTTAAATAATTTTTGTTATTTTTTGTTATGTTTTGTATCAAGATATTGATCTTTAATTAACATGTTTAAATCGATGTTATTTTAAGTATTTCAATATATTTTTTAAGAATTAAAATTAATTTTAAAAAATATATATTTAATAATTAAGTTTTTTTACTAGATGGATCCATTATACATCATTAATTATCTAATATATATTTAATAATTAAATTTTTTTATTAGATGGATCTATTATACATCATTAATTATCTAATATTAAAAATCAAATTTATAAACAACAAAATCATATAAGTTTTCTTAAAACTAACTATTATTAAATATATTTTTTTCAAAATTAATTTTAATTTTAAAATATTTAAAACAATTTCGTTTTAAATATTTTAATTAATAATTACCACTTAGTCGGATATAACAGAAAAAAATAAGGTTTTTCTCAAAATAAATAATTTGAAATCTAAATATTCTAAATTAATAGTATAAATCTTATGTAACTGGGATTGTTATAATTTGAGGATAAATTATGCTATTAATTCCATTACTAATTATACATGGATGAACTAATGAATCTATTTCATTATTTTAATGTCACGTTTTCCAATCCATCCAAAATAAAAAGGTTTAAAAGAAAATAAATGAATCAAGCGAACTTTTTCTTACTTTGCCACCCACCTTCATCACTTTGCTCTCTTCCTTCATTCGCTCATTTCTTAACCAGAAAGCAATTAAAGAGACCGGTGACTGTTTGCTTTTCATCTTTGTATCCCTCTTCCAATCCCATTTGTTTTTCATGCATCGTTTCATCCTAACCAAAACCAAACAGCCATTTACTAACATTAATTCATCGTTCTTCCCGTTTTGCTATCAACTATATGAATCAAGAAAGTCAAATTAATTTCCTAGTAATGTCGATTATTAATGGGATCAACAGGTAACTAATTACAAGGATCATTTTAGCAAATCAAGAAAGTCAAACTCGAATAAATAACATTATTCATTTGATAATATATATATATATATTCCAAATTGATTTTTTTTTTAAATATCAATTATTGATGGATGGATCCGATTGGTTGATCCATAAGACATAGCTATTTCTCAATGACGAACAACGTTACTCTATTAAGCACCATTGTAAAATCTTTATATTTAAGGATTTGTTTAATTTTGAGCTTCAATCTTAGCGGTAAGTAAGCAATAACAACAAGTGAATAAAAAAGGGTTAAATTGTAAAATATCTTCCTGAACTTAATTAAAAAAAAACGCTCCCCTAACTTTTTTTTTATTGTTTTACCCCATTTAATAATATGATTTTTTGATTGTATCCATTTTTCGTTAGGTTTTGTTGAGAAAGTGACCAAACAAAACCATAAAATTTTCATCCTTTTCTCTACCAATTTAGGAAAACATATTTACTAATTAAGATATTTTTTGACAATGAACGACGTTAATGTTTAAGCATCATTGTCAAATCTTTCTATTTAAGTATTTGTTTAATTTCGAACTTTGATCTGAATAGCAAGTAATAACAACAAGTGAATAAAAAAAGAAGGCTAAATTGCAAAATATTTTTCTAAAATCGAGTCAGAAAACAAATGCTTCCCTAAACTAAAAAATTTCTGATTTTATCCTCTTGAACAATATGATTTTTTAAATGTATCTATTTCATTAGTTTTGTTGATAAATTGATGAAAGAAAACCATAAAAATCCCCCCAAACTCCCTTAATTTTCTCCACTAACTTAGAAAAATATATTTACTAGTAGAGAAAATAAAGGATTTTAAAGATTTTTTGTTGTTGTCAATTTCTCAAGAAAATTCTAATAAAAAAATAAAAAATCATGTTATTTAGAGGAAAAAATTAAAGAGGTTATTTATTTTTTCATTCAGAGTTGGAAAGTATTTTACTATTTAGCCATGAAAGAGAAAAGTAGAGACTACAGATTTTGGTGCGAGTAAATATTAAAAAAAAAAAAAAAAGCTATATAAAGCATAACCTGTTTTGTACTATCCCTTTGTTTGGATGTAGGCCCACCCTCTAATGACAAGTTGGCAACCAATTCTTCATTACATAAATGACCATTCTCCTAATCCCACTTCTAACCCTAAACAAATTTACTTATTCACCGACTACAATTAATTAATTAATTAATTAATTATCTGCACCCTTTTTTGCACATTTGACTTCCTACATTAAATGCTTATTTAATACTTTTAATCATAGTTAGAATCTAATTAGTAGTACTTGCTTTCTTAGCAAACGCAAATGTTTCCAACTTGACCATCAATCAGCTGCCCATTGGTCCACTCCTTTTCCTTTGTGGGACCAAGTAACTGGATCACCCGCCACGTCAATAATCCCGAAATGCTAAAATCAACAAAAATAGAAAGTCGACATCACCGAACACCGTACGCGTAAGATTTGGTGTGATATGGGTAAATTATATTTTCCTTCTGTAATTTGTGTGTATTTAATATTAGTCCCTACTACTCTTTGACTTTGATGTTCTTGTGTTAGAAAAAATCTTACTTCCTCTCCCTAAATAGTATATTTTAAAGGCCCAGAAGAAAAAACCCCCCTTTTTTTAATCACGCACAAAAAAAAATTTATATTTATTTTTCCATAAAATAATTAATTTATTTGTCCATTTTAACCCTCTTCTCTATCTATATGTATATAAAAGTAAATATCAGATTATTTTTATGGGTGTAGCCATCAAATCATTTCTTTAGAAAATACATTTTATGTGCTTGAAAGTTGAATCCCATTAGTTAAGCAAGTCACACTGTACGTGGACTTCTTCTTCTTCTTTTTTTGTTTTTTTTGTTTTTTTGTTTTTTAGAGAAGTAAACTTCGAATTTTTATGCTATATAAAAACCTTAGCCGTTGATGTATAAATAAAACCACCACATTAAATGCTAATAAAGTAATTATGATTTTTTGGTACAATTATTTATTTATTTATTTATAACCTTCATAAATATATACAATTTACCCATAAAAGCTTCGACAAACAGTTAAAAGAGAAAAAGAAAAAGAAAAAACAAATCGAGGAGGCTCTTCTGTTCTCTTTTCTCCAACTATTTAGTATTTACACCTTCCATGTAAACAACACGCACCCAGAGAGATGCTTCTTTCAGACAAAGCAAACACCCCTCCCGACACTTCCGTCATAATAGCTGTCTCTCCTCCACATCTCTGATCAGATCAACGTTTGTCCTTCCTCCACGTCGTCTCCGGATCTCAATCCCTCTTTAAATCCACTTTTTTTTATATATATATTTTCATTACAGCTAATTACAAACTCAGACACAACATTTTCCTTTTTCTCTCCTCCCTCCCTCCCTCCCTCCCTTCTCTTCTAGACGCACAGATTGTAATAAAACACAGTAGATCCGACGCCTTTTTACGCAGATTTCACTCTCCTCGTGACAGATCCAACAACCTCTAAATCCGACACACCGGTAAATCATTTTCTACTTCATTAATCACTTTACTAATCACTCAATTAACCAACTACAACCTTGAGCTAAATCCTCATTTACTGTCTTCTACTTCCAGCTCAACGGTCGAGATGGCGCAGAGCACAATTCGAAAAGCGATCGGGACCGTTAAGGATCAAACAAGCATAGGTATAGCGAAAGTAGCAAGTAACATGGCGCCGGAGCTTGAGGTAGCAATTGTGAAAGCAACGAGCCACGACGATGATCCACCAAATCAGAAATATATTCACGAGATCTTGAATTTAACTTCATATTCTCGCGGTTATGTTCATGCTTGTGTTTCTTTCGTTTCGAAAAGACTAGGGAAAACGCGGGATTGGATCGTCGCGTTGAAAGCTTTGATGCTTGTTCATAGGCTATTGAATGAGGGAGATCCGTTGTTTCAAGAGGATATTTTGTATGCAACTAGGAAAGGTACTAGGTTGCTGAATATGAGTGATTTTAGAGATGAAGCACATTCGAGTTCTTGGGATCATTCCGCGTTTGTTAGGACCTTCGCCATGTATTTGGATCAAAGACTTGAATTAATGCTGTTTGAAAGAAAAGGAGGCGATGGTGGCCATGTCGGTGGGAGTGGTGGTGGGGGGAGTGCTCATGGTGGTGAAATTGAGAGATATTATGGAGGTAGGGGTGATTTTGGTAGAGGTGATTTTAGGTCGCCGCCGCCGAGAGCTTATGAGTACAGTGATCAGTATAACGGGGATTTTAATAGATGGGATGGTGGGCATGGGATGCCGAGGAGGACGAGGTCTTATGGGGATATGAGTGAGATGGGGGGAGAGAAGGGAAGGAAGAGAAGAAGGCAGTGACGCCGTTGAGGGAAATGAAGCCAGAGAGGATTTTTGGGAAGATGGGGCATTTGCAGAGGTTGTTGGATAGGTTCTTGTCGTGTAGGCCGACAGGGTTGGCGAAGAATAATAGGATGATATTGATTGCGTTGTATCCAGTTGTGAAAGAGAGTTTTCAGTTGTATGCTGATATATGTGAGGTTTTGGCTATTTTGCTTGATAAATTTTTTGATATGGAGTATCCGGATTGTGTTAAGGCCTTCGATGCGTATGCTAGTGCGGCTAAGCAGATCGATGAGTTGATTGCGTTTTATAATTGGTGTAAGGATACTGGTGTGGCGAGATCGTCTGAGTATCCGGAAGTGCAGAGGATTACAGGTAAGTTGTTGGAGACTTTGGAGGAGTTTGTGAGGGATAGATCCAAGAGACCTAAGAGTCCGGAGAGGAAAGAGGAGGCACCTCCTGTGCCTCAAGAGGAGGAGCCTGCACCTGATATGAATGAAATTAAGGCCCTGCCTCCACCAGAGGATTACACTCCTCCGCCTCCCGAGCCAGAGACCAAGCCTCAGCAACCACAGTTTACTGAGGATTTGGTGAATTTGAGGGAGGATTCTGTCACGGCTGACGATCAAGGCAATAGGTTCGCTTTGGCTTTGTTTGCTGGTCCGCCAGCCAATAATGGGAATGGATCATGGGAAGCATTCCCATCCAATGGAGAGCCCCAAGTGACTTCTGCTTGGCAGACTCCCGCTGCTGACCCTGGCAAGGCAGATTGGGAATTGGCATTGGTTGAGACAGCTAGTAATTTAACGAAGCAGAAAGCAACTTTGGGTGGTGGTTTTGATTCATTGTTGTTGAATGGAATGTATGATCAGGGAACGGTGAGGCAACATGTTGGCACTGCTCAATTGAGTGGAGGCAGTGCTAGTAGTGTGGCGTTGCCAGGGCCTGGAAAGACAACAACGCCTGTTTTGGCTCTTCCGGCTCCAGATGGAACAGTCCAGGCAGTTAATCAGGACCCTTTTGCCGCATCTATGAGCGTTCCACCTCCTTCATATGTCCAAATGGCTGACATGGAGAAGAAGCAAACCTTACTTGTTCAGGAGCAGGTGACATGGCAACAATATGCCAAGGAGGGGATGCAGGGTCAAGCTAGTTTGGCCAAGATCAATGGTGCTGGTTACTACAATGCAGGTCCTATGCCAATGATGCCTTACGGAATGCCACCTGTCAATGGAATGGGGCCACCGCCGGCTGGGTATTACTACCATCCTTACTGATTTGAATGCCATTTATCTATAGATTTTGTTCATGTTCATGTTTATCCCTTTTAGTGTTTTGTTTTTCTTGAAAAGATATGATGTCATGTTATTCCTGCAATTTGTGCACAAAAGGGCTGTGACTGGGAAAGGGGAGACTGAATTTGAGAGATTACTTATGCTGGGGAATTTTGATGTGTGGGAGACCTGTAATTGGAACTGTGATGTCTCTTTGTGCTTTGTAATATTAGAATTTTCGGACATTTTTATTCTTTATTTTTTTTTTATAAATGTTATCCTTGGTTTGAGACCGCAGGGAAACTACATTTAAAACAATTTAAACTGAAATTTCTTATGATCATTGTAAAAACTGTTCTTTTTTATTACCGGTTGTGATAATGTATCTGCATCATTACAAGTTAGGTATTTGGTATGGAGGCTTCTGTAATACCTCTCGTCATGTCTATATGCATTGTGATCAAAGATTAAATACCTAGTTTCTAAGTTCCTTGCAGTGCTTTATGTCTCTTTCTTCCCTTGTAACTTATTCTGGAAGAAGAGTTACCCCAGATTTGGTGAGGAGAGGTTTTCCCTACCAAATGATTGGACTTTATCTGGTGTAAGCTGATACTACTTGGTTACTTCACCAACTGCTGTGTTTTAAGCCTGGGAGCGGGCAATAGTATTTTCATTATCTTAATATTTTTCTAACCGCTTCATGTTACATACCATATTTGTAACTTTGAGTTGAAATTTAACATTGTTATTGTAGGAAATACTTTGTTATTATCAAATAGGTAAACAATGACATGTTTAATACGACAATTAATCAAGTCATGCATTTTAGACAGAATGCCCTTAATTCTAATTCTGCCTTGGATGTTTAGCCAGGTAAATAGTTGGTGTTAGGAGGCATATCCCTAGTTAACTATTAAATTTTGAGAGGATTTTATCTTTGAGAATTGTGGCTTTGATCAATTTGAATCCAAACTTCGACACATTCTCTCTGATATTTTTGGTAGGATATGATATGATTGGAAAGTTTAGGCATCTGAAGATATGGACTTATGAACTGACCTTTTAATTTCGTATGGGGTCAAGAAAGGGACTGAATTGAAAGAACCTGAAATCACTTATAGATGATAAGAAATAATTGGAGCTGAAGTTAAGAGTGTGCTTTAAGTTGATAGCTTCATTGTACATGGTTGAAACCGACGTCAATAACAATGGAGTATAATTCAATGCAGACATATTGAAAGGTTCAAAGTAAACAAGATGGCTAACTGAAAGCGACCGTATGTCTGGAATGATATGTATGTATATTATTTTGTTAGCTTTTCCTATTAAGGTCGCTATATTTATCCAGATTCGAATCAAATGACAGTAGTTTTCTGAGAAAAAGATGACTTTGTCTGTCCGAAGTTAAAAATTCTGCTGCACCTTGGAAGTTCCAGCAGTTCAGAATCTTTCAACTTCGAGCTAGCGAACAAGAATCCATAATCCTGAAATGGCGTCCCTTTGCTAGTATTAAGAGATTGGCATTAGATTCCATGCTTCATTTTAAAGCTTCGTTGTTTCTTTCTAAATTCTTTGGCCTGTAATGTCTTACTCCTCGTCATAATTAAGCTCTCTTTATATTCTGTGGTGGTTCACCAATATGTAGGTGGCCAGTGGCCACATGGACCACCGCCATCAAGGCCATGGTGTTTACTTTTATTGTAAACACGAGAACCAAAAGACTTTCGGCGTAGATCATGAATCCCCAATTTGGTTGAAATTAAAGGTTCAGATATGAACCCTAGCATGATAAGATCAATGGCAAAACAATTTTTGGTGGGGGTCCATTTATTTATGCTAGGGCATGGATCCCAGTGAAAAGAACTTTATTGTCTTCTTTAAGGGTGTGTTTACGGGTTTGTGGAGAACAACTTCACAAAAAACTGTGTCCACAGGTTTCACAGAAGGAGCTCTTAGCACCAATGTCCCACATCTACTTCTGTATCGCTAGAGGACAAAGTTGAAAATACTGCACCATGTTTTTCCTATCTTGTTCTTTTTCGTTTCTCTCTTGTTTTTTTATGTAGAAACCACTCAGAAATTGCGTGGACATTCTAGACAGTTACTGCTATTATTGTTCATGTCCTGGCATCCCAGTCTGAGGCAGAATTATTGGAGAGCTCCATCCCCCTTTTCCATGTTAGAACTTTTGAAGTGAAAAGACAGAGAACTGCAAGAACATGACAGCATGGAACCCATGATGCACTCCTGTCTGACTAGTCTGCTGCTGCTACCTAAGATCAGCAATAATCTGGTAGTATCAAGGACAAATTAGATGATAATTAGGCAAATAGTCATATAGACTATGGGGAAAATGTTAAATTTAAATGAAGATTACCTAACACGTTTTGTCAAGATGAGAATTGAAATGTCAACTGCTGTTGGTCTAGCTGTGTGTGTGCAAGAAAAAAAACTACTAGCTGTGGTATGGAGGCAGGTCATCAATCCCACCGTTCCACTATCTTGTTGCAACTTGCGACATTTCCAATACCAAATCTTGTTATCTTATTATTAATAATAAAATAATAATAATAAAATTGTAAGAGAACTAAGAATAAAAACAATTTTTTTCCCCAAAATTTCTAGTGGAGGTACGAGTCAAGATATGATCCCTATGTGAATAGTCTTTCGGAAATTTAATTAAACAAATTAATTTTAGAAAGCTGATTTAAGAATAGCTAATTATTTAAAAATAATATAAACCAGATCTTGAGTCTCACTTAACAATTTAAGTTTTTGAGTTAAGAAGGCTTTTTTTATATAGTATCAAAGTCTTAATAACCAAATGATCGCAAGTATAAATGTGCAAATTTTAAGTTTAAAAAGCTTTGATTTAAAGAAATGTATTAGAAATTAATATAAATCATATATTGGGATCTAATAATTTTAAGTTTTTGGATTGAGATGGTCATTTGACACTAATCATTAAAATTAAAAAAAGAAACAAATCTAAGCTTACTCTAAAAAAAATTATTTGTAGATCCAAATAATTTCGTTCTTCTTTTGAAATAAAGTAAGAAATTAGAAGGCAACTTGTTTAGAAATTGACTTTGTTGAATAACGTTGTTAAATATCCCTTCTCGGTCTTTAAGTCAATCTTCCAATGGAAAAACCAAGGCAGGATAGAAGCTCCGACAGTTAGTCCAAAGCCAAGACTCCAAATGGACTGACTATGTGGTTCCATTCGAGTCCAGGCTGTCGGAGAAATTGTTCTTGGGACTATTTATTAGCTTATATCTTCCAGAAACAGAAATGAAAAATCAACTCGAAAATTTGTTTTTCTAAGATCAAAGTCAACAAAAGATAAATACAGGATCTTATCCTTTTTGTTACCCTGCTTCTACCATTGATTTAATATTACCTGAAACAATAATGGAGAACCCTCTAGAAGTTTTCTGTTTATAGATAGAATTTAGAAATATTTTGATTTTACATTCATGTATTTTCGAATAAGTTTTTCACCCTTTAATGGCAAAAATTGTCCATATCTTATTGTAATTTGAAAATTTCAAATATTTATTATCAATTTGTATAATTTGAATATCAAAATATCGATTTTTAGAAAAATATTATCCAAATTGCATTTTTACTTTTATTTGTAACGATCAACCCATTTGATGGTTAAAATTTTTTGCTGTTAATTTGAAAAAAAAAATTAAAAATGCTTTATCTTTATAGTTCAATAGAGATTCTTTCTATTTAAAATTTTTACATATTAATCCTTTTGATTTTTCATAGTTCAATCAAATTATTATTTATATGTAATTTTTTTTCAATTTAAAAAAAAAACCTTTATATAGTATCATTATCTATTAAAACAATCTACTTCTATAATTGATAAAATACAAATATCAATTGATTGAATTTGATCAATTAAAATTATCAAATAATTAATTTTAATTGAACTTTTCTTTTGTCATGCAAATAAATTTATTCTTGTGATTGTCAACTTTTAAATTTTAAATATAGTTGTATTTATTTAATTTTTTTTTTATCTTCACATATTTTTATAGAATTTTGTATTTTCACAATTGATTCAATATATAATATGCATTTAAAATTATCGAGTTAGAAAAATATTTTTTAAAACTTTCCTAATTTTATTTTTTTTAAAGATAGATTTAAAAAGTGAAAGCTCGTCTTTAGGAAGAACCAAAAAAAGGTTTAGTAGTAAATTTAATAATTTATTATTATTATTTATAGGTAAACGAGTAAAAAAATCTCTCTTAAAAATGAAAGAAAAATATTTTAAATGTTTTTTTAAAGTTAAAAACAGAGAAAAAAAATTAATGATTAGTTGGGTTGGCCGTTATAAATAACAGACAAATACGATTTAGATAAAATTTATTCAAAAATCAATATTTTGAGTTTCAAATCACAAAAATTGATAATAAAAATACGAAATTATCAAATTATAATAAAACGAAAGTAATTTTTACCATTAAATTATTTTTCACTTATGAATATGAATTTTATTTTTTTGACTTTATTAAAAATAAATTATCTATATTAAAATTTATAGTAATTTACTCAACGATATTTAATTCATCTCATATTAGGATATATTGGCTTGTTAACGTGATTTGCATCTAAAATTTTATAAAATAACTACCATATCATAATCTTTCTAAAAGTTTATTGAGTAGCAAAAAGAAGATTAATTTAGCATGAAGTACAAAGTTTTATAAAAATGTGACAATATAATATTTCCCATCAACCATTCAAATTTAATGTTTTAATGGAGAAGCAATGGAGGTTTTACGAAAGCTACAGATCAGGTTATTAAAGGAAGAAAAAGGACTATTTAATTATCTGTCATTCCAAAGGAACTAATAAGTTCGTTTGGTAAAACTACAGGGACTAATTTATAATTAACACAACGTGACAAAACAGTGAAGTCACTGTATCCGCTAACAAAAACCCAAAACCCCGAGTTAAATGGATAAGGAACAACGACAGTCAGTCAGTGAGGCAAAACCTTCAGTTTCAGTTCGGAAAAACAGAAATGGAGGAGCAATGGAGGCTGTACGAAGCTTATAATGAGCTACACGGGTTAGCGCAGGAGCTGAAGACTCCATTTGATGCACCGGCGGTGTTAGTGGTGGGCCACCAGACCGATGGAAAGAGTGCACTGGTGGAAGGTTTAATGGGCTTTCAATTCAACCATGTCGGCGGTGGCACCAAGACTCGTCGCCCCATTACCCTCCATATGAAGTATGATCCTGAATGTGAAGTCCCTTCTTGCCATCTTGTCTCTGATGATGATCCAACTTTTGCCCAGGAGAAATCTCTCCATGAAATTCAGGTTTGCTTTAACTGTTATTTAATTTGTTTGATTTTTTTCTCTTACCGAATCTTCGTTTTGATGAAAGAATAATAAACTTGTCCAGGCATACATTGAATCTGAAAATATGAGGTTGGAGAAGGAGTCGTTTCAATTTTCAGCCAAGGAGATAATTATAAGGGTAGAATACAAGCATTGCCCGAATCTTACTATTATTGATACTCCTGGACTTATTGCTCCCGCACCGGGTCGGAAAAATCATGCATTACAGGTTCGAAATAGGAATTTAATAATTTAGCATTGTGGTTGTGATTGTGAGTTTGGATTTTGATTGTGAAATGTTTGTGCTTATTTGTTTATTCAGAGTCAAGCTCGTGCTGTGGAGTCGCTTGTGAGAGCAAAAATGCAGCATAAAGAATTCATTATATTGTGTCTTGAAGATTGTAGTGACTGGAGTAATGCAACTACTCGGAGAGTAGTAATGCAAGTATGTTTCTTTTGATCACTTCAGTGTGTTAAACTTTTTGTTGGATTTACAATGTGAAGTGAATAATTTGAGAACCTTTCTGAAAACCTGGTGCTTCTTTTCATGGGGACAGTGGGAGGGAAGTGATATTACTTGAGATAGCAGTTGTGATAATATTAGGATAATCTTTGAATAGCATCAGAGCCAATTTTGTTTGCTAGTTGTTTTTTGATAATTTTCTTTACTCAGGAAAAAATATTGTTGCTATAATTATCCTTACAAACTGGACTGGATTTTTAAGTTATTTGATTCATAGTGATTGGAAGTCTGTCTTAGAATGATTGGTTGCTTTTAAATCTTTACTGCTATTTGTAAAGCACCAATACCTTTTTGTTTGCATACAGATTGATCCTGAGCTCTCAAGGACCGTGGTTGTGTCTACAAAGCTTGACACTAGGATACCCCAGTTTGCTCGCTCATCTGATGTTGAAGTGTTCCTTTCACCGCCTGCATATACACTTGATGGCTTCATATTAGGGGATTCTCCCTTCTTTACATCCGTTCCTTCTGGAAGAGTTGGTTCTGGCCATGACACAGTTTATAGCTCAAATGATGAGTTTAAGCAGGTTTGTTTCTCCAACTATCAAATTCATGCTGGCTCATAAAGTTGCTGATGAGGAACCTGGTCCTTGTTATATGATCAATACTTTATCCATCATTCAATTTCAGAATTCTGTGTTCCTCTAACCTTAAGTTGTAAAGTTTTAGCTATATCATACATGCGTACTAATTCAGCCTAGGGATTTAACTGACGTTGGTGAATATTTTAGGCAAGTAAAATCTGTAATTTCATGATTTCCTACAAAAAGATGTGTTCAGGAAATATTAAGCATGTTTAGTCAGAAAGATATTTTCTTATTTATTTTTATATATAGTAGTTAAAATAGGAATACTATGTTTCTTATATAGGAATCCAAGTCTAGTTTGGATTAGAAATAACTCAAGCCTGTAAATTTGCTTGTAGCATATCAGTTTCAGTATAATGAAGTTTATAATGAATAAAATGCAACCTTTGGTTTATATGTTGAGAAAATGTGGTGCTTGCGTTAAGGAGTGATTACTTATATGTGATGCTTTGGATTTTATGCTAGGAGTGATTCGTTGAATCTGTTAGTGTGAGGCTTATCTTTTTATTTGCATAACTTTCAGACCCTCTGTTTTCAATTTCTTAGCTTTGTAATTCACTAAATTCCACAGCCCTAACCTTTAAACAATCACGACACGCTTTCACTAGGCTTGTAATGCGTCACGTAGTTATTTCAAAATGCTGAATTAAGTTGTGCATCAAGTGTTGCTCAAACCATTCGTACCGTGAACTGATAATGTTTAATGTTAGAAATTACATAACTTAATTTGCTTGATGCTGATGGATCGCATAATTTCACGAACTCGATGTTCTTAATAGCTAACAAAGTTAAAAATGCATTCCTTGTTTCATAACGTGGGACGAGGCAATATTGCATACAAGTAAATGTGATGTAGAGAGACTTATGTTGGTAATAATTTTGATAAAACTAGCGTCATTTAACAAGAAGTTCGTGTGTGTTTTTGTTCACGTACTGTGTAGCTAAACAAAGAGGCTTTTTTTACTGAAAATATCAGATTCACGTCACTATAATATTGTAACCCTATTTCATGTAGATGTTCTTTTGCTTTTTCCTGTATTATTCTATAGCAAAAATTCTTAATCAAACTAAATGCAGGCCATATCCTTGAGAGAGATGGAAGACGTTGTATCTTTGGAGGAAAAGTTGGGCCGTCCATTATCAGTGCGAGAAAGAAATAGGATAGGTGTTAGCAAATTAAGGTCCTTTTTGGAAGAAATGCTGCAGAAGAGGTAATAGTTTATATACATACATATATTCTTTTTGCATATGTTCTGATCACAATATGACTAAAATTTAAGAATTTATGTTCCTGTAAGGTATATGGATAGTGTCCCGTTGATCATTCCACTTCTTGAAAAGGAGTATCGCATGGCAACAAGAAAGCTGAACGAAATAAACAAAGAACTCAGGTTTGTTGTTGAAGTTATAACATAGGTGGTTTTTGAAGCAATAAAGGTCTAACCTACAGCCTGCTAATTTTTTTCAGTTTCTGATAAACTTGGTTAGGAGCTTGAATACTTTTATTTTTTTTCATTCTGTTTTGTTGTTATGGGCATCTGTTAATTTCTTTCCTTACCACTAGTTACTTTACCATATTCTTTGCCAAGTTTGCAGCACTTTGGATGAAGTAAAATTGAAGGAGAAAGGGAGAAAATTTCACGATCTATTCATAACCAAGGTTTCTTTTGACTTGCACTTTTTGTCAATATTTTAACATCTCATCCAGGCTATTGAATGGTTCCTTGTTCTAGAGCAATTGATATACAATCAGACCGACACAGATTACTGATTATTATTTTTCCTATGCTTTTGATTCTCATTTATGCGTTCTAACTAAATCTTTACATATGTTCAGCTTTCATTGTTGTTGAAAGGGACAGTTGTTGCTCCTCCAGATAAATTTGGTAAATCATTTGATTTGATATTGCACACCACAGGAAACTTTACTGTTATGTAGATATTATTTTATTATCTTCTCTTCTAGCATGAAATTAGTTGAATCTTATGTCACATGATTCCAGATTTCCAGTAGTAGATCTGTCCTATTTGTAGATCCAAGGCTCTCCAAAAAATGAGAGAAGTCCGTTTGTAATTTAATACTACTCAAATTTTAAGGGTATGTTTGATAAAGGGCACTAAGGCAGTGGAAAAATCATTGTTAAAATTTTTCACCGTATTCTTTAGCTTGGCAAGTCAAACATTCAACAGGTAATAATTAAGGGGGTAAAATTTCGTCCCATACCCCCATCCTAATGGTAGTGTGGCCCTCCCAATTTCATTTATCATCTTTGTGAATTCTACCAATGTAGTTGTTTCTCTCTTTCAAATATATGTGGGTGCCACTCTTATTTTCCATGTAATCTTTTTCATTTGTAGGTCCCATCAATATCCTTCATTTACTTTCTTAACATTTTACTTCCAACAAATATCATCCCTCCTAAAAAATTTTACGTTATCATGTTTTGTACCATAACATTTGCTCCTGTGATTTTTCAACCCCCATTTTCTTACCTTGTATCAAATGAAACCTTATATGACTGGACTTAAAAGGGAGAGGATCCAGGTAGCATTTCAACTAGTTCTTGGTAGAGCTATGGTTGAGAATTGTTTTGTTACACCGTCACCACTAAAAGAAATGAACTTACTGTCTTCAAACTCCCAGCTAGTTTAAGTTTTAGTGTAAAAATACCTGGACTTTAGCTTGAAGTGCCCTTGAACTAAAGAAAATCCCAAAATTTAAGCCCCAAAGCAAGACGTCATTGCAATGTGGTCAACCATTAGTAAAATGTAGGGGCCCTTCGACTTTAACCTCTTTCAACTGTTACATGTGCCCACATAACCCATAATCAAAGGATGTCAAAATGGATGGAACCCTACTTTTTACTAATGAACCAAATTGCAACAGGGTCTTGGTACGTGGCTTAAATTTGTGGTGTTTTTTAATTCAGTGGGGCTTTTATGAATTTGCTAAAGTTCACAGGTTGTCTTATAATCTGTCCAAGTTTATACTTTTATTATTGTCTTACTATTTTAATATGTCAATGAACTCAGTGTTGTAGTATTTATTGCAGGCGAAACACTGCAAGATGAGAGAAGTAGCGGAGGGGCATTTGTTGGAACTGATGGTCTTCAGTTCCCACTCAAGCTAATACCTGTAAGCTGTTTATGCTATATTTTGTCAGCTCAATTTCTTGACGCCTTTGCAGTAGGTGTGAATGATCTTTTAATGTAGTTGAGTTAGTTCTCATTGCTTTACTGAGGGGGAATTAGGAGATGTGAGAATAATGGTGTAGGACAACGAGACAATTGAGATTGTTGTGGACTGTAAGGCTAGAGAACTCTTGAGAAGGCGCTTGGTTGGAAGGATGAGGGCATTTGATTCTCAATCACTAAATAGTCAGAGAAGATGGAAATCACAGGGCTACATATCGCTGATTTCCTTGATGGCTGTTCAAAGCAAAGGTTTGGCAAATCTTGGGTCAATAGGATTGAGTGCATGCAAATCATTCCTTACTCACCTTGCCTGTACTTTGAATACTATCATCTAGTTCTTGCCTATTGTCTTGGAAAGTTAGGACAAGCTCTTTGATTTTGTGGGTAAAGTGGGTGGTTCTTAGGTAGATGGCATGACTCTTACTACCACTCTTTGTTGGCTTTGGGAGTGAGAAACCATATTGTCTCATGGACATGTGCTGTGGTCTTGGTGATTTGGAAAACTTGGTGTGATGCAATTTGTGAATCTTCAAGAACAACTCTCGTTTATAGCAATTATCATGGGCAAAACATCTTTTGACATCTTTGTTATGTTTTGCTTATGGAACTTCCCCATGAGTGACTTTAGTGGATCTACAATGGGATTGGATTGCCTGTTATATGACTTTGTGGTGTTTTTTTCAATTTTTCTAATAATTTGTTCTACAGTGGGATTGGATTGCCCATTATATGAATTTGGGAGAATACTGTTTTCTTTACTTCTGTAATTTCCCTTCTTCCCTCCTTTTCAGTGAATTCATTTCAAAAGATTCTTGTGCCTTCTGCACATGTTGCATTATGTGTATCTCCTAGACTTCCCGGCTCGGTGCTGGGATGTTTTTCCTTTCCTCCTATTTTAAGGCACGAAGTGTCTTAGCGTGTTCTTGTCTGTTTCTCTCTGTAAGTTGTGTTCCATATTTGTTTGGTCTATATGGACAAGTCAAGTCTACATGATATGGGGAGATTTTTTTTCTTATGACTAGTAATAGTACACAGAAAAAAAAATGTTAGCCGATTGCCATAACCAACAATATTAAAGATTGGACACAGTTCAATAATCTCTGTGAAAGGTTGACATTTTTGCAATTTACATGTAGAATGCAGGGATGCGCCTTTATGGGGGTGCACAATATCATCGTGCAATGGCAGAATTCCGTTTTGTTGTTGGGGGAACCAAATGCCCTCAAATTACGCGTGAAGAAATTGTGAATGCATGTGGAGTTGAAGATATTCATGATGGAACTAACTACTCTAGGTATCCTTGAGATCTGATTGGACAGCTACCAATGCTTTCTGAGATGGGAAACATTTTTTTCCTTTCAGTTATCTAATCTTCCTTTTCTCTACAATTTTATGGACCAGGACGGCTTGCGTAATAGCTGTAGCGAAGGCTCGTGATACATTTGAACCTTTTCTTCATCAGGTGAACTGATGTTTGCTTTCATTTAGTCTTTCCTTTTGCTGCTTCCTCTAGGTGGCATTAATTGGAACGTATCGTTACAAATGATTTATATGACCAATTTTGGGATTAATACCAAATCCTTTTCTTTTGCCGTTTTTATGTGCACCTATCTGATTTGAGGTGCAGCCTACAGATTAGAGAACCAGCTGCATGCAACTTCCATGTCACCATGCATCTGCATCTTCTTTAAACCTTGCAAAACAAATTTGGAGTAAATACACCGGGGTTTCGTTACAGGCCATGTCCAAGCAAAAGCCAGCTTCTAAATAAGCATGTCTCTTAACAGGGAAACTTCACCCACTTATCAGCTTTCAAGCTATCAACAAAGTTTTAACTGAAAATCTGGCATTATTAAAGCCTCTTGTATTCTACCTTCATGTTCCTGGCATGCCTCCCCTTGCCTAAGGAATAAAGATTCAATTGAGCATATTTCAATTTAAGATATCTATGCTAAATGTATGTAATGATAATGTCAGTGATTATCTCATAGCTGAATGGAATTATGCAATTTTGGTTTAAAATCGTGCTCATGTAATTAATTTTAGTTTGATTTACTTCTATGGCTTTCAATCAATTTATTTGGTCATTCTGTCCAGTATGATTTTTCTGAACATAAATTTTGGACTCTGGAAGTAGCAGTCCAGTTTTTGGTTTGCTTATGCTATATGTTGCAAAATTTGGACACTTCTTCTGCTGGTATAGTTGAATTTGTATTTCACCTCCTTTTGTACAGTTAGGTTGTAGGCTCTTGTACGTCTTGAAAAGATTACTTCCAATCTCAGTCTATCTTCTTCAGGTGTGGGTTCTATGTTGTTCTTTATCCTTTAAATCTGTAAGACCTTCTGAATTGTTGTGTTTTTCATTAATTTTATCTCATTCCTGAACTTGTCCATAACAGAAAGATGGTGAGTATCTAAGTGGTCATGATGTATTCCTCAAGCGTGTTGCTTCCGCCTTCAGCAACTTTGCAGAATCTACAGAAAGGGCATGCCGTGAAAAGTATTCTGCTTGTCCCTTTACAACAGTTCTTTGAAAAGAAAAAAAAATGCTAACCTTGGATTTAGTTCTCTGAGATTTTTTTTCTGCCGTGGAGAGCTGAAGGCAAATGAGTGCATCAAAATTCAAATTTCGCGATGTACGAGTGCCTAAGGAGCACCATGGAATATATATATATATATATATATATAACCGCTTCTGGTTAATGTTTGACACAAACTGCATCCAAAAGAGAAAATAGTATAGAAACAAGATTTTTTTTTTACTTTTTCCAAACAACACTTGAAATGTTTTAGTATAAATGCATGGTTTACCTAGACAAAACACGACCCTTCATAGCTACTGTTCATCAGAAATTCATCACTAATGCTAGTGTTCATCAGAGTTTATCAGTCTCAAGCAAAATTCTTCATAAGCAAATTGTAACTTGCATTCATACTCATCGTTTTTGTTTAATATTTGCTGCAGATGTATGGAGGATCTAGAAAGCACCACACGTTATGTAACATGGTCTCTCCACAATAAGGTTAGTCAGAGTGGAATAACATGAGATGCCTTTGAAATAAATAGATTCTTAATTATACCTTTGGCTATGACTGTTTATTTTCGGAATCATCATGCTTTTTAAATCAATAGATTCCTGATTATCACTTTGGCCATGACTGTTTATTTTCAGAATCGTCATGCTTTTCATAATAACGCTATTGTTAATAATGGCTGTAACTGCCTTTTCAGGAGCCTGCAAATTAACTACTTTGGCATTGATAATGATAACATTGGCATTAAACTTTTCATCCACTCTCGAGATATATTACTTGTGGGTGTGCTATTCACATTGTTTACTATTTGAGTTCCTTATTTTATATGTTCGACTTATAGAATCGGGCTGGGCTACGCCAATTCTTAGACTCCTTTGGTGGAGCGGAGCAGTCTGCTATGGGAGGTAATCCTATATCTTCTGGTCTGGAGTCATCCATGGGTTCAGCTGCCAACGAGAAGCATGACAATAAACCAAGGGCAGATGTCAAGCTCAGTCATTTGGCTTCAGGCATTGACTCGAGCTCTGCAGTTCAGACAACAGAAACACGGTTTGCAGATCTTCTAGACAACACCCTTTGGAATCGTAGACTTGCCCCTTCTTCTGAAAGAATTGTTTATGCTCTAGTTCAACAGATATTCCATGGCATAAGAGAGTATTTCTTAGCATCTGCTGAATTGAAGGTTTGCATCCTCTCCATTTACAGTTTGGCCGAAATGTTCAAATGTGGTTGATAGGCTCCACCCTCATTTCTCGTACTCCCTCCCAAAGATGACGCTTTGTTAGGATATATATATATATATATATATATATATTCAATTTGAATAGGAAAATGAACAAAAAGTTATGGTGAACATCAACTTCTAGAAAATTACCGAAAAAGACTACCAGTGATTTCTGAACATAAACATATTTTGACATGGAGGGAATAGCGGATATTCTATTTTCTATTTCATGCCACACTGTTGATTCCTCCTTTTCAATCAAGAATTTTGTTTTCTTGCTCTGATAATTTGTCCAGCTTTGTTGTTAGTAGCTTTTTATGTGTGAGTTTTTAACAGTTTGCATGTGTCCTTTGCAGTTCAACTGTTTTCTTTTGATGCCGGTAGTAGACAAGTTGCCAGCACTTCTTCGGCAGGACCTAGAATCTGCATTTGTAGATGATTTAGATAACGTTTTTGACATCACCAACTTACGACACTCGTTCAGCCAACAGAAGCTAGAAACAGAGATGGACCTTAAAAGGGTTTTTATTTTCTTTATTTCTATTTCCTTTTTTATCTTCTCTCTAGGAAAACTGTCGATCTTGACAGTCTCTAGTTTGCTTGTTTAACTTGGTGACAATTTTTGCAGATCAAGAGGCTCAAAGAGAAATTTAGGCTGATAAATGAGCAGCTTGCTTTGCATCAACTGAAGGCCGTCTCCATTGAACGAGTCCTAAACCAGAATGACACTTAAAGGAGTTGTGGATGTATGAGCTAATTAAGTTACTTTCCCCTTTTCTTTTCCTTCTAGAACCCATTTTATTGTCATTAGTCTTGTGCTGCACAACAATTCTTGGTTGTGATTGCATTATAATAACTTCAGAAGCTACAGCATAAAATTCTTTGTTGAGTATATGAAAGAAGTAGTGTATTGTGATCCAATATATTGTGTTTTTGTTTTTTATGATTGATGACAATAAGAGAATTTATACTAATTTCTAAATTCTTTTACCATGTTTCCGTGACTAATCCAAACCTTTCGATCTCTAGATGACTAATTAGTTCATCCTAAATCTTTGATATGGTAGTAAGGATCTTTTATTAAATTAGTAATTGCCAATTCATGAATCCTGAGTCCCCCTTCTTTTTAGCTTTTCAAGGTGTGAACTGTGTAGCGTGTGCTAGTGGAGGGAAGAAAGTAGTGACTTGAACCTGATCACACCCTAGGGTTGGGGATGACGATATTCTTCCTCAGAGTTGAGTCTATCTTGCATTGAATTTATCCATTAGAATTCCTGGAGATTTAGCTCAAGTAGCAAGTGGATGCATCTCAAGTCATTTTCTGGTGCTTGCGTCTGAATCCTAGGAACCTTTGACCCTCTCTAAAACCAAAGCAAATAAAGAGATGATCCAGGTTTGAAGTGGGCTAAGAAAAGTAGATTCGCTCTGGATCAACCAAAACTCTAGATGAAGCTCTAGTTAGCAAGTAGTCCAAAGTGAAATTCTAAACGGACCATATTGTCCAATTCGAGTCCAAACAGAGG
This sequence comes from Dovyalis caffra, assembly GCA_963924115.1. Taxonomy (NCBI): domain Eukaryota; kingdom Viridiplantae; phylum Streptophyta; class Magnoliopsida; order Malpighiales; family Salicaceae; genus Dovyalis; species Dovyalis caffra. The sequence continues at coordinate 15,546,972 of CAWUPB010001194.1, read as the reverse complement.
GAGAAATGGTTCTGAGGCCTACCGTGACAGCTTAAGAAGATTATGAAAATCCACTCTACTTGGACGAGTTGACATAATCGCCAAAAAAAACCTTAAAAATCCACATTAAATAAAAAGCACGTTTCAGCTGCCCTCTTGTCATATTAGTAACTTTCGCATCAGCACCATGGCTACCAGATTTCTTATAAGTCACGCTATGGTGAATAAATCACTCTGCTTAGGGTCAAATAATGTTTATTTCAAGAAAACAGATCATTTTACCGTTTTCGTCATGTAATCTATCGAGGTATCACTTATACAAGGATCCTAATCATCAAAGATTTTAGGTTCTTCACTCTACAAAATTTTCTTTACATTGAGAAAATATAAATATTAATCTTTTTTTTGGAAAAATATGCACAAGAACACCTTTCAATAGCTTAATAATGCTATCTCTTTTCTTTTCTGTCACTAATTTAATAATTCGAGGATCCATCGATCCATAAAAAGAATTTGTTTTGCATGTATACAGCATAAAAAGAAGTAAGAAACACAATCAATTTCTAATGTCAATCAACGGATCGAGTATAAAACGAATATTCATTTTGTTTCACTTAATAAGCACCTATTAAAAAATATATAATGGGTATTAAAATAGATAATGATAAAAAAAGTACTTATCCATATTATTTTATATTATAGGTACATACTCTTTACTCTATTAATATCTACTAATTTATCTTGATTTTTTTTTATTATATAGGGATCTAATTCCATAGACTTTAAAAATTAAGGACCAAAATATTTTTTCTAAAAACTTTGAGGACAAAAAACTTATAAATAAATGACTAAAATGAAAATTATAGGGACTAAAATAAATATTTTTGATAAATTATTTTTAATTGGCATTAATTGAGCACTAAATAAGAGGATAAATTAATACGAAATCGGGCATAGGTTGAGTAAACATTTATATGCCAAAAATCAGCATCCGTTGCCATCCCTGATCCTCAGCTATAAATTGAATAAAAAATTGAATTAATAGACTCTGTATCCGTTGCATCCCTAATCCTCAGCTATAAATTAATACATCATTATCATTTTTAAAACGAATTTTCAGAACTATATGCCAAACATCTGGTAGCTACCCGAGGTTGTAGGAGAGGAACAAGTATATATATCCTGGAACACTAAGGCCCTTGTCTTTGTGTATTTACTGGTAGTTTTTCACTCCCTACTTTCAGCTCTCTGAAGTGCATTATGTGGAAGCATCAATGAGTAGGTTGATGCAATCCAAACATGATTTTTCTATATATATATATATATATATATATATATATATATATATATTTTTTTTTTTTTTTTTTTTTTTTGGTTAAAACTTCAATTCAAGCTATTAGTATTTTTTAAAAATTTCAAAAACAGTGGCTTTTCAGCTTGGTTCAAGAAAAAATTCAAAATTCAGAAAAAAAATAAAAAAAAAACGGTTTTTAACCGAAAGCCAAACCATAAAATTTGGTTTTTTAATCAGAAAAATCAAACCTCAATTCAATTTGGTCTTTGTTGTTTTAATCCATTCAATTAACCGAAAACCAAAAAAATAAAAAACAAACTGAAAAATCGAATAATCACCTCATACGAAACACTAGGCCCCTTTGTGTTTTTACTTGTAGTTTTTCACTCCCCCTTTCAGAGCTCTGAACTGCATCACGTGGAAGCATCAAAAAACAGGCTGATGCAATCCAAACATAAGTCTGGACACAAGGCCCTCACTGACTCATGTTTCTTGGTGTTTGTATAGCTGGGCCCATAAGACCAAATGGATACGATCTCATCTTTTCCACAACTCTAACCCTGTCAAATTTCCTATTTTTGTTGGGTGTGTGGAAAACACACAAGTTCACACACAACTCTTGCTATGTGTTTGATAGTGAGAATGTTTTTGTAAAAATAATTAAAAAAAGTACTGAATTTTTTTATGATTCTGAAAACATCTCAAGTAAACATACTTTTTGTGTTCATCCTAGGAAATAAAAACCTCTTTTTTTAATTAATGTTTCAAAACTATTTTTAATTGTGTTTAGTCCATCAGAAAAATAAACACTAAATTTTAGCCCTTCGATAGTTTTGGAAATTTTCAATGAAGCATTCTTATGAGTTGAAAATTTTTGCCATTCCATCCTAGCCTCTACCCCATGGAAACTTGGAAAACTCGCCTTCTCATGCTCCCGCTTCTTTAAATGATCGAAGTTTTATAATACTTCATGAGTAACTATTATATATGTATAATAATTATTTCATGAATTCACTTCATAAGGAGAGATAAACACAAAAGGAGAGAGAAAATTAAAAAAAAAAAATTGAGCCAACGTGAAAATCTTCTTATCAATTTTAATAGGTTCAAATATAATTTTTTTAATTATCTTTCTCCTTAAAAGCATATCGATAGAGTAATCACTATATATATATATATATATATATATTATAAAATTTATCTTAGACCACACTTTTATCTCATTTATGGCACACTATTAATACATAATAAACCCCAATAGTTCACTTATTATGCCATTTGACCCCACCAAGCAAGCAAGGAAGTAAAAAAATATATAAATAGATAAAACCCTAAGCAGCCATCATCAGCATGGGAAGTTGTAGAGCAAGTGTGACGACATGAATGTCCATAATGGACAAATACATAGGTTGGTGGCAGCATAAAGGTTCTTATTTCTTAACTCTTTGAAAACAACTCAACGCTTTGCCTGTCGTCCACTTTCGGAACCAAGACAGGTGAAGTCTGATTATTGATTAATAAAGAAACTTTTAAGGACAGGTAGTAAGTAATTCACCAATAAAAAAGATTGGTTGTTAAATGAAAATTTATTTCTTCAAACTCTATTTATTACAGTAATTAATTACCACTAACCATTCATGATTAATATGTAATGGGAGGGGCTTTTCCTTTTTATAAAATAGACCCTCTCCGATAAATAAGAGGTTTTTTTTTCATGTTAAATTAACATATCAATTGATTATTGGTGAAAAATCGATAGATCTATTAATAATAAATGATTGTTATCTTCCAAAATAATAATTCTCACGTGTGTTTGTTTATCTAGAAATTTATTAGAGTATTTATTCGTATAATATTATTCTCGAAATAAAATCATTGTTTTGTCGAAAAAAAAGCTGAGTTTTATATGTTTTCTCAATTTCATTTAAAATTTTTTATTTGTTTAAATTAGATTTCATATCTTTCATTATGATCCAATCAACTCTCAGATTTTTCATTTTTTTGTATCAATCACCCTTTATATCTTTCACTTTTGTTTTAATTTTCTTTCTCTACCAATTTTTGTCAGATTTGTAAATTTTAATTTCATCTTTAAAATTTATAAAATACTTCAATATCATTCAAAAAGCAAAAAAAAATAAATAAACTAATTGAAATTAAAAAATAGAAAATAGAAAATATTTTTTTATTACAAAAATATGATAAAGTTTGAGAGGACTAGCTTCCTAAGAAATCCTCAAATGCTAACTTCAATTCTCAAATAGCAACATCATCTTTTTCTTTATTAATACTATAGTTAAATGGAAATAAACATTCAAATCTCCCTTTTATTTTATTTTTTGTAAAAAACTTAGCCATCTAGATCCATACCAGATGATGACCACTCTCTAAGTAATGTCAAAATTGTCCAATACTCGAGTTACCATTTCATTTACATGAAATATTAATTTTTTTTAATATAATTGTTCAAGATTTTAATGGAAATTTGGATTAAAAAATATAGACATAAAAATGTTAGTGAAAGAATGCACGAAAGAAGACAAAAATGGCAGTTATACTTTTTATTAAAAAACATTTTTTATCCTATTTATTCTAACTTAATTTTATTTTTGCATCTTCAGACGAGTGATAGACGGTATTGATGAAATTTTTTAACATATCTTTAATGATTTTTTTCAATTTCAACTTGTTCATTCTTATTTTTTTGGACTATATCGAGATATTATATATGTTTTGAAAACAAAATTAAAATTTCATAGAGTGAACTATAGAGTGAAATAAAAATGAAAAATACAGAGTTTAATCAAAACAAATAATTTTTGATGAAATTAAAAAATCACATAAAGCTTAGGAGACAAAATAAAATTTTATAAAAAAAGAAAAAGAGAAAGAAAAAGGTTGTGCTATAACTTTGTAATTTGTAAAAACCACTGGGTTTTTTTCCCAGCTTCTCTTTATACAATTGCCTGTTTAAAACCATCAGTTTTGCAACAATGCCATTATCCTAATCTTTCAAGATGACATCCTTCGCTATACCGATCAACGGCTGGATCGAATCAGGAGAAAACTTTCTCGCAAACAAAAACGGGTCATTTCGTTGCATCACATACAAATCAGATCCGTTGATTCCTTCGTAACCATACCTAGGCCTTTTGTCTCTCAAAATCGAGATCAAATCCGGGCCCACCTCAGAGGCCTTATACATGCGTGGGTGACCACCAGCCCTAACACTCCAGTCAACGCTTGTCAGTGTAGCAGAAACTGAGCCACGAGGGTCCCGCATATGGACAAGGGTAGGAAAGTAATTCTCTTCAGGATAACACGTGGCTTCCCTCAAGCAAGTTTGGTTAAACTTGGGCCAGATCCTCCGGTCCCTCACTACCATCCTCGCATGCTTACGTGTCAATACCCAAAACTGGGACCCAATGCGAAAATCCTCAAACCTCACCTCCGGAAGCATCGCGTCGTAACCCCGCGCCGCCCATCTATCATAAGCACCGCCCTCATTGTCGAGTATCTCGATAAAACTCTTCCTCGAGTTAGTCAAAATTTTATACGTGAAGTCGAATGAATGTAAGGGGATACAAGAAGGGGATAAAAGGGCAAACATGGAATTGGAAGGGTCATGAAGAAGCGCGTGGGATAGTAATCGACGCGCCGCCGAGATGAGAGTTGGGGTTTGTCTTTTAGCCGGTTTTGAGTGGATGACTTTGTCAGTGAAAACCCCCGTAAACGGCGGGTCGTACTTGTAAGTTGGGTCTGCATGGACATAGATGTTAAAGAGAGTACTCCTACTTTGGTTAAAGTAGAGTTCCCATAGTGGTGCAAAGGGAAGAGGTGTAGTGGCCAAAAACAAGAAAGCTATTTTCTCAGGTAATTTGGGCCTTCGATTGACTTGGGAAGCAAGGTGTAAAAGTGAGTCATCATCTTGTGGTGGTGGAGGCGGTGGAGGAGGTGGAAGGGTTTGTGATAGTTGTTTTGGCGGTGGTGGTGAAATGGGGGTTTTGATTTTGAGTTTATGATTATGTTTTGAGATATAGGTTTCAGTTAAAACGATTGTAACTTTGTCTTGTTTCCAATCACTAATGGTGGGGGAGGTGGTGGTAGGGGTGGTGATGGTGAAGACAATGGCCAAGGGTAAGCAAAGGATTAAAGCACAAAAGAGTGACAGTGGAGTCGGAGAAAGCATTTCTTTTAAGATTTTGCAAAATTTAACGGAAAAAAACAGTGATTTTTAGAGAAAATCTTGTGATAGATTGTGATTGATTTAGAGAGCCAAAAGTTGGATTTGGTGGGGGTGGGGAAGGTTTAAGGTTTTATGGGTTGAATGGTAAGATACTAAATTGACGGCGGAGATAATTAATTAATCATTTAAGCTCTTTTGAAATCTTTCAGACAAAGATAAATTAAGATAATTAGTTAATGACGCACTCTATTTATAGTATAACTATCTCTTGATAATTAAAATAAAATTTTTTTATAATACTCAATAGTAACTATTTATAGTATAAGTATCTTTTGATAATTAAAGTATTAAGTGAATTTATTTTTGAAGAAAGAGATATATATATAAATAAATCACATTTGAATTGATTAAAAATGATAAAAATATTTGGTCAAATTACTCCTTAAGTATCTTAGAATTGCTCGTTAAAAGAGGTCTTATCTTTTGTGTTGCTTCTAACGTGGGTTGTTGGGAAATTGAATCACAGCCGTTGAGTGTGTTTCATGTGATCAATAATGTGGAGATGAACGGTGGAGATGCTATGGGATCTAAAGTTTGTTTACTTTTTTCTCTTCATGTAGTCGCATTTCTCGTGAGAAAGTTTCCGCTTTTGGCAAGTGGAAAAATAGGATTTTGTTGGATTTGGTGAAAGATGGACACGTGGCTAGCATGCAATTTTTAGTGGGCCTTACGGTTATGCGTTGGGAGGGCATAACGCGTGGGCCAGGGGGCCTCACATGAATCTTCCATGGTTATTTTGTGATCTAATTTAAAATTTTGAACTCCCCAAAACACGACCGTTTGAGTCCTTAGGCTATTAAATAAATAAAGTAGCAGATCCGTTCTCAAGAGGATGACGGATGGTTGATTTTCATGACGCTGAAAATGAATTAATTGCTCAGCAAGAAATATTATCGAACTTTTTTTACATAAAACGAGATTAAATTTTTAATTCATATATTAATAAGTCATTGATTTATAATAAAAGAATTAGTTTTCAGATAAATTTTTTATCAATGCACATGGTTTAAAATCTAAAATTACATTTATTAAGAATAATTAAATTTTATCATTTCAATTTCGAACATGATTAGTTATATATCTATCATGGGATATAAATACCTAAATTAAAAAACAAATTATTCAAATGTTAATATTAATAATTCATTTATCCCTCTCTTCTTTTTATTTCTTTGCAGTGTTTATTAATCTTAAAATTTGAATTTATAAATAAAAGAGAAAATGACCCTATTTATTAGCCAAAAACTTACATTATTAATTTAATAATGGAATTTTTTTAGGCTAATTTGCTTTACTAATTATATGAATGCATATATTCATAAAAGCAATAAGCAAGAATCATTAGAATGCATATAAGTTGTCTTTCCTTATGTAATTAAACCGGGTAAATTTTGAATATATATAGTTTGCAGAGAAAGGCTTTAATAAGAAATCATTTACCTTCAGCAAAGTAAATTACAAATTTTTTTTTAATTTTACAAAATAAATTAAATGTTTTTTAAAATTTAAAATTAATTAATTAGCCTCTTGACCATTATTGATCTTATTTAATTTAATATTAATTTTTTTTATCATCAATCTTTTCGTAATATTTTTTTTTATCTTTCCTATTTCTTGAAAAAAATTATATAAAGGACATGAAATGAACCAAATAAACCAATTAATTAGTTTTTAAGATTAGAAATATTGTATAATTTATATTTTACTCGATCTCTTAGGTTATGTCTCACCTACTCAATGTATTGTGCGTCACGTTCAAAGCAATTTCTCTCTCTACCGGTAACATGGAAAAAAAAAGGATGGTTATGTGCTTTGCTCGTCCTTGGTTAAACCAAGGATGGAATTGCTTTGAACGAGACACACGAATCCATCCTCCTATAGATACAGTGAATCTAGATGAGCATAATAATTTTTTTAAAAAAAAAAGGGAAGGAAGAAGAATTCTGAGTAATTAATTAGTGCACGTAAAATTTGAGGTTTGTCCACTCTCTTTGGAGTGATTTCTTTTTCTTAGCAAAGTTTTATTTGTTAGTGCACGTAAATATTTTTTTTAAAAAATATATTATTATAATTTATAAATTCTGATTATATATATAAGTTTTATTTGTTATTTTATATATATTTATTCATAATTTATTATAATCAATTTTATTTTAGTTTTTTATTTTAAGTTATTGACTTAAATATATTTCATATAATTTAGCAAGCTCTGGTCTTTTTTTCCTCATATATATATTATCATGAAATTAGGTGCGAAAAATATAGAAAATATATCTTTTTTTTTTTTTTTACGTATAGTTTAAAGATGATAGAATATATATGATATTTTTTAAGATTTTAGTTTGAACATATATATCTGATTATGTTACTCTTATTGTTTAAATTTTATTTCTTCAATTATTTGTTTCATATTAAAATTATCATCAAATTAATTTTTTGATATAATTTTATTTATTAATAATTTTTTTAATATATAAATTTTGGAATAAAATTTTAAAATGTTTGTGTTTTATATTTTAAAAATATATTATTATAATTTATAAATTCTAATTATATATATATATATATGAGAGAGAGAGAGAGAGAGAGAGATAAAAGTATGTTTTAGATAGTTTGACACGATTTTTAAAAAAAACTTCACATGTTTTATTTATTTATATATATATATATATTTATTCAAAATTTATCATAATCAATTTTGTTATAGTTTTTTTTTAGTCTATTGACTTCGATATATTGTTATAGTTTTATATACTCTAAATATGTTAAGTGTGATATATGTATATATTAGAAATTAACTATAGATCCGCACACATAATACCAATTCTTTAGTATTTATTTTTTATATTCTAAAACTTATTTTAAAAATAAAATAAGTTACATAATGTTTTAAAGGAACTTTCCAATTATTCAAATATAAATTTTTATGCTAATATTATTAAATATTTTGTTGATAACTATATATATAGATCAAGAGATTTCGCTCAATATATAAATTCGATTTACATTAATAATTGAAAATAAAAATTTTACTCGCAAGTATATCATACGAATAACACTATGTGTATAAAGAGTGCCGACCGCAACGTAACGCCGGTACCAATCTAGTCCTTTATAAAGAGTATGATGGATGGTTGACTTTCATGATGCTGAATGAATCAATTGCTCTTTTATGATAAGAAATATTATCGAACTTTTTTTTTTACACGAAATGAGATTAAAAATTTTATTCATATACCAATAAGTTATTGATTTAATGATAAATAAATTAGTTTTTAGATAATTTTTCTATCAATGTGCATGGTTTGAGTTTTAGAATTACACTTGTTGAGAGAAGTTAAATTTTATCATTATCATTTCGAATATGGTTAGTTATATATCTAACGTGGGATATGCATACCTGAATTAAAAAAAATTATTCAGATGTTAATATTAATAATTCATTTCTCTCTTCTTCTTTTTCTTTTGTTTTTTTTCTGCAGTGTCTATTAATCTTAAAATTTGAATTTATAAATAAAAGAGAAAATGACCCTATTTATTAGCCAAACACTTACATTATTAATTCAATAATGGAATTTTTTTAGGCTAATTTGCTCTACTAATTATATGGATGCCTATATTCATAAAAGCAATAAGCAAGGATCATTAGAATGCATATAAGTTGTCTTTCCTTATGTAATTAAACCGGGTAAATTTTGAATATATATAGTTTGCAGAGAAAGGTTTTAATACGAAATCATTTACCTTCAGCAAAGTAAATTACAAATTTTTTTTTTTAATTTTACAAAATAAATTAAATATTTTTTTAATTTTTAAAATTAATTAATTAGTCTCTTGATCATTATTGATCTTATTTAATTTAATATTAATTTTTTTATCATAAATCTTTTCGTAATATTTTTTTTATCTTTCCTATTTCTTGAAAAAAATTACATAAAGGACATGAAATGAACCAAATAAACCAATTAATTAGTTTTTAAAATCAGAAAGAATGTATAATTTATATTTTACTCGATCTCTTAGGTTATGTCTCACCTACTCAATGTATTGTGTGTCACGTTCAAAGCAATTTCTCTCTCTACCGGTAACATGAAAAAAAAAAAAAAAAAACCGCTGGTTAGGTGCTTTGCTCGTCCTTGATTAGACCAAGGATGGAATTGCTTTGAACGAGACACACGAATCCATCCTCGTATAGATACAGTGAATCTAGATGAGTATAATAATAAAAAATAAAAAAAGGAAGGAAGAAGAATTATGAATAATTAATTAGTGCACGTAAAATTTGAGGTTTGTCCACTCTCTTTGGAGTGATTTTTTTTCTCAGCAGAGTTTTCAAGCGTCAAATTTTCCATGTTAGGTACAAGATTGATGAACCCTCAGAAGAGTTGAGAAGCTGATTGATGAGTGATGTTTCGAGCTTCTGTGTAAAGTCTCATTCATCATCCATCCACATCAAGCAAAAAAGCTGCAGAAAACTAAAGCAACTTTTTCCCTGTTTTTTAATTTTCTTTCCTGTAGAATGACCCGTCTTCTTCGTCATGATATCAGAATTCAAGAATGTAATCATGTCTGTGCACATTCAGCGATCCAAACAGAGCCAGGCTTGATGTCATTGCTGCAGCGGCGCTGACACACACACCCACATGACCACACTGCCCACCAGACCATGTCAAGAAGGGATCGAATATCATGCATGCGTGGTTCTTGTAGGTTTGGGTTAGATTCGGTAGTCGGTACTGTATATACTATTTTCTCATCTTTTGGTTTTTTTTTCCTTTTACTGATAATAGTAATGGACTTAAGCTACTTTCCTTCTGAGTCATGCGTCTTTTTCTTCTTTTCAACTTTCAAGTATTACTGATAAAAAAAATAAAAAAAAAAGATCAGGCAGTAGCTAGCTAGCAGGGTGTTTTTTACACGAACATGCATAACAACTAGGAAATTGATTCCAAGTTTTATTTATTTATTGGGTACAATTGATCACAGAAAAATGTGGTTGTACTACTCAGAACATGGATGATCTAATTAATGTATAATTAGAAAGAAAATAAAATTTAAAATACTTAAAAGAATAATTATCAATATTATTAATAAATTCATTTGAAAAACAGAGACAGATACGAAAATAAATAAATAAATAAACGAATTCAAATTTACAAAAATTTGTATGAATGTTTTCAATAAATTTATTGTTTTTTAATTGTCTATCTCTTTTTTTTCTTATGATATTTCAAGTCGAAATATCTAGACAAATCTCTCGTCGTTTGATTAAACACAACTTTCAAAGAGTTTTATGTGTACATAAAAACTTGAATATGAGATCATTTATTTAAACGACTAGAGTTTTTTCATATTGAGAATTATCTTGAGTACTATAAAATTTTTTAAAAACTATAATAAATAGAATTATTGATTATTCATGTAAAAGCTATTTCTACTTTCTAATGTCCAAAGCTTCCTTTTCATTGGATCTATGCTCCGTTGATTTGCACTTAAATATATAGTTTAACTAATGATAATTTAAGAGCAGGTTTTATCGAATGATTAGTGAACCCCTTAGATTTATTTAGCAAAATAAGTTTTCTCTTCCATTGATTGCAATTTTTTTATTACTATATATTTTTTTAATTCAACAGTAAATATATTCTCGAGCTCGTTTGTGTATAATAAAATTAAGTTTTTTTGACCTACGATTTTAAAAACACACCTCTTATATGATTCAAGTATATTCTGAAAAAATTAACAAATTTTTATTGATTGCTCGTTTTAAAATTTAAACCCAAAAAATCAAGAAATAAACCAAAATTCCCTAACTGACTTATCAACTTATTATTACAAGTAATAGAGAAATACTCTCTCACTATGCAGTATAAATTCCTTTGAGTCTTCCCAAAAAAAAAAGCATGTTTAGGATTATAAATCATCTTAACTCATTCATACTATTTACCCCAAGCTAAATGTATTATCTTTTCACTTTACCCCAAGCTAAATGTATTATCTTTTCACTGTACAGTCATATTTTTATTATAAAAACTTTTCTGATATTAAATTTTAATTTTAATTTTTAAAATATTATTTTTTTGATATGTAAATATTTTTTATTTGATTTATTTTTTTTATTTTAATCATTTTGGTCTTTTTTTCTGATTTTTTTAATAAAAATTTTTAAAACAAAAAAAAATATTTTAAAAAATAATTTATAAAATAAACTTTTAGCTAACAATCCTTTGATTTTGATGTTTTTTATGCTATTATAATTTTCTTAGTTTGTGAATAAATATAAATAAATAATATTTTTTAATAAAAAAATTATGAAAAATATAAAAAATAATAAATTAAATATAAAATTTTAATTAAAAAAATTATAAAATCGAATAAATTTTTATTTGATATATATATATATATATATATATATATATATATATATATATATATATATATATATATATTAAATTAAAATAATTTTTATGTGTTTTATCTTATTTCCAGCAAAACGCGGATAAAAAAAGTTAGTCGGGGTCTAAAAGAAAAGCATAGGTGTTGGACCGAAGTATGAAAAAAATGGATTCTTTCTTTGCATTCGAGTTTAAAGACGTTTGGCTTTCTCTAATTTAATCACTGCAGTTAGTGATGTGAGAGTCAGTTTTTATCCAAAATCATGATTGTTGGATGTTCATGTCGTTACTTGAAAGTCCCAGTGCTTGAATTTTGCCTTCTAAAACAAGCACAATGTCCTTAATTACGGCAATGGTTTCCCTAACACCATCAACCTGGATTTATGGAAAGAATACAGTAGTTATTGCCCGCCTCTTTCTAGATTCCAATATTAGCAATCAGTGCACGGGATTGCTGGGAAAGAGGAGACATAAATGGAAAGGCAGAAAAGCCCAAGAAGATATTAATCGGCCTTAATACCAACCCTATCTCAACTTGATGCCATTTTTCAGCAAAAGTTCCAAAAAAAAAAAAAAAATAGTGGGTTTGATAAGCCAATGGGGAAAAATTCCACACTACAGATGAAAAAAAAAAAAAGAAAAAAAAAAAGCTTCTTGTTTCCAACTCCCAAGTCTCGCCTCTGTCCTGCACATGGAGATCATGGTGAAATGCATAATCAAGCTAATTTCTTGGGAATTAAAGTTGGGATTTTTTAACCCTTTCCTGGTTTATCTTAACATATTTGACCCAAAAAAAAAAAAAGAGAGACTTTTCTTCTCTAGTAATTGAATGGGGCACGCTTTCAAGGTAATTAAGCAAGTCTTACATGGTAAAAGTATGAGGCCAGCCTTCCTCACTAGTGTCCATCCATGTTGTGGCAGGGGGAGATCTGATAATATTGTCACTGTCGGTGGTATCTAAGCAACCCCAACCCCAACCTCTACTAGTACTGTAAAAGGTTCATAAGCCATTGGCAGGGAAATATTTAGAGAGAGAGAGAGAGAGAGAGAGAGAGAGTAGAAAGTTGGAAAAGGAAGAGAAAAGGTCAAAACCAATAGGGAAAAAATAGAGAGAGGGACTCTTGGGGCTAGGGGAAGCAGGCATGTGGATGAGTGGGGGACACAACAAACTGATCAGTTTTCAATTAAACCCCCCTTCGAAATAATTGAGTTTGTGACAGAAAAGAGAGAAAAAGAAAGGCAAAGCCCTTATAAAAAAATATACTAAAAAAAAAAAGGCCTCTGCTTCTCTCACCACTTCTTGCATTTTGGTACAACTCTGCTGTGCTGTTGTTGTTGTTGTTCTGTTCAATGTGATTGTGGGACTTTGAACGACTTGATAAAGTCACACGCAAGAGAAAAAGGCAGGAAACCAAAAACTGAAGTTACCCTTTACTTCTTAGTCACAGCTTTGTCAACTTGGACCCCTCAAGAAACTGAGAAATCTTGGTCTTCTTTCCTTTCTTTCTTCCTCTCAAAGAAATAGCAGTAGTAAGAAGAAGAAGAAGAAGAAGAAGAAGAAGAAGATGCCTAGACCTGGACCAAGACCTTATGAATGTGTCAGAAGAGCTTGGCACAGTGACAGACACAAACCCATTAGAGGTTCTCTCATTCAAGAAATTTTCCGGTACCCCTCTCCCTTATTCTTTTTTTCTGTGTATCATATAAAAAGTCTTGTCTTTTATATTTCACTGATTTTGGTTATGTATTTTGTTTAGACTTGTCAATGAGGTTCATAGCTCAGCGACTAAGAAGAACAAGGAATGGCAAGATAAGCTCCCTGTTGTTGTGCTGAAAGCAGAAGAGATTATGTACTCCAAAGCCAATTCCGAGGTTAAAGTTTTCTCCTTGTTTATCCTCTCACTGTCAATTGAATTTTGCACACCTCTATTGTTAATTAGAGGCAGAGTTAAAGCATCAATGAAGTGATTTTTTTAAAAAATAATTTTGAGCTTGGGTTCATGCTACTTGGGCGCTGACAATTCATGAATTATAGATTTAAACTTGACATTCATTTTTCTTTCTATGTTTTCTCAGCATAGTCTCAAGTTTTTGCTGGTTTAATAGATTTGGTTACTGTCTTTTTATAGAGCTTAGTTTTGGATTCTAATTCTTGCATAGGCTGAATATATGGACCTTAAGACACTTTGGGACAGAGCAAATGATGCCATCAACACCATAATTCGACGCGATGAGAGCATGGAAACTGGAGAGCTTCTTCAACCTTGCATTGAAGGTACCCACTACCCAGTTCTTATCCGGCTTTTATTACTTCTGCTAATTGTTGTCTTTGATTTCTGCATGTATTGAATAAGGAATTTGTTACTTGAGAGTTTTGAATAGTTTTGGCCCTATTTTCAGTGCTTGAAGTCAATTACAATAAGTGCTACTTTGAAATCTAGATTAAGTGTATTTGCCTGTCAGCATACTCGATTCAACCATTATAATAATTTCTCACATAGTGCCATTGTTACAGTAACACCCATTTGTGTGATTCTCCACTTTGTATGATACACTGTATGGACAATATTCTGCATGCAATGCTATGTGTGTAACACCTTCTCACCCTATTTCATTACCGCTCAGCTGCTCTCAATTTGGGCTGCACACCAAGAAGAGCCTCAAGGAGCCAGCGGAATTGCAGTCCGAGGTTTTACCTTAGTCCTAGCGCTCAAGAGTCCAACACTTTGTCGCCTGGTGCTTTGCACAATGCCATTCAGGCTAATCATGCATCCAACTCACATGTCCTACCTAGTTATTCAAACTTGGTAAAACCCACAATCATGAATTCCACTCCTTCAGGCTCAGAATCACAAGATTTTGCTGGCCAGAGCAATGGTACTTCTAACAGATTTCTTTTTACAACCGATAACATTCCTCCATCTTACGGTAACCAATGTTTATCCTTGGAAAATTACTGTATACCAAGCTTGTGCTCGGTTTACCCTTTATACTATGGTAGTTGCCTAGAACCACACCGAGGTTGTGGAGCTCTTCCTAAGACTGTTCCTGGCACTGCAGAGCCAGTCAAGGTGGCTGTTATGCAAAACTTTTTCCCTCGTAATGAGGACACTCCTGTTAAAACCAGTCAAGCTGATCACAAGGACAGTCCTTTGCAACCACAAGAAATTGGGTGCGATCTATCATTGCGGTTGGGCTCTCTCCCAGCTCCAGTGCTGAGTGTGAAAACCAAGCAGCTCGTAGATACCAAAGATGGTGGTCATGTTTGTTCTCAAGAGGATTTGCAGGTTGATGATTGGATGCCACAAATGGGTAAGGAATTATCTTTCTTCACTAGGGTCAACGTGGTTGAGCCGTTAGTTTTGCATCCGAGCAAACTGAGGGAACATATAAATATAGATGTGACAATGAAAAAACGCAAGGCGGCGTTCGATCACCATGTTGAAGATCAACAATTTTGTTGGCAGCCAAAGCTTCCTTGTAATCAGTTAACCAGCAGAATGAAAAGTGCGGGTTTGTAGGCTGACTGTCAATTGGTATGTTGCTTCAAACTCTTGATATGCCTTGGTAAGAATATCTTGCTAAAGCTCTTTTTGGCTATGTAGTGTTTGTTAGTTTTGTTTAACAATGATGACTTGCTAGCTGCCATGTTGTAAGAATGATGTAAATATTGATCGAGTTTAACTTAGAACTAACAGAAACAATGATGACTTGCTAGCTGCCATGTTGCTAAGGCTTGTGGTTTAAATTTTAAAAAGAAATGTTTGATGTAACAGGGAGTTGCTTTTGGAACCTAGACCAGAACTTGCATATCATCACTTCTTTTTATCTGGTTGAAGACAATTGATTTTAAGACAATAACTTGGTGAAAAAGAGAGGAAAATGGAAGTGGTTTTAAAGAAGATGCTTTATTCCATTTGTATGATCTTTATGTATGGAAGCTGGTAGGGTAATCTATGCCACTGTATGCCCAATTATCTGAAGTTTTCTAATTACATATCCAAAAGGCAGTTCCTAGTTGAGATTTGGATGTATTATGAAGTATGGTATCAAAGTGGAAAGGTGGGGGGAAGACGTGTCTCTTCAACAAACCTTAAACTTAGCCATTATAAGAAGTAATCCTGATCATTAGATCTGAGGTCACTTGGCCCCCATTCTGATTGGTGTGGTTAAAAAGGGGGCAAGAAATGATTAATGAATAACTGGATAGGGCTTGCTGTTTTTCTTAGTGGGGAACAGGAAGGTCTCTCTTGCCAAATCTCAGTATTATCTTGAGTCAATATGCCTTGTTGCTGTTCTGTGGACCCCTTGTGTATTTGGTCTAATTAGGGAGAGGATAAGACCTTTTGTTTGTATGAATGGTGGGTGATCAATATTTGTTGGCAATGAGTGCTTATCAGCTATCTGTAGGGTCAGACTTTCAAATGGCTTTAATATTCATTAAGGTCGCAGTGGAGAATGTGGGTCATATGGTCTTGGTAAATTTTCTATATAGAATTAGGGAGGTCAGAAAATGTGGATGGAGGAGGTCATTTCCCATTATTTAGCAAACTATTCTTTCTTCACTTTCATGATTGTGATTGGGGAACTGATAGAATCTAGGTATTTGTAGGACATAAAGGGTCATGGGATTCTAAAACTACATGAGCAATTGAAAGGAACAATCACGTGTTTTTCTTAAAAGAGTGGTTGGCAGTAAATGAAATTGTCTGAAACATTTAATTTCATACTATTGACAGCATCAAATAAGCTGTTGGCTGTGTATTTTTTTCTGCTCCCAAAGATGATTCCTAAATTCTGCTATATTCTCAAGTTTTTTGTACACTTTTTTCTTCCTGAGGCATCTGTCTAGTCAATAAGGAAATATGTTGAAAAACAGTCAAGTGGGAAAAAAAATTTAAACCCTATGCGTACAATGTGACTGCTCTAGAAAGTTCACCCTCCACTTGAGAAAAGAAAGTGGAAGATGTCTGAGAAGAAGAGGAAGTAGAAGCATATAAAGAAGAGCAGTAGTGGAAATCTATTTGAAGTCTCTTCAGGAGAGAAAATGTAGAAATTGTGCCCTTTTTCTCTTCTTCCTCAAGTTCTCCAAGTGGAATGGCAGCAAGGAATCTTTTAATGAACTCTTTACAACACTCTTTTCCCTTGCAAATTATGTCTTCGCTTACCTCTTTATCTTCAGCCCTCTCTTCCCCTGCTATTTCCTCTGTGGCAATATTTTCTTTCACCACCTTCCCATGCATCAAGCTTGAGTCATCGAACTTTAAGATGTATGCCTGGTCGCAACCCTCAAAGAGCCGCTCACCTAACGAATCAATAATATAATAAGCTTCAGCATCTACCTTCAACACGAAGAAATGATCGTTCCAACTCACTATATATATCTTCTGCTCGTCATCATTTGCGTTGCTTGTTATTTCTTGCCATACATCATCGAAAGAAGTGGCTCCCTTCAAGTTTTCGAACTTTTCAGGGCTGAAAATCCCAGTAAAAGATTTCTCGTGGGAGATGGTCAGAGGCCGGAGATCAGCTTTCAGGACAGTTTCAAGATCAAAGTGGTTATCAGGGAAGAAATTTGTGTAGGCCTCGTTGTCGCAAAGCTTTCGCCATTCCTGTGAGCCCTCTGTTATGAGGTTGTCAAACTGTGACAATGTTGGCATGAATTCTTGGTTCGAGTGAAGCCAATCGGCAATGACTGCAACTATTGCCGTGCAGGCACTCTCTCCGGCAGCTTTTTCGCTTCGTTGATCAAAGGAAGCAAGAAACACATTGGCTTTGAGTTTTGCTTGACCATCTCTGCTGACTAGTTCTTTGACGTCCCACTCATCTTTCTGCAAAGATTAACCAAGTACCAATTAGATCTCAAACTTCCTTTTCCCAAAGACCAATGATTTTGACATGGCGACCATGATGATTTTTTTGTGGTCCATCGTGCGATAATGCTCTAAGGCAAGTTCTTTAATCATTTCAAGGGCAACTAAAATTTTTGCAAGCTATTCTTGGACATCAAAAGTTTTTCCTATTACGTATTTTGGATAGTCTGAATTAAGAGGTTTTAACTTTTGAAACCGATGTGACACTACTAGATGGGCATGTCTATGGGTTTGGCCGACACAACAACAGTCTTCGAGATCCGACTTGTAAGATAAATATGAGAGAATGCGTGAGTGTTTTTCTATTAGTTAATTTATGTACCTGTGCGGAATCGCTTTTGTCCATTTGGGCACTGCTATTCTCAAAGAATGGCTCAACTTTCCTCCTAGTCCTGGACAAACTGAAGCTCAACCTTCTCTTCTTCCATGAGAATAACCTGGCTTTGGTGGTCAAGTCTGACCGAGTTTCCGAACTCGGAGATGACCCCAATTCGGTCCCTGAACTCATCTCTTGACTGCTACTTCCACTCTTGGAAGTTGATGTCCCTGAAGAACCATCCATGTCAAACATAGATGAGTCGTCAGAGTCACTAGAACTCACTTGGTTTCCTTCGTCCATTTTCTTCTTAGAAGCTGTCATGCCCTTAAACAGTCTTTTTTTAGCATCCGAATCATCCAAGTTTTGAAAAATTCCTGGTGGGTCACATGAATTTCTGATCTCAGTAAAGCTTACCCCAATCTGCAAATAAAATCATAATTAAATATTTAACCCAAGACTAATTCAGATTGTATTAAATAAAAAGGTCAGCAGAAGCCACACATCATTTAGGTCACAAAGAAAAGGTCAAATTTCATAAGTAATATTTTTTTAATTGTAATTTAGCTGTTTCATTGAAGACTAAGACATTCAGATGGTTGAGTTTTATTTATTTATCTCCTTATCAGGTGAAGTTTCTAAGTTATTTCATGTCAATTGGCCCCTCAGAGCTGTAATTTGGCTTTCTACCATTTTTCTACAACTCGACAGTTAAGTTTTGAATATCAATGAAGGAAGTGGTTCAAGAACATCATGGAAACTGGTTTGTGGTTCTAATTATGGTAGAGCCAGCTATTTTTTTTTTCACCAATTTTAAAAGCTTAAACAGTTGTTGGTCAGAGAAAACTACTTAACCGTAACTAAAAAAACTTCAGACAGCTCGGATATGCTATTTTCATTTCATACAGTAACAAGATTTCTCTTTTTTCTTTCACAGAGAGCCTATCCTAATCCTATGTATGCCATGTAAAAAGTGGACAATCTAAAAATCTATTTTGAATTCTTACACCATCTTGTAACAACTGATAACTATGAAATTTGCAACTACAGATTACAAGTTAATTAACGGAGACAATAAATTGAAGTTACAAAATGTTTTTTTGGGACAACAAGACATTAATGGCAACAAATAAATAGTACGTTGTTACTTCCTTAACAATCAAGACAAATTTTAAAGAAGAAATAAGGAACAGAATTGGTTTCTGCAGCTGCAAAAGAAACTTACCAGAAGAGTAGCTTGGCTGGCAACTCCATCAATCAGTAAAGAGATTGGCACCTTTCTTTCAATCTGGGAATCCATCGTTGAAGCCAATTCTGCTATATTCAACGTACCATTTCCCAATACTGCCATTTTAGTCCTGGATTTTGCATCCTCGCCCTGCAAACAAAAAGAAAAAAAAAATTAGCATTGCTATTTCTAAAAGCAAAGATGAACATGATCAAAACAATGCAAAAGAAGAAACTTACAAATAAAACAGTGAAAGAAACATCCCACTGAGCAAAAAGTTTATCTTTTGAAGGAATCCAAAAATCACAAACACTGTCAAATTCTTCATCATTCCATTCAATATTAGACTCTCCTTCCTTGAAGAATTTTTGACTAGTGTAGTTTTTTTTGCACTTCGAAACGCGATAAAATGGGACTAATCCTGACGACTTGGGCCCTTTCCATTTCATCTTGACAACAACAAACATTCTTTCTCTTCCATTATCATCAACCTTTTCCTTACACAATAATCCTTCTAGCTTCAATGGCTTCACCTTGACATGGACCTTCTTGGTTGTCCCAGCTGCCTGAATCCATGACCACTTCATCATTGTTATCTTCTTGTTTTGATTTCCTTCTCAAAAACTAATCATCCTGACCTGGATTATCCCTTGTCTGTGAATTTATATATATACATATACATCCATAGGTGAGTAAAATAGATAAATGGATTGCTTAATGGAGAATGAAACAGCGAAGACTTGTTCTTTAATTGGCTCTATGACAGCTTATATGCCTATTTGTAATCTTTACTTTTCCTGTTTTCCTTAGCGTGTGTGTTTCCGTGTGAGCTAGCCCACCTTCTTGGATAGCCCATAGGAATAAATAGTCACGTTTTATTATGACGCGGGGACTCGTTATTGCTAGGCAGCGTTGTATATGGTTTGAATTTTACAGAACCATAATATAAGTCCATTAGGTTTTTTTTATATATAGATATGAAATATTTAAACCTCTCTATGTCACACGAATTTTGTATTGAACCTTTAGAATTTTTGTATTCTCTTTCTATTAAACTAATAAAACGTCCCTTTCGTCTATAGAATAAGCAATTTGCCAAACTATATAAATATTATGTATTAATAATTTATTTAGTTTATCTTTTGATTATTATCTGTCATTACTTATTTTGTTTTCAATGTTTTTCATCACATGTAGGTTATTCTAAACTTCATTAAATATATTATATCCAAATTTGGATGTATTTTTTCATCCGTATCAAATCTTAAAACATCTTGATAGATTGATTAAAATAGAGTTTTGATTGCCTAAGAAAGCTGACTTGAGCGGAAAAAAATTAGTCATTTAAATAAGTGGTTTCGGTTTTGAATTCTTGTGTAAAATTTCTTAGATAGCTATACCCGTTTTGTGCGTTCAACTGAATAACAAAAAATTAGTCTAAGTTTTTAGATATAAGATATCTTGAAGATAAAAAAAGAAAAAAAAAACAAATTGAGCATTGATCAATATTGAAATAGGAACGTGTTATGTTTTAAATTTCAAATCCATATATATAACTAATACCTTGTTATTGTTCTTTTCTTAGTTGAAAGAGAGGATAAACGAATCATGAATGACGATATAAAAGATGTTCTTTCCTTAATTCTATATTATTTGGTATCACATGTGTTTTTTTTTTCATAATTTTTTATAAATTGGAATAAAGGCCTGTTTGTTAAAAGAAAAATAAAAAACCGACCAATGTTATTACAATAATAATCCACATGAAATTGCTTTTTCCAAATGTAGGACGTTAAAGATTCTTACTCTTACATATTGGAATCGAATGCTTTCCCTCAACATTTTCTTATCAGCATAACAAAAATGCTAGGTACAGTATATTTCTTTTTAAAAACTCTTATTACTTATGTTTTTTTTTAAAAGAAAAGAAAATCTGTCAAAAGATTTTTCCAAAATGCTTTCATCACTTCTCGTGAACATTTTGGTAAATTTTCCTATTCTCATTAAACAACAATTTGACTGAGAATAACTATTAATTCTTTCTACACAAGAGATAGATAACAAAAAATAATAAAAAGAAAATTTTTTTAAGAAAAAATTGAATCGTGGTGAAAATAGTTTTATTGTTTTTTATAAGTTCGGATTTTTTTTTTTATCTATTTTTTCTTTAAAAGTAAGCTTATAAAATAATTATGGTCAGTATGCAATAATTACTCTTGAAATATTTTAAAATTTTTCAGATTTTATTTATTTCTTTCGGTTTAAATAAAAAGCAAAACCAAACAAGTTTTCACTTTTTTAAGGATTAGTGAAAATTCTAGATTTTGAGGTGGATGGCCAACTAATCATTCTTTAAGGTAAGTTAAAGGCGATGCAGTCATAAGGACTTGTGGGGTGGTGACACGTCGGATAATTGGAAAACGTGGGATACGCGTCAAAGATTAGGAAGTATGATTGTTTTTTGGGACAGAGAAAATGCGTGGATTGTGCGCGTATGGTTTAGGTCCTCCTGAACTTGGAAGAAAGGAAAACTTTAAATGGTTTTTGCTTTGACACGTGTCCGGAACTTGTTATTTTCATTGAACAAAAACTGGTAAACCATCACATGCTTCCATAGTTCCATTGCTACGCACCAACACTCTCCCTCTCTCTCTCAAAAATAAATAAATAAATAAAATTGCATATCCCTAAAATAAACTTATATTTGATATTTCTTTTTAATTTTCAATTTTGTCAAATTTCGTACAGTAAAATGGAATTTATTTTTTCAATCAATTTTATGGACTATCTACATCAATTGCTTGTTAATTTAAATTAATTAATATTGTAGAATTATTCATCGTTGGTATACGACTTAATCCCTACAGTTGAGTATCAGTTTCAACAAAGTGTATTTTGACATGGCATTTTTATGTATTAAAACTAAATTTATTTCTCCAATTGATAAAAAAAAACTATTTATGCTATGGTTTGTTTGAGGTTTGGACCGGAATGACCAAAGAAGAAGGCAAGAGATGCACGTCCTTAGCTATTAGGCTAGTCACTCCTGTTAGATTTTTATTTTATTTTTTTAACAACGGCAAAATACCATTAAATGGTAAAGAAAGACAACTTCGATCTAAAAAATTTTCAAAATTCGGTTGCAGGATTTAAATATTAAGTTAAGTATGAATCTTAGCTCTAATACTTCATGATTTTTTTCATATATTTTGTGCTCCAGAAATTAAAATAAATATATGAGGAAGTCAAAAACCACAGATGACAGACCCATTTTCTCTATTATTAATAGGATCCTGTAAGGGTTGGAATTCCATTTGATGTCCCAGATTCTCTCTTTAGATGCCAATAAGTAGAGATCAGTTAGGCCTGAGTACTAATTGGGCCATTTTGGGTTATGAATTGGGCCGCACTCAAGTCAGACCAAATCACAGGACCCATTTTCACTTCATCTCATTTCAGTTGTAGAAATTCAGATGCATGCAAAACAATTCGAAACTTCTAGAAGATATTATACTTTGGAAAGGGCTCGAGTCTTGTTTATTTTTTGGAAAACTTTCCAGTTTTTTGACATAAAAAAATAAAATAAATTAAAGAAAATATGTTTATTAATTGAAAATGAAAATTTTCTCCTGTAAATGTGTGTTTTTTAATTCTCTAAAAAACTGAAAATAGTTATTTTCCACATCCTCCATAATAGGGAAAAAAAAAAAAAGGAGTTTTGTTTGGTTCATCTAACATTTATGCTCTTTTGTTTTATTATTTTAAGGTAAGCCAAACAAAGTATTTATTTTGAAAATTTTGTACTTAACAAACATGTTGTCTTAATTTTTTTTTTAATAGAGAAATATTTTTAGAATAAATAAGAAAATTATTTTTTGAAAGTAAATACAACAGACAGAGGGATAACCTATTGATATTTCTCTTACGTAGCAAACGATAGAGGACAAGACTACAACTCAACCGTTCTTTTGTTTACCGTAGAAGAAAAATAAAAAACTTACTATTGCTGCCTTAAAAATTAAAAAATAAATCACCATTGATTTTAAGAATAAATTTAATTATTACTCTTCATAAAACAATAAATCATCCTCACTTTATCAAATGAATTTTTATTATATTTAAACTTTGTAATCTTCAAATTTATTTGAATAAGACTTTTTATTTTTATTTTTTAATTTGATACGAGTCTGCAGACATAGTATTATAAAAGAAAAACTACATAATAAGTATATAAATTTTGAATCTTTTCTCAATTCAATACATTAATTTTTATTTTTTTGTTTCAATATATTAATTTTTTTAGCAAATACCAATCAAGGTTTTTCGTTTAATTTTTCATGTTCGAGTGATGATTTGATAGTTAACAAAGAAGACTAAAAAATTATATTATTCTTTTTTCTCTTCTCCTAAATTGTTATTATTATTTAATTATTGATTTTTTTTAAAAAAAGGCAAAGCAGCTTAATTTATATATATTCATGTTGGTCTATAGAGCACATTTTTTTTCTTTTTTAATTAGAGTAAATTATAATTTCTTTCAAAAAAAATATTTTCTAAAAATCTACCAATTAAATCAATATTATGGATGGAATCCTAAAAAAATCAATGGAAGGAGTTGATTTGAAAAAAAATAATAACGTTGAGGGACGTTAATTTTGGATTTTTTTAGTTAAACGACTAATTCTACTTTCATTGACCAATAAATCAAGTGGTTGAACACCTTCTAGCAAACACATATAAAAGGAAAAGAAAAGAATTTACTTTTGGTTTAAGGATTGATTCACATCCTCTTTTTGTAGGAAAATGATTTAGCTCGTAATTAGAAATTATACAGACAGAAAAAAAAAAAAAAAAAAAAAAAAAAAACCAGACGAAGTCATGATGCTAACCTCACGTACGTAAAGCCAATTTATCTCATGTTCTTGATGATTCCAAATGTGAAAGAGAGATTCTTACACAATAATTTTTCACAAATCGTATAATTTTATATCTCATGCGACATTAGAAAGCTATACTTTGTGTATCGTCCTTAACGTTTTTCTATTGCTTCACAACAACTTTGAGCTTTCTTTGTTGAAAATCACAAGCTTTTTAACGTTAATTACCTAATGCTTTTATTTATTTATTTTTTTAATGTAAAAGTTGATTATAATTGGTTCCCAACTTTTGATTCATGAATAAAAAACATTTCTTAATTTCCCACCAACTGAAAATTTAGCCATACATAATTTACTACACACCTAAATACTACCTTTTGATCCTCCACAAGGTATGAATAATTGTTGCATAAGTTAATAATATATAGTAATTAATAAACAAATTGCTGCATAAAATACAAAATAAAAAATTTATCTGCTCCATTGAAAGTCGTAATTGTAACTAATTAAGTGGACTAATGACCTAAAAACTTGAAGTTCTTACCTGAAAGTTTTCTTTACTGGATTAATTAGAAGAAGTTTGTCAAATCTGCAGATTCTCTCACAGAAAGTATAATTAAGCTCCCGTACGTTTGAGTGGAAATTTTGGTATTGCTTGAGTCAAAAGCAACAAAAATAATATGAATAAAATGGGGTAACATTCTAGTCCAATTTCAACCAAGCAACCTGGTAGAAAAGACTTTTTTTTATAAATAACAAAATCTGATATTCCTTCCTGATTTAGCTTGAAAAAAAAAATATTAAATACACTTCTTGTGAATGTTCCAATCTGTTTATAAATGGCTTTTAAAAACACAATGAAGAAAGAATTTAATTTCGATAATAAATAAAATTAATATAAAATACACCCTAAACTTTAACCAAAATAATTAATGACAATTAAGGTTTATATATATATGTGTGCATTTTACAATATTTAGCTAGTTTAATGAAAAAAGTTGGTGGAATATACATGTTTCCATGCTTCCTCGGTTTCATATATTCCATTTCCATGAAACTATTTTGTTTTGAATATCAGAAGTGTCTCCATGCATGCTTCCTTGATTTGATCATCATATTCCATTTGATCTTTACAACTACTCTGTTTCTTTTTTTTAAAAAAAATTGGATGTCCACATTAATTTATTAGATTTGTGTACTCAATATAAGGAATATTATTAGACTTAATTATAAATAATTCATCAAAGGTTAGCATCCACAATTTCGAAAATACTGATCTCAATGAGCATGGGAAAGTGCCTATATGTCAATAGATGTGTAAACAACCAAAGCTTTTAGCAAGATTATTGACACGAAAATACAAAATCTTGACAAGATCAGATCTATATTTCTTTAATTCGATTGAATAATATTAATTTATTTTGTTTGATTCAGAGATACATATTTTCAATCTCTTGAAGATTACAGCAAGAAGTCATTATCAAATTTGAAATCAGATCTACTCATTTTACTGTTACATACATACATACATATATATATATATATATAAGAAAAGTATAGATTTTTATGCATGGATATAATTAATCACCTAAATATTATTCTCATTTCTTGCAGGGTTTCATGCTCCAAAGCAAAGAAAAGTGTTAATAAGATGAGATAAAAAAAAAAAAAAAAAAACAAGTTAATATTATATATAATAGAATTATCATTTCTTGCAGGATTTCATGCTCCAAAGCAAAGAAAAGTGTTAATAATATGAGATAAAAAAAAAAAAAGTTGATATTATATATAATAGAATAATGCTTAAGAGTCCTAGAATTTCAATGAAAAATTTAAAGATTTGAACCTCAATTTGCACGTCTCTTTATGGGCACTATAAATCTTAGACATTATTTATTTATTTATTTCCAAAGTGTGAGGGGTTTGAAATTTTTGATTTAGGACCAGTCCATACCCACAAAAAATGATAGGCAGATGATTAGTTTGAGGTAATAAAAAAAAAGTGAGATTTTAAACTCATTAATTAAGATGAATAAAATATAACAACATGCATATATAATATGATTGATGAAAAATTACATTAAGCTATGTGACCAACCCATGAAATCTTGTCTCTTTGCCATTTGGTGGATCAATACCAAATTCATGCATCCCCCTCGTCTTAGTAAACGATGCGAATTAATTCCTGCTGGCCAGTACATAGGGTTTAAATTATCCATTTTGTGCCATGTTAGCTAGCAGAATAATTAAGTATATTACAGGAGACGAAGAAGAAGAAGAAGAAGAAAATGATTCTTCCTGTTAATTTAATGGTTATTGATTCTGTACCAAAGAGATCATACCCAAACAGAGAAAAATACAAGAGATGAAGTGGTAGGCCTCAATTAAGTTGCAGATAGAAAATTTCTGGTCTAGTATCCTTTGGAATTTTGTGCTTGGACATTCATGATATTTTTACTTGGGTTATAACATTAATTACATTGTTATCTTGTTTTTTCAAACCATCCTTTTCAAGTCTCAATCTATGGTAAGGTGTATTGGCTGCCGAATGACGTCAACCGAGTGCATGGATAAAATGTAAGTGATGAAGAGCACAAGAAGACAGCAACAAAGACTGTAAAATTGCATGATTGAAATTAAGCCACTTCTTCTTGTGTGTGAAACAAAAACGATAAAGGGTCTTGGTTAGTTCAACAAGCAAATAAAACTTAGTGATGAAAACAACATCAACAGTGTGATAATTAGGATAATCTAATGGCAAGTTGGAGAACGTAATTTTTTCATAAATCTCCTAGTTTTGATGTGATTAATTAGAAAGATAGACATGATTAACAAACCAAATATATATATATATATATAATGTAAAGCCAAGTTGGAGAATGCAAGATTTTCATAAATTTCGTAATTTTGGTGTGAATAACTAGAAAGATAGATTTGGTTTCGTTACAAACAAACCAACTTGAGTCTCTCTTTCTTTTTAAGGTTTTTAAAATGGAAAAATAGATAGATTATTACATTAATATTTGAGTAAATTAATTATATACAAGACAATTGCCAATTAATTTTATAATTGCTACTATAATGTCCTAATCACTAACACATATTAACCTAGCTAAGTTCCAAATCTGCTGTCACAATTTCCCTACCATAAAGAGAATTAAGCGCGACAAGAAGAAAATAAATAAATTTTGAATGGAATTATATTACTCATTATAAATCAAAGTAATATTCCTAATATAAATTAAGGCCTGGTTGAGAAAATCAAATTATTTAAACCTTTTGCATGTTGAATCCATGGCATAAATCAGTCCAGCTCAGAGCAATTTATTTTTTTATTTTTGAGATATTTTAAAATTTTCCAAATTAGACATTACCGTCAGAAAAAGATCATCATTTCTTGATTTATATATATATGGGCCCTTCACTTTCTTGGAATTACAAAAAAAAAACATGATATATGGATCTTGTCCAACTTACTCCACGTATTTATCAGTATCATCAGCTTGAGGTTCTTATTGGCCTTCCAATAAGAATCAGTTTACAAATCCCACAAGTACGGCGTAGCTGTATTTAAGGTTTCTGGCTGCTGTAGCAGCATGTGCTTGTCGATTTGTCCAAATCGCCCTGTAAGTGCACTTACTTTTAGGTCATATTGGCCTTCCAATATATGGAAATGCCGATTTTTTTTTCTTTTTTCTTTTTTGAAAAACAATATGTACAGCAGGCATCAGACAGGCCATTGGAGAATTGAGGATCAAAATACATATATTTCCTCTTGGCATGGGTGTCAGGCACATCTACAGTAAATTATAAACAATTCCCTCTAGTTTTTGGAAATAAATTAGGTTTAATGATCTATACGTACTTATATAATATATTAATTTTTAAATTTTTTCTTAAAAAAAGGCTTTAAATCTATCTTTATTTTTTAAATTAGTTTCTAATCTATTTTACTGATCAAAATCAAAATTTTTGATCAATTTTAAAAAATAATTTTCATATTAGTAGATATAAATAACTTATGTCAAATACCAATGATAATTTTATCAAATTACATATTATGTGCAAATTACAGACTTAATTTGATTTCATTTGACTATAAATTTTAGCTAAAAAGATATATTAAAAACCAACTTAAAATATAAAGATAAATTAGAGGCTTTTTTTAGGAATAGATTGAAAATTTGGCCTATTATATAAAAATATATGAAGGTATTAGCCCAATAAATTAAATATTTTTTTTAGTTTCAAAATCCAATTAATTAATCTCTACATTTTTAAATCTATTTTTGTCTTTATCTTTTTCATATTTTTCAATTTATTTTGTCTTTGTTTAGTTTTATTTTTTAAAATAAAAAAAATGACGAGAAAAAAATTATTGAAAAAAATAATATTAAATTAATTACGATTAATACTAGTCTAGAAACTAATTAATTAATTTTTGAAACAAGAAGGATTATTTAATTCATTTATTTTGCAATTTTAAAGGGATTAATTTATAATTTACTTGCCACATTTATTTTTGAACAGAATTTTATTTATTATTTATTATTATTATTATTATTATTTTTTTGTGAAGAAAAAGTTGAAACTTTAGCAAATGAAATGCTCTCACTGGCTTCTAATACTACTGATAATTACTTCGAATAATTGTTCCTTGCATGACAGAAACCTTGATATTGTCGATGCCGATCTCATGCCTTGAGATTTGCTTTGCTTTTGACATGCTTTAAAAACTTTCAAGGAAGACTTAAGCAAAAAAAAAAAAAAAAACTTGCAGTACTATGATGATCTATTTGAATATTACGTGGATTTATTTATTTTATGTTATTCAGATATAGAATGAATATAATTAAAAATATTAAAATAAATTAAAAACATGAAGACCAAGATGATCATGTAAGCAAGAATTAATTGAGATGGGACCCAGGATTTAACTTTGCTTGAACACCCTGATCCTAAGGGCAGAGTCGGTGGCAGTTAGCTTGACTCTTTCACCCCACTTTCTTCCAACTTTGCATTAAATTATCCCAACTGTCATTAATGTCGAATACCCTATCCTCATGCCTAATCATCCAGGACAATTAAATACTATAAGATTAATATTAAATAATTAAGAAAGATTATAAAATTAAAAACACCCATCTACCCCTACCTCCACTTCCGACCAGACCATCACAACAACTTGGTTATCAAAAATTGCAAAAAAATAACCAATAATTTACCGACTCAGCCATGAACGAGCTGATTTTTAAATAAAATTTTTATTGATATCCATATTTTGAATTCTTAACTTATATGTATTGAAAGATGTTACGTTTATGGTTCTGTTCTGAATAGAATTAATTATATTTTTAATTTATGGTATGAATACATGAAAATAAATAAAAGAAAAAAATTGCAAAAAATGAATGTAGAGAGAGGTACAAGAGCAGAAGGGAAAAACAATGGAGTCATCATCCTTTAGCACATACTAAACAAAAAATATAAGATTATTTTTAAAAAATTATTTTATTTTGATATCATGTATTATATTATGCGTTTATCAAAATATATCAAATCAAAATTAAATAAAAATTTATTTAATTTAATCATTTTTTAATCAAAATTTTGTATTTTACTAATTATTCTTTATATTTTTATAAACTTTTATTTAAAAATATTATTTATTTATCTCTATCCACATTTTAAACTAAAAACTTATTTTGTAAATTATTTTTTCTAAACATCATTTTTTTCTTAAAATTTTTAATAGAAAAAATCGGAGAAAAAAAAAACAAGGACCAAAGTGACCAAAATGAAAAAAAATGAGACAAAAATCAAATAAAAATATTTATGGACTAAAAAAATAATATTTAAAAAAGAAGGATCAAATTGTAATGTCATGAAAACTTTCATAATAAAAATATTTAAAATATTTGAAAACTGCAAAAATGTCATTGTATAATGAAAAGAATAATACATCCGAGTTTTGATGAATAGTGCATACGAGTCTAGATAAATAGTGTTTTGAATAGTGTAGTGAATAATAAACATATGTTTTTGTTTAGTTTTTTTTACTTATGCTATACCGAGAGTCGGACAAAATACATAAAATTATTTTTAAAAAATTATTCTATTTTGATGTCCCGTATTATACTATGCGTCTATCAAAATATATCAAATCAAAATTGAATAAAAATTCATTCAATTTTATCATTTTTTTAATCAAAATTTTGTATTTGACTAATTATTCTTTATATTTTTATAAATTTTTTTATTAAAAAATATTATTTATTTATCTATACCCATATTTTTAGCTAAAAATCATTTTATAAATTGTTTTTTTTTCTAAACATCTTTCCGCCTTAAAAATTTTAATTGAAAAATCAAAGGAAAAAAAGTAAAGACCAAAGTGACCAAAATGAACAAAAAAGTGACACCAAAATCAAATAAAAAATACTTATAGACTAAAAACAAATATTTAAAAAGGGAGTAAAGTGTAATGTAACAAAAAGTTTTATAATAAATGTCTTTAAAATATTTAAAAATTACAAAAATACCACTACATAGTAAAAGGAATAGTGTGCATCTAAATCTAAGTGAATAGTTCATGAGTTTGGATGAATAGTATTTGAAATAGTATAATGAATAGTAAACTTATGTTTTTACTAGTTTTTCTACTCTCACTATAATTCGAGTCGGAAAAAATATATAAAATTATTTTTAAAAATTATTTCATTTTGATATTCAGTGTTATATCGTGCATTTATCAAAATATATCAAATCGAAGTTAAATAAAAATTAATTCAATTTTAACATTTTTAATCAAAAAATTGTATTTGACTAATTATTTTTTATATTTTCATAATTTTTTTATTAAAAAATTATTTATTTATCTCTATCCACATTTTTAACTAAAACCTTATTTTGTAAATTATTTTTTTTCCTAAACATCTTTTTGTTTTAAAATTTTTAATTAAAAAAATTTAAAAAAAGCAAGGACCAAAGTGAATAAAATGAAACAAAAAAGTGGGACAAAAATCAAATAAAAAAATATTTATGGAATTAAAAAATAATATTTTAAAAAAGATTAAAGTGTAATGTTACGAAAACTTTCATAATAAATGTCTTAAAAATATTTAAAAATTATAAAAATACTATTCATAATGAAAGAAATAGTGTTTATAAATTTAGATAAATAATGAAATGAGTCTGAATGAATAATATTTTAAATTATGTAATAAATAGTAACTAATAATTTTAGTTTAGTTTTATTGTAATAATATAATAATTAGCTCACCTTTCCCTGCCCCAACAATACATTTCTCATTTTACAAGCCAAAAGGGGAAGATATTTCACATATTTTCATTCTTTTATTCCCACTCTTTTAAAAAAGATTTCAAAATCGAATTTTTTATTTTTAATGAATAAAGGAAAAAAATGATCCATTACAAATTAGGAATGATTAAATAAATTTAGATGAATAGCATTCTCTAACTAGCCTCTCCCATCCCCCTTGACAATAGAAAAGCTAAAAATAAGAAATCATTCAAGGACTCAAAAATAATCAAAGATAAAAATAAGGATGCAAAATGTAAGAATCGGACTATAAATGAACCTAATTTTAAAAGCTCGTGGAAAACAAGTACTCCTAGACTGCTCATAGTACTTGGATCTGCCAAAACCACGTAAAACCTTACGTGGTTTTGACGGTCTGGAACTTTGAAGGTAAGACCCGCCTCAGATCTCTTCAAAGACTTCAACTTTGATGACACAAGCAGAGCTATAAACAAAGCAGTTTGTTTATAGAGAAATAAGCCAGACAGAAAGACCCATGTTTGCAAGTCCACTTGTTTCTGCAACAACAACAAAAATGAGGTGAGAGCTACACCTACAAAACAACCCTGTCTGTTTCTGGAACAACTTTTAACTCCCTCTTTCTTTCCGTCTTTCATTTATTGCTGAAGAAAAGAACTCGGCTTTCTTTGAATCTGCCTCTTTTCACATATCACAAACTGTTTCTACAACGAGTTGGTCAAAATTTATGGTCTACATGAAGAGACCCATCACTTCAAATTGATGGTTCTCTTCTTCCTTTTCTAGTACTTGTCCTAACTGAAAGGTACCCATCAATCAGCTGTCATTCTGGATTATGAATTTGGTGTTTATCATGAGTAGTTTTGGGGTTTGAAGTTTAAGGGTATATGGCTCTGTCTATTGGTTTGCTTCCTTGACTGACCACCTTGGTTTCTCTATCTTATTGTCCAAATTTTGGTGTTTCAATTGAAGGGAAGAAAGTTTAAAAGAGGGGTTCTTTTCTTTCGCATTTATTCATGTTCAATATTTTTGTTCTTACAATTCAATAGCCTGTTATCTTTTTCTTCTGTTAACCAAAATTTTCCTGAATCTGGGGATTGTTAGCTTTAGATGTATAGCAACCTGCTTCATGGTTCAACTTGTTAGGGTTGTGAGTACTGATTCTAGAATTATGGCAGAATGTAGAGTTTGTCATTTGTTTGTTCGTATAAGTTGTCCATCAAAGCCCTTTTTTTTCTGTGTCCTGGATTTATTTTTAGCAGAATTCCCTTCTTTTGTTTAGTTTGTTTGTCCTTCTCTTCTTGAGTGGCCATGGACCAATGGGGTTTAATTCGCTTTATAGGGTCCATTTCGTTGTTTGTCCTCCTCCTTCCTGAAGCCTGCAAGGCTGGTGTCCAATATGTAGGCACGATCTCTCCAGGGGTGCAAGGGTCTCAAATGACCTGGATCAATCTTAATGGAATGTTTCTTGTATCTAACAACTCGAATTTCGCATTTGGCTTTACAACTACTCAAGATGTTACCAAATTTCTGCTAGTCATTGTCCACACGGGTAGCTCGAAGGTCATATGGTCTGCAAATAGAGGTTCCCCAGTTTCAAATTCTGATAACTTTATCTTTGGTGAAGATGGTAAGGTTTCTTTACGAAAAGGGGAAGGTGTGGTTTGGACAGCTGATACTGGTGGCAAGAGGGTTTCTGCAATCGAAATGCAGGATTCAGGAAATTTGGTTTTGCTTGGGAATGACACTAGTGTACTTTGGCAGAGTTTTAGCCATCCTACCGATACACTTATTTCAAACCAGGATTTTGTAGATGGAATGAAACTTGTAAGTGATCCTAACGCCAATAACCTGACCCATATCCTTGAAATCAAGTCCGGAGACGTGATACTTTCTGCTGGTTTCCAACCTCCGCAGCCTTATTGGTCCATCCAAAAAGAGAGCCGGAGAACCGTCAATAAAGATGGTGGGAAAGTTGCTGTGGCATCTCTCCGTGGAAATTCATGGAGGTTCTATGATGGAAACAAAGTGTTATTGTCACAATTTATTTTCTCTGATAGTACTGATGCAAATGCCACTTGGATTGCAGTTCTAGGAATTGATGGTATTATCTCTTTCTACAATCTTGATGATAGAGGCAGTGATTCACAAACAAAAATACCGAATGATCCATGCAGCAGACCAGAACCTTGCGACTCACTTTATGTTTGTTCTGGTAACAATGTATGCCAGTGCCCTTCTGGTCTTACTACCCGCCCAAATTGCCAGACAGGGATTGTCTCTACCTGTGATGGTTCAAATGGTTCTACAGAGCTTGTGAGTGCTGGGAACGGGCTCAATTATTTTGCTCTGGGGTTTGTACCACCCTCTTCAAAAACGGATCTGGAAGGCTGTAAATCCGCTTGTGATGGTAACTGCTCATGCCTTGCTCTTTTCTTCCAAAACAGTTCTGGAAACTGCTTCCTGTTCAGTAACATAGGAAGTTTGCAGAACTCTAATGCAGGCTCTAGTTTTGTTGCATACATTAAAGTTTTGAGTGGAAGCAGTGGTTCCAATGCTGGAGGAGGAAGCAGCCATAAAAGCTTTCCAGTTGTTGTGATAATAGTCATTGCCACATTGATCGCCATTTGTGGTATACTTTATTTGGCATTTCGTTATCACAGGAAAAAGAAGAAAAGGCCTGAATCTCCCCACGACACCTCAGAAGATGATAACTTCATAGAGGGTTTATCTGGGATGCCAATCCGTTTTAGTTACAGAGATCTTCAGATTGCAACTAATAACTTCTCAGTGAAGCTTGGACAAGGAGGATTTGGCTCAGTTTATCAAGGAGCTCTCCCAGATGGAACTCGACTGGCTGTGAAGAAGTTGGAAGGCATTGGTCAGGGAAAGAAAGAATTTCGAGCTGAAGTTACAATCATTGGTAGTATCCATCATCACCACTTGGTCAGGCTAAGAGGCTTCTGTGCTGAAGGAACTCACCGCCTTCTTGCTTATGAGTTCATGCCAAATGGGTCTTTGGATAAATGGATCTTCAAGAGGAACAAAGAAGAATTCCTGTTGGATTGGGAAACAAGATTCAATATTGCTGTTGGAACAGCAAAAGGACTAGCTTATCTCCACGAAGACTGTGATTCAAAGATCATTCATTGCGACATAAAACCGGAAAACGTGCTTCTTGATGGTCAGTTTCTTGCCAAAGTCTCAGATTTTGGCTTGGCTAAGTTGATGAATCGAGAGCAAAGCCATGTTTTCACAACATTAAGAGGCACCAGGGGGTACCTTGCACCAGAATGGATCACAAATTATGCCATATCAGAGAAAAGTGATGTTTATAGCTATGGCATGTTGTTGCTTGAGATCATTGGTGGAAGAAAAAACTTTGTTCCAACCGAATCTTCAGAGAAGTCCCATTTCCCCTCTTATGCATTCAAGATGATGGAAGAAGGGAAACTGAGAGAAATCGTTGATTCGAAGCTCAAGTTCAACCAAGACGATGAGAGGGTCTCCGCATCTATTAAAGTTGCATTGTGGTGTATACAGGAAGATATGCATCTCAGGCCATCAATGACCAAAGTTGTCCAAATGCTTGAAGGTCTCTCCCCAGTTCCAATGCCACCAACTTCATCACCGTTGGGTTCTCGCCTTTTTTCAAGTTTCTTCAAATCAGTAAGTGAGGAGGGCACTTCCTCAGGACCATCAGACTACAATAGTGATGCTTACCTCTCTGCAGTGCGGCTTTCCGGCCCAAGATAACATTTGCTGACAGTTGGGGGAATTCTTATGTTTAGATGTAGAGTTGAGCCATTTCTGCATATGTTTACTATAATGTTCCCGTATATTTTTTATATTAATTGAAATTTTGTAACACTAGCCGTTAGTAAATTAAGCTTGATCACTTTTGTACGCTCACTAATTTGATATGTAAATGAAGAGTGTTGATTGTGAAAAGGTGATGCAGCATAGAGAATTTTGACTTGAAACATCGAAATCGCATCTTATTTTTAACTATATTCCAAGATTGAAAGAGGGACTAGCTGTAAATGATAAGTTAGGAGGAAATTATTGCCCAATCAAAGTTTCCTTTCTGGAATTACAGAGTCATAGAATCATCCTTCTTGTTGGGATGAAAACTTTCATTTCCACCAGAATTTTTCTTCCATTTTGGTCAAGTAGCTCATTTTTTTGTTTCCAAGGTCTAAATTTCTTGTAGCTATTTTAAACTAATGGCCAATAGTCGTCCACTTGTGGAAGAAACTAGCCAATAGGATGGGGTCTATTGGCTCCTTTTCTACTTCAAAACTCAATCTCATCCAATCACTACCTCTCCAACTTGAAAAGCCTCCCTACCCTCTACAGAGCAAAACCAAAAGCACCCTCTTAACCCCATCCACTAAAGATGGCTTCTTTAACTATCCTCAGCACCACCAAACCCTCCTCTCTTCCCTTCTCCACTCTCTTCTCCTCTTCTCTTCAAGAATTCAAATTTCCCGCCAAATCACAACGACCCTTTTCCTCAACGGTCAAAATTCGAGCCATACCTTTCAAAGCCTGTGCTTTTCCCTCCACCAACAATGGTAATGGTTCTGGTAACCATCTCTTAATTGCCCTTTTTTCTGCTTAAGCAAAATCTCTAATTGGTGTTGTTATTTTGTTCTTTAAGAGTGTGTTAGTGGATCAATGATTTAAAAATGGAATCTCGATTGAGCTTTATTCTTTTGCAGGAGAGAAAGATGATTGCTTTTCAAATAGAAGGAGATTGCTTTTCAGCATATCAACATTACCTTTTCTATTTGGTTTGCATGAATTTGTGAAGGATTTGGGAGCTAAAGCAGCCCGGTAAGTTTAATAAATATACCCACTAATTGTTTGATTTGGATTTGGATATGGATTTCTTTCATTTGTGAATTTTGGATGATTTCAGTGGATAAGACTTGCGGCTTTCAGCTGGATTCCTTGATTAGAGGTTGCTTAATAGAGTTTATTGTGTTAGTTATGGGATTCTTGACAAGTAAATTATCAGACTTTATTTTTGTTGTTAAGTTGAGCTTTGTATTTGAAGATGATTTTTAATTTGCCAATGCCACATAATTATGGGTACTTAGGAAATGAAAAGATCAATTGTTATTGTCTAAATTCTGTGGCATGTTTTTTGTGTTATTGTCGGCTTGTCTCTAGATACTCCACTTGCTAATATTTTGTTTTGTTTATTGATGCTAAAGGTCAGATACATACACTTATATGCTCATAAAGGATGAAGTGAGGAAGGTAGTATCCAAAGGCAAGGCTGCTGGTGTACTTCGTCTTGTTTTTCATGATGCAGGAACGTTTGAAATGGATGAGAACTCAGGTGTTTATTTTGACTAAATAATCTACATGATATTAGTTACATCCTACTATGATCAATTTCTAATTCCTTTCTCATCCGGTTACTGTTACTTATACACTGTACACTGTTAAAATTAAAGCAGGGGGGATGAATGGATCTATAGTTTATGAACTTGACAGACCTGAAAATGCCGGTTTAAAGAAATCACTGAAGGCATGCATTCTCTCTCTCATGCTTTTCTTGTTATAAACACAAATTTGAACTTGCAGATTTCTATTGCAACTATGTATGCAGATACATGTTCTATATAGATTTTTTTGCTTTCGCTAAATTTCCTTTTATGTAAATACAGACTGGTCAATCTTAATACGATCTGCTGCCAGCTAACTCCAGAGTGGGTGCGTTGTTGTTTAGATTCTTGACAAAGCAAAGGTTGAAGTGGATGCAATACAACAAGGTGGTTATCTGAAATGTCGCTATTTGATGGCTTCTAGAATAATGGACAGTGTGGTGCCTGGCTAATATGTTTAGATTTTTCCCCTATTAGTCTCCTGGGCAGACATGATTGCTGTGGCTGGAGCAGAAGCAGTTTCAGTTTGTGGGGGTCCAACAATACCAGTTCAGTTAGGGAGACTAGATTCGCTGTAAGAAGCCACCTTTCAACCTTACCATTTAGCAAAGGATATGACTTGATATGAAGTGAACTAGATCATCCCACAGTTCATGAAAATAATCTAAAAGTCTTTTATTTGAGTTTGTGATCTATGGGCCAATTACTGTTCAATGTAATGTAGAGTTTTGAGGGAGTAGAAATTTATCTACTTGAAATTTCTAGCCCACATTATTAACAGCGGTTTTTATCTTCATAGGGAGTCTGATAGTGAAGGCAAACTTCCTCGAGAAACTTTGGATGCGTCAGGTTTGAAGCAGAGCTTTAAAAGAAAAGGCTTATCGTGAGTTCTTATCTTTTTTCCATAGACTCAGTTGTTGTTATAGTCTTCTTGGGCTTAGTCAATGTGTAGTGGGGAATGTAAGGAAATATTTTCAGCATATTTATCACGCTTAAGTTTCACTATTACTATCTTGTCTGCAGAAAATATGACCTCTCTTTTTTCGCAGAACACGGGAACTTGTTGCATTATCTGGAGCTCATACTCTTGGAAGTAAAGGCTTTGGAAGTCCATTTGTTTTTGACAATTCTTACTATAAAATTCTTCTAGAAAAGCCATGGAAATCTTCAGGTAAAAACTAACATGATTATCATATTTTTAGAACTTGTCTTAGCTGCATTGGATAATCACTGCACTATCTTAGATTATCACCAGCGTTGCTGTCGAATCTCAAGGCACTTTTGGTTTATGCCACATGCTTGAGTTGAGTCTATGCTATTCCAAAACAATTATGATAAGAAGTCAAGAACACTTCATCATAAACCATGGAAGAATACTTTTTTCTCACCTAATAATTTTACAAGTTAAACTTTCTGTCAGATAAATCAGAATTGGGACAGAAGTATCAACTATCAACATCTATTAATCGAACTTATCCCTTTTTTTGTTTCAAAATTTTCCGATTTCATATTGGCATTTGCGAAACTGAAAATTTAATCTGTTGTTTAATAAATTATTTGATCTATTGTTTTTGTTTTTTGAATGTAGGTGGTATGACAAGCATGATTGGACTTCCTTCGGATCATGCACTTGTTGAAGATGATGAATGTTTGAGGTTTGCCATTTCCGAACATCTTATGTCTTAGCTGCGTTGTCTCCTTACTTTGCATGGCAATTCTCAGTTTTACCCTCAAAGAGTGAAGCATATAGCCAAGACAGGGTTACGTGAAAGAGTTCAAAATTCAATAACAAGGAAACTAGCAGACAATAGCCATAATAGTTGTGAAAAAAATTCAGAAATAAGAACACATGCATGTGAAAATGCATTTACACCTACTAAAAGACACAAGCATAATCAAGACTAAAAAAATTAAAGTATTTTGCTGCAGTACAATTCGATA
Source organism: Dovyalis caffra (assembly GCA_963924115.1). NCBI lineage: Eukaryota > Viridiplantae > Streptophyta > Magnoliopsida > Malpighiales > Salicaceae > Dovyalis > Dovyalis caffra. The sequence goes on along the minus strand of CAWUPB010001194.1, from coordinate 15,508,124 downwards.
GTACATTGGAGTTTTTGCAGTCATTTTACAAAAGCTTAACTAGGAACACATGCTATGTAATTCTTATAACGGATTACCAGTTTGACTTAAGGAGATTTTTCACTACCTCTTGGTCAATTCCAGCTCTAAATAATGAGTTTAGTTTGTCATCCCATGCATGTGTTATGTTTTTTGTGGGACATATATCCTCTTGCTTGTCTTAAAGACATCCAAAGAGACATGAACATGCATTCTATTTCCTAAACTGATCAAATTAAACTCTTCAAATAGTTTCATGCCTTCTCTTATATATGCTTAACTTGAACTAAACTTGTTTAACTTCGATCAATTGTAGCATGGATTTGAATTTTGATCACCATTTCCTTTCATTGTGTAACCGATAGAAACCCGTGTTCTGTGCAGATGGATCGAAAGTTATGCTGACAATCAGAACATGTTCTTCGACGATTTTAAGAATGCATACATCAAACTTGTGAATTCTGGTGCAAGATGGAAAAGTTTGTAATAGTTTCAACAGTTTCACTTCTGTTACTTCTATTCTTCATTGGGCCCTTGCAGTATCCACCACAGAAAGATTACATACACGAAATGTCTACCTCAATGGCTCAACAGTATATTATATGCTTGAAAGTTTATAACTTTTAGTTAGGGCAAGAGAGAGATGGTAAACCTAACTAGAAGTTTATACAAAAAGTACAAACAACTGAGTAACTAATGTAACATGCATGGTAGCCTGGTTGTTGAGAACATCCTTTTTGTTGCCAGTTATGCAGGGTCTTAATCGGCATCTACTTTATAGTTAAAACCTTAAATTATGGTTGTAACATTTTTGCAAGAATATGGATTGATAATCACCCATGCTCAACCCTTGTTACATGGACAATGCCTTGCAGATGCAAAAATAGTCCAGTTAAAACCTGATAAAGAAACGATATAGCTTCGGTATACAAAGTTGGTTCGAAAATGTCTTCATCATTATCATTTGGACAAAAACAAAACATCTGTTATTCGAAAATGTCTTCATCATTTGGACAAAAACAAAACATCTAAAATAACATTTTTCAGGTTTTTAACTCCTTTAATACTAAATGATGACTCCAAACTCAATAATGATTTGTATCCTTAGAAATCCCTGCAAATGAGAAGCGAATCTTTGAAAACTTAGAATATTTTTTTTTTTGGAATCTCATTCGAGTGAGTGTGCAAAATGGGTTGGCTTAATTGCTTTGATTGATTGCTTTTTGCATGTCGTGTTCTTGCTGGTCCTGCATGATCATGAGCATGCGTTAAAACAACTAGAAAAATGGGCATACGATAGGATAAATGCATGGAAACATAAGGGTAGTATAGCAAAATCCTCCTTTTACATAATCTTCATGAAGTTGCTAAACAACAATGTATGTCCAAAGATAGATGCTTGTGGGTCAAGCCTTGGATATCATAACCAACCACTTTATTCCATACTTATCTGGCCAGAAATTAAACAAATAATAACTAAATAAAAGCAGAACTAAAAAACCTCAAAACAAAAGGTTCTCTATTCCATGTTATTGTTAATTGACATGGAAAATTTTGACCAATTCTTCTCTCGATTGTTCCCATGTTGTTCATCAACAACCAATTGATTGTTTTGGACATGGGAATCATAGCAATCAGCATATATAAGCCAATAAAATAGGGTTGAACATGGTGTATGAAATTCCATGTTTAAAACGAATGAATAACTGAACATAGAATATAAATTATTTTTTGGTATTCTATGTTTTTTTGGTCAATTAAGAACATAATTAAAAGGATAAGATTCAGAAATTGATATTCTCCAAGTGTATTATTGTCAATGGATTGATCATCTTCTTCACCATTCAAAATCACTGAAAAACAATCAAGGGAGTATTGCAATTTATGTCACTAACAATAGCGACTACTCTTAACTCTTAAGGTTCAATGTATCCTTTTGATGATAAGTGGAGCTAATGAGTCCCTTATCCATTTATTTAATTATTTATAAATTTATAAATTTATAATTAATATCTACCACTTACAATGAGATGGGAAACATAATTAGATTAATGAAATATTTATTTATATGCAAAATAATCCACAGAAGAGAATGTTGGGCCACACCATTAGCCTATGAAAGTCGTACCAAGGTGTGTCTATGTGACTATGTCTATTGCTTCTATAGATGGCAAAAAGATTGTGCTTCATTGTTTGAGAAAGACAATTCCTTGTAAAATTATATTCTACTTTATTGTCCCTTTCAATCATCTTCCACAGCTAAAGTTTCCCCAGAGTTGATGATGAAATAGGAAAATTTTGAATAAGCTAATCTTGGATTTAAAGTAAACAATAATTAGAACTTTTAAGTTATATGTGTTTGGAGTCACTAATAAGTAATTTTCCAACAAATTAAAATTAAGTAAGGGCAGATTAGTCTCTTAAGATGGCAAGTAGAAAACACAAATATTTTATTTTGAAGCAAGTCAAGTCAATATTAATTATTGAGTATCGTTTGATTACTAAAAATGAAAAGTTCAGTAATGACGAGTTATATTTTTATACCGTGTTTGAAATAATAATAAATAATCAAAATAAAATTTAAATTTTTTAATATGAATAAAAATAATGATCGAAGAGAAATGACGGTTGAAGAGGAATGGTCGTAGAATAATAATAACGATAATTTCTTTTAATTATCACTATCAATTGTGGTAGTGGCAGTATAATAAAAATTATGGTTGTTGCTGAAGAGGAGAAGTGACACAATGATAATAATAATAGTTTTTTTTAATTTTTCTTTTATCACCACCACCAATAGAAATGATAGTAATGGTGGTAGAAATAATTAATACACAATAAATAAAAATAATAAATTGTTATTTTAAAAAATAAAATGTATTCTCATTTCTTATTTATATTCTCACATTTCACATGAAAATAACATTTTGTTTGATTTTTATTTTTATTTTTTTTAAAATTTTTCATTCCCACTTTAATTTTTTCAATCGAACAGTTATAGAGTAGAAATAAAATTCTTATTTTTATTCTTATCACTCTATTTTTTATAATCAAATAGTACATTAAGGTTTAAATTAGATGACAATTGGATTTGCACACCATGTTATCATTTCATATTTAAATGTGAAGAGAGATCATGGAAGATAAATTTTTTAAATGAATAATTTGGCTATGGATAATTCATTTAAAATTTGAGTAAGGAATAATTTAGCATCAGCATATAAAAACCGTCTATGAATGTCAAGCCCATTAAAAAAAAATCTTAAAAAGATTTGTGTCAATGGTTAAAATATTATAACAAGCAAAATATTTATTCTCTTAAGGAAAATTTTTAATTGTAGTTTTTTTTTTTGGGTTCTTGGCCTACTGTTTAACCTACTTTTTTATGAGAAATTTTAAAATATCATTCTCTTACGGAAAATTTTTAAAACACTGGGAATAACCATTATTATACAAAATTTTTTCTTTCTTTTATCAAAGGAAAAAGAAAAGGAAAATTGTTTTGAGGGTAGAATATTTGGCAAGAACACAAGGCGCAGCTAAGCTGATGAAACTGACCTTTGACTTGCGTTGACCTCCGAACACGCCACGTGTTGGGACCCAATTTGGAGTAGTAGGACTCACCTTACACGTGCAGATGCTAGAGAATGTCTTGGAGGCTGAAATCAGTAGGGACGCTTGCATTGATCGCTAATCAGCTCCGGGTGCCGACTCTCCGGATCGCTCACGTGCTCACTTCTCTGGAGCACGTGCCATGTGACTGTCAGAAAATTTTGGAATTACCTCGTAAAATTCCAATTTTAATTGCCCTACTGGAAATTTAATTTGAATTCTTAAAATCCACATTCTCTGCATCAAAGCATTAGTTTTTTTATAAAAAAAATTACTACGAGGCCTAATAAATTTAGAATAATGTTAAATTCATCAATAAAATTATTATTTTCATCTTTTTTTTTGTAAATAATTATAAATATATTTTTCACCAATTACAAATAATAATTATATAACAAATATTGATAGAGGATGCATTGATAATTTTTTAGAAAAAACGACGAGAATAATAATTTTATTGATGAATTTAGCGATATATATAAATTTAAACCACTATTTTCTTTTTAAGGAATATCTTAGAAGTATATTTTCAATGGAAATTAAATTTTTCCTTAATTTTACTGCATATAACGATGAACTCTTTTGAACTAAACAATAACAATAAAATTATAATTATTTATTATCTTGCAATGTACATAACATCCTTCAAAATAAATAATATTAAATTATGTTTACAGTTATGAAAAGTGTACCCTTCAAGGAGTCAGTAAATGTTAAGATTTTATATAATTAATTATCTCTATCAAAGTATTCAATTTTAGGATTTAAAGCTAATCAATTAATTAACATTATTCAATGTATTTTAGTTAGTTTTTTTTTTGTTTTTCTTTTTTTCAATAGCAATACAAGAGCTAGGTTAGTACAAAAAGTATTTTGAGGTTGGCAATGATGTAAGAAAAATAATATTTTGGTCAGGTAACCACCCACTTTGAACCACCTGAAATCTGTTATTTGTTAATATCGTTGGCCAGTGAAAAAAAAAATATTATCAAGAAGATAGAAACGGCTATGACATAACCTAGTACTCATCAATAAGTAGAAACATGATGTCCAAGGTTGACAAAGCCCATCATCTTGCACAAAATCTTATCTCCTCCTAGCTAGCTAGCCAACTTGGCTTAAAAGTATTTGTGTCTTGTCATGAAGGTGGTGCAAATGCACTCAATTAAGCAACCCAATTTCTTTAAATTTGACCATTAACATTTATTTATTTCTATCTAATTATCTATGTAATTATGATGAGAGTACACTGAAAGTCAAGGCACAAGACAGCAAGCGCCTAAAACTCCAATAGAGGAAAGCCACCACCACTCCCATTCTTTACTGTCATTGATTTTTTCTTACTCTTTTAAGCCGTTAATTAATTAATTTTTGAGAAACTTTCTTTAAATTACTACAAGGACATATCGTATATGTGGTGGTTCCAAGTTGTTTTCTCAACCAGCCCCTTTTCAATATTCTTTAAATTCCCCACCGTCCCATTGAAATTCAAATTTCAAACTTGCATTATAACATGGTGTATTTGGTCCTCTCCTTTTTTTTTTAAAATCAACAACGCAATTAATTGCAGTTGTATAAATGTATACTTATCCGAAGTTAATATAATTCAAATAATAATATATTTAGTATTGATTAATATTAAAATTTATACGAATATATTCTACTATATGTGTACTATTTGTAGTATTTGCAATTGTTGATACAAACATTCGACTATTTGGAATGAACGAATTCTTATAAGAAGCTTAATTTTGATACATAGATAGTAGAACTAACGAAATGAGGATTAAATGCAGGATAAAGATTTGGACATAAAACGGGTAAAGTTGCCTGTAAATAACTATGTAAAGCTCGAGGAATGCACAGAGTAGCAGCCCACGTAAGAGCGCGTCCACTTCGTAAGGGTTGAGGAATTAAGAGGTTGGCTGCAAAACACGGTGGCCAGTTGCGGCTCATTGTCGCTCCCCGACAAATTAGCCTAACTGGTCGGTCTGTCATCACCTCCATCTCCTACCTCTGCCCCATTTGCTTTCTCCATTAATTACAAATTCGGTCCTGACCTAACGATGGCACTGATGGCAATAGAGGTTGATTTAAAAAAGGTTCTGGGTTCAAGTTTTTTCTTCGTAAAAAAAAATAAATTTTCAAAAATCAAGTTCGTAGTGAATTTTTGGATTAAAGGTACAATTCATCCTTTTATTATTTCAAATGTTTTAATCATGTCTCTATGTTAAAATTTTCAACTATCGTATTTTTTTATTTTTAATTATGTTTGTATTTGGTCCATCTAATCATTTTTTCAGACAACGGAGATAATTTTTAGTATTTTTGTTTTTATTGTCTAAAAAAATAATTGAAATGAATAAATGCAGACACAATTAAAAATAGAAGAACACGAAAGATATGATTAAGATATTTGAAACAGTAGAAGAATATCCTAAATCTTTAACCTGTGAGTTTTTTTTATAATTTTTTAATTTTTCAAAGAAAATAATTACTAATGTACAAACAACTTCAATAATATCACACTAGATCATTGAAAAAGAAGAAGAAGAAGAAGAAGAAAGTACCCGTGCATATTCCAAATGAAACTCATGAATTGCCAGCAGCAGGAAGGAAGGAAGAATTTGAAGCGATGATGATTTCCCCTACAGCTTCATTGTATTAAATGACAACAAGCTAGCCTGCTCCAAGATACCAAGATAAACATACTGAGATTCCGACTGAGGCCGAGACAATAGCATCAATTCACAACTGCACTGTCAAATCTTTTATTTATCTTTGCATCATTGACCTAGATGATCTGACTCTACATGTCAATCTTTGCTTGCCATTCGGTCTCTCTGAGCAGGGACAAGTGAAAGATAGGTTACTTAGTCTTTGGACTGTCCTCAATTCCTCGTCGTGGCATGCATGTTGGTCCAAACTAGTGTCTGTTCCATTAATTGAATTGTCCGTTTTTATGTATGTTTTTAGGGAATGGAAAGAAGCCTTGTCCACGGAAACCTAACTAGCTAGCTACATTCGAAGATTTACGAGGTCAATTACCATCGGCTCGATGTGAGTTAGAGCAGAGCAATAATATACAGCGTAACATCAACTAAGGTATCGTCTAGGACTATGCTTCCTGGTGCCTGTTTTTTTTTTTTTTTTTTTTTAATTCAAAATGTTTTTATTAGAATTAGTTCTTATTTAATCATTTTGATAGGGGTTTAGCCTATAATTTGTCATTGTAAAGTTTTAATTTTTTTATTAAAACTTTTTATTATTTTTTAATTTGTTTGAAACCTTCTACTATTATAAATTTATTGATTAAGATCTTTCATTATAACGTTGTTAATTATACATCACACGTGTTAATCAAGAACCGACACGTGAAAATATGGATTAAAAAAATTTATCATGTGTCGTTATTTGATTTGTTATCATTAATTTTAAATTACTACGTACTATGTATAGTTAACACTATTGTAACGGAATATCTCAATCAATAAGTTCGTGAGAGTAAAAGATTTCAATCAAGCTCGCAAAATAATAAAAGGTCATAATCAAAGAAAATTTAATCTGTACAAAAATTAATTATAAAGTGAATCCATTTTGACACGATGATGTCAAAATTCTACAAAAAAAATTCTGAAAATTCATCAATTTGATGCTTTTGTCAAACGAAAAACAATTTAGAAGTATATTTTCAACCCATTACCTAACACACATTAATTTGACTTTAAGATTATGATAGTCGATTTAGCTTTTATTCATTATTAAAGTGTTTTGAATTTTTCTTTTAATTTGTTTCAATTTAATCGTTTTTAGACAAGGAGTTAAATGCGAAATATTTCCTTTTTTTCTCTTTGGATTAGAGGTTGGACGTTTGACATATGCAAGTTTGGTAAATGAAACTCCATACATCACAAAATCACTGTAATTTTGTATTATAGAAAAAATTAAGGTTAAGATCGAGATCAGGGAACTCAACCGGCACCAACCTTTAACTGAGCCAAAATTTTCAGATTTTTCTCTAATTTGGAAACAAATTGCAAGGCTAATGATACACATGTCTCATAATTTTGAATTACAACAAAACAACATCGATAAAAAAAAATTAAAAGGGTTAATTAATTGGTACTTAGTTTAATCATTTTATTAATTTTTTTGATTCAAATCTTAATATCAACATCTTTTAAAAAATAATAATTAATTTTTTCTAAAATTATTAGACCGATGTGAAAAATACACACCGATAAACTTACAATGAGCTTTTTACTCTTACAAAAAGTTATAGATTTAAATCCTCTTTTTGAAGTATTTGAATTTAAGAAAAATCTCATTACAAGAGGAAAATAGAGTAGCTCTTCCTCTTTATAATGAGTTAATTCAGTTTATTGTGATAATACAATCTCTTTTTATACTTTACTAACTACTAACTATTAATGTTAACTTTCTAATATCTAACAAATATGTGGACTACAAAACTCCTATCCATGATGACAAAAAAAAAAAAGGGTAAAAAATACAATAACACACAATCGGTTCAAAAAAATACCTTTATTATTAAATAAAAAACTAGAATTCTATAAAACATATTTTCTATCCCATACTATAGTACCATCGCACCGTATCTAATGACTTAAACACATTTTCTAATTTTCATTTCTAATTTTGTTTTTTATCCAAAAAAAGAAATTTCATTCACATGTGATTAAAAGTGATAGTTTAAAAATTGAGGATCATTAGTATTATAAAATTAACCATAACATTTGATGATTAAAAAACATTTTAAAAAATCCAACACAAATCCTTACTCTCGAAAGAAGAATTAAAAAAATAAAAAAGTCCATTGGGACCGAATTTGAAAATTTGAAAATGAGCAAGCATGTATTGACAAATAATGGGACAAAAATACCATCATTCATCGCTCCCAACATAACCCCTCATCTTTCTTTCCAATTTTCTAATAAAAAAATAACAAATCACAAACAAAAGTTCAATAAAATAAAATAAAGAAGTTAAATACTAAATTTGATATTAAGTAGGACCATTTAGCAAAATTAACAGTTACTTGTCCACTAATCAATCAGTTACTTTAAGTAACCGCCCCAAAACTGACCTATTGTCCCGTCGAAACAAGGAAATTAATAACCGTATATCTTTATCTACTCTCGTATAACCGTATACGTACACGTATACCATACCCCAGTCTCTCTCTCTCTCTCTCTCTCTCGTCTCTTAAGTATAGACAGACACTGAGCGAGTGACCTGGAAATAAAATGGATTTGAAAGCCGCTGTTTTTTAAACAACCTTTTGAGCCTTACAAAACAGAAAAAACAAGAATATATTTTTAATTTTCAGTATTTGTTTTTTTTTTTTTTTACAGAATAGTCCGAATAGAGATCGATCTTACTGTTTCGGGTCGGATCCTCCGGTTCGCGAAGCCCGGTCTCAACTCAGATCCTTCATAGCCATTGATAAATCTGTTATTATTATCTTATAGTGGCTTGACTGATGGAGTTTTGATTTCTGTCGCACGCCTTTCGAGGTAAGGAAGTTGTGGAACTTTTGTTTGTTTTTCTGTTTGGTTGCTGAGCAAAATTTTCAACTCTCTCTCATTGTGGAGTTAGATTTGAGTAGTTAGTAGTGAACTTGTTTGGTACTGAACGGAGTGTTGATTTTTGCTGTCTGGAATCTTTATTTTCATTTTTTGCTATGAGCAGATCAGTGTTAAAGGAGCGATTTGACTCTTGGAAATGTAGAGATTCTTTTAGTTTGTTAACAAGCATTCGTTTGCTAGGATTTTGTACTGATTTGAGTCTTATTTTTTGTGAATCTTGTTTTGTTGCTGAGAAAGTGGACTAGGGAAAAAAATGGTAGAAATTAATCAAATTCTAGATTGAACTGAATTGTTTTTTTTCTTGACTTAGTCGCTGTAAGTTGGTAATGAGACGATGAGGTCTGTTTCTCTGTAATCTCGCGTTTTGTTAGACATTTTGCTGAAAAATTTGAGTTTGTAAAATTGCATTAAATTTATGGTTTTGAATACAATGTAATGGGTGCAGGGCGTGGTTCTGTTTTGGACAACGAAGAAGTATGAGGTTGTGGATTGGTTTGCTTAATTAGGGACGGAGTTGAATTGTTTTCCCTATTTAAAAGCATTGAGTTTCTAAGTATAACTTAATTATAGAGTAGTATGAAATCAGAGAATTAGTTTTTGCAGTCTGAACTTCGCTGTCCAGTGTATGTTTCCATGTTTTGTCAAATCAACTTTTAGTTGCAAATGTCTTACAGTTGTTTTGTTTATCTATTTATTTATTCTTCATCACAGAGTGTGATGGATTCTGAGAATCATCTTTTACCTGATGATGGGCTTGAGGCTGCCCATCAAAATGGTGTTCATCAGCAACGTCCTGCTGCTGGAGAGGATGGGGTTGTTTCAAATAATTTAAATGGGAGCGTGGGGAACACTTTTAATCCTGATGATGGTACTACTGATAATTTATCTGCTGGGGAAGGCGAGGTTGAATTAAAGGCTTATGTGGGAAGCAATGGATTGTCTGTTTCTAAGGTGAGATGATGTTTCAGTCTCTGTATTTAGTTCAATGGCTAAAAGCTAAGCCTGATTTTGAACCTGATATTTCTATCATAAAGGAAGGAGATTCAAAAGGGAAAGGTGCTGATAATTCAGAGAAAGCTAAATCTCAGAAGGGTACAGGAAAGAGTGGTAAATCTAAGCCCTCACACCTAAAAAATTTCTCAGCCACTCAGGTGAAGAAGGGTAGGGATGGAAGAGATGCTGGGGCACGACCCACTGTTTCAAATGGCTCTGTTGCTGTAAATTCAGAATTAAAACAGCCTTTCAAAAGCAAATCATTCAACGAGAGGCAGGGTCATGCATCCAAGGTACAAGTTGAAATTGCTTTTTTGCTTGTGTACCACATGTTGGTCGTTACCTTTGTATTTGCTTATCATTTTTTTTGCTCTTGTTTGCTTCTAACAGCAATCTGGGAAATCTGATGCAGCGCCATCTGAAGGCCTTGTGTATGTATTGCTTGCATTTTTTTGTGTGTTGCTTTTGCCTTTTATTTTTTTCTTAATGTCATGGAGCTATGTTTATCTTTGTTAAATTCACTTCTTCTTTGTATTGGACTCACTTGATCCAGGATGCCTGATTACTTGAAGTAGTTGTTAGAATTTTTTAAATCACATTTATTTACCACTGCTTTTTCCTCTTGCTGTTTGTTAATGGTGATTTTGCTATATACAGGGAGAAGATGAAACTGAAACCTTTGAAGAAAGGGCCTGTTGTTAAAGCTGAAGGAGAAACAGACTCTACTTCGTATCCTTTTTTCTTTGAATGTGTTGTCATTTCTTCTTCTATGAACAGAAAGCAATCTCCAGCTTATGACCATTTCACCTTTTTCTATGGTATATGCAAGTTTTTCCTTAATTGCATTGTAGAAGTCCCAATGCAGAAGATGCCAAACCTCGCAAGGTGGGTGCACTTCCGAAATATGGTTTCAGTTTTAGGTGTGATGAACGAGCTGAGAAAAGGAAGGAGGTTAGTTTTGTTCTTGACCTTCTTGATTCTACATGTAAGCTTCCCAGCAGCAATTATGGTGTCAACATAATTATCTTTAACGTTATGTTGTTCAGTTCTACTCTAAGCTTGAGGAAAAGATTCATGCAAAGGAAGAGGAAAAGAATTCCATGCAAGCTAAGTCCAAGGTAAAGAAATGTTTATGATTGCTATGGACTGTGTTTCTATTTGAATTCATTTCTCGTCGTGTCAATCACTGAATTCTCTCACAGGAAACCCAAGAAGCTGAGATTAAGTTGCTTAGGAAAAGCCTGGCTTTTAAAGCAACACCAATGCCCAGCTTTTATCAGGAGCCTGCACCACCTAAAGTGGAGCTTAAGAAGGTAACTGTGTTTTTTTTTATTACTACGGCATGCTTGTGGGTCTCTTGCATTGCAATAATTTTTGCACTCATACAAGACTTGCTGATGCCCTCCAACATGGTAAAAGACAAGATGGTGCATTTGCTGCCCAGCTAGCTGCTGAACGTTGCAGTTTTTAGGATTGCAAAATAGATTGGGCTATAGTAGGCTCCAGTTCCAAATTGCTTATAGCTTTCCGAGCATTTCTTGAATAGATTTGTGCACTTCACTGATCCCTGCAATTGCTTCCAATTGTCAATTATATTGGGTTGCGTTGTTTTTTCAAACTCAGTGCTTTATCTGTCTTAGATTCATTTATTCAGAATTTGATAGTTTGAATTGAAGTAACTGTGTGAAGTTACTGTCATGGGCTGTAATTTTCACCATTTGTGCTTTTGTCTTATATCTATCTAATGACACGATTATCCTGCAGCAATTTGTACCTTTGCTTGGTAAAATTCAGCTGTTTCACTTTCCACACATGAGGCCTTTTGCTGCTATTAGTATTCGTGTTGTACCAATAATCAATTGCTTACTCTTCACTACCTGCACTCTGCAGTTTTTACCATACCAGTCGTTGAAATTTGGCAACAAAGCTTGCATTATGGAATTCTATTAAGGTCTTATGCCATTTAGATGCACTGGTGATAGTTGTATAATATTCCCCAGTGGAGCCTACTGTTTGTGCTAAATTATGGTTGGGTGTCACTATTTTTTACCAATATTAGAAAGCCACATCATGACCATCTTTTTTTTAATTATTTTTTGTCAAGATTTCTTCTAATGGATATGCTCATCATCTTTCACTACCAAAACTTCAAGTTAGGAGGTTATCTTGGAAAATTTCTTGGGGAAACCCTCTAATTCTATCAAGACCCTTGTCGAAGTTTGTTTTGCCTTTTCCAATGGGTGCACTACCATTGGATTTGATTGATCCTATTTGACAATTTCGGTCTACTATGTGGCAGCATTGATCTTTTAGTGAACTTGTTCCTGGTATGTCTGGCAGGACTGTTATCCAATTGAAATTGCATTGGTCTTGATGCTGTTGCTTTGATGCAGATACCCACAACAAGAGCCAAATCTCCCAAGCTAGGTAGAAAGAAGAGCTCATCCCCTGCAGTCTCTGAATTAAACAATAGCCAGAGCTATCGTCCAGGTCGGTTAAGCTTGGATGAGAAAGTATCTTCAAACATTCCCATCAAAGGACTCTCCCCTGTTCATCCAAAGAAGCCACAGAGGAAGTCCCTCCCCAAACTGCCTTCTGAAAAGACCAAGTTATCCTCTGCCAATGATGAAAAAACTAAGTTGCCTAAAGCATCGAATGAGGAAGATACCACCTTATCTAATCAAACAAAGGAAGGTACATCTCCCACCCAAGAGCAGGAAGCTGTTCCAAAGAACGAGGAGGGTGAATTTCTACCGCAAAAAGATGAGATAGTGGTTCAAGAGGAAGCTCAGGCCACATTGGTGAAAGATCCGGTAGCAGTGGTGGTTTGACCACAAAAACAAAACAAGAATTGAACAATGTATGCAAAGCCCTCAAATCCATGTGCGTAAATAAACAGGCGGAAGACCGGAATTACTGGACGATGAAGGCATGAAGGATTTTGCATGATAGATTGTGATGTTGTGTTTGTCCCTAGTCAACAGCATTGATTGTTTTGTGTGCATGATTTCAGGTTGCTGTTCTTTTCTTTAGGGTTCTACATTCTTGCAGTATTGTATGTTATCACTTGCAAAAGTTATTCTAATTCACATGGTCTTATTTGCCTGCTGTATTGAAAATATTTAGCAAAATTTTGGAGAAGTCTGCTGTTAGATAGGTCATGCTCTTCTGTACTGTCCCTTTGAACCTGTTATATCTGGACAATTGGATATTGTTGATTAAGATGAATTTGGTGGTGTGAACTGTGAATCCTTTCTGTCTCTCGAGTTGTGGGTTTTTGGCTTTCACCTTTTCATATTCCATTGCAAGCTAAAGGTTGGTTCATTGTCAATCTAGGCTGCATGAAAAATTGAAAGGAAAACCTCAATTTAGCACTCTCAATTGCGTCCCAAACTTATAAATATTAGCAAAAAGATGTAGTAGTGACCCATGTATGACAAGAAGTCATAAAATATTAATGCTAAATTATAATCTGGTGCTCAAATTTTATGATTGTATGATTAGATACTTATCCAACAAAAAACCAAAACCGTCTTTCTTTCGGTTACTTTTTCTCTAGAGACAGGAGACCTAGAAAATTATTTTCTGTTTGGTCAATTACTAGCCCTCCCATGGAAAATTATGTTTTAAACTATTTTCACATAACATAAAAAAAATATTTCAAATAAAATAAAAATAAACTTTGGCATTCATGTTTCTTCAATTAGAAAAAAAATAATAATAATGAATGAATGATATGTCTTATAATTCTCCATAATAAATTATACATTTTGAAATAGTTTTGTGATAACCTTATTATTGTTGTTGCATACAAAAAATAGTAATATCTGGAATTAAATTATACATTTTGAAAAATTTTTGTGATAACCTTCAAATAATTTTATTTGCAATCTAAAAGAATATGATATATTCTGTTAGATCGAAAATAAAATTATTTGAAGGGTTTTGAGAAAAATAACATAATACAACTAAATGATTGTGTCATTAAAAAAAATTAATAAAAGACTGGATGAAATAATAGTAAAAAAATTGACTTATTCTTAAAAAAGAAGAAAAAGAAGAAGATATGAGAGAGAGAAAATTAAAATTTTGTGGTTAATTCGAGTTTTTTAACATTTATAGTAAAGTCAAGTTAGTAGATTCATTTATCAAAATATCAATTATAATCAAGTTTAGTAATATTTTTCTAATCTCTTAGTAAAGCATGGACTATCCATGGTTTTGATATTGGTGTTATGCATATAAGTAATACAATATATATATATATATATATATATATATATATATATGAGAGAGAGAGAGAGAGAGAGAGAGAGAGAGAGAGAGAGAGAGAGAGAGAGAATCCTAGCTTATGGACTGATTTGTCCAAATTATTAGTGTAGGGACTGTTTGTATTCTAGCATCAATGCCTAGAGCTAAAGTGAAATTTTTAATAAGACAAAATAGGCTATAAGACGAAAATCCAACGGTTAAGATTCTGTGTTTTATGAAACTGTATTATTTTATCATGTCACTATTCCATTAAGTGCAAACACTACGTTTTCATGAAAAAATTTGAGGTATTTTCAGAATATCTATCAGTATTTATTTCAAATATAATATTCACCGTAAATTTATAATTGAGTTATGATTTTTTTTCCTCAATTTGTGCTTTAATTAATGATTTTAGATCTATTAAGCAAAATAAAATTTTCAATTACATCCGTAATGATTTATATCTTCGTATTCAACAAAAATTTTAGAATTTTTAGGGCTAATACAACATCCACACCTAAACTCTCATTCTAAGACAAACTTATGGCTCATGAGAAACAGAAAGAAAATAAATATGTAACAAAAATACGCCAACTAGTCCATCTAATGCATCATGCATTGTTCAAATGACTCTCAAAGATGACAATCCATTATTTTCTAATTTCATTGTTGGTCCTCATTTTCTTTTCACGTTGGAGTGACCATAACATCAATCAGTTATTGTCAAATTGTTGGGCAAAATTATTTCTTTTCGTATGTTGTACTCCAAAACTGAATTATTATGGAAAGCAAAGGGAGAATTTGATGTTTTTTGGATTCAAGTTATGATTTTTTCTAGTTCAATTCGATGGTAAAGATGATTTTGAAAAGTTTATTGGGGATGGACCATGAATGATCCTTGATCACTATCTCATAGTGGAATCATAAATAGCTGAATTTATCGCTTTGATAGGGACAATTGATTCGAACTCTTATTTGTGTTCGAATTCTGAACATCTCTGTTCAAATCCTATGATGAGATCTCCTAATAGCTCTACTTTCAGGTATTAATATCCCTGTTAAAATTGATAAAAACACAACTCTTCCAAATCAAGAGAAATTTGGAAGAACTTGTGTTGAGGCTAAATTGAGATGCCTTCTAGTTGGCCAAATCGACTTGCTTGGTAAAATTTACAATATAGCATACGAAGGACTCCATACCGTATCTCTTCAATGTGGAAACTATGGACACAAGAAGGTTAATGGATGATTGTTGAGAAAAATTGAAGGTGGAATTCACGGATTAAAAACATTTCTGATGGAGGGAAATGAAATCAAAATGATGACAAGAAATAGATTTATGGCTTTGCAGGATAGTATCGATGAGCCCACAAGACCCGCACTGCCTCAGAAGCCCGTTACTCTCCACATTGGGAGATTTCATGTTTGTTGAAGGCCCAGCCCGTGGAGGAGGCTAGTGAGTTGGGCCCAATTCGAAATCAAACACAACCCGCCCTTATGTTCAGTCCAATTCGGACGGAGTTGTGCAGCCCATTTCCTACATTATAACGAGCCATGAAACAGAACAGGCCCTTTCTATTCAGTCCAATTAGGATAAGAGTTCCACAGCCCATTTCTAACATTAACGAGCCCTCAAACAAAACAGGCCCTTTCTTTTCAGTCCAATTCGGATAGAGTTGCGCTGAGCAGCCCATTTCCAACATTAACGAGCCATCAAACAAAACAGGCCCTTTTTATCCAGTCCAATTCGGATAGAGTTGCACGGCTCATTTCCAACTTTAACGAGCCCGCCAACAGCAAAGGTACGGCTTCACCCAACAGGCCCATATCCTTTTGACACTTCAAAAAGAAGCCCCCCACCCAAAACTGATATTGAGACCCTGCATAATTCATATTTATTTTATTGAGATATTAAATTTATTTCTTTTTAATCTAAGAATTTTATTATTATTTTATTGTTATTTCAGATCCTAATCAATAATTGATTGTCACGTAAGTACACGCGGTAAGTCTGTTACCAATTCAATCACTAAACTTGAGTTATCAGTGACACGTGACAAGTTGTTATTGTGTAGAGTCGTCACATATACTTACGTGGTAAATAATTATTCATTAGGATCTGAAACAATAATAAAATATGAATAAAATTTTTAATTTGGATAGAAAAAAATTAAGATTTTAATAAAAATAAAAAATAAAATTTCAAATTGCAGGAGTTCTAGGTGCAAAACACTTTCTATTGCCAGTCCAGTGCAAGTCATGTCCGGCAGTTTTTCGCGCAGCTTTAGTGAATAGAATAATGCAACCTCATCAGCTTTGACAAAACCGCAGGAGTTGAGTGAGGATATGGTGCGAGCTAGGCGATGGATACCTCCTGATCCTGGCCCTAGTGCTTCGCTGATTCCTCTGCCCCTTCCTGCTAACTATAGACAAATTAACAAAACATCACAATCCATCATGCAAAATCGTCTCCGCCTTCCTGCCGTTTTTTTGTGCTCAAAGTACAGCCAACTCAAGGGGATCTTTCGGCAAGGCAGCTTGAGTTTTTGTCAAGTTTCAAACTTGTGGATACTCTCTGTAGTTTCATAATACCTTAATTGTAATTGATTTTGCTCTTGAATTTATTTTCTGTAGAAAAATCCTCTTATTCGTGTGATAGATGGGCATAAGAGGATGTCTACTGCGTGCTTCCGATATGCATTCACAAGCTCTTGTTTTGCTATTCGATCATACCGATTCCCATACACAACTTTCGAATCTCACTAGCCAGCTTCGATCTCAATTATTTTCCCACGAGAAGTGATGGATGTCACATTTTCTGTTCATTGAGATGCTTTAGGTATCAAGAGGAGAGTAAGAGGTGTGCACTACCAAGGGAATCCGGTTGGTCCCATTTGACCATTTCTGTCTGCCATGTAGCAGCGCTGTTCTTTTAGTGAATTGTTCTTGATGAAGCAAGCAAGACTGTTATTCAAATGAACTTGCATTGCCTTTGATGCAGATGTCAGAAACAAGAACCAAGCCTCCCAAGCTAGTTTGATGGAAGAGTTCATCCCTGCAGTCTGCAGACCCTAAATGAGAAGTATCTCACAACATTTTTACCAAAGGAATTTCCCCCTTTTTTTCCAAAGAAACCACAGAGGAAGTCCCTCCCTAAACTACCCTCTGAAAAGGCCAATTTATCCAATGAAAATGATGGAAAGACTCCTTTGCCTGAAGCAATAAATGAGGAAAATACCACCTTATGTATTCAAACAAATAAAAGTGCATCTCCTACCTAAGAGCAGGAAGCTGTTCGAAAAGATGAGTAAGTAGTGATTGGAGAGGAAGCTCAAGCTACCTTGGCCGAAGATCCCGTTGGGTTCGACTTTGCATGATGGATTGTGATGTTTCGTTAATTTGTCCATAGTTAGCAGCATTGATTTTGTCTGCCTTCTCCCAGGTTGCAGGTCTTTTTGCAGCATTGCATGTTATAGTTTGCAAAGTTATTCTAATTCACACGTTATTTGCCTGCTATGTTGGAAATATGTTGCAAAATTTTAGAGAAGTCTCCAGTTATTAGATAGGCCAACTCATCAGCCTTGTCCCTTTTGTTTATTGCGTTCAGCTTTCTGGAAATCCTTTTCCTTTTCATTTTTTCTTCTATGCCTTAAATCGAAACGTTTTGGCAGTAAAATTCAGAAGACATCCTTTGAGAAGAAGAGAACGTGTGACTGTAGATTGGACATTGAAGACCACATAGGAAGTTAAGAAAATCTTCAACCGGGCAAGGAAGAGCAAGAAACTCTTTCTTTCATTGGTGATTGAACTACTATTATTGATTCTATCTTCTGCTAGATATTTCCTTCCCTTCCCTTCCCTTCCATTAACTTCAACCACCGAGCAACATCATCATCATCATCATCCATCATGATTTGGCATCAGAAATTTCTCTATATGGTTCCATTTAGAAAGGGAAGGTATAAAAACATAACATTTACATTACAGTCAGAATATGTCAGCTTTAAGAAGAAGCAGCCAGAGGAGGTAATCCTTGAGGAAGATTATGCTGTGGCTGTTTACATGTTTGCGAACTATCAAATTGAAGTTCATTCTGCTTGGTCTCTTGTTCATCATCTTCTTCTCCAGCATCCCATAGGAAATGAGCATAAGAAGCAAGTACGTAACTGCATCAAAAAGAAAAAAAAATTAATATCAAACTCAACTTAATTATCTATACAGATTATACTATCTAACCATCAAAACAAGTCAAACATGTTTTTTTTTTTTCCCCATTTACCAGTCATCAGGAGAAGATTGAATAGCTTGATCAAAGCAAGTCTGAGCTCGATTACTGTCCTTATGGTTATTCCATATTAGATTTCCATACATTGACAAAACATTCCCATCATCACTTCCATTTGCCAAAATTGCTCTCTCACAGAACTCCTCTGCCTTCACAACATCACCACGCACCTAAAAACACATCTTCTATTATATATAGCAATTTCCCAAATTTGAAAAAGAGAAAGAAAAAAATTCAAGAAACCAATACGACAGGCACATATTTCTTTTAAGTTTACCTCTTTCAAGAATTTAGCGTAGTTTGCAAGAAGAAGAGCATCGTTAGGATAGGCCTTGATCGTGTTCTGGTAATAAACATCCATGCTCTCATGATCACTTCCATTAGGCCCATTACTTGAGTCCCAGCACCCATCACCACCACCACCACCACCACTGCCACTGCCACGAATACCACCACCACTCCCTGCACAAACCATCGTCTCCTCATCAACTGCTTCTATGCAAACTTTCATTTCTTCTTTCTCCTTAACGAGGAGATGTGACATGAACGAACTTGTAGAGAACATTTTCTCTTTGTTTAAGGAGAGTGGTTTTCTTTGAAGGCACATGGATACAGCTGGTCGGATTGTTGATGCTTGGCATACAAGTCCCTTTAATACCGGTGAAGAAGGGTTTCTAAGAAGCATTTTTTCTTGAAGCGCTGAAATGGGGTCTCAATTCTCAAAGAACGAAAGAAAAGAAAGCAATATATATGGAAAGACAAAGATGGGAAGAAGAGAGAACTTTAAGCTTTTTTATTGTCATCTTGTGTTAGACGGTAAGGCACAGCAGTAGCTAGTGTCAGAAAATGAATAAGAAAAACCATTTAAAAAAAAAAAAATTATACAATACTATGGGCAAATTGTACTTACTCCAAACTGTAATACGAATTCTTGTTTAGTTTTTTTTCAATTGGCGGCTAAACCGTTGATGTCCATATCAGTTTCTATAACTCAACAACTAGTTGCAGACATGATTGATTACATGAACATTGAATCTTCAAAGAGTTACGTCAAAAGTTGTACTTATAAAATTTAGTTTTGTTTTTGGTGACGAATGTGTTTCACTATTTAATCAGCATGCTTGTATTATTGTAATTTGTAGGGCAATTTTTTGGCTAAATAATATTTAAGCACTTTATCTTCTAGTAATACGGATTAGATTTTTTAATTCAATGTTCCTTCTAATGTTTGGTAGCTTGTTGGTGGGGCTGGATTAGAAACTTGTTTTCCAGCATATACGTATATGTCTTCTTTTTCCCTATGACGTTGTGATGGCTTCAGAAACTTTTATGAAAGTGGTGTGTATATATATATATATATATATATATATATATATATACTCACGATGCTCAAATATCTTAACATAATTATTAGGATATCAGGACTCAACTTGATTAATGATGATGGTAAAAAAAGAAAAATTAACAGTAAAGAGAAAAAGTTGATACAAAACCCCACCATCCCACAACCTAGAACGATTGAAATTCATTCGTGACCGTTGAAAGATTGGGAAAAAAAAAAAAAAAAAGAGAGAGAAACTTCAATAGCAATATAGCATCAACTTGTCTCAAACACTCCAGTCATATCAATTAATATTTTTTTTATGAATGCTTTGTACATATTCATTCTTTATTCTTTATTATTCTATATGACGTATAAAATGAAAATAGTTATTCAAAAAATTATTTATATATAAAAATTTAAATTTTAAATTATTTATTTAAACGATTAAAAAAATTTTTATTCAAATTAATTCTTGAGAAATAGTGTAATGATTAGAGAATTTTTTTAAAAAAAAGATTTTGGACTACCATCATCATAGGTAAAAAAAGAAAAAAAAATTCACATATTTGCTTTGAATTTCACAAAAAAAAACCTTTATTTTGTCAGTCCATTTTTTTTTTTTAATCAATTATGCTGAGATGAGATCAACTCAACGAGATCAATTATAACACTTTGAACGTAAAATGCCATTTTTTTTTTCAATAAATCAATGAAGTGATGAAACTTAAACAAACCTAAAATCATTATATCGTATGAGTTTTCTTCTTTAACATCTGAACCAACTCCTTAATGGGTTGGCATCAAAATTTCTACCACTATTTTTGTTTTTGCTTTTTGCTACATTTTTCGACGACTTTCGCAATTGAAAAAATTGAATAAAAAGGGGACATGTAGCCCATAACACCCAATCCTCAACAGTGTTTTTTTATTTTTTATTTATTGATTTATTAATCATTGACAAGATAACTAGATAAGGAGATAAGCCAGCTGATGCTCTGAATGGCCCGTATACCCCAAAACCCATGCCAGAAAAAGAACAGAACCTTTCAACGTCAGCCCATTAAAAGATAATGATTCTTCGACCCTTGTTGGACCCACTATTAACTATAACCTTTTTACTATTAACTTTTTACTATCGTGAGTGAAATCCAGCTTATATGGTGCCAACTTTAGTTCCATTATTATTTTGATGATTTTGATTTTGATGTGAAGATATAAGACAACCAGAACTGTGTGGAAACAGGCTTTGATTAATCTTTTTGTTGGCATTTGCTCTTCGTTTTCTGAATTAAAAAAATATAAAAAAAATTAATCATGCTTTATTTACTTATCTCACCATCATCATCTCAATCATTGTGTGGACTTGGTTAATATCAATTGGTATCCACTATAGATTTTTAAGATGGGTTCTTGATTACCTCAACACAATAATCAATTGAAGAATAGTTTAAAAAATATAAAATGTGGTTTGTCACTTCCGAGTAGGGATGAAAATGAGTTAAGTATAAAATAAAAAATATGCTAGTTTTATTTTACCTAATAAATATCCATTAAAAATATTCAGTAAGTATTGAAGTCGGTAAGGATAAAAAATACATACTTACTAATATGATTTTAGGTCATAGGTATCCACTCTTTACCTTATTAATATTTATTAATTTATTTTGATTTTCTTATTAACATATAAGGATCTAATTACATAAAGTTTAAAAATTAAGGATCAAAATATTTTTTCAATAATTTGAGAACAAAAAAACTTACAATTAAATGCCAAAGTGCAAACAAATTAAATGTTAAGGACAAATTTTTTTTTTTTAAAATTATAGGGACTAAAAATAAATATTTTTGATAAATTAAATTAACGTGTATTAAATGAGTAATAAATAAACGGATAAACTAATATAAGTTAAATATGAGTTGGATTAAGATTTATATAGTGATTTTTTAATAGATAATGAGTGGGATATTTTTGTTAAGGATAGAGTAAAAATTTAAGATAATAAGCCGGATCATCCCTATTTTTAAGCATGGAAATTAAGGTGAATTTGATGATATGAACTGTAAATCCTTTTTGTTTCTTGAGTTGAGTTGCGGTTTTTTCTTCTTTTTTTTTTCACGTTTCATTATAAAATTTAAGTTTCAAAAGCACAAAAGATTGAGTTAACATGGAGGATTAAACACTTTTATCTTTTAATTTAAACATTTTTTGCCATAAAAATGGGAAGGAAGACAACCTTCAAGAAGAAGAGATATTACAGTGGACCTTAGTCTTGGGCTTCTTACTTTTTTCCAACGAGGTAGCTAAGTGCACTTTGGGCTTAGGCTTTATTAACCCACACAGTGCTCTATCTTTTCATATCTTCTAGCCAATAACTTGCGTATGGATCATTTTATCCAAAAACTGTTATTATATATTAAAAAAAAAGGGAAAAAAATTGAAATTTATTCATCCTATATATATATATTTTTTCCTTATATACCATAAAATATATTTGGAAAAAAAAATCTCATTGCCTTCCTTTAAATTTGAATCTACGATTAGGATGATAATTTGAAGAAAATTATCTGAAGAAAATTATCAGCTTGCGATTTGGGCTAATGTCATCGGCATTGTCTGTCAAGGTTTAGGTAGACAAGGAGAGGATGGGTTGGGCTATTTGTAATTGTAAGTGGCTATTAATTGGGCTCGTAATTACAGAGAATTATTGGTGATCTGAGATTGAATCTCATCTACACAATCGGACCGGGACTTTAGGTCCCATCCATGGGCTGTCAGAAGTTTCAAATATATTTTGCACAAGCTGGGAGGCCCATTTCAAAGCTCCTTCGCATGAGACAAGATTTGTAAAAATCCATGGGAGGTTTTGCAAAGGCCCATTTCGCATTGGTGTTAATGGGGAGATGAGATCTTTTGCTACTGATGATGGGATCTTTGGAGAGTGATTTATAAATTAGTCCCTCTAGTGTCAAGAAAAAAATTACTTAGTCCCCTATTTTTTAAAAATATTATTTAATTATTTTATCAGTGTTGACCATACTTAATTTAATATTTTTTTATTCCATAAAATGTCTTCTTTTCTCATCAATCTTTTTATTTTTTTATATTTTTTTCTTTTTCTATTTTTTTAAAATAAAAAATCAAAATAAATTAAAAAGGAGAAAAAGGACTAACTTAGAAGTATTTTTAAAAATACAAAAAATAAATAATTAGTTTTTTAAATAATAGGGACTAATTAATTCATTATCAAAACGAGAGGGACTAATTTATATTTTACTCCTTCTTTAGAGGGACTCCTGCTTTATGTTTTCTAATGAATGCTTTGTGATTGATTCGAGAAATTCAATAGTTAACAAAGAGTAAATTATTCTTTAATCTCTCAAGTTTCAATTCCATTGTAACTTAGTTCCTCAATTTTCAAACATTGACAGTTATATCCTCCACGTTAATTCTCTGTTTATAATTTAATCAATTTTTACGGTGCATTATTAATTCTTTATTATCATCAACCAAAAACTCATTTAAAAACTTCAAATTTTGATGTTTTGCGTTGAAAATTTTAACATATCCTAATAAAAATTCAATCTTACTTTCAAAGCAATTTCAATTTTTTTTTAAATTAGAATTTTTTTTAATTTTTATTAAACATTAAATATTTATAAAATTATAAAAAATAATTCGAAATGCTCTCAAATTTTTTGAGAGTATTAAAAAAATCATATTAATAGTATACGTAACACAAGCATAATTTATTATTTGAATCAACTAATGATATTTAGTAAAATGAATCGAAAATGGACGAAAGGTTTAAAACCCACTAAAATCATTAGTAAAAAAGTTATTATAGAACAAAATCAAATAAAGAGGGTATCCAATTTTCATAGTTTTGTAGTCATTTTTTTTCTTTACAAAAAAAACCTACATCCCCCTGTCCAATAGCATAATGCCAAGTCAGCTACCTGTAGTTCCCAAGCAACGTTATCCAACTCAATAATCCAATAGCATAAGGCCAAGTCAGCATTCTGTATCTAAGTGTATCCAATTCTAGCATTCTAAAGCCACAAATTGCTCATGTGGCTGTGGTATTTTAGATCCCAGATTGTATTATAAAAATTTATAAAAGAAGGGAGAGTGATTTTCTTTGATCCATTTTTTTTTTCTGTCATTAAGAGAACGAAAATGGCAGCCACTACCATGATGACTGCTACTGCTCTCCCACAATTCAATGGCCTAAGACCCTCAGCTGCCCCTGTAAAAACCCTGGTCAGTGATGCTAACAAGATATCTTTCTTTCTTTCATGTATTTTTTGTTGGTTTATTTCTTTCTTTAAAACTAGGGTAATTACGTTAAACAATTGCTAAACATGTATAGATATCGATCCAAGTTGAAATATTTTTTTCTGCATCATGCAGGCAGCTGTTCAGCCAATGAGGCGAACGGGAAATGGAGCCCTAGGTGCTCGTATGGATTTCATTGGTTCACCCACGAATTTGGTAATAATTTTTACTTCTTTATCTGTTTTTTTTCTTGAAAGAAAATTGAAAATCTTTCTTGTAAAGATCACTGTTCTTTTTAAATCAAAGAAGAAGCTATCTATCAGGTCAGATTATTTTTATCGTATATATGACATGTTGGAATAAGAGGAAGTGAAGGGTTTATGGTTTTCTGATCTGTCAGATAATGGTGACTAGCACAAGCCTGATGCTATTTGCTGGGAGATTTGGGTTAGCTCCATCGGCAAACAGGAAGGCAACGGCAGGATTGAAGCTGGAAGTGAGGGACGCAGGCTTACAGACTGGTGATCCGGCTGGTTTCACTCTTGCCGATACCTTGGCTTGTGGGACTGTTGGTCACATAATTGGTGTTGGGGTTGTTCTTGGTCTTAAGAACATTGGTGCATTGTAAAAATCCTTTTTAAGCTTATCGATTGAATTACTCTGCTTTTATTTCTGTTCGTACCATTTTCCTACAGTAAATGATTGCTTGTTTGTTTCTTATCTTTTGGAACAGCATCTGATCACCTACTATGTGTGTATTAAATTGTCTTAATAAGCCAACAGAGCTTGAAATTTGGAGAAAAAAGCAACTTAAGATCATGTTAGAAGAACATAAGAAATTGGTGAAGACTGATAGATTGAAAATTTTTGAGAAAGAAGGAAGCTGAAAATGGCCTAAAACTGAAATTCAATAAGCATTTTTTAACTTAATATTCGAAGAATGCCAAAAGGGATCGTTTTTATAATCCCTTAGCCTCTTTCAACATGTGTTTGGACACCATTAAGGATTATTTCCTGCAAAACCACAATTTTCATCTTAAATGCAAGGTCCACAATAATAATAATAATAATAATAATAATAAACTCCCGTTTTAAAACCTAAATAAATATGTAAATATTTAATCTTGTAATGCATAATTTTTTGAATGTATGTGAATTATCCATTTAAAATCTAATTGGAAATATAACTATATTTTAATTGGTAAAAAATAATTCAAAGATATCCTTGAAGCAATCACGTCTAAAAAAAATATGGACAGAGTCACATGAATTAGCATTAACTCATCTTTAAGTTAACTATAATGTAGTAACCATTGGTAAGCAACATTAACTCGTAAATCAGATTCAAGATTCAATTCTCGTTATCAGTATTTTTTAAAATTTATTTTTAGAATATCTGAAATCTTGTATCGGGGAAATACTCCTTAAGTATGTATTGAAAAAAAAATTAATAATCTCGAAATACGGAAAAACATTCTGAAGACACATTGCTGCAGGTAAAAAACAAAAAAACAAAATGAACCCTCGGAAGTTTCAATTAAGATTTGTTCAACTTCGAAGGCCCAATTCCAAGGCCCTTCTCATGTGACAAGATTTGTCAAATCCATGGTGGGATTTGTAAAGGCCATTTTCACATTGGTGTTGTTGGGGAAGTGAGATATTTTGTTAGTGATTATAGGATCTTTGTATTTTGTAGACTACACTGCTTTATTTTATTTATTTATTTTAATGGATTCTGGTGATTGATTTGAGAACTTGAATAGTTAACCCAACCAAGAAAGAAAAAGGTTGACAGAAATATAGATCTCCACCTTATTCCCACTGGAGATTTTTTGTGATGAGCTTCTTGAATTATGTTGCCCTTACATATCTCAGCATGATCATCCAATTAGAGATTATGTGAGCTTAGTTCTCTTGATTTTTCAGATCCATTTTATTTTATTATATTCCATTATTTCAATATAATAATTAATCGAAGATGAAAAAAGTATGGGTTTTACGCATATCAATTTTTAAATTTTTTTTACTTTCTTTTTTCAAGCGAACAACAAAATGTAGGTACCGGATCAATATGAGAAAAAAAGCAATTAAAACAAAAAAAATAAATTTATTTGTTATCTTGATTTTGATTTTAACTAACATACGTATATATGTAAATTTATTTTGTTGTGTCACTCAATATAATATATGTTGGTATTTTTAAATTTCCTTACCTTCTTTTCTCGACTATTTCTTTGAAAAATAAATAAGCACTAGGCCTTTCATTCAAAATTGATATTTTGATGTTGGTTTTCACTTTTCTACCTTGTTAATTTGGATGAAGCAGGACGAAGGGATGCACAGTATCCTAAACTCAAAGTACAAGCACTTTGCTACATATTTTGGAACTATGAGGTCAATTTGTACGATTTAGATGGGTTTAGGGACCAAAATTGTGCTTAAACCATCTAGGAATCCTATACACAAGATTCTCGTTCTTATCCTTATTTAAGCACCCAAAATATGCCAAAATAAAGCATTATAATGAGGGATTCCATACTTCATGATCAAGTTTTGCATAATCCATTATCGGCCGTTGATCTTGCAATGGACGGTGATTAAGGGCACGATAAAAGTTTGGGATGTATCGAAATGTCGTAGGTCGTGGTTAAAAGGCATATGTAAAAATCCCTTTTAAGCATATCCATTGAACTACTCTGCCTTTATTTTTATTTCTGTTCGTAACATTTTCTTGCAGTGAATGCTTTGTTTGTTAGCTTCTGGAACAGCATCTGATCACCCATTATATTTGTTCTAAAGTGTCTTAAACAACTTAAGATCATGTTAGAAGAACATAAGAAATTGGTATAGACTGAAAGATTGAAAATTTTTGAGAAAGAAGGAAGCTGAAAACCTAAATAAATCTCTAAATATTTAGTCTTTTAATACATTATTTTTTGAATGCATTTGGATTATCTATTTAAAATATAATTGAAAATATAACTATATTTTAATTGGTAAAAATTAATTCAAAGATATCCTTGGAAGCAATCACGGCTAATATGGACAGAGTCAGGTGAATTAGCCCTCATTAATGAACTCTCAGAAGTTAATCATAAATTAGTAATCTTTTAATAAGCAAACGTTGGCTTATAGGCCAGATTCAGAATTTAATTCTGTTGACCTGCATTTTTAAAGTATTCAAAACCGTACCTTGAAGAATATTTTTTAATCGCAACTAAAAAAAAAATCAATTTCAAAATACGCAAAAACGAGCCAGAATGATTATGATGAAAAAAAAAAAATGATCCTCAGAAGTTTCAATTAAAATTTGTCCAACTTGGAAGGCCCAATTCCAAGGCCCTTCACATGTGACAAGATTTGTCAAATCCGTGGTGGGATTTGTAAAGGCCATTTTCACATGGGTGTTGTTGGGGACGTGGGATATTTTGTTAGTGATTATAGGATCTTTGGATTTTGTAGGTAACACTGATTTATTTATTTATTTTAATGGATTCTTGTGATTGATTTGAGAACTTGAATAGTTAATCCAACCAATAATAAAAAAAAAGGGTTGACAGAAATATAGATCTCCACCTTATTCCCATTGGAGATTTATTTATTTTAATGTAACGATCGTTGTTTAACACTGATTTATTTATTTATTTATTTTAATGGATTCTATCATTTTAAACTTCAATAAATCTTCAAATAATTTTTTTTTTTATGAGAGACCCAATAATACAAAGAGGGTAGCATTTTCTATTATATAATTATTAAAAAAAACTAGAGTTATAGGATTCAAACCTTGTTATGCTAAAAAAAAACTAATTAGATATATAATCGTTAAATTAAATCTGTTTGTGTTTTAAATAAATTTTTTATTTTTCAATAAAAGAGCACTAATCTGGTACGCGGACGCCATTTCCTTGGCTACTTGGATGAATAATTCAAACTATCAACATAATGAGGCCAGGAGCATGAAATTAGCCTCAGTTTCAACTAAATTTGGCAGTGTTTGGAGGCCCATTTCCAAGCCCCTTCTCACGTGACAAGATTTGTCAAATCCATGGTCAGATTTGTACAGGCCAATTCCACATGGGTGCTGTTGCGTACATGAGATATCTTGTTAGTGATGATTGATGGTATCTTTTGGAGATAACACTGCTTTATTTTTTAAAAAAATTTTAATGGATTCTTTGTGATTGATTTGAGAACTTGAACAGTTAACCAAACCCAAAAATGAGAATCTCAAGTCAAGAAACTAGTAATGAAATTGTGAAAGAAGGTTGACAAAGAGATGGGTTTCCACTTTATTGGATTCTTTGCCTAACCACTAAAGATTTTTGTCTATGAACAGCTTCTTCAATTATGGTGCACTCACACATCTCACCATCATCGTCTAAGAGATTATGTGAACTAAGTTTTATAATAGCAGCTAACCACTTAGATTTTTCAGATCCTTTCTTGATTATATTTTCCATACTTCAACATGATCATCAATTGGAGCTTTCAGAAAATATAAGTCATGATTATAAAAAAAAAAAAATTGCTTATGGTTAATTCGGATGCTTCTTCTCATCGTCTCATCTAAAACTATTTTTATTAGTTAGGTTAAAAATTGAAATATAAATCCTTTAGATGGCTGCTGTAAACCAAGAAGATGAGATCTTTTTTAACATAGTGTTAAATAACGATTTTAAAACATCTCATTATCGTTATTTTAGAATTATAATAAGTCGCGATTCGTAATTTTTTTAAAACATTTGTTATTTAAAATTATATTTCGTAATACATATAAACATAATTTTGAATAACGATCGTTATATTATATAATAACTATTATAGAACGATTTTAGAACATCAAATTATCGTTACTTTAACATTATAATAAATCATAATCCGTGATTTTTTTAAACAATTTATGATTTAAAACTGTACTTCTTAGTACATATAAACTGATTCAAAAATACTATAACACAAAAACATTAAATCTCCTTCCTATTTGCATGATTAAATTGTGTGATCATATTTCAATAGTTTTGGTAGACATCTTGTCAGCAGCCTCAGCTGAAAACTTACATTTCCTAAAACTTTCCCATCTATTTTATACAAGGACAAAGACAGCTATGAAGGTTCCTATAAAAGTCCAGAAACCACAGAAAATAGTTAACAAAAAGGGCGCAAATTCGATTCACTTGCTGGATGCATTGAACCCAACCCAGCATGAAGTCACACCTAACGAATAAAACCAAATTTAGAGTCAAGCAACACGTGACCCCACATGGACCACCATGCCTCCTGCCTTTTATTCATAAGTTACAATCAAAGCCATCATTTAACTATTGGCTTGACAAAGATACAACTTTTTTCATCATATTCCCAATAGCAAAAATATCCCTTAATCATCACAAAGATTGACCATCAAGGAAATTGGCAAGAAAAATTATGATGAATAAAGACAAACTTTTATTTATAATCATCTCCATTAAGATAACAGCAAACAACACAAAGGGTGGATATCTATTTCATTACATGATAAAAAGGTTGCAAAATACAGTTCATGAAGAAATGGAGCCTGAAAAAAACAAGGGCTTGGATTAAAAAAAAACAACCCCTCATAAAAGAGGAGGTTATCATGGCAGACTGTATAACTGCTGCAACGGCCAAAACCCTAGACGACTAGACACCGAATCGAACTGCCAAAAGCAACCGGAATGACTGCCTTGTAGTAGTACCCCACCCTTTGAGGAAAACAGAGACCTAACCATCATGTTCAGAAACATGATTACAAAAACTAAAGACTGAGAACCTGATAACGGACAGACTTGAGACTGGTACTTCATGAAAAGCTTTCAGCCAAGCATGACCACCACGGGGC
The DNA here is from genome assembly GCA_963924115.1 of Dovyalis caffra. Lineage (NCBI taxonomy): Eukaryota > Viridiplantae > Streptophyta > Magnoliopsida > Malpighiales > Salicaceae > Dovyalis > Dovyalis caffra. The sequence continues at coordinate 15,477,893 of CAWUPB010001194.1, read as the reverse complement.
TGAACTTAAAACACCGAGTGATAACACCCTGAAACATAAAAAGAAAGAAACCTAGAACCAGAACTTGTTGAATGTATTCTCTGGGATGGTGGCCACGAAGAAAGTTGCACTCCAATGTTAGGAGCTAAAATACTTCCAACAGATTTCCAATGAATGGAAACCTGAGAAAAAAGAGAGTAAATGGCCACGTTCCCGGGAAAAGGTAATCCAAGTTCTGGTGGAAGTGGAAAGACCCATAGCTGATGGACCCAAAAACTAAACAAAGCTGCCGCTGCCGCTGCTAATCACAAAAGCTGACTGTCATCTGAGGCTACCTGCTTAATTTGAACCCTCGACCTTCACATCTGCAACCCTATTTTGGAACAAGTTGTTATCCTTTCCCCACTCAGGAAAGAATATCACACCTCCATAACCTCTCCACAAGCATATCAACAGCGCTGCAGCTAATAGCATTGCAGTGCTGGAGATTCAGCCCCAAGAGGGTCTGACCCAATTTTACGAGGGCAGGTAAGCTCTTGTCTGATATCATAGAGCAACCTGACACAGAAAGGACCTGAAGATTGAGCTGGTTTGAGCGAGCCATGGCTGTGATCCCAGAATCAGTGAGAGCACACTTTGAGACATCAAGGTCAGATAGCAAGAAGCAATTCTCTGCTATTGCCACCAAACTTGCATCACTTATCCTCCTACATCCATCAAGATTCAACATCTCAAGAGTCCAACCATGCTGCTCAGTCATCACTGACACCACTTTGTCAGACAAATTGACACAACCACTAAGGTTGACCTTCACCAAGCCAGCCTCACAGTTCTCAAGCACTGGGAGGAATCCAGCATCAGTTACACCCTGAAGCCCACTCAATTCCACATTCTGCAGTTGTGGGCACAACTTACCCAACAAAGCAAGGCTACCGTCACCAAAACCAGGGCAGTTGCGGATGGACAATGATCGTAGGGAATTGCAAGGAGACAACAGCTCAGGCAAATCTAGCTTTAGGTCCTTAATTCCAAAGCAGTTCACCAGAGAAACAGCCTTCACATTTGCACTACAGTTTAAAAGGGAACCAAAAATCCCAAATTGGGTGATCCTGTGGCACTCTTCTAATTGCAGGCTCTCCAGTGACACTGCAGCTTTTGCAAATGAGATCAGTCCACTGTCAGACAAGAAGGAACATTTGTGGAGGCAAAATTGTCTCAAATTTGGGCAACCCTTTCCCACAGCTTCAAGTCCAGTATCTGTCACTCCCACACAGGATTTAACTGTCAAGGACTTCAATTTCTGCAACCCTTGGCCATTACCCATGACCCAGAAGCCCCTCTCACTGACATTTGGGAGGCTTGTCAGAACAAGATCAGTAACTGCCTTGCCATAGTGTCCAACAACAGCCAGGGACACATCAGTAACGTTCAAAGCTTCGAGCTTCACCTTAGTCAAAACATTTGAGGCAGAAGATACCAGGGATGAAATTCCTTGATCCCCAATCGCAGGGCAGTTTTTTATTGAAATGGACTTTAGATTGGTGCAATATTGGCCAACAGCTTGCAGACCTATATTACCAATGTTTGAGCAAGATTCTATCACTAGATCAGTCAGATTTGGGCAGCTCTTTGCAATTGCAAGCAAACCCTTGTTGGTAATTGCATGGCATTGGGAAAGATCTAGCTTCTCTAGCAAGTGACAGCCATTTGCAATCTCTAATAGACCTTCATCTCCAACAGAAGGCAGATTCCACAAGGAAAGAACCTTCAGAGAAGGGCATCCACGAGCAATTGCTCTCAGGCCTACCTTTGTCACTCCTCGACTAGAATTGCTTCCACGTATAAAAAGCTTACCCAATCCTCCACGACTAGCAGTCCCAACAGCAATGGCTGCAAGTCTAATATCTGTGGCCTTTTCTCCCTCCAAGCTCCTGGACAGGTATCCATCACCCTCAATTTCCTCATCTTCAACCTCACTTTTCACTTCAGTGTTCTTTTCACCTGATTTGTTCTGGCTGCAAAGTTCATCCTTGCAGATATTGCTTAGAAGACTAAGCCAACGCTTGGAAACACAAGCACAGGCGCTTCTCTCATCGCCTCCAGGCAAACGCCTGAATATTTCAAAGAGGCATTCATCTGGCAAAACTTCAATAGAAGCTTGCTTTTTCTGCTCAAATTTCTCTTCAGTGAAGACAAATGGAGCACTGATGCGAGACCTCTTGCGTGAAGGAAAGTATACATCCACAGGACGAGCAAGAGACAAAAAGAGGCTCTGCTCCTTGGGGTTGGTGTATATTGGCCCCCCAGGGCAAAAGTCATTTTCACCTGAAAAACCAAAACCAATATCTTCCGTTAATAGAGTAGATCCAGCTAGTCCATATCAACCAAATACAATAAATTTACTGCAATCAGTATTCTCTACAATCCAAAGCACAAATGTTCAAGTTGATAATTAATTCCTTCTATAACTACAAAACAAGATCTCTATGCGCTTCAAGACCAAAGAAACTAAAAGTGACGAAAGTTTTAGTAGATTAATGCCACTAATTATCAAAATGATTTTAGGTCAGACAACAAGATGCATATATCTCAAATGAAACTTTAAAATCTGGACCTAATGTACAATTTCCGAATTAAGGTCTGAATGATTCCATCTTTTTCCGCTAGTAAATTGTTTATACAAGTCAACAAGTCATAGCAAAATCGAATTTGAATAATAAGATTGCAAATTTCATCTGATCATCTGTGCCTAAGACAAGAACGTACAGCTTAAACAATATCGAACCCCGTAGATCCACAAATAGATAACATCATCAAAACATAAAGAACAATTTCTCTCACTAAGAACAAAACCGTTAAGGTCAATCCTAACATACCTGATCTACAACTAAACACACAAACCAATATAAATATATTTGACCACAAACAACAGGCCTTCATCTTCGAGATCTATCTTCAAACATTGCAATCCTATATCACCGAGTCTAAAAAACCTATCACTTTCAGAAAAAAAACCCAAAATGGGCTCTAACAATCACCTCTCCAATTCCAAAATGCAATAAAAACCCATATGGTCAACGACAAAAAATAGTCCCAAAAAAGAAACATTCATGCTTCAAACATCAATAATTACCTATGATCAAAAGCAAAATGACCTCCAAAGCTAAGTAAACATATATTCAGCTGGAACTTAAAACAAAACATGAAATCAAAGAAATAAAAGCAAAAGATAGAGTCTTTACCAGCAAATCCAAAGAGCTTAGACATGGGTACAGCTCAAAAAAACCTGAGAGGTAAAATCCACCAAAAAACCCTCCAAAGAGAGTAAAAAAAGAGAACTTGCAAAGACAATCACCAACAAAATACTGTATATATCTTCAAAACAAGAATTCATGAGAGAGGTTCGAGCTGCAAGGACATGGGAACCCTATTAGATAGGGAAAAAAAAAGGCAGAGAGAAAATAAGAGAATGAAATGAACGAAGAATACGTGTCTTAGCTAATGAAAGGCTTTTATTACAAGAAGTTTAAGGGTTTTGGTACATGACAATACACACTAATAAAACCACATGCAATGTATTTGCACATTACAGGAGGTGGGGTTGCTTTAATTATTTTTAATGTTCCCTTACAACTTTTTGATACATTGAATACCAGATACCAGGTAGTGGTTTTTCTTTTCTTTTTTCTTTTTATTCCTTTGAGGTTTTTTTGGATAGTTATGTTTGCGGGTGTGTTTGGCTTTGGGCATGACACCGAGGAGGAGTTCTTAAGCATCTAGTGAGATACCAGTTGTGAAGTTAGAAAAATGTTGGTGACAAGTCAAACATTATTATCTCAAATAACCTCAAGCATGCTAACAATTTTAGAATTTGTACCAGTGCTATGTAAATATTTTTTTTATAGTCTTTTAAATTTGTATGGAAATCTATAAATTCAACATGAAAAGTTTATTCATAAATCATTTTCTTATATTTCTCCACATTATTGTATTAATTGTTATCCGAATTCTTTTCTATGATTTGTTTCTTTATATATTATTTTCTCACAGCATGTAGAATTATGAATAAGATTAAGAAATGAATCTTGATTATCAGAAAAAAAAAAAAAAAGGTCAAGAAACATTGAATATTTTTTTATATTATTTGTTTCTTTATAGATTTTTTTTTCACTACATATGGAATTATAAATAAGATTAAGAAATAAAAGTCGATTATAGAAAAAAAAACAAGAAACGTTGAATTTTTTTTCTAAGTCATTCCAAGTTCAAAAACTTAAATTAATTTTTTATTATTCGATTAGATATATAAGATAGATACATATACTTAAAGAGTTTTTCTATATATACAAAGACTCGATTCAAAAATTATTTATTTAATTAATTAAAATTTATTTTACTTAAATCAATTTTTTTAGTAAAAACGTTGAATATTTGTTGCTACTTAAGCAACAGCAGACAAAATTAAGTTATTTATCCTCTTTCTAGAGAGAAAATAAATGGAAAGAAATACAAGGGCATGTATCTTGAACGCTTACTTGTGTTTTTTCGTCGTGTGGTACCGGGAACTAAAATAATGGTAATTTTTTAGTAAAATGGGTAATTTTATTTTATCTTTTTTCCGAAGATAATATATTTTAAATTTTATTTATCAAAAGATGGTAGTTTTTACAGTGCAGCAAACACATCATCTTTTTAAAGAGCAAAATTTCATTTTTTTTTACTATTAAATTGAAATATTTGAATATTATAAGAATCAAATCAAAACCCATCATCATTTTCAGCTCTAACAACAAGAAGCATTCAAGACACTATTTTTTTCCAATCAAACTCGTGGTCCAGAAGCAATGATCATGCAAGAAGGGAAAATCAAAGAAACTCATGTTGTCTTCAAAAGAAAGGACCAAAACAGATCCATTGAAAAAGAATTTGGGTTTGGTGAATTTTTTTTTCTATTGAGATAACAATTTCTTCTATTCAAAATGCCTTGTTTTGAGAAAACAAAGTTATATAAAAAAAAACTCAAAACCCAAATAACTTGTGGATAATATTAATTTCTAACAGGAAATTAAAGAGTTTTTAATCCAACGGTAATGATTTTTTACAACAAGAGATCACGTGTTCAAATCATAACAAACTAATTTTGTTAGAAGCTTTGAATGTGTGTGTATATATATAGGTTTGGGAAACTAATTCAACATACATATTTCATGAAAAGATAGCATTATATTAATTACTGTCCAAATTTGCTTGAAAGAAAAAACAAGAAGAAAAAAACCGCCTGCGTCAATTGATATTTAGATCAATTTAAAGCGAAAATAATTAGAGCCAATTGCCATTTCTGAAGCATTTTAATGTCGGATCAATTTTGTGAAACCGTTTGGTTCAGTATAATCATCAATTTGACCCTTATTCTATTACGATTTAATAATTTTTCATATAATTTAAATTTTAAAATATTAAAAATTAGACAAATATGATCTAAATTATTCAATTTACTTTTATGTGTAACGAGTCAACTAGGTTGATAGTGACTTGAAATGTCAAAAACGATATTATATTAACATTACGTTATTAATTATTTTTAAAAATATCTTTAACCCCCTAAACTTGAATTTTTTAAAATTTTTTTCTTATAAAATATTATAAATATTTTATAAATTATATAAAAATATTTTTAATGCCCCTAATTTTTAATTTTTTTAACTTTTTTAATAAAATATTATAAAAATTATTAATAATGTTTTTTTTTATGATTTATAAAATTAAGAGGGTCAACCCTTAATTATGCTCATTTTAATTTATAAAATATTTTTTTAAGTCCAGAAATTGTGTATTGTTAATTTTTTTTTACAATAACATTTTACAAAAAAGTTTTTTAAAAAAGTTCAAAATTAGCTTATAAAATTATATATATATATATATATATATAATGTTTGTAATATTTTATCAGAAATTTTTTTTTAAAAGAATTCAAGATTAGTGGGCTAAATTTTTTTTTTAAATATAATTAATAACGGAATATCAAAACAATGTCATTTTGATATTAAAAATAACGATCAACGCAATTAATCATTACACATAGTAAATATTTGATAATTTAGATCATATTTGTCAAATCTTCAATACTTAAAAGTTTAAATTACACAATTTAGTATTTTAGATTCCAAATTATCAAATCGTAATAAAATGAAAGCAAAATTTATCTTTAAACCTATTTGTTTCTAATCAAATTTTTAATTCTCAGACTCGGTAACTTAGCTGAAACTCATAACAATAGGTGAAAAAAAGAAGAAGAAAAGATCTCGAGCGGTGCATACGGTTGGATAAATTATTTTTAACTTAGTGGAATTATGTTATACATATGGTATATAATTTTCAGAGCTAATTTCTAGCAACTTTGTGTAGTTTTTCCCACTTAATTTCTTTCCATTTATGGACAGGCAGGGAGTAAATGGTTCTTTTCAATATGGAAGGGATTCTATGATATTTACCATCACATTTGGTAACCCTACCACACAGTGCCGTCTGTCACTGCCACCAAACTTTGACGTACGTTACCAATAAGGCAAATGGAAAGCAATTCAACTTCTCCATAAATTGCATCAAGTCTTCCTTGTCCACACACAATTTGAAGTACAGCAGAAAAGTAGCCATCCTTCTTGTCAGATTTAATTTAGAATTTCTTTCGGTCGGTGTCCCATGTTCACCCGTTTAAAACCATTCAATCTAACAGAAAAGTTATAATCAACATTATCAAAAAAAAAACCTTAAAAGAATATTAACAATGTAGCAAGTGCAAATGATCTCACATAAAAGAGTGTTTTCGACTTGGCAATAGTTGTGATCATTTGGTTTTTGATGATTTTGGTTTGGATTTTGATTAATTAAACCTAAAAAAATAAAAACCAAATGCGAACTAAATTATTATTTTGTTTAAAAAATTAAAATTTTAGTTTTTGGTTTCAGTTTAAATCGATTTTTTAAAATTTTGTAAATAATAAAATGAAATAAAAATATCATCAATTCATTATATATCTATGATAATATTAAAATATTGATTTTTTGGTTTATTTGTATTATTTCATAACTTAAAAAATAGAAAAAATTTTGATTTTCAATTTAAAACGAACTAAAACTTTTAAAAATTGAATTTAACTATAATGAAAAACCAAAAATAAATCAGTTCTTTTTTTAAAAAAAAAATTAAGTTAAAAACCGAACTAAAATTAATATTTTAATTCGATTCAGTTTTTTTTAAAAAAAATTTTAATCCAACAGTGATTGGCCCTGTTTGAAAGCTAGAAAAGCAATTAAGCAAAGCTAAATGATCACAATGATGGATAGAATTGAAAAATACCACTTGCTTTTTCTAGTAGCATTCATGCTTTGACTAATGACCAGGAAAGGTTAAATTAGAATTGAACAAACTTAAAGCCATTTCTTTTTGGCTTAGAGGCGTGATATAGTAGTCTTAGATCATATAAATAACGAAGACATCATGTTCGATGACCTTGTTGGTATCTGTTTCTACCTTCTTTCTCTGTATTAAAAAAAGAAAAAAAAAAAGGGAGACCATTCCTCCCTGTTTTCTGCAGTTATCAGGAATTAAATTTGAAAACCTTCAAAATTTTTGAAGTCTTAATAGCTTGCTATACTCGGTCACAAACTTTGACCAACAGGAAATAACACGGTAGAATATAATTCGTAATTTTCTCCTTGGAAGGATCTTAGACTAATACTAGTTTTCTTTTATTTGAAAATAAATAACTGGTCCATTGATGAAAGGTTAAGAAAATTTACAGGAATTTGAGTGCTGAGGCACCCAATTTATTTATCTTTATAAATAAACAAGTCCAATACTTTCTTTCGTCATCTCATTTGCCAAAACTTCAAGTGGGTTGACTAATATTTTAGGATCATGCATGAACTAGTTGGGGTCTTGCTTCATGATTTTCCTAGTACATGCCACGATCCAACTTGCTAATTTCCTAATCTCTTTCGGGGATTCCATATCCTGTCGAATGACAAGTTAAAAAATTATGAAAAATCTACAAATCCTGAGCATACGTGCATCTAGTCCATTTCATCAAATTTGGTACACCCTCTCCACCCCAACACGGTGCTTGTCCTCCAACTTGAGCTTACTATAATTAGCTAGGTTAATGGATCCAGTTCTTTTTGTATATCTATGGGATCGAAATCCATGCACTTGACAGGAATATGAAAAATAGCAATCGTATATCTGTATTATGCAAAGCTAGATATCGTGCATGTGAACTTGTTCCATTAAATGACATTGAAGTATTTGACGATACAGAATAATATTATTTACAGAATGTATTATTTTTATACTATTTTTCACTGGCAATTTTATCTTCTTCTTTTTTTTTTTTTTTTTTAGCAATATATTTTTTTGGCATATATTTATTATGCATAAGACTTTTTCAAACAAGGTCAGGGAGGTCTTATAACACGTGAAAGCTGGGTAGTGAGTTTCTAACTTTTTATATATATATATATATATATAAGGTTTTAATTGCAATTTCCGCTTTTAAATTTTTAAAATTGCAGTATATATGTTGATGTTTTTACAATCAAGTCCTTGAATTATAGTTTTTTGGATAAATAAATATTGATCCGCCGTCACTCTTCATTAATTTCACCATTAGGTCAACAAATCAAATTTTAAATGTTGATCAAATCTCTTTTTTTAAAAAAACTAATTTTTAGTATCTTGAGTTGAAATTTTTCAAGACACTAATGGAAATTCAATCTAATTTAAAAATTAATTAAAATTTTTTTTTACGTTTGAGGTATTTTTATTTTATTTTATAAACATTAAGAATTCAATAAGTCATAAAAAAAGAAAATAAGTTGGAATTTTTCAGATTTTATAAAACACTCTAAGGAATCATATGAATTTAATTATTTGAATAATAATGTGATTCTCAAAATATTTGTATATGTCTGTTTTAAATGGCATTTGATCGTAAAAATATTTTAAGAACCACGCTAAAACTATGTAGATAAATTTATATAATTGTTTTAAGAGGGTCAACAAAATTGGAGAACATTCCAACTTATTTTTCTTATGAATTTTTTTAAATATATTCATTTTTAGATTAAAAAAAAACTTCCCACTTCAGAAATTTTTTTTTTTAAGAAATAGATTGAATTTCCATTAGTATCTTTCAAATTTTTTGGCTAAAAAAAACCCTAAATTGATTTTTTTTTTTTTTTTTTTTTTTTGTGAGGAGGGTTTGGTCAAAAGTTAAAGTTTGAACAATTGACTTAATTGTGAAATCAAACAAATTAAGGTTGACGAAAAAGCAATATTACTTAAAAAATGATTTTTCATAATTGATCAAATTAATACTACCATTCTCAATATCTATAACTTCAGTAATTCAGAGGCAAAAAGTATCATCAAATCAGATAGTTAATATTCTATCTGTCCCATAACACTAGTAGTATTTTGGTTTGCAAGATGAATTTTTGTTATTAAATTAAATAATAAAAAATTACATCTTACTTATAAATTATTTCATTCTCTTAAAATTATTTTTTTCCCCAAATTTCAAAAGGAAATCGAACTTTTTATAATTTTGCTTTGGAATTTTGCTTACCAGACTACCATTTTGGAACAACTGGAATATTGTATAATTGTGTCAATGAGTATTGGTTGAAGCTATGATCAATTTGTTTTTGGAACAAAGGCATGTTATGGGGCTTGACGAGAACTTCCATGCCCCATTTATTAACACTTTCTAGGAAAGTGGATCCACAAAGACGATGATAACGTGGAGGCATTATCTGATCAGGAAAGAGTTATTTATGTGCATGCATGGTATATGGCCACCTTGATGGCAGAACATCCCATGCTCTCTTGTACATGTATAATTCTTTTTATAAATAGCAATTTGCAATTTCATACTATATAATAAGTGGAAGAGGAGCCCATCTGGCCCAGGGAGACATATATAGATTTGTCTTTTTTTTTTATTCAAATAAAATTTTCTTTTGAGCATAAAGAGCATCTCTTCTTGTGGATTTATGTATTAATTGCGATTAAGTTCTATCTTTATATAATTTTAAATGTATATCATATATATAAATACGATGTCTTTAAGAAAATTAATTCTTCTAAATGCTAATTTTAAAACGTAAATTTAAAAAATCAAAAAACGAAAATATATCTTATTTACCATCAACCCAAATTCTTTTTTTTTTTTTAATTTATTCTTAAGGTATCTCATGGTCAAATACTCATATTAATCTTTCATTGTTTGATCAAATGCACAAAATAGATAAAAGTATTCAAAAACCTTTTATATATAGATAAAAATTCGAAATCAAATTTACTTATTTAAACAATTAAAGTCTTTTTTTCGCAAGTGGATGCTCTCGGATAATATTTGGATTTATGTCTATGCCAAAGAAGGGTTGGGAATTCTTTGCTTAAAGGGTCAGGAATGTAGAGTTTAGCAAAGGCAATAGGGATTCTCTATTCTCCAACTCTTTTGACCAAACCAGGGGATCCGTACATTCTTTTGCCCATCCACAAAGCAGGCACTTGGCTTTGTTTACTCTTTCTTTCCCATCTATTTGGTCTTTCCCCTTCCGTAAAGCATCCACTTGAAAATATTTTTCACTTTTATAATCCACGAGGCCAATCTTATAAAAACATTTTTGTCTCTCTCCCTCTCTTACGCAATCATGAATCATTTGGTGTCACCAACTCACCAAATTTCCAAGTGCATGTACTTGCTCCATTTGACTATTCTCAACTTGGTTCCAATTCTCCATGCATTTTTTATGTTTCCTTTTCTTGGTTAAGATGAACATTGCTAACTTTTGTCTAATTAATCTGTATTTGGAGTTAAGTATTGATTAATAACGTGATTAAACCGCCACTTGGACCATCTTTGTTTGGTTTATTGTGCTGGGCCAACTTGGCCCTCATGGTTAGCTTTTCAATGAATTTTTTTCCTCCCCTTAGTATGGTTAATTCTAGGGCTTTGAAAACATTGATACGCATGATTTTTTTTATTTTATTTTTAACGAGGAACTTTATTTTTTTACCTAATGAAAAGGGCAAACCCATGAACGTCTCTCTGGTTCTTTTTACTTTTCTTTTTTTTTGGAAGATACTGAATACTCCATCTTCCTAAGTTTGATAATTGACAACTGACGTTTGCCCACTTGCAGGAAGACTCTTTCACCACCATCTAACCTGAGCTCTTCGTCGTCACGTTCTTGTTTTTTCTTGCAGGCCTCCAGTTACAGGTCACTTTCCTCGAAGGGGTGGTGTTGTGGGAAACCTTACAAGTTTCTTGTCGTAAATCTCAAAATATTAATGACCCATCATTGTTATAAAAATTAAGAAGATAATTTTATCTTTACGAAGGGCAAATGATGTTTTTTCAAGATTTAAGAAGGCATTCAATTTTTCAAATTAAAAAAGACCTCTTACATAGGATTATGTATCCATAAATTAACAATCTAATTAATGAGAAAAATATATATATATATATATATATAGTTTGTTTTATTTTGCAGCTAAATTATGTTTTTGGAATAGCTAGTTTTTGAGTACTTAAAATTAAAAATAGTTCTTCAATTCGATCAAATATTGTCGATTCATGCTCATGCCCACAAAATTTAATGGGGTCCTCTCCATCTCTGGAAGATCCTAAGCATGACGTGGACAATCCCAAATCACAATTGCGCAATTTTATTCATCCATATCAATATATGCCAACTATACGAGTCTCCACACGTGTCCAAAATGTTTTTTGTTCCCCTCCTTTTCATTTAAAGATTAATGACGTTTGTATACGTGCAAAAACCAGAAAAAAACGAGTTTTGATTTTGACTGTAATAAATTATTGATTCAATAATAAACAAACTAAATTTTATGTAAATTGTTTCTTAACACGTAGAGTTTAATTTTTTAAGTTATACTTATTAAAAAAAGGTTAAAATTTATCGTTTGTGAAATGATTAGATAAAAAAATTAATTTAAAAAAGGTTACAAACTATTTATTAGAAAGGCCTTCCTTGGACCAAAAAGAAATTTTGGTAAAACATTTACAACTTTAAAAATGTCCTTCCACTATTAGCTTAGTATCAATTTTGCCTCTAAATAATTTTTTATATTAATTTTGTTATCCAAACAAAACTGATTCATTAATTGAGGCTATCTACTATAATCTCTTAGCACCAAAAAAAAAAAAAAAAAAAACTCTAATCTCTCTACAAAACATCTTTATCTAAAAAAAATTACAATTTGGATTGAATCCTTGATCAAATTTAAATGAAAAGGTTTAATTGAGAATTTTTAAAATTTAAAGTCTAAAATCGATACAAAAACCTTCTCAAAGGAAAAATTGACTAAACTTTTTGGAGTAAATTATAAATTAGGCTTTCTAGTTTCAAAAAAGAATTAATTAGTCCTCTTTGTTTTAAAAAATAATTATTTAATCTCTAAATTTTTAGATTTTATAATAACTTCACCATTTTCTCTTTTTTTAATTAATTAATTTTTTTAAAAAAATAAAAAAGGAAAAAGAAAGTGAAAAATATAGAAGGATTGATGCAAAAAAATTATATTTTTTAAAAAATAAAATAAAATTAAATTAAATATAATTAGAAACATAAACAACTCTAATTAAGAGATTAATATTTTTTAAAAATAAATAATTTATAATTTACTTGATTTTTTGGTTTTCGCCCTTTTTTGTTTGATCTATTATTGGTGAGTAAATTATAAATTAGTCTCTTTTTTTTAAGAAATGAATTAATTAGTTTTCGTAGTTTTAAAAAATAATTATTTAATTCTTTTAACTAGTGTTGATCACGATTAATTTAAAAATTTTATTTTATAAATTTTTTCATCAATAATTTTTTTATTTTTACTTATTTTCTATTCTCAAAACAAAAAAAAAACTAAATTGAAAAATAACAAAAAGAAAAGTAAATAATTAGTTTTTAAAACCAAAGGGACTAATGAATCTATTTCTCAAAAAAAGAGGGACTAATTTATAATTTACACGTCATTGATTGAGCATTCAAGAGAGAGATATAAACACGAGGTTGGGGTCCTTCCATCCCATCAAAGGAGAAGTTTTTGAAACAAGTCTGTCCCACGCCCACTTTGTATGCTGGAGCTGAAGATACGATTTGTTGTCAAAATCTGAAGAGAGAGAGAGATGGAGAGAGCATTTAATATCGTGGAGTTACTATTCATTTTGAGGCCGACCTAGCACAAACACGCTTTCATACGCATTCAATTATTATTATTTTTATTTTTTTTTAAGGAAAAACATTTTCCGACCACTCTTTAATTATTTTCATTTTCTATGGATACAGATTAATCGTAGAATCGAAAATTTCAAATTTTTTATGTTCTTCAAATCATAGAAGCAGATATGAATCTTGTAATGGCCATAAAGATACATAAAAAATAAAAAATGAAATTTAAATCTTAAACCTTCTGAGAAAAATCTAAAACTCCTAATACAGAATCCATTTTTATGATTAATTATTATTATTATTATTTATCTCACCATATTACCATGCTTTTTGTGTGTAAGACTTTTTACAAGAAACACATGCTTAAAAAACTCTCAATATTTTTCTTTAATCAAAAATCAAACCATTACCATAAACCGTGAAGCACATGCTTAATTAGAGCCATGAGGTCCATTTAGGAGGCTAAGAATACTACATGCAATTGCTATATTGGGAGGAGATAGGCAAGAAGATACTTATCACTTTTCCTTGGGAAATATATATATATATATATATATATATATATATATATTTTCAATCATGCCATAATAATCCTACTTGGATCGAATAGGAGGAGTGGATTTAGTTTTGATGTTCAAAATTGAATTGAAATGTCTCAAAACTAAAATCAAAAGGATAAATTATGGAATATGATAGCGATAATATTTTACGTTCTTATTTTTTTAATCAAAAAATAACGTCAAAAATTATAAAATAATTATGAATAATGTGTTGATTTATTTTAATGCCAGTAATGATCTTGAAACACTGCTGGCAACAAATCAAAAGACTTGTCATTCATTTCTACGTGGCACCTAGATGACATGTAGTTGGTAGTAGTCATCTTCCCCAACAAATCTAAACAAGAAATAAAGTATCTTTCAAGGCCATTAATGATAAATAAAAGTTTGGTTTTGGGATCCAAATTGAACCGAATGGAATTCAGTAAGTGAAAAAAAAGCAACAGATATCCATCGAACTCTTAATTTTCTGCTTCATGATCATTCCATGCCTCTGCTGCTGCTGCTACATCGTTTGAAATTGATGATTTTGCTGCTGCTGCTGTTGTTGTTATAGAAGAAGCAACTCTGAAAACTTGGAATTAGAGATTTTTGGCATATGAAGCCTTTTGGACAGTAATGGTGATAAGAAATGCTAATTATTATGATGCTCTTGCAATTGTGCATATGACAATGGCAAAAGCATAGTTAGACTGCGCACAAACTGATGTCGGTTTTGGTTGATAAGAAATTTTATTGAAAAAATTCACAAATTTCCCAATACAAGACCTTTGCTTAGAATCAACTAGCTTTTGCCATTATCGGTTAGCCCATCATTTCCATAATCCTTACGTGGTCGATAGATACTCGTTGAATCAATCTTATACCTTATCTATTAGAAAATATTATACTTATTATTTTATTTGTTATTCACTAAAAATCACTTGTATATTCTTTACCCAACTCATATCTATTATATCATATCTCATTCAGATCATGTTCATATCTGTTTACTTGCTAATTTTTTCTCTTAAATTGAAAACTTTTTTTTTCAATTTTTTTTATTGAATTTTTTTATAAACATAGTTGACTCATGGATAAATTTTACATCATTCTTCCATTGCTTTGTAACTATAAAGTTTGCATGACTCGATCAATATTCATAAAAAAAGCACACAAAAAAATAAAATAGTTAAGATCTTGAAACATGATGCTACAGATAATAAAGAAGAATTCAAAAGCAGATAAACATGCAATATCAGATAAAAGCATAAATTGTCATGAGGAGGTGGTTTAGGTAGGCGCTATTCCATTTCTATAGTCTAAAACTACAGTGATTTCTGAACCGTGATGCTTTGGTTTTTTTTTTTTGAAAAAATAATTTTTAAATTGTGTTTTAGTTTTTTTTTTTAATGTTAATGGGTAAAAAATGAGTATCAATGTTTATAAATTAATTATTTATTAACATAAATGAGTAATATTATTTTATTTATATTTAAGTCGTTACTCAGTTGGATTTTTTAAAATGATAATTAATGAGTCCGGCCCACTGCCATCCCTGGTGGTTGTTGATTATCACCTCTGGATTCAACTCATCTTGATCAAACACTGTCTGCTCTTGTTGTTGTGAATTGATTTACCACCGCTCCATCACCAAAAGGCCCACCAAAACCATTGGCCGCCTCCACCAAAAACCACCCCATCCAGCTAGCCTCACCATTAAATACCACCATTTTTTTTTTGCAGAACTACCACCACCACTGGCCGCAGACACAAATCCACCAAAAATTAAAATCACTAGCTACTGCCAAAATCACAAGCTCAAGATGTCTCTATTCTTTGCTTCATATAAGCAAATAATTCATTTTTTTTGTTTATGAATCAAAAGAAAAGAATGGACCTTAAATTACACAAGCATCTATGCTTCATCTTCGGAACTTCCCATATTCTTTTCAATAAGGTCTGAAGTTCTAAATTTTCAAATTCTGAGCATTGGAATTTCCCTTAAAGAAAATGTCAGGTTGACATAAAAGCTAGCACATTGGAGCATACATGCGTACTTCTTATCTTACAACATAATAATTGTAGTAAATGTTGCAGTCTACTTAGAGTGGAGATTTTGTAAGAGAAAAGCAACCCATTTTAAGAAATTGTTGAAGGATTTAATGGAACGCAGAAAAAACAGACCGAGAACTCGGGCTAGGGCTTCGATTTTTTCCACTTAAATTTGAATGGAAATTTTATTTGATTTTAGAGCACAAGTGGGAAAAAGAAAGCACCAGTAAAACTTCACTTTCTGGTTTCTTCAACATAATGAGTCATGGCAAACATATAATTGTAGCCTTTTGATTTATGATTTTTCAGAACAAATCATTAAGCCACACTTTGTCAACTTGGATCACTCCTACAGTGATCTGGGATCAGGCATAATCTCCCTCTAAGAAGAGCCTCCACAAAATAAAAGCTAGTCATAAACCTGGAACTATACGGATCATAAAAAATTAACAGCGATAATCAACTGACAGGCATTTTTTTTCCAGTTCAGATACGTGCAAGATCGGTGGCAACTTTTTTCCAGTGAGGATTGCTCTAATCTTGATGCAAATTTGCATAGAAATGCACTTTCATTGGAGACATTAAGGAAACTTCATGGATCCCCAAACAAGCCCTCATGGGGGAGCATGGCCATTCAGGGATCAAGACTAGCATTTACAGATTAGATCAAAGTTTGCCACACGAAAGCCAGTGCGGTACAATGATGATGCCTTGATAGGTTTTAGGGGAACTGGTACTACCAAGTAAAAGTGCTCTAGCAGGAGGCAAATGAGCTGGTTGAAAGGGAAAAAAAAAAAAAAAAACCAAAAGTAATATTTTTTTGTCTGGCCAATCCAGAAGGTTTGAAAACAACCGAAGAAAAAGATGAGCACCTGTAAATCTATTTGCATCGAAGAACTGTATGAGAACCAAATGCAAAAGAAAAGGGATTCGTAAAAATTTCCAAGCTTATTCAGTCATACAAGCCTTCCTGTTCCCATACATCAACTAGAAAATCCACCATTTCCTGCCATTTGAATCCAATAAACAATGGGGAATAATGAACTAGATTTCCAAATAATAAAGCAGAAACCTAGGCAGGAAGAGACTTACGGCAAGTGGGATAGGTCGAGAAAAAGGCTTGTTACTCCCAAGTAAACTCTCATAAGTGGCATTCCAACTGCAAAACAGAGCATAAAATAACATCAGTTGACTAAAAGCAAAAACAAATGCCATAACAAAATTGCAGACTAGTGTTCTTAAAACATCAAAATTTCTCCTATTGCAAGGGCTCTCTAATATACAAATTCCACAAGGCTGTTGCTGCATTTGCTATTAGATAAACCTCATGTGGAGACGACATTTTGCAGAAAAAATCAGTTCTGACTTCTAAGCTCTAAGATGCGATTAGCTAAAAACTTAAAAGTCGAGCCACTGCCAAAACTTGGAAATTCGTGTTCTTATTTAAAATTCATATAGTTAACTTGGAGCATGGACCAACCAAACTAAGAAGAATTGCAACAACATTCTAGTAATTAAATGGCTCCATGGCAACCAAGTGCTTCACATATTTGAGTATCCAATACAAAGTAAGATATTCACCTTATCGTGGGCTCTCGAACTTGCGTCTTGTTCTGAGGCTTTTTATTTCCAAACCATTGCTGCCTTGTTTGGTTCCAGAGAAGAAGACCTACAGCGAATACTGCTTCTTATTTGGATACTTGACTTGACAGATGCATCAGTAAAGAGAAAGGCAGAATGAAAGGAAAAAAGACAAGAGTAGAAAAATTCTTAAATTTTACCAAGAAGAAATTCCTGAACACGCACACAACAGCGAAACTTATACAAAGAATCTAACGGTCTTTAGCCTTGTTACAATTAAGACAAAATCCAAGGGGAAAAATGCTAAAGTGGCATGTTAATTGAAAACTCCAAAAAAAGTGCACAGTTACACAAAGAACAGGCAGCAGTCAACTTAGGCAAAAAAATAATCAGTTAAAGACTTGAACTTACCACGGTTAACAAGTTCAGGAGGGTTGCTAGTGCTTCCAGCAATACTGTAGGAATCAAGTGGCTGGTTTAATGTGCTGATTGACGAAAGGCTTCTCTGGGAATGCACTGCGCTATTCTCCATTTCACCAGTACTAGTGCTCAAAAAATCGTCTGATATGCTATAAGTTTTTACTAATCGTTCTTGAGCTCTCAGTCCGTTTGATGTTGCATCAACCGCACTAATAGAAGGGGTTTAGCACAGCATCCAAAACAACCTCTGTTCTGTTACAAATCAGGTTTCACCGCAGATATGATTAGCACCAACTATCAACAATTTGATAAATATGTCAGCAAAGGTAAGAAACATTAAAGCACCAAAAAGGGAAGAAATGTGCGAGAACTATAAATGAACCATCCCCTCCCCAACAAAGCAAAATAAAGAAAAAAACCTTCCAACATATTTTAAAGAAATCAATTTCAGACTTGCAAGTGCATCATTCAATGGTGGTCAACAATTCACTTAAAGTATAAGCAAAGCTTCATATGATGGATAGCAATCAGAAAGGGCGAACCAGTCAAGCTACAAAGGATACTGTGCAATTGTTTCAAATTGATTGGCAGAAAAAAATGTTTTGAATGTTGGCCTGATGATGAGCACAGATATGAAATACCAACACGGGTAAAATTATAGAAACAAGAAGCTACATATTTGAATTGCACGACCACAAATCTTGCAAACCTATATTTTGCTAGAAAATAATATACAAAAGAACATTCAGCATTTATAGAAACCTGCCAGGATAGAAAGCTCTCATCATCATAATTTCCTAATTTCTTTTTTGACCAAAAAAAAAAAAAAAAAGAAGGATGAACCTTTTAAAAAAGGAGAAATGGAAAAAAACCATAGATATAGAAACATGACACATCTTCTGAATAATTCAAGGCCGTGACAGCCTATTGATGAGGCCAAAGGGAAAAAAAAAACTCAAAAACATCTTCAAGTACTTATTCCACGCAAATGCCCTTGATACAAAATCAGTTCTCTCTTCAAACAGAAATCAACTGTTGCGCACCAAAACAGAAAAAAAATCTCTTAAGACAAACAGAGATCATTCATTAGAAAAGGCGCAAAATTTAACCACTCAAAGCCCTTGATACAAAATCAGTTCACACCAGTCCTAAACATAGCATGTGTTTATTGCTAAACGTCTACAAACACTCTCAGAATACAAGCTAAGCATGCTTCCAAATTAAATCATCAGTTCATTTCTCATCTAATACTTGAACAAAAGAAACAAAAAAATAAGACAATGGACAAAATCTCCTCACACTGAAAACAGTCTTGCATTTGCTCTTCAATGATTCCATCCCCAAAACCAAAAGAGCCTTAAAACAAGCTCCAGAAAACATTACAAATGAACAAAAAGGTTTCTTCCCAAAGCATCTCCCAGTTTGAGTCAAGAAAGAACACCTAGAATACATACCTTCTTCAAGGAAAAAAACAAAAAAAAAAAAAACAAAAAACAAAATCCTAATCAAAAGAATAACCCTTTTTATAGTATATCCAATTAGCCATTACTTCAAGGAAAGAATGGCAAATCAGAAAAGCCAATACATATTTCTCGTGTTCACTCCACATAAAGCTCGCTTCCAAGACAAGCAACCACCAAAACATAAGATTCCAAACCTTAAAAAAAGACAAACTTAAACCACACAAAGAAACCTCAAAATCCCTCTCTTTTAGTGACCCAGAAAAGGCAAACCACAATATACCAAAAAGAAAAGAAAAAAAAAGCCCCTGCCCCCATCAAGTACCCATTTGTTTTTAAAAAGCTTCAGCTTTTACTAACAAACGCGGTATTCAACGGTTTTCTTCCTTTTAATTTTCTTGAAAGACTTTAAATAAAACTGAAAAAAATCACCACAAGTAAATAAACATGTGTTGTAACGTATAACAAATAACAATATTTTTGCAAAAGCTGAACAAAGTTTCACAAGCAAAGCAGGCTCTTTATTAGCGAAATCGAAGGGCTTACCCCATGCATGCAAAAAGATGAGAGATCCAAGAAGGAAGAGGTCCACTCAATTGCATTTACAAACGTGACAAGATAGATTTTTGCTGCGAAAAACTAAATCCAGGAAGGAGAGGACTATCAATCCTGCACTCAAAATTAAAAAAACAAAACCAAATCAATTAAAAAAAAAAGATATGAACGTAAAAATGAAAAAGAAATAATGGGTTTGGTAAAATTACCTCAAACATGGCATGATTGGATTGGATTTGATAAGGGAAGTTGATTGATTGGCTTACTCTCGTTTCTGGACAGAATAGACCACCCTCTGGTTACTGATTCAGCCAAAGGCCTCTGCCGCTGTTTCTGCCTCTGTTCTTTTGATGGGTTTTTGGCCTTTTTGATTAAAATAAAAAGCAGTGAATGGATTATTTTATTTTTGTTTTTTTTAGGATTTTCTTAAGACATTGACGAAAAACCCCCTAAAATTCCTCCATATTCCTCTATATTCTCTGCAACGGATAAGAGCCAAAAAAAAAAAATCTCTGTGCTATTTTCTTTACTTGAACATCGTCACCAAAAACAACACAAATTAACTCAAAAATCAGAAAATTAACTCGTACTAAATCATCATTCAATGATTCTCCGAAAGAAAACCCAAAACAACAACTTCAAAAGTAACATTCAACGATTTTGTCGGCATTCGACTTAAAAAACAATCTTGAACAGGGGAGATTTGTAGAGATTCTTTCGCCAATTTCGTTCAAAACACTAATAAAATAATTATATTTTTTTAAAAAATCATATTATTTAAGATGGAAAATCAGATGATTTATGGTTCATAAAATATTTGTTTTTTTGGTCAAAGTTTAGTTTCGAAGGTATTTTTCGACTCGACCTAAAGTTCAAAGGTGGCAGTAAAATAAGCAGTTTTGGTACACCTGATTTTTGTACTTTTTAACCACCGTTCTTATTTTTAGGATTTAATAGGGTCCCACTCTTTGAGTATTCTCATGAACAACTCCTCCCTGGTCATGGTTGACCCCTAGAGACTTCTCATCTTCTCCATTTTTTTTGCTTCGAATGTCTCCATCATTCAATGCTTACATTGCTACGGTTCTGATACTGTCGACGGCTATTGCCTCTTGGCATCACCGGCCATCAACATTACCTCTTATTCTCTGTAGTACTATTTGATAATTAGAAATAAAATCTTTAAAATAAAAATTTATATTTTATCTTTTAATATTGAGCGTTTGATAATTTAAAATAATATGAGAATGAGAATATAAATAAATAAAAAATGAGAATAATTTTTTTTAAGAATTTATTATTATTAAAACATCGGGTTTAAGAGGAAATGAACATATGCGAATAACAAAAAGGATTAATCTTTTTTGTCTTAAAAATATTCTTAGATTTTAATCAATACTATTATTACCACTATAAAGCCAGTTGGTTATTAGATATACTCAATTATTAGAAGAAAAAAAATTGAACTCTTTACTCAACTATTAGTTAAAAATAATTAAAAAAATAACTTTTTTAATTTTGGTTCTCAAATTTTTTAGTTTGTAATTGTTTTATTTTGTTAACTAATTTGTAACAGGAGAGGCACGTTAAATTATTAAAACAATAACACATATTTTTTAAAAAATTAAAAAATAAGTATCTTTTTTAGTTGATCAATAAAATAAAAAGATTTAATTATAGATTAAAAAAAAGTTTGAAGGCCCGAATTAAAAGAAAAATAAAAAATTTTCTACTTTTAATCAATAATTCAACATATTTTATAACGAATTAGCTTGATCGTAATACTGAAAAGATAAACATTGGAGATCTCCCTATGCATATAAAAGTTGATGAACTAAAATAGATAGGATTGCCAACTCATACCTCGCTTGACCCATAAAATGCGTGGCAATTAGCATTTTTTTTTATTTTCATAATTATTTTTGGAAAAAGGTTTAAACTAATATTATTACAACCAATGGGACTTGGTAAAAGTCTATTGACAGTAGCCTTTTGATATCTATTAAGAGGTCAGAAATTAACGGTGGGTGAACGATTAAACGAGTTTGATTTTATATAAATTTGGTTCAATTTTTGATTAACTGAATTAAAAAAAAAAAACCAAAATCGAAGTTGAATCGAAATAAGTTTTTTAAGTTTGATTTAAAACTGAATTATTTTGATTTGGTTTTATAAAAATTTGATTTTAATCAAAAATAGCTTTTTTAATTATTAAATTCTAAATATAGGTTGGGCTAATATTTAGAGGCTTTTTAATTTTTAGTATATGAGTCGGGCTAATAAAGGGTATGCTTCCTTCTTGAATACCTTAATTTAAATCTCAAAATAGGTGTAGAAAATGAAATTTTTATAAATCCTTAATCTTGCCATAATATATTTGTTTTTCAGTGAAAAATGAATTTTTTTTCAAAAACCGAACCGAACCGAAATAATTTTGATATTTTGATTTGATTTTTAATTTTACAAACTTATATTCAAAATCGAACCAAAATAAATAATTCGATTCGATTTGATTCGATTTTTTTGGTTAAGCGAATTTATGCTCACCCTCTTAGAAATTCAATTCCATCAAAATGTTCCCTTCAAGAATAATAATCCCATCATAAGAGATCTTAGCATCTTTTTTATTTTTTTCCAATCAATTTAAATCTTCTTAATAACTATTTATAAATACACTACTTTTCACTTTTCAGTACTATAAAAAACAAAACAATTCCTAATAATATTGATTGTCCATTAGCTTAGATTTAGAAAAAGATTGATTTGCAATGTGAGGCTTAGAATGAGTGGAATCATAATTCATTAATCACAAGTGGGTTCCTTTCCTTTTTGTTATGAATGGATGAACAGAGAAAGGTCATGCCCACAGACAGCGCACCACACGCCACCATCGAAAGTGATATGACTTGTTCTTGTTCCTTTTGTTCTCTTCTATCCTTCGTTCACATTCATCACCAACCTGCATTCAAAATGTACAGTACCAGTTTAGCACAAGTTTCTATCACATCTATCCTTCTTAGAAAATGCCATCAAAGTGAGCTGTGAGATTAGTAAAAGCTTGAATTCGTAGCCAACAACAGTTGGGCTCATCTCATTCAACAATGGTAAAGCAACCCCGAATTAGATTAATTTGTACCTATACGTGAGTTTCTAATTTATTCTTTCATTTTTAATTATATTTATTATATCATTGAATAACTTTTTAGTTTTAATCGGTTATTTTGTTTAATTTTTTTAATCATAGATAATATTTTGACTGAAATATTCTTAATTGAAATGCAAGAAAAAAAAGTCACATGACATCCACGTTTCATTTTTTACATCTTTCGAATTTCTATTAAATTATTTTTTTGGCATTTCAATTAATAGTATTTTGGTAAAAAAATTTACCTATTATCTGAAAAATTGACTAGAAAAACAAATTGAAAACTTAAATATTATTTAAAAACATAATAAATATAATTAAAAATGTAGAGAAATATTAAAAGCTCAAGCTTATCAAATTGAGCTATTTATCCTATAAATTATAACCTAGGTAGTTAGAATTTTTTTTTCCCATTCATAACCTAGCCAGTAAGAATTTGTTCTGATTTGACGATAAAAAACATTTTCAAATCAGTTTATACGTTAATAAGATTAATAATTTTTTTTCGAACGATTTTATGAGATACTAAAGCAATGGTCTTGTGCATTCAGAGAAATTTGATAAATTTTCTCTAAATACTGACACAAGTTTTGAACTTAAAAAATCACGAAATGAAACAAATCTCAATTATGATCAGGCTAACATTCCAATCCCTTTTATTGGTAATAATTTGTGAAAAAATGGATTTTGTACAGCATAACATTCCATATTCACAAAGTCAATTACTTTATTGCCATGGTGTTTAAGTGTACCTTGCCTTCATTAACTTATGGCCCTAGCAGGGACCTGGCTTCTGGTTCTATCGGTTTAAGGACAATAATGAACCATGACCCTATATGTTTCTATCATAAGTAGACATTTTCTCTGAAACCAAGCTGTATGAATGTGGCTTCTGGGCCAGCAACATAGAATTCTGTCCACATTTACATTTTAATGGTAAAAGTACTGAAGTCCAGTCAATGCTAAATGGAGAGAGACCCACCAGGACACTAATGGTGTAGGAAAAGAATAATGCCACTACAGTGACAATGGCACTGGTTTTGCCAGAAATGGAAGAAGGAATGGTAAGCATTATAACTGAGTTGAGTTTGTCGCTGACTAGAATTCCTCATTTCTATTAAAAAATATCACTAATAAAGTTAACGAATGCTAGCAATTGAAATTCAGTCCGTAACAAGAAAAGGGACTTTAGGCACAATAATATTTTGCAGAATCAAGAGCAATGTAGCTGTAATCTCATGCCAAGTAGCTGCTCAAGCAACCTATTCTCATTCAACAAAACAGTAATATAAAAAAGCATTTAGTAATTAATCTAAAAGAAAAACATTAACACATTATAGATCACGCATGTTGACAGATTAAAGGGATTTTACATTGTCAGGAATTTGTGTTGAAGTTCTTGAACTTTTCATTTGTTGTACTAGATAAATCATAAACTGGAAGAAGTCACTGGCAGAATAACATTATTATACACACATTACATGATTTCCTAGTCTTTATTTTTCTTTCTTTCTTCGTATACCTTTCCGAGCATGAGAAATTATCACCAAGATTCTGCAAATTGAAACATAAGATAGGTTCAGAACAAGAACAAAATGTTGCAATGCCTCCAGTGAGATGTTATAACTGTGAAAATGTGATTGATTGTTATGTACCGTGGTTAAATCCGAAACTAGGTGGTGAGGATTGGAGGAAGGTAGTCAGATTTGGTGCCCAGGACATTTGCCTTGGTGTCAGGGAAATGCTTAATCCCTCCTGGTAAAGTTGTAACAACTCCAGTGTTAGCAACTTCAATGGGATACCTAAGCAGGTGAGAAATCAGATCGTGATCGAAAGTTTCGCTAGCGTATTTCTCCCAGTTCTGACTAGCAATTTGATTCACTTGCTGGATACATTGAACATTTTCTGGGTGTTTGAAGGAAGGGTCAAACAGTCCTAGATGCTCATACCATAGTGCCACTCGAAATCCATATATCTCACCCCTTGCTGGCTGACTAGTTGCCAAATGATGTGGTTGGTACCCTCCCATTGCAATCTCAGAATCTCTAGCACCATCCATTGATCTTTGATTGATGTTTGCGGATCCAATGATTATGTACTCATCATCAACTGAAAAGGTAACAAGATTATCAAAGTTAGATCCTATTTCCATTTTCTATCACTACCGGAATGACATTAGGAAAAATCATCGATAAATTTAGAATAATGAAAGATGCAAGAATAGTTCATGACTCGTGACTTACCTATCATCATCTTTGCATGAACATAAATCATGAAGCGACGGGCCTGCTGAGCTCTACTATAATCAGAATCAAGCTCTGGTGTCTCTGGAGGTACATATTCTTCAATCTTCATTGTCTCTCGGTTTCCAAGACAGAAAAATGTCAAATACTCCCTAGGATCTGTGTAGAGTCCTTTTTTCATGAGAGCTTCAGTAATATCAGAATACATCATGTCCATTGTTCGTCTCTGCCAATCTAATATTGCTTGAACAGAACCACTCTCAGGTATACCTTCTGGCCACATTGGGATCACAATATAAACAGCAAACCTTTCTCCTGCCTCAATCTTACTGACTATCTTAAGTGATAGCTCCTTCGGTATAAGATGTAAGGCGGCGATATCCGGGACATTGATATCCGTTGATTTCCAGCCAAATGAGCTTCCAAGGAAATACTGATTTTCGATGTAGATAAAGTTCTTTGCCCTCCTAATGGCATTGATATAAGCATCTTGAATGCTTCGATCTATGACGCTGTCCTTCCCACTAACAAGGCCTACAGCAGCTGCCTTGTCAGGTTCCTGGGGAAAGCCAACAACAGCTCCATCATCAATAGAACGGAATAGTTGAACGTTCCATGTTTCAGTATCGTTTGGCTGCAACGCTGGCGATGGGCCGACTGTAACTTCTTCAAGCTGCTGTTGTGAGATTATAAATTTATCCCCAACTTGCTTTTTCCACCTTTGCTCAAAATTGTAAAGGACATCCCAAGCTACAGGACCCTCTAATTTGCAGTGAATATCATGCCAAGGTTCTCTCGGACCACCTTTCTTAATTGAGGAGCCTGTAAAGTTAGGTTGATGGAAATCATCATGATGGACTGAGTTCAAAGTCTTGAATAAGGGATGGTCCTGTGTATCGTACCTCCCGTCGCAAAGATCAATGCCTCCAATGAAACTCACAATCGTCCTTTCTTGTGATACAATACCAGGCATTTCAGAATCAACAACTACTGACTTCTGGTGGTGAGTAAACATGGTGGAGACTTGAAAGCCCTGAGTTATGCTTCTTTCATCATCGGGATTACGAGGGCATAAAACGCAATGCACCTTTGAGTTCCTGAAGTACCTTTCAGTTTCTTCATCATGGGTTGCCATAAGTCCATCTTTCTTAAATTCCTCGACAGAAGTTCGATCATCCCAAACAAGCATAAGAACTGTCACACCTTCTTCAGCCTTCTTCTTAAGAAGCTCCCCAAGTGTGAGTTCACCTCCTGCCTTCGGCCTATTGGGATCCCTTATCAAAGTTATTTCAGTAAATACAGACCATCCGGTTATGTAAATCAGGTGTTTTGCATTAGTGATGGCATCAAAGATGTCCTCCCAGCATCTGTGAGCTTCATAAAACTTTCCTGTCAAAGAAATCTTTGGGGAAAAATTGTATGGAACATGAGCATCTTGATATAAAGTAACTCGACAACCTTGTCGTTGATTGAAGAACGCGTAAGGAACGCCTTTGTATCGCAGACTGTTGATGCCTTTAGACCAATTACTGTCTTGGTTAACATCAATGAATTGAAGCTTGACATGGACTTTAGAACCTCCTGATATGGGTTTGCGATCTTCATCTAGTATGTCGACCCACCGATCGACTTTATACCCCCTAGCAATCTCCTCAATTGGAAGATAAGCTCTTCCAATCAATGTTGCCCCTAGAGTATTGTCATCTTTGATTGTGAACACAATATCTGAGATTGAATGGGCACAATATATATGGAAGGACTCGTTCCATCGGGGATTGTGAGGTTGATTTTCAACCATTCTGGTCCTTGCAACTCTTGCCTTATCCAAATCAACTGTCGCATAGAGTCTAGAACCAACAACACTCTGTTCCAAATATTACAAACCAATTAAAAACACAAGCAAGAATTCACAAATAACAAAGTTGAAAATTCTCAGAAAAAATGAGGTTGTTTTGCTGCAAAAGAAGAAAGGAATACCTCTGATAGGCAAGACATTGATCTTTTGATTGTGGCTAGACATCGTTTCCCAAACTTCCGAAATCCCCCTCAGTCTCCAAATTTTAAGAAAAAACAAAGCACAATGGTAAGAAGAGTTAGTTCAAAGAGATTTTTTGGGATAATAGATCGGCAAGTTCATGTTACAAATATAAATAAATTCCATCAACTATCTTAATTCCATGAAGGAAAACTTTTATGCAAAGATCCTGACAATATAACAGTTGTAGATGATGTAAAGACTCTCCATATGGGAAACCTAGAAGAGAACCGAAGCATGACTTCTGATGTATTTGAGCACTCTTTTCCTGAACTAAGAATACAGGACTGAAGACTCATCTACATTTTCGAAAGCTATCTATCGCCTTTCGACATTTCGATTCAGATAAATGAAATGTTGCAAGTAGAGCAGACTTAGTAACTGAACTAACCCAGAAACAGGCTCAAAGCAGTGAAAAGTAGTATAGCAATAATAACAATGGAGACCAAATATTTCAGTAGATTGTTTACTGTTTCAGGCTCAAATATACCACAAAAAGAGCTGGGGTTTTTAATAACTCAATGAAAGATTCAATAGCACTAGTTTTTTACGCCATTAGAAATCGTCACACCTATGTTCTCATTGGCAATCATTTACTCAAGCTAGGCATGAATTCAAGACACACTATCTATTGGCATAAAGCACAAAAAGATTCACCCACACCCACATAAACTCCAATTCAATCTCATCTAAAGCAACTGATATGTTTTCCATTCTGTAAACTAAAGTTTTACCAGCTCTAATCAGCTACTACTACATGGAATTAAAGAAGAAAACAATGAGCAACTCAGTAGAAAAAAACTCCATTCTTTTCTCGTGTTGTCTTACTAAAAACTCTCTCAAGTTAAATTATATTTCTAAGTTAAGAACATAGGATGGTTAACGAATTTCAAGAGAAGCAACACTATAATAATTTCACATTAGCATCAAGAACCTCACTCGCCACTTTGTTTCTGTCAAGGATGAAGGCTAAATATGCATGCCCTCATGTTTTTATAGATTTTGGTATCCCTATCTCTTTTATCTACTTCATCAACCTTTTTCGTCTATCCTTTTATTTTACCGTTAGGTGATATCCATAGGGATCAAAGGCAGATCATCTAAGTGATAACCTTTATATGACCATTAATGCTTGACTTGTCTCATAAATCACAGACTCACTGATTGAAACTAGAAAGGCCGGCATAATTCACATTCAAAAAAAATCTAGGAGCATATAAAAAGAAGCTGAAAAGAAAAGTTTATGTACGAAGGTTTGATTTCGGCCCAAACCAAAAAATTTCTTGAAGCATAAAAA
Source organism: Dovyalis caffra (assembly GCA_963924115.1). Classification (NCBI taxonomy): domain Eukaryota; kingdom Viridiplantae; phylum Streptophyta; class Magnoliopsida; order Malpighiales; family Salicaceae; genus Dovyalis; species Dovyalis caffra. The sequence goes on along the minus strand of CAWUPB010001194.1, from coordinate 15,449,330 downwards.
ATTAAGTTAGATAGGTCCTATCTCTCGTAAACTCTAAATTATTTGAAAAATCAGTTTCTAAACTTTAATTTTTGAGTTTAACCTTTTCTAAACTCTTTTTTTTTAAATTCTGTCTACATATAATTTCTAGCTAATGATTCCCTCTCTGAAAAAAAAAATTTTCAATTCTTAATATTTTGAACTCTCATTTTGCATATTTGTTGAGAAAAATCCAATTTATTTTTCGAAAAAATCTCACAATTTTTCAAGGTGAAAAAAAAATATTTTTTATTTTTTAATTATTAAAAATGTAAAAAATCAAGAAAAATAGAAAATAATTCGAATCACCTCAAATTTTTTAGAAAGCTACAAATAAATTTTATTGAATTGTTTCCATCATGGACTATATACTTGACTGTTATTTTTTATATATAAAATTGAATGATGGAATAAATTTAAAAAAAAAATTCAAGAAAAATCAAACCAAAATTAAAAATTTAATAACTAATTTTTATATCGATAAAAATTCATAGATATTTGACCCATTTAACAAAAAAAAAAAAATCTAAATAATTTGGATTTTGAGCTATACAGTACAGCTTAAATTCATATAAATCTGGATCAAATTTTGTCTATATCCAGATTCACCATTTAATTTTTTTTTGGGCTAACCCATTTTATACTCTGAGGCCATAAGCTTCCAGGTTCTACGTGTCCTTAGATTTTGCCTTCTCTCCCATAGCCATTTGTCATGTGTTTTTGAGGTTTCAGATGTGTTGGGCTGAGGATTGTCTTCTAAAATTATTCAAAGCTTGATTGGTCCTTCATCTATATCCTTTTCTTTATTTCACATGAACAGATTATTATTATCTCTAATATGCTCTTTCGTTTGATTTTGCTAAAATATCTTCAAAGTAATTTCATCAAATTTTATAAATTTAAGGTTTGAAGTAAAAAGCACTATTTATTTTGACACCTAAAATTTGACAAAATTTTCATTTTAGTCCTAAAATTTTAATAGTTTTTTAAATACACCCTTGAATTTAAAGTTTATTTCATTAGAATTATGTATTTTACCCCTCCAAAGAACTATTTATTATTTCCTAACCTTTATTTATTTATTTTATTTTCAGATCATATTTTATATGGGCACACCTAAATCCTAATTCCCCAACTATACGAATCTAATCTCTTAATTTAATGTTACATACAACTTCATCCAATAAATAAATAAATGTAATTTAATGTTTGAAATTTGACACAGAAAAATCAATATTTCTCCATAAAGCTAATTATGAAAGATAAAAGAGGTAAAAATTTGTAAAACCTCATGATACTTACCATCAATAAATTGAATCCACATCCATAATGCAGCCTGTCAACCTCGAATATTGTTGCATCAAGTGTTCCATGAAGCAAACGTGGTGTCATTTTCACCTTTTCCACTTCAAGAATCACTCAGAAACAACAACTTGTATGCCTAATCCAAAACACAAGAACATGGTTAGGATTTCCCAGTTTCTTCGAGAAACTGCAGAGTTAGAAATTATTGCAATTAATGTTAGAAACTATGAAATTCAATACTTCGATTTTGATTTTTTTTTTTTTTTGAGAGGCAGTACAGTACCTGGAGTTGGAGTTTATTACCACCCTTGACAATAATATTTGAAGGGAATTGTAATAGTACGGAGAATGCCGGTTTTGGACGATAAATAGGGAGACAAGAAGCTTAGAATCTCATGCATTCTTAGGAAACACAAGCAAGGAAGAGATATATGTCTCAATAGACAACGGATTTCAAGTTAGAATCAATTCCCGCCTTTGTCTGCTTATAAAGCAAGGCATTCTGCAATAGGTGCCAATCTTACACTATTTAATCCACGTAACTTCATTTATATATATATATGTTTGTGTGTGAGTTTTGAAGAGAAATGACAAGTTTTTTTTTTTTTTTTTTTTGGGTCTAATTCGAATAAATAAATTTTTTTGAATATTAATCTTAGATTTGAGCTAAAAAAATGAAGAAATATAGCAAACCTAATTATTTATAAAACTACTCCTCAAGATTAGGCAGGATTTGATTTTCATATAATTTATAAGTGTATGGAATTGGAATTACAAGTTCTTTCACTTTCTTGTGCAAAAGTTGAAACCAAAACCATAAATAGATAAATAAATAAATAAAACTAACTTCTAATTATTCATGAGTGGGCTTCGCATATTGGGTAGACAGCTTTTGCTTGTGGACTGCAGTAACCAAGCTTATAAGGATCATATGAGCCTACCAGATTTGATCCAATTACTTTAGACTGGGCTATAAATACAGAAATGGCATTTGTTAAGATGGATGGCAACAAAAATAATGATCAATTGCCCACCAAAATTCAACCAGATGAAAAGAGCAGATCAGATTAGGTCAGATCAGATCATTAATGGTTACAGCAGTTGCTAATTGAAGCAAAGAACAAGCACCACGACATTGCTTCCTTATAAATATGCTTATCCATAATGTTTGACAATATTCGCACGCAAATCCAGCAAGTTTCAACCACACCAATATCTTTTCTTTCTTTGGTATTTTATAAAGACACAATCATGGTTACAAGACAAAAAAAGAGGACTTGGTCCTCTTCCACATATTAATTTTTATGTTAAACTACTGCACCGATTATTAAAAGTTAACTGAATTAATTAAGCCAGCTGCTGCTTCATCAATTTATTCCTTCGGCACGGCTAGGTGAAATCATATTGGATTTGTTTCAACTCTCAAGCACCAAAGTCATCCCACATTGTTCATGTTTGATAGATACTTGTGTACGTTGAAAGGAAGTAATTTCAGTCGGTAGGTTTGATGATTAAGTTGAATATATATATATATTGAGTTTGAATTTTGAAAATAATATTCAAAATTCTTCAAAATACGTCAAGTAATTATAGGAGTGCGTTTTTAAAATCGTCATTTTGATGTACAAAAAGAAAAGATTGAAACAAAGTAAAAACAAATGAATACCTGCATGTATACATGGATTATTTTCCAAGTTCCTTTGACTTTATTTAGAGCCTTTACAGACAAAAATGTTAAAAAGGTTGGACACCACACGATGATTTTGTGGCCAACATTTTATGGAAATGCTGCTGGCTCTGGTTGAAAGAATGCATAAGCATTTAATATATATATATAGTACATAAAATTTAAGTTTTGTCGTTGGTTACTAGTAATAAAAGTTCTAGAATGAAAATTAAGAAATCAAATGTATTTATATTTTTATATTGTATTTGAAATATTAATAAAGAATTAAAATATAATTTAAATTTTTTAATATCTGATTTTTTATTTAAATAAAAATAATAATTAAAAAAATTTTTTTAGTAAATTATAATGATTGTAAAAATAATAAAGATGATGGTGGTAATGGTAGTTATAGTTATGTTAGTGGTTGTGATGATGATAGTGGTGGTTGTAATGGTTCAAGTGGTGGTATAAATATTTAATAGACAATAAATAAATAAAATATATTATTATTTTGAGAAAAAAATTATTCTCATTCTTTGTTTTTATTCGACACATTTTAAATGGGAATGAAGTTATGTGTAATTTTCATTCTTATTTCTATTCTTCATTTCCATTCTCATTTCATTTTTTTTTCAATCAAACAACTTACTAACGTGATAATAAAACTTTAATTCTCATTTTCACCACTCTATTCCTATTACCAAACAACACTTTAAGGTAATAGCATATAAATTTATCTTGTTATATGGGTTCAAATTTAAAAAGAAGTTATAAAAAGTTTTTTTTTCGTTGTAAATACATCAATTATGTCATGTTAGGATGACCTATATATATATATATATATATATGAAAAAGTTAATCTGAAAATAATAAAAGACTAATAAAATACAAATTTACTGTATTTTGATATACCAGTCTAGATTATGTAATTTGTCATTAAAAAGGCCATGATCTGCGCTATTTTTTCTAGCAAAAAATGGAAAAGAAAAACGAAAAGGAGGGCACCAATTAATGGGGTGCTTGCTTTTCAGGAATAGTTGCCTCACAAAATCTGTGCGTCATCTTGATGCTTTGGGATTTTTATATGCTTCCTAGAAACTTTTTTTTATGATTTGTACATTTATAAAAAATTCAAATTGGGCCAATTAAATGGGCACACACATCTTCGTCTCGTGTAAATAAAAAATATTTCAATAACTTATGACATAAAGATTTTCTTTAAAATATATGTATTAGACCATTATAAAAGCAAATATGGATTATGTCATAAAATCTAGATAATTTTGTAAAATACATCTCATAAATCCTAGCATATACGTACACTTTCAGTTAATGTAGCATCCAAGCAATTAACTTTTCATGTATAAGTATAAAACTAAATCACTTCATGGGTATAAAATAAAAATAAATAGCTAAATTTATCTTCATATAATAGTTTAAGTTTTCAATCAGTTTTGATATTTTTAATTGTATCTATTATTTCTCTATATAATATTTAAATTTTTAATCTATTTTCTTAATCAATTTTTCTAATCAATTTTTTTTAAATCAAAATACCCTTGATTAAATGCGATAAATAATAATAATAATAATAATAATAATAATAATAACCTTAAAATCACATGACGTGCATGTTCAATTTTTTAAGTCTATAGAATTTTTTTTTTTTTTGCATTTCAATTAAAAGCATTTCGATTAAAATTTCTCGGAGGAGATATATGTCTATTATTTCTAATTGTATCTATTATTTCTCTATATAATATTTAAATTTTCAATTAATTTTCTTAATCAATTTTTCTAACCAATTTTTTTTTTAATCAAAATACCCTTGATTAAATGCAATAAATAATAATAATAATAATAATAACCTTAAAATCACATGACGTGCATGTTCAATTTTTTAAGTCCATAGAATTTTTTTTTTTTTTTGCATTTCAATTAAAATTTTTGCTCATTGTCGGAAAATTAATTAAAAAAATAAATTAGAGATTTAAATATTATTTAGAAATATAATAAATATAATTAGAAATATAAAGATAGATTAGAGACTTAGATTATTATATAAAAATAAATTTACCTATTTATTCATAAAACAATGTTATTTTCAATAAAATAAATTGTTACAAGATTCATACAAGTTAAACCAATTACATTACACGAATTAATTACAATAAATGAACCTTTCTCGATGGAGGAAAGGAATAACGATGGATTCCTATGAAGCATCCAGAGACAAGAAGATCTCGATAATTATAATACAGCAAATTCATTATATCAACCAATCGATGAGACAATTTTTATTCTTATGAACCCGTATTTTAATAGTATAATTTTCGTTTTAGTAAATACAATGAACATTTGTGTACAAGCATGTGGACATACAAAATACGATGTAGACATATATGGAAGATCCTTGGCTCTTATGGTTTTGATTGGTAGCACATGTTAGGAGTTACTTCGTTATCTTTTTTTGCTGGGGAAAAGCAATGAGCAGATGTTATCATTTATTATGAAACTAGCCAAAGGTTTGATTTCCGTATAGCCGATACTCGTGTAGGTGAAATCTTTATTGCAACTTTAGACTTTTCCCATCCAATTCACCGACAATTCACATAAATTTGTCTACATATTTAGTACATTCTTCACTTTTCATTACCTCTTCTCAAGCTCATTCACTCGCATTATCATTATGATCTCTGCTATGTTTTTCTAAATTCTCTCTCCTAAACCATGGTACTGTCAAGGAAATTCAGAGGTGTCAGGCAACGCCAGTGGGGCTCTTGGGTGTCCGAAATTCGCCACCCTTTACTGTAAGCCTCATCCTCTCACTTCATTAATAAGATTATCTACCTCCGTCAGGAAATATAAAGAACTTGGGGTATAAAACTATGTGTGTGTGTGTATATACCTAGCTAGCTACTAGCCACATTATCATATTCTGGCTTGATCTCTTATTGTTTACGATCCCTCATTCTCTTTTGCATTTCTCTTTAATGTAGAGAGAAGAGTGTGTGATATGGGTTGGCTAGGGATATGATTTCAATGTTTTTTGGTTCTTGATTCTTTAATGTTTGTGTGTAGGAAGAGAAGGGTATGGCTAGGGACATTTGAGACAGCTGAGGCAGCAGCAAGAGCATATGATCAAGCAGCTATATTGATGAATGGACAAAATGCCAAGACCAATTTCCCAACAAGTCACCTTGATCAAGACACAAAGCTTGGCAAAGATAGCAACTCTCCCTTGCCTGCCAAGGCACTGAGTGAGCTTCTCAACTCAAAGCTGAGAAAGTGTTGTGGCAAAGGACCTTCTCCTTCACTCACCTGTCTAAGGCTCGACAATGATAACTCCCATATTGGCGTGTGGCAAAAGAAGGCTGGTTCTCGTTCAAGCTCAAGTTGGGTCATGAGGGTTGAGCTTGGAAATAACAATAAGAAGAGTACACAAGTTATGGAGGAAGGACCTTCATTGTCATCAGAGTCGTCACCAACAGTTGAGATTGGACCTGAAAATGGTACGGAAGAGGAGGATCAAATTACTATGCAAATGATAGAAGAGCTGCTTAATTGGAATTGACCTTAATTAAACCTCAATTCCTTGTGGGGTTTAGATAATATTGGATCTTCATTCCTTGGCCCTTGTCCATGTCCTACATATATAGTTGCTGGCTAGCATGTGAATCCCATCTTTCAAATCACTTCATATATACATCTTCCAATTTCCTCATATATATATATATATATATGTATGTATGTATGTATATATATATATATATATATATGTATGTATGTATGTATATCGCTGCCAATCATAGAATCCCACCTCATAATCTTCATGGCTTTAGGAATTTAGTCTTTGTGATTGGTGAATGGAAAATATTGTACAAACCAATAAGAACTTGCTTTAAACCCTATAGCTAGCACAATTTTTCAATGCAAGTTGTGTTAATTCAGGGCCACAAGCCTAGGTGTTATACCTTGTGGAGCGTACATAAAGCCAGTTTGCCTGATGTGCAAGGAGAATGAGGCCAACATGGAGAATTCAATGGTGTTTACAATGATCTGTGATTTACATTTGCAGCAATATTTGAGGAAAGGGAATACATATATGTATAAGATCTTTTTTTTTTTTTTTTTAATAGTGGCTTGAGTTTTAATTAGATGAGAGGGACATGGGGTATACATACCTATCTGCTACTTGTGTATAGGTGTGCCAATTTAGTCATAAAAATGTAAGTATTTAAACACGTAATTGTGAAAATTAAGTTGTAGAAAAACATATACGTGTGCTCTTGCTTGTTTTCTCATATATTATGATTTAACTAATGACAACAACGATCCTTTTTTTTTTTTTTAATGGGAATTAAACTATTGAAACATGTTGTTGCTATATTATATATAATTTTTTTATCATCTTTATTGATTAATTTGAAAAAACTTGGCTTATGTATAAGTCACGTATGATTTTGTTTATTTAAATTTTATGCATCGACTTAATCTATAAATGAATAAATGAGGTGGCGTAAGCTAAGTATATATAAATCTGATATCATGGTATTACTCTATATTGAAAAAGACCTATGTACTTGGATGATAAGGAAATCAAAACAAAGATTTGTGGAACAAGCAAGCTTATACGAATCGACATATAAAAGAAGAAGAAGAAAGAGGGGAGAGAAAGAGTATTACAAAAAATACATTTATATATACGGTATTTGAATTTCCAAACAGATATTTATTGATTTAAATATCGAAGCGGCCAACGAGTCTCTCAATTCTAGTTTGATTTAGTGATTTTAAACCTAAAATAACTTACGTAGTTCTAATACAAAAATATATCCAAAGAAAATATAAAATCTAATACGTTCTCGAATTCGGTTAAGAAATCTTTCAATATTTTGATACAAGAATGTTTAGCTAGGGCATGGTTCAATTGTGATTTAGGGAATTAAAATTTAGGGGTTTTTTTAATATTTACATAATTAAGGCCTAGCTTGAGCTAATTTAAAGATACATAGCGAACGAGCACTTGAAGCAACCTAGAGTTTTTACTCACGTATATATAGCAATATGCCAATATGCATGTAGATGTCCCTATTAATTTGGGGTCATCATTGGGAAACTAATGCACCAATAATTAGAACTTTAAGCCCATACCATCAATGGACAGAGAAGTTTTGATTAGACAAAGATTAATTACTACTGATACCACGGGAAAATTATAAGGAAAAAATATAAATTAGATAGTGACAATACTCCAATTAATATTGTGTATTTGAAAGAGAAATCCAGTCAACAGAATATATATATGTAAAGAGGCAATAGAAATTTAAGATAGACGAAATTAATACAAATTAATAAGTTTAGTTTAACTCTCATAAAATAAAGTTAATTTGTTATTTTAATGTTAGTTTTTGCATATATATACTCATAAAATAAAGTTTATTTGTCCAACCTGATCATCCATGTAAAAGAATTTTACTTCTTACGATTGAGAAGTAAATTATAAATAAGTTTTTTTTAGTTTTGAAAAATAAATTACTTAATCCTTCTTTAAAAAAACATAGTTATTTAGTTGTTTTTTTTATCTATTTTATATACATATAAAAAATTAGAAAAAAAATTTAATGAAAAAAATATTTTTATAATAAAATAATATTAAATTAAATATGGATAACATTAGTTAAATGACTAAATAATTAATTTTTGAAATAAAAAATTAATTAATTTCAAAACTAGAAGGATTAATTTATAATTTACATGAGGTTCATGAGGTTCAATTTATTATTATTATTTTTTTATGGGATGGTGTTTAAGGCATTTACGCGCTGGCTATTGCCTATAGAGGCAGAGTATCACTTATAACTCAAATATTCATAGATGCAAGGCTCCTAAAAATTTTGATCTCTTTCCATTCATGAAAAACAAAAAAATCTATTTTAGAAATTTATTTCCATAATCATATATGGAGAAATTGTTATAGAAAATTGAAGAACTAATTAGTGGGATTCCCATCAAATAATTCAGCAAATTGAAGAAAGAAAAAAAAATTAATCCACGCACACACATATATATAAAAGAAGTTTCTCTCTTTCATATGATCAAAGTCATGTGGACTAAATTAATTTCACACTTGAATCATGACAAGGTACCCCAAAAGTTCTAACAAAGCAATAAAGATGAATTTGACAATAGGAAGGGGCAGCTCGTAAGTGGTTGGAAAATCATAAATGAATGCTATATGCCTTGCAACAGTGAAATATTGTTATTTTTATATAATTGTTATACATAATTTATTTACCTATGTATCAATCAGAATGGAGATCTCATGCATTATATATATGAGTGTGTGAATTTGTTTAATAATTAAAACATAAAAATTATTTAAGCATAATTACCACATCAAGTATTTTCTTTGAGAAATTTTAACTAGTGACATATACGGTAGTTACTTCTATGAGTCCATTTTGAGGAGAGAGATAGACACATAAAAAAATAAAAATTACATCTATATCCATCAAAAGTATTAAGAAGATTTCCACGTCCGCTCAAAATTTTTTATTTTCTCTCTCTTGTTTCTCTTTTTCTTTTTTTGTATGTCTATATCTTTCCTTAAAGTGAGCTAATGGAGTAACTATTATACATGTTATTAGTTACTCTCGATGTATTATAAAATTTCTCATTTTCTTTTCTTTTTTTATCCAAAACTTATCTACTTGGAATTTTTTAACGAACATGCATCGATCTAAAATCTTAATATCAAAGGACTGCTACTCTTGCCGGTGGCTAGTAGTGTGCTATCTCCTCTTGCCGGCAACAACAAAGGACTGCTACTCTTGCCGGTGGTTAGTTTGCTATCTCGTCTTGCCGGCAACAAAAAAGACTACTATAACTTTGTTACTTGTTAGGGTTTTCAATGTAAAATGGGTGGGTGAGTATCAATAAATTGAGAAACAAGCCATCGATGTAGACTTGTATTTTGCAATAATATATAGTGAGATAATTGATGGTTCTCCGTCAATCCTTCTCCAAATTCTTATCGACAAGTCCCCTCACTATTTATGACGCAATTAAGCTAGTAGGGCATATCATTTTTGTTGGTGAGTATATGCTTTTGGTGAATAAAATGGCGATATATCATGCATTTAATTAAAAAAATATTAAGTAATTAATTTACATAAGCAAATATTTATAAGGAATTCTCACCCACATATTTTAGAATCAAGATATAAGATATTCATACTAAGGAGAAAAGATTTTGAAAGAGGATACATGCTGGGACATCATTGATGTTGTTGAAAGACCTTTTTTTTTCCTTAGAAATATTCGGAAAATAATGATGATGGGAACTCATTTTTAATTGCAAACTCTTGCTTCCTTATGGATTTGACTTCCGAGCAATACCCTGAATGAATATTTTTTGTGTGAAAGCACTTTAATTAAGAGATTGATTAATTACAAAAATTCTATATAAGACAAATGCAGACCATATGAGTCGTCCAAATCGGTCCGTTGTCAGCTCAAATTTCAACCTTAATCCATGCGTCTTTGACACTATTAGTCTATTACACAAGTGTGCTGCAAGCATGGTATGATGTTAACTATCGAAACATTGTTCTTGGATTTTTATGTTTGACTAATTTGACATGGACAAAGAATCAGAAAGGGAAAAAAAATGGTTTAGAGACGTGAGAAATACTGTCTTTGAGGTATTTATTTATTTATTTCATGCATAAATAACATCTTCAAAATATATACAACCACTGAAATTTTTAAAAGAATAAAAAAAAACACATAAAGAAAATACATCTACCAATAATTAAACTAATTTTGAAAATTCAAAAATATTTTTATTATAAATGTGTATTCTCTTTGTAAAAAAATCTATTTATTTATTAAATTAGAAATAATAATAAAATAAAACTATAGGATTGTCAATAAAATAGTTAAAATTTTGAATTAAACTATTTTAAAAATTAACTCAAAATGATTTTGAATTAAACGAACAGTTGCTATTTATTTTAATTCTAACAGTCACATCTGCCACTATTGCACTCATTTAAACTATTACATTACAAAAAGCTCATCCATGTAAACACTTTAAAGAAGAATATTTCTTTTCAATATTGATTAAAAAAATTCAACACAAACTAAACTAGCATTCCATACTCAAACCTTAATTGACATGGGATTTTGTTTTCACATTTCCTAAGTCCTTGATTGCATTTGAGATTTCCTATTAAAAAGAATTGGAATAAAAAAAAAAAAGAGAGAGAAATTATTTAGTACGCACCCTATGAACTAGTAAAAATAAAATTTCTATGGTGATTTAATGATCCATGCATAGAAATTACCTCTTAAAAGGTGTTTTTTTTCAAAAAAAAAAAAAAAAAGAGAGAGAGAGAAAAAAAAAAGGGAAATTCTCTTTTAGTGATCATGCAAAATTCTAAATTGATTCAGTCCTTATGAGGCTTGCAATGGTCTAAAATGTCTTGTGTTAGGATAAATGGGTGAGCTAGTTGGGCCAAAGGCCCAAATATCCCGTCATAATTGTCTGCAAGTCGATTAAGTTCTGAATTTTTATCCCTCAGCAAAAGTTATCTTCTTCTTCTTCTTTTCTTTTCTTTTCTTTTCTTTTTTTTTTTTTCCCTTTGTATTCTGAATTTAAATATTCAGATTAATTTATCGTTATTCAATTGAATATATAAAATAAACACGGCTATCTAAAATTTTTTATACATACATAAAAATTCAAAATTAAGATCACTTATTTAAACAAGTAAAACTCTTTTCATTAAAAATAAATTTTTTTATTAACAAAAATTATCTTTAAATGCATAAACATAAATTATATATCTTTCCCTAGTGATATTAATAATGCATTTTTTAAATTGGAGTGGATCATTTAGATAAATAATTTTTTGGATCTTAATTCTTAGATTCTAGATAAAAAATCAAAACATGAAGCAATTTTTTTTAATTACGTAACCTATCCATTGAAATTAAATCGATTAAGATATGTTTACATTTATAAGTTTTCGTCTAGATAACAACTACAGGAAAAGAAAATAGCTTAAATTTAGCAAATTGACATCTGGAAGGGAAAAAAATCTTTTTAACCCTTAAAAAAAATGAAAAAAGAGAAGTTAGAAAACAGAAAACAAAAAGCAAAACGGAAACAAAACAGAGAAATAATTCAAAACAGAAATGTTGCTGGCCGTTCTCATCTCCAATTCCGAGGGAAACATTCTTACTGAACGGTACCGTTTTTCAATGTACATAAGCTTGTATATTCTCATCTGTGCTGTGAAGGTCACATTATTTATTTATTTCACTCAGTAATTTCATCGAACAAGTAGTGATAAATGCAGATCTCTGTAAACAAAACCATAAATTCACTGCTTTTTTTTTTATCAAATTTAATTTATGACATGGGTTTTTTTGGTTAGATTCAACCCACTCTGGCTTCACGTGGGAAATAAGATTTGTTGCTATTTTATTAATGTTAAAAGTAGATCTCTCTAAGCATAATTAAATTGCAGATTTAATGGAGTTCCAGCTGAGGAAAGATCACATTGGAGATGTTTTTTAGTTAAATTGGGTGCTGACAATCTTAAAGGCGCAAGAAATGAAGAGCTATTTGTGGCTTCACACAAGTATGTTAACAAGAGATATATATATATATATATATATATATATTCCTTAAATTATTCTTGGAAAGGCCTCTTTTATACATGTTCTTACTGATTTTTTTTTTTTTTTGGTTTTAATTTTGATCAGATCGGTTTATGTTGTTTATACTATGATTGGAGATGTTTATCTTTATGTTGTTGGCAAAGATGAGTACGATGAACTTGCTTGTAAGTACATTTTAGCATTGGATGTAAGAAAATGCAAAGCACAATCGCATTTGTCATGACTCTGAAACATCATTTTTATTTATTGAATATACGTGAATGAGATTGAATTATCCTGTTTAATATTGAAAAAGAGAGAGAGAGAGAGAGAGAGAGAGATAAGATTGGTACCTTTGGATAGGATATGAAAAAACAATGTTACCAAAGAAAAAAAAATATATATATATATATATATATATATCCTGCATTCCAATCAAAGCAACTCCTCCTTTAGTTAAAAATGTCATTGGATTTTTTATTTGGCTCAGAAAAAGTTCTACTTTTACTAATGGTGGGTTTGGTTTCTTCTAGTGGCTGAAGTGATCTTTATCATTACTACATCAATCAGGGATGTATGCCAAAAACCTCCAACTGAGAGGTTGTTTCTCGACAAGTATGGAAGGATTTGTTTATGTCTGGATGAAATTGTTTGGAAGGTAATGATTTTCTCTCCTACTCTTTAAAGATATACCGTATAATTGCAAGACAATGTTATGTGTGTTCTTGATTTTGCCACTGAAATGTTTCTGTTTAAAGGTTGTCCTGGAGAACACAGAGAAAGAAAGGATCAACAGGCTGATTAGCTTAAAGCCTCCCACTCCTGTTTAATCTGAAACCCGATTGGACTGCTTGATGCCATCTCAGTTGTTTTCATCGCCCTGGAGTCTGAACCAGCAAAAGGTTTCTATTGAAGTTTGAAACTTGGAAACATAAAAGCACAACGGAGAAATAATATAATGCTCGATTGGTCTGTCCTGATTTGTTGGACAAAAGATCATTGTGTAATAAAAAGTGAAATTTCTAGTTTTTGACTTCCCATCCCACCACCCTTCAGCATCAATTCACAATTAGTAACTGATCTGCCTCCTTAGGTTTGGCCTTTGCCGATACACTGACTGCGCATCCTTCCGATCTCTGCATCAAGAGCACTACCAGTCCTGATTCAAAACAGTTGTATAGAACATGACAAGCAAGAAGAGCCACGCTATACATTGACCATTTGGCGAAATTCTCTTCGTGCTCGATATCTCAGTATGGAGCAGAGCAATAGCCATGCAGATCCAACCATCCATAAAAGAGAACTGGTAAATCCTTCTCTTGGTTCGTACTAGTATGATGAAGTTGTTCCTGGTTTCCTGCAGGTTACCAACTTTTTAAACAACAGCAATCCACATCACATGCAATATGAACTTGTGAAAAATACAAGTTTCTCTAATTAAAACTAGCTCCATTGAAACCAGACACCGCTCGTGATGGCCACAGGAACCCTAAAAGCCATATGGAAGCAGTTTACTATTAATCCTACTGCTGCACATTGTGCACTGAATCAACATCACTTTCTGGAGCAAAATATTCATGCCTAGAGAAAAAATGACAACCAAACTTTCTGGCCTGATCTTAGGAGATAAAACCACCAGGTCAGGGAAACCAACTGAAAAGACTATTATTGCCATATAGGAACACTATTAACAATAATACTGGTTCAAAATACAGCATCTTATATAACAAAAGCACAAGACAGTTTACTATTAACAATATTATGGCAGAGTGGCCTTGCAGTAAAAAAATACGATGGCCACAAAACATAACTCGGTAACGAATTCAGATGCTGGTCACATCGTATCACCAAGATACTTGGCTAGTGAGTTTACAGGCTTAGCAGCGTAAACGTCTTCGTTCCCCTATGCTGAATCTTGATCCGAGCAAGGTAATCAGCTGCAATCCAAGCAAAGCTCAGCATGGACGAAATACCAGAACCATCTGCATCTTGTAACTCCAGCGACTTCTTCACCCAATGAGGATGGTAGGAAACCAGACACCAAGCTGAAGCCTTCCGCTCATAAAGCTTGTTATTTTCATCATCCTAGAGTTTCTCAAAGTCTAAATCCATCTTATCAAAGACTTGCCTGAATTCTTTCTTTAAACAATTGTAAGAATGTTAAGGCCTCTCTTTCAGCTCCCCTTGCTTCTGGCTGCTGTACTTAGGCATAGACCATATGTGCCCTGTTACAACCTCTTCTTCCCTCTTCAATTTCTACCGTGCACGAAGGCTATTCAACTGCCCATCATGGGAGCACCTTTGATCCCACGAATCACTGATATAATCAGTAGATCCCACAACTTCAAGATAAGAATCATAAGGGATATCATCAGGAACAAATTTAAGGTCAGAAAATGCAGCCAAAATCTTCATCATAAGCATCTTTTATCAGGCGATATAGCCTTCCCAAAACTTTCTTTGACATGTAGGACTGACACATCTCTTTCCCCATAAAATCTGGGTACATTTTGTGTTTCAAACGTGAAGGCATGGCAACAACTTTCCCGGGAGGACTGATACTACTCTTTTGATCTTTCTGATGCCAGAAATCTCAAAGTTAGGATAGGATTCAGGAGGGGTCCATGACGTCTTCAATCTACACTTCTAACAGGTCCAATCTCTTTTTCCAAGTATTCCAAAAGATCTTCTGCAGTGACATGAATTCCAAACCCACCAAAATCTTCTAACAAAAACCTGTTTAAGAAAACATGACAAACAAAACAGAGATATTAAAACATATAATTGCTTGCAACACACATTGAACATCAGTCCAACACATTCTACCAAATAAACGAATGAAGAACAAATTCACAACTGCCAACAACAAAAGAAATATAAATCTCGAGAAACATTAAAAAAGCCCCATTTTTTCATTGCAAACCCCAGGACACACTACTTTACACATGCACAACCTATATCAATGTATCACATAATCATATATTATCAAAATAAAAGTATTAACCTTTCTGTTTTTTCTCTTTTAGAATTTTGATCTTGATCAAGCTAGGATGGAGACAATCTTCGTGGGTTTTCAGTGAGTTAGAGTGCGAGACCCTTTGCACTGTACCAACCAATCCAAAACTTCACTACTAACTCCTGTGCATTTCTTGACCTTGACCTTAACCAAATTCGGACATCCCCAAGCAAGTGCTCCAATTGCAACATCAGAAATAGCACACCCCTTGATACAAAGCTTCCTTAATTCCACACATTTCGCTGCAACGCACTCAATCTCCACATCACCGATAGTTCCACTCCTACATAATGCCAATCGCTCCAATCTCTGACAATTAGAAGCAATTGCTGCCATACTCAAATGTGTAACATGGACACCAATCAAAACAAGCTCTTGTAACTCCGGACACTGTTTTGCTACAGCAATTAAACCCTCATCTCCTATCCGATTAATCTTCCACCCATCAATATGAAGCTTCCTCAACTTCTTACAATTCTCCGCCACAGAAACAAGCCCTAAATCCGAACACCCAGGATTCTTCACAATACGCAAACTATCTATATTTACACATTTTGAAATCGCCGAGAGTCCAATATCACTCACTTGTAACCTCTCTAAATGAACATCAGTCAAAAACCCATTTCCATTCCCAATTTTTACAAGAGCATTATCCCATTCACCTAAACAACGAATCACTTTCAACGTCATTAGTTTTTTACTTTCAACCAGAAGCGGTTCAAAGCATTGACCATCAACTAAGTCCTTCAAACAAATCGATTTTAAACTCGAAGCGGCCGCGCCCGGAATGATCAAATCATCCCAATCATTGCCACTTCTAAGCCGATTAACAGTCAACTCCTCAAGATTAGTACCATACTTTAAAATCCAATTGATTCCTTTGACACCAAAATTGCACGAACAGCACGAAAATTTCGTTAACTTCTTACAATTTTTAGCAAAATTAGCTATACCTAACTCTGTTACTCCACAGCACCCACGGAGCTTAAGTCGTGTGAGATTCTCGCATCGGATAGAAATCATCAGCAACGCCTCATCGTTTAAGCTAGCAGATTTCCGATCACACCGGAGAGATAGTTTAGCAACCGAATCGAACCGAGTAAAAATCGAAGGTATATAAGAAATAATCTCCGATTCCGCATTCAATGAAAGCCTGCACCGGCTTTGACCATCGACGCGTAACCATCGTTTGCAGACAACAGAGGCGCGTTTGCGGTCACCGGCGTTGAGAAGTTGGAATATGGAAGCTAAACACTCGTCTGGTATGTCCTCCGTGTAGTCTCTAAGAGGACCGACTTCGATTTCGTCGGTGAAATCTGATGGTTCAGGTGAGATTATCGCTGGGGTTAAAAATCTGTTGGTCCGATCATTCGTGATAGAAGATGATTGGCCCATTTGGTGAGCGAGAGCACGAGCCACCGCAGCAGCTGGTTTATACTCGGTGACGCTGTGTTCTGGTTTGGCTTTCCAGGTTTTCCGGAATCAGTGATTGAAAGAGAGGGGCTGAGAAAGACAGTGGCGGGGGTCGGTTTATATACGAAAAAGGCAGGTAAAGTTAACTTAAAAACTTAATTATTGTATTTATCAAAATAAATTAATTAATAAATGTAGTATCAAATATTTTCTTGATTTTAATGTGTTTCTATTCTTATATTGAAAATATTTTAAAATAAATATATTTACAATTAAAAATAATTAAAAATGTAAATGTTCAATTTTATACAGTTTTACATAAAATTTATTTACAATAAACTAATCGATGTAAATTATTTTGTTGTAAACATTTAAAGTTAGTTCATATGTTAAAAAAATATTTTAAATTTATAAAATTCCATAAAATATTTTAAAGATAATAATTCACTCATGATGTTATGTAATTCTTTCCATTATTACTCTCACAATCTTTATCCTTAGAGCATCTCCAATGCTCTCTTTATATTAAGATTTTTCTTTATAATAAAGAGTTTTGATCCAAATTTCATCTCCAATGCTCTCTTTATCATAATCTTTATCTTTAAAATTAGTATAAAGAGTGTCTTTGGCTCTCCAATACTAGAGAGTCTAAATGACTCTTTATCTTATATTTTATTAATGAAAATTACTATTTCCAATGCCACTCAACCTCTTCACCAATAGTCTCTATGAGTTTTATAGATTTTGTCAAAATAAAGAGTTAAATAGAGAGTAGCATTAGAGAGGATATTGATATTCTATCTATATAATTAATGATACTCTCTATTTACATTAAAAATGATAGTTAAAAGTAAAGAGCATCATTGGAGATGCTCTTAGAGCATCTCCAATGATACTCTCTATTTTACATTAAAAATGCTAGTTAAAAGTAAAGAGCACCATTGGAGATGCTCTTAGAGCATCTCCAATGATGTTCTTTACTTTTAATTAACATTTTTAATATAAATAGAAAGCATCATTAATTATATAGATTGAAAATCAATATCCTCTCGCAATGTTACTCTCTACTTTAACTCTTTATTTTGACAAAATCCATGAAACCCGGAGAGATTATTGATGAAGAAGAAGTGGCATAGAAAATAGTAATTTTCATTAATGAAATATAAGATAAAAAGTCATTTGCACTCTCTTGTATTGGAGAGGCAAAAACACTTTGTATCTCAATTTTAAATATGGAGATTGTGATAAAGAGCATTGGAGATAAAATTTGGACCAAACCTCTTTATTATAAAGAAAAATCTTAATATAAAGAGAGCATTGGAGATGTTCTTACTGTCGTAACTACCATCTATATCTTTATCTTCACCTTCATGTTGTCATCATATTTTTCACTTTACTCGTTTATCAAATGTCATAATATATATATATATATATTATGAAAAGTTTTAAACAAAACATTATTTCAAAAATAAATTCTTGCTAGTATTTACATCTTATCTACTTCTTTTTTTATTTTTTTAAATGAAAAAATTTGAAAATAAGATTTAAAAATATACGAATTTTATGTATAGTTTTTTGAACCCTAAGAACTATTGATTAGTTTTGCTATGCTAAAAGAAATTAAGTTAGGAGTGTGAAACTCTTTTTTTTAGGAAAAAAATATTGTACAGAAAAAAAATTTATATGTGGCATATATTTTCATGACAAGAGATCAATAATTTATACTTATGAAATCCATTTTTATAATAAAAAGATCAATAATCTTTTAATCCTTCCTTTTCCGATTCTCTTAAATTTTTTCTTTTTAGAATTTTGAAAAGCTATTAAGTTTTTTTCATTGCTGTCGCCATCTGTGGAATAATTTTTTTTTTTTTTATAATGTTTCCTTTTAATATTTTCAATTAGATCTGGTGTTGTTTTTACTACTTCTCTATTATATGTGGTGTTTGTCCATTTTTACTAATATTTATCTTAGATTAAGGTTGTTTTTTCTTATTTTTTTTATGTACTTTTACGTTTTTATTGGTCTTTGGTTGCAAATTAAATTTTACATAAAATGCTAATAAATAAATATTGAGATCTCTTTTCTAAATTAAAAAAATAAGTATCAAGTGGAAGACAGCAGAACCATTAGTAGATTTTCGAAAATGAACATTCCAATTATCCATTTACTTGTATAATATTTTTTTAAAAAAAAACAATTTATTAGCATGTAGATTCTGAATATTTAGTTTCTATATAAAATTTTTATTGTATATTTTTAAGCGTACCTGTAATAGCATATGAGTCTATTTCGTTCTCTTTATAGAAAATTCTTTTGTTTTTTTTATTGATATCTGATCTAAAAATAAAAATCTTTCTTTAATAAATTGTTATCCATAAGTTTTTATAGAACTTATTATAAAAATTTATTTCTAAATCATTTTTTTTATTGGGTCAGCCGTCAAAAGGCGGTGGCTGCGTGTAGATACCGAGTTTAGAGCGTCAAGGGGAGCGCAGTTTGGTGGGCATGGGATTGTGTACAAGAGCAGGAATGCTATTGATCCACAGATCGTGGCCGTTTAAAGTGAAGAAAAAGTATTTGAATTTGTATTTGTAGAGGAAGGAAAAGGGGAAGAGATGCTGACTTTGACCGTAACTTGCTTCCAACATGGGAAATTGGCCGGCCAACCTCGGACCGCGTTTGACACGAGCAACTCGTCAAATGGTCTTCTTTTCTTTTCTTTTAATATTTATTAGTTTTTCTGTCACGTGTATTATTTAACAATATATTTAACATTTTTAATTGTCTTAAAAAAATTATATGTAAGAAAATTTGAGTTAAATATTTATTGAATTAAATAATTTTATATATAAATTAGATAGTTTATGATCAAATTAGTCAATTTTTAAAAAAATAAAAAAAAATTTAATTTAAGTATAAAAATTGATAATATGTTGATCGATATGTAATGATTAAATAGGAATTTAAAACCCACATGTATATGGGGAAACACCAAAAATAGATGATATAATTTTTCCCTCCGACAAAAATTAAACTAACAAGTAACAATGTAAATTATTAATCTATCCATCTTATGGGTGTGATGGATTCCATTTTTGTAAGACAAAATATGCATAAAAATTATTTTATTTACCCGATTTAAATAGGGAAAAAATTATTATTGAATAATTTATTTTTTAAACTAGTCAAATGTCATTGTTTGCGTAATGGTTCGATTTTAATTGTCTAATTGTTTGTAGATAAGTAAATCGATTTTCAATATAATTATTTTTATTTTTATTTTATTTACACGTGAGTACATCAAATCTCAATCCAACTAGAATTTAAATTCTAAACCAATACTAAAGAGTTTGTAGCCGAATTATAATCAATCTGTTCCAAAAAGTCTCGGATTCAAATCTTAACAGTACTAATTCTATTAGCGAGTCTTAGGTAAATGAGTTAAAAAAAAAAAAAAAAACCCTAAACTGATATATAAATTTATTAATAATTCCAATCCTTTTTTATTAAAACAAACTCCTTTAAATTGAACTCATCTAAGCCAAGCATTCTCACCAATCCAATTAAAAATTCTTAGTTTTTTTTATTAATTGAGATAAATCTTTTTAAAAAATTGTATGATTAAAAAATAAAAAAAAACAACAAGAATCTAACAATACACATACATGTAGTATATTTTATATCTCCAACATATATCTGATTATTCTCAAATTTTAAGAGAAATATAACATTTGATTTAATAATTTATGGAGAAAGTACCTAACTGAAAAATAACAAGGATGCAAGTGGCACATAATTCAACTCAAGTATTATTATAAATTTTTAAGAAATTTCAAAGACTTTAATAATAATTTATCTCATATTATAAACATATCTTTCCTTCTTCTTTTTTCCCTTTATAATAAACGCAAATGATAAATATTCAATTTACATCTTAAATCAAAAGTTATAATACAAACTTTTAATTGGTTTAAATAAAAACAATAAACAACTTTATAAAAAATTTAATTCAAATTTTTTTTATTTAAAACATTTCTTTAATTTTCTCTTTAAATCTTATTTTGATATTTTTTATTTATTTACAAACACGAAACACTTGTACGTAATAAAATATAATTGGCCAGCTCTTGAATCATCGACTCACTTGTCAACTTAAGAGGGAGGGATTTACACTTGTCTACCTATTATATCATGCAAACTAGCACCTGAAGTTTTTAAATTTCTGTGCTATGGTCAAAAGAACATGATACTTGTTGAGAAATGTATGGGTTAGGCTTAGAAAATTGGAGATGTCTAAATCATGTGAGCATAGTATCATTATTGGTTTTGCAAATATGTGTCTCCATCGTTGATTTTTTGGTATGGGAGAAATTAATAATTATTGTAACTCCATTTTTGCAAACTCTTTTGCTTATTTATTATTCGAATTTTTATTTCAAATTTTAGGAAATTATTTCAAACGTGATGAAATAAATTTTCTGCAAAGACATAGGAAGTTTCTTCCTTTTATTTATTTATTTATTATTATTATTTGGTGAGAATGCAAAATTCAATAATCAATATGGATTCAGTCACTTGCTCAGGCTATAAGGGCAGCAATTGTCTAGAAAGCCTTTGTAGGACAAATGGATCAACTAGTTGGGCCCAAAAGCCCAAATATCCCATCTTCATAAATAAATCATGGATAGAGGTGGATTAATCTAGGATATTGCTTAATGTTTGAGTAAATTATAAAATAACACCTTTCGTTTACATAAACAAATTAACCAGTATTTTTATTTTCAAAAACTATTATTTAGTCTCTCACATTTTTATTCTTTCAATAACTTATTATTATTTTTTTTTAAATTAGTGATTTTGTTTCTAAATTGTCCTACTTTTAATTTTTTATTGAAGAGAGAGAAAAAAGTAGGTGAAGGAGAGAGATAAAGTATTAAAAAAATTGAAAGAAAACCACTAATATAACAAGAAATTGATAAAAAAAAAAAGTTATTAACGAAATTAAAATGTAAGAGACTAATTATTAAAAAGTTATTAACGAAATTAAAATGTAAGAGACTAATTTAATAATTTTTAAAACATGAGAGAGTAATTAATTTGTTTTTTAAAACTAGAAAGACTAATTTATAATTTACTTGTTAATATTTAGCCGTAAAATTCAAAAAAATAAAAAATAACAGGTTGGAGTAATTTCAGCAAATTGACATCTGCAAACAAATTATTTCTTGTTAATCCTTAAAAAATGAAAAACAAAAATTAGAAAACAAAAAAACAACAACAACCAAATAATTCAAAGCAGAAATGTTGCTGCCCGTTCTCATTTCCAATTCCGAGGGGAACATTCTTATTGAACGGTACCGTTTTTAATTTACATATATTTGTATTTTCTCATCTGAGTTGTGAAGATCACATTGTTTATTTATTTCTCTCAGTAATTTCGTCGAACATGTAGTGATGAATGCAGATCTCTATAAACAAAATCACAAGCTCACTGTTTTTTTGTGATTAGACATAATTTATAAAATGGGTTTTTTGGTTAGATTCAACCCAATGTAGCTTCATGTGGGAAATAGATTTTTTGGTATCTAATTAAGATCAAAATCGCAGATTTAATGGAGTTCCAGCTGAGGAAAGATCACATTGGAGATCTTTTTTAGTTAAATTAGGTACTGACAATCTTAAAGGTGCAAGAAATGAAGCGCTCTTCGTTGCTTCACACAAGAATGTTAACAAGAGGGGAAAAAAGAATATATAGTCCTTGAATTATTATTGGAAATGCCCATTTTTATTATACATATTCTTACTAATTTTTTTGTTTTAATTTTGATCAGGTCAGTTTATGTTGTGTATACTGTGATTGGAGACGTTTATCTTTATGTTGTTGGTCAAGACGAGTACGATGAATTGGCTTGTAAGTACATTTTAGCGTCCGATGCAAGAAAATGCTAAAAACGTTAGATTTTATTTTTTGATGATGATTAAATTTTGTATCTATTTATGTATGGAACATGTTAGATTTTTATTTTGGTAACAAATGTGGTAGGGTTACTCATGGTGGGTTTGGTTTCCTCTAGTGGCTGAAGTGATTTTATCATAACCACATCAACAGGGATGCATGCCATAAACCTCCGAGCGAGAGGTTGTTTCTGGCTTCCTTCAGCAGACCCAAATATGCCTAAATTCAAGAACTCGTTGGGAAACTTAACCAGGCAGCTAATAAATTATAAATCCTGAACAACAGAAATCCACATCATATGCAATATTAACTTAGGAAGAACTAAGTTTCACTAAGCAAAACAAGTTCCATTGAAACCAGACACGGTCCTTGACGAGCATGGGAACCCTAATAGCCACATGCAAGTCTATGGTAGCTGTTCAATCCTACTGCTCAATGTTGTGCACTGAATCAACATCACTTGCTGGTGCCAAAGATTCATGCCTCGAGAAAAAAATGACAACCAAACTTTCTGACTGATCTTAGAAAATAAAACCACCAGATCATCCAATATAGGGAAACCAGCTGAAAAGACTATTATTGCAGCATAGGAACACTATAAGCAGCAGTGATAATACCAGTTCAGAATCCATAACCTTATTCTAAAACAAAAACACATGACACTTTACTATTAACAATATTATGGCAGAGTGGCCCTGCAGCCAAAAAGTATGACCGCCACAAACATAACTAAGTAGCACTTTCAGATGCTGGTCACATCCTCTCACCAAGGTACTTGGCTAGTGAGTTGACAGGCTTAGCAGAGTCAACATTTCCCATCCCTCTGTGCCGAATCTTGATCCGAGCAATGTAATCAGCTGCAATCCAAGCAAAGCTCAGCATCACTGAATTACCAGCACCATCTGGATCTTGTAACTCCAGTGACTTCTTCACCCAATGAGGATGGTAGGCAACCTGATACCACGCTGACGCCTTCCGCTCATAAAGCTTGTTCTTTTCGTCATCATCGAGTTGGTCAAGGTCTAAATCAATTTTATCAAAGACTTGCCTAAATTCTTTCTTTAAACAATTGTAAGATTGCTTAAGCTTATCCTTCAGCTCCCCTGCCTTCCGGCTGCTGTGCTTCGGCATAGACCATATGTGCCCTGTTACAACCTCTTCTTCCCTCTTCACTTTGTATTGTGCAAGAAGGCCATTCAGCTGCCTGTCGTATGAGCACTTTAGATCCCAAGCATCACTGATATAATCAGCAGCTCCCACAACTTCAAGATCAGAATCATAAGGGATGTCACCAGGAACAACATTACACTCGGAAGATTCAGCTGCATCTTCATCATAAGCATCTTTTATCTGGCGATATAGCCTTCCCAAAATTTTCTTCGACTTATAGGACTGAGACTCCTCTTTCCCCATAAAATCTGGGTACATTTTGGGTTTCAAATGTGGAGGCATGGCAACAATTTTCCCCGTCTTGGGAAAATCAACAGCTGTAGCCGCTAACTCTGCTAGCGTTAGGCAATTCTCATCCAAAGCACCATACTCACTCAAATCAGCATGAACCACATGTGCATTGCAAATTGCCCCTAAATTCTCATTCGCCATGTTTTTTGCAAAGAATTCTATAATGTCCTGTATATCATACACACAAACATTAGTAATTTACTCAGTGGCACGCATCAAATTCTTTATCCCCCCAACTACAGAATCAATAAACTGACCTACAATCTGAATTGTCTTGAGTAATATTCACAAAATGCATACTATTGTTATTATTGTAATCTATCCTATAGCAACTTGTAGATACAATACAAAATATATACCTTTCTATCAAACATGCTATAATGATACAACAACGTAAAAACATCTGTTTTTTTCTTTTCTTTTTTTTAACAGAAAAATGTGGATGCTCAGTTTTATGTGAAATCCAGGGAAAGAGAGTTTGGGGAAGTCCCATCCTTCAGCATTTTTGCACAAAGTAGTTGCTATTAAAATTTGAAACTGTACCCCTGTATTGCACAAAACTTCTAACATTGTATGAGCTAATGGCCCCTAATGATTGATGCATGCAATTGGTTAAGAAAAAAGAGTGTTGTGCCATCTAAGGTGCAGTTAGAGGACTTGTAGTTCAGAAAGTTGGATGATATTGAACCTGAGAACTGCATTTGTAGATCCTGGATTAAAAGGAAAAAAAATACAGGGGGGCATTCAAGTGTGTTCGAGACAATAAAAAATCATATTGAGGTACCTCACAAGGGTTGGTATTAGAGCCAGGCTTCCGTTTACCCAGTTTATAAAGCAAGGAGGTGAAGAAAGTGGATCGAATAAAAAAGGAATAACAAAATACATGCAGATAACATAGCAAACACCATAATATTCCACAAAATTTAGAGGTGACATTTGAATAAAGCACATAGCTACCTTATGATTGACAGGGCGAGAAAGGATTTTGGCTTCTGCAGCATCATACTGCATGGGTGTCCAGCTCCTCTTGCTTGGAGGAATAAGGTTTTCATCCCAGGTGACAAAGTAGAGGTCCCCATCAAGATCACTTCCAGAAGCTTCATCTGCGTGGGGCCTCTCACCTTTTTGCGGGAAGACAAGACAATCATACAAGTGGTGAAGTCCTGGGGCATCAACTGCTTCCAAAATCCTTATATCTCCAGGATGAAGACAGGGATTCTTGGCTATTACCACAGTTCCTTTGATGACTTGAAGATTTTTCTTGGCCTCGCTAAACTTTGACCCATGCTTCACAAAACAGTTTTCCAATGACGAGTTGGACACTTGGATAAAGCATTGACCTTGTTCAAGCACTCCTAGCTCATCCAAGCAGCCCATCAACCATCTTCCCGAGGAAACAAAAATTCGAGCCTTTTCTCTAAGGCCCCAAAGCTGTGCAGATCTTATGCAAGTTAGCATGCCTCGCAAATGAGGTTCCTTCTGAGGTTTGAAACCTGCACTCAGCATTATAGCAGCAACATTCTCTTGCACAGGACATGATGTGGTGAGGACATCAAATGCAACATCCGAGTCCACAAGCATTTGGTTTAGTTTGGAGACCATCGTTTCCTGCATCTTCCAGAATACTTCATCAGGAACATTTAGAGTTGAGAGCAATGTAATTATCTGCCTGTTTAAGAAACCAGGTTGAAACCTAGTCCATGAACAAATTTCCAAAGTTGTATGGTTTGATTGGAACTTGTCCATGCTTGGCCTCAGAGACAAGCGGATACCATCACCTTGTTCTGGCCAACAAGCCACGACTCCTTTGCAACCAGCATATCTGATTTGGTAAGCACAGGGTAGGTAGATGTCAAGCTTAAGTTTCTCTGCAACTTGCCTGGCAAGATCTGGAGTAATCATGCCGATGCCATCGGAGAAAACATAACCATTCCTTTTAATATCAGGAAGATCAGAATTAACCTCTTCTGGTGGAACTTCTACAGTGGCATAAGTAGAGGAAAAACACTGACCCATTCTTGCAGCACACTTTGCAATGTTCTTATTGGTGAACTTCCCCATCCAACTTTTAATAGCCAGCACGCTTGTCTTTCTGTCTTCAGCAAAAAACCAAGCAGATCGGTCCCTCAATTGATTGGATGAGAAGGCCAAAAAGGAGTATCGCCGACCACATAAATAAAAACCTTCAGTTAGTATGCTCCTCAATCGTTTGAAGATTCTCGTTTTCTGAGGGAAGGAGTTAGAAGTGATTTCTTTGACAATAGGAGCAACATAATAGTTTAGAACATTTGAATTCATTATCTGGAAACCCTCATCCATGAACGTAACTCTGAGAAACCGATCGGCGACATCTTTGTATTTTCTCAAAACTCTATTGGAGAGTTCGACTTCTGGTGGAAGGCAGTAGGCTTTAGTTGGAGTGATGACCAACCTTCTAATTTCTACAATATCAGCCAACTGTTTCGGGTTCTTAAAAAGTTTTGGGTTCTTCAACAACCATTCTAGCACAACTTTCAGCCTCCTATGAGCATCGAACACTGGGCGTCTGTAAGAACAAATGTGCTTCAGTGCAGCAACACTGACTTCAGCAGGATGATTTCTCAGTAAATCAAAGAAGTCACTCGATAATTGATGCTGATTGAATATGCCTTTATGCATGACAGCATTCACCAAAAACATTACCTCAAAAGCTATTCCCTCTTTGTGATGAATACAGAAGAAAGGATCTGACCTGGACATTCCAAAGTCTGGTTCATCCAGAATCCTGATTGGGCGTCTGAGGTGTTCCTCCTGCACCCTCCGTTCCTTGAGATAATTCACAGCCTTTCTCAACTTTAGACCGTGACGAGGTGGGATTGAAACTCGATAATAGTTGCACCGACCAATAGCCCCACTGGGTGTAAAATCTGTGGTTCGGATCCAAGGATCGTCATCATCCAACACGTCGAAAGGAACTGATACTTCAATATCATCATCAGCAGTTCTATACCAGACACAAGGTACAGAAGCCAGCTGCAACAAAACAACTAGACATGATGTTTCTGTGTATTGTTTGATCTCATTAATGTCCCTCACTAGGAACTCCACTTTATAATCACATTTTATAACAGCATGTTCAGCTGTGTTTTTGAAGGAGAAGGCAGTATCTCTAGCGAAACAAAACCTGCATGTTCCATCAAAAGGATCTACTAAAAGATCAACACCAGAAGGAGGTCCTCTCCAACCAACAAAGAACTCATCACGACTAACCAAGGTCCCTATCTCAACGCCCACATCAGAGAGCTTAAAGGGAGTTGTTGTCCTCCTCCTCTTATTCAAGGTGAAAGGACTTTCAGGCCCCAAACTAACCATCAATGCTTTGTTATTCAAAAAGAGCTCACAGCGCCCTGCAGCATCCATAGCCCAAGTTGCTGATTGAGGCAATGCAAAATGCACAAAAGCATGGGGCTCCACTCGCTTATAATCTTCTGTTCTTTTTATCTTTGAGATGTCAGTAATCTCAAAGTTCGGATAGGACTCAGGAGGGGTCCATGAAGTCTTCAATCTACACCGCCAAACTAGTCCAATCTCTCTTTCCAAGTATTCCAAAAGATCTTTTGCAGTTACATGAATGCCAAACCCACCAAGACTAACTTGGGTTACCACTGTTTCCTTTGCACTACCTTCTGCCTCCATTCTATTGTTAAAGATTCACCTGCTGCTAGAGATTATAGCAAAATCTTCAAACAACAACCTGTTAAAGAAAATATGACAAACAGAACAGAGATATTAAAACATATAATTACTTGCAACGCGTTAAAAATCAACCCAACACATTCTCCCAAATAAATAAATGAAAAAAAAAATCACTACACGTGCCAACAACAAAAGAAATACAAATCTCAAGATTGGCAGTTTTTCAAGAGGATTTTGGAAATGTAAAAGCCAACAAAGGCATGCAGCATGCCACTAACCATTTACAACAAAGAATATCAAATTTTCATATTTAACAGAATTTCGAC
Organism: Dovyalis caffra; assembly: GCA_963924115.1. NCBI lineage: Eukaryota > Viridiplantae > Streptophyta > Magnoliopsida > Malpighiales > Salicaceae > Dovyalis > Dovyalis caffra. Next base: position 15,420,815 of record CAWUPB010001194.1, on the reverse strand, counting down.
TTCTTGAACCCATTAACACAAAACCAAAGTATTCAACTTCCCACACAAACAACCATGTAATGCATAGACATGGTCTCAAATGCTTGTGAAAACCACCAAATAGAAACAATCCATCTGACAGTTTGGGGTTTTAATCTAAAACAATACCGAATTAACACCAAAAGCCCAATTTTCTCAGTAACCAAACAGAATTTCAAATAAACCACATCAATCAACTTCAAAAGCCCAATTTTTCCATAGCAAACCCAGGACAAAACTAGTTAACACATAAACAATATAATCAAATGTATCACGTACCATATATATATAACAAAATGCTTGTGAAAACAACACCCAAATTCCCGTTTCCATACAATTTATAAGTAACCAAACAGAATTTCAAGAAACCCCATCAGCCCATTTCTTAAAAAAGCTCCATTTTCCATAGCAACACCCAGTACAAACTAACTAACACATAAACAATCTAAACCCAATGCATCAAATGATCATATATTGTTAAAGTAACAAAATAAATGCACTTTCTCGTGCTCGTAACAAATTAACCAAATAGAAACATCCCATTTGCTAAAGTTTGTAGCTTTAACCAAAAAAAAAAACTAAACTCCATTCTTTACACTTTCTCAGTAACCAAACAGAATTTCAACAAACCCCATCGACCCATTTCGTAAAGAGCACCATTTTTCCAACCCAAACCCAAGTCACAGCACTTTACACATGAACAATCTAAATCAAAGTATCGCATAATCATATGTTATTGAAATAAAAGCACTAACCTTTCGGTTTTTCTCTTTTCTTGACTTGATCAAGCTAGAATTGAGACAATCTTCATGGGTTTTTAGTGAGTTAGAGACTGAGGATTCTGTGAGGCACTAAACAAAGAAACCATAGGTAGGATATATAAATGCGTTTTGGGAAATAGCTTGGATGTGAAGTTGTTATGAACCTTTTTGGTTGCCTACCATGAGAAGTTGTTTGGAAAGAGAAATGATTTGTTTTTAGCTTTGGTTCTTTCTCATTTTCCCGCTTGGGGTTTGGCTATTGTGGACTGTGGAGAGATTCCGCCGTACTGCTATATGCATAAATTTTATAATACTGAAATAGTAATAGATATAAGTTACTTTATATATAAAAAAATAAAAAATAAGGGAGAAATTGGAAAAAAAATAAAAAATAAATTCAAATTAGAAATCTTCTTTTTCACTTATAGTAGATGAAGATATAATTTTTTCTCTTTAAAAGTGAATTCACGAAATAACTATTATATATATACACTAATTATTTTTTTAATATTATAAAATTTCTCATACTTTGTGATTCAATTCCTTGATTACTTATTTGGATGGTAAAAGAGACTAGTTTCGTTTACATTTTCAATTTGAGTAAATATATTTATTTATTTTTATATAATATTTAAAGTCTCTACCATGTCTTTAGAATTTTAATTACATTCTATATGCTTTTTAAAATTTTTGAAATATTCAATCTATTTTTTCAATCAGATTTTCCAACCATGTAATTTTTTTAACCAAAATATCATTTACTAAAATACAAAAAAAAAAAAACTAATTTTTTTTAAATAGATTTTTTTTTATCAAAAAATATTTGGCTTGAAAATTTGATTGAAAAAATAAAATGAACATTTTCATAAACAAATAAGATACAATTAAAAACTTAATGATATTTAGAAGATTTTGAATATTATATAAATAAAAATAAATAAATATATATGTGTGTGTACTCTTCCAATTTTGAACATCCCCGTTAACATTTTTTTTTAGAAAGACCACATATTTACATTTGATTAGCTAATTTTTAAAAATATTTTAAGCTTTGGCTATAATATAAATTCAAATTTAATGAAAGTTCATTTAGATATTGAGTATGAAAAGCATGATATTTTATTGCTAAGTATGTTTGTTGAGTGAATTAAAAAAGTGTATGAAAATTAAACTATATTAAATTTAATTAATTTTGAGACAGAATCATCTGCTTTTGGATTTTGAGTTTAAATTACATATATAAAAAATTATCTTTTTTTTTTCAACACAAAAGATTATCATAATGCAATAAGGGTCACTGCTCCGAGCTTTGCATCGTGGACGAGTCTTTGGAATCAATGGATTCCACGAAAAATAGGTTTATTTGTTTGGAAGCTTTTTTCGTAATGCTGTGGCAGTGGAGGAGAATATAAAGAAGTGTGGAGTTCCTGTGGTATCAAAATGTCAATGCTGCACAGAGAAACAGCTAGGCATCTTCGGCTATTCTTTTCAAGCATTATGGATGTTCAAAAGGAGGTTAGGAACATTAATCACTTAACCTCGGTCTAGTTTTGCAAAGGTAAAGTTGCTTCACAGAAATCTTTGTAATTAGCTAAAAGAAATATTTTTTATTTATTTATGAGCTCAGCATGATCAAACACATTCGTTGCCATGTCAACTTCTTCACGTGATGACATTTTTTATGGCCAGGCAAGCAATCACGTCAACTGGTCACCATGTGTCTTCAATTTTTCCTTTTTTTTTTTTTTTTTAAGAAATGTACGAAATGCAAAATGGAATTATAAAAAAAAATACCAGACTTTTGTAAATTTGCAATGCTGTGTGAAAAATGGCCTCATGTATTTTTTTCTTGATATATAAATTTTGAAATTACCTTCGTCATAGTAAAAAGGTAAATAGATAGGTAGGTAAAATGCAAGCTATCTATATTGGATCAGATATCGTTTATGAATTCTTTCTTTCAATAATTCATTTTATAATACAAAATTGCAATGCATATCTCTTTTAATTTAAACTATTTCAACCGTAAACATTTCAGTTTGATTTTAGTGTTTTAATGCTTGATATTATGCGTGTATGTTTGAAAAAAAATATTAATATTAATAATAAAAATAAAAGATATGTACTATTAACTATTCATTTACTCTAGATCTAAATTCTAAATCACTGTGTATGTTTTTATCGTTGATTTATTATTATTATTATTATTATTCAAGGTGTTCGGATCAATTTGCGCACTTCGATTAATCTCCGAATTCATTGAACATCCCGCAAACCCAATGATCAAATAAGATGCCATCGAATGACAAGAGTGCATAAAGAAAATCAAACCCGGATGTCATCGATGAGAGATCCTCGACCTCGTTACTAGGCTGTGATCTTAAGCGCTAGTTGATTTATTATTATACATGATCTTGTTTATCATCGATTGCTGGAATTGCTGGCCGTAAGAGACCATAACAAAACAAGTGGTTTCTTATTGTTATGCCTATTCTTGCATATGCTATGTGGTGTTTTTCTTTATTTTTTTAATACTTTTTTTCACCTTTCTCTTTCAGAAGTTGGCTCTGTGTCACTTTTTTTTTTTTTTTCAAAAGTTGTTTAATTTCTACCCTTATCTTTTTGCTTAATTGCTGTTTTGCTATTAAGTGCTTTATGTTATTACGATTTTATCCTTCTATCATTTTTTCATTTTTTTTCCTTCTATGCCCGTTTTTGTTGTTGTCTTCTTCACATAGCATTTAGTGCTCATGCCCAGGCTTTCTTCATCCTTTATCGTTTCCTCTGAATTATTTTCCTTTTGCCATTTCCACATCTTTTCTTTCTTCTCTGTCTATTTTTTCATTGTCTTTTCTTTTCTTTTCTCTTTTCATGAGAACTAAATCTTCCTTATTGCTTCCATTTGCCAGAACCCAATAAATGATTTGATGCCTGAAAAGAACATCGCTGGCATTGATGGCAAGTGAGAGCAGGAGGAAGCTACGGGGTGGAGCTTGGTGGGTTGAGTCTTCGATCGAGGGAGAGAAGCACGACGACATCGTTGGAGGTTTTGAATCATGAATTCAACAGGACGGTTAAATAACATGTTATTATAAAAAAAATGATAGAAATACGTGATTACACAATGTGTTATAATATAAAAATGGTAAAGGATAAGAAGGAAAAACTTGAAAAACATCACAGTCGTAATAATACAAAAAAAATTACTCAAGTACACGAATGCGAGCCAGACATGAGGATTAATGATAATTGAGCTCTTTTATTTATAAAACAAAAATATAAGGCCTTGTTTGGGATGATAGAAAATTAAATATTGGATTCGTAAAAATAAAACAAAATTGTTAATTAAATATTGCTTTCATTGAATTTCCACCTTCTACTATCTTAGTTACAACACTTTACAATTTTAAGGAGTAATTAAAAAAAAAATCACAAACCTCAAATAAGATATTTCAAAAGTTGGATTTATTTTAAAATCCTCTCGAAGAATTATATTATTATGCCATACAAAACAAAACATAAAATTAATGAAGAAAGGAGCAAAATTGAAAACTTGGAAGAATAATCCTAGAGGAGTGACAAAACAAAAGCCCAACTTGTTATATTTTTTGCGTTGTTACTGGTTATGAGTGATATTACAAGAAATACATTCAAAGACTTATTTTTCAATCATTAATCACTTATTTCTCCTAAAATTTAAATTATATTATTTATATTGTTTTGCGTTATTACCGGTTGTGAGTGATATTACAAGAAATACATTTCAAAGGCTTATTTCGCAGTCACTAATCACTTATTTCTCCTAAAATTTAAATTATATCATTTATATTGTTTTGCGTTATTACCGGTTGTGAGTGATATTACAAGAAATACATTTCAAAGACTTATTTCGCAATCATTAATCACTTATTTTTCCTAAATATTAAATTATATTAATTTATATCACCATTAACATTAACAAAAATAACTAAAAGAAATAGAAAAAATGAATAGTAAATCATTTTTCAATGTCTCACAAATAAGTATTCATTATGTGGCAATTTTGATAATTTTGGAGGGTGGTGGTTTCATAATTTTTAGCTGTTTTTAGGCATTCATATGCAATTTTTACACTGTGTTTTATTTTATTTTATTTTTATGTTTCTCAAATATATTTTTGCCTATCATATTTTACCTTGTGTTTTTTAAAAATATCTTTTGCCTCTTGTATTTTTATTTTATTCTATTTTGATCCCTCGCGTTTTCAAAAGATATTTTTAGCCCCTAACATTTTTAGATTTTTGAATTAACATATATATATATATATATCGAGTTATAATATTTATTATTTAAAATTGATATTTTTTATTTTTTATTTTTTATGAAAATTCTAATCAAATTATTTTTTATTCTTCCTTTTTATGCAATTTAATTTGTTGATAAATATGATTTATATTTTCTTTATATATGGATTTTCGAATAAGTTTTTTTTTTAAGAAAATAAATTAAGTAATCAATTAAATAATATAATTCATATATTTTATTTTCTTATTCTTGTGTAATCAATTTTTATCGGCATACATTCTTTAGTTGTTTTTATTGCACTCTATTAACTTCAATATATTTCTTACAACTTCAGCTTTTTTTTAAAAAAATTTGATTTATACTCGCATATTCGATTCACTCGGTATGGTCATAATGCATAAAAAAAATTATTGAAATCATTAGTTTTATTGAAAAATAACTCAATCAAATAATATAATTCACATATTTTATTTGCTTATTATTGTATAATCAAATTTTATCGGAATACATTCTTTAGTTGTTTTTATTACACTCTATTAACTTCAATATATTTTTTACAACTTAAGTTTTTTAAAAAATATTTTTTGATTTATACCGCATATTCGACTCACTCAGTATGGTCATAATCCATAAAAAAATTATTGAGATCATTAGTTTTATTGAAAAATAACTATGCATCTATACACATAACACTAATTATTTGTTATTGTTTTTTTAATATTCTAAAATTAATTTTTTTCAAAAAAAATAATTGAAAAAATGTTTTAGAACAACCAAATATTAATTCAAACACATTTTTTTACATTAATATTATTTATTTTTTTGCAAATAAATAAATAAATAAATATCAAATATATTTTTTTTCAAAAAGTTAAAAAAAATTCGTTAATTAATTTTTATACAAGTTTTTATATTGATTGTTGCTTTATTTATTTGATGCAATCTTATGAGAAAAATATTAGTTTTTTTTTTAATTTTATAATAAAATTTTTTTATATTATTTTAGATTTTTATTTAAGAATTGATGCATAACGAAGAACAAATCGTTTTTTTTAACAATAAAATTTATAAAGAATATAAAGAAGAATATATAAATGAAAAATTTTAATGTAATATTATAAAACTAGATTATATTTTATTTTTTACTTTTAATTTAATATATTTTAATTGATTGTCATTGATCATAGCGTATACTATCAAACTCGAAATAAACATATTTAGTTCGACTCGTTGCGTAGCGCAGAAAGCCAACTAGTAAGAACTATAATTGATAGTATTCTATTTTTTCAATATTGGTTTTTGAGAAATAAATTTGGATTATTTTTATTTATAGTTCCTTATTTGTTAAATTTAATTTTAATTGTCATAAATTTTAGACACCCTATTTTATCTCAGACAATGATGATTTTTATTTATTTATTTTTATCAAACCTTGGTATTTGATTTCTTTTTCTTGTATTATATTCTCAAATATTATGTAGGCATTTTTGGGCATTTTCATAGAAAAAATGTGTATGTTTGTTATATGTATATATATCTGAAAAAAAAAGAAAAAAAAAAAGGGAGGGTGAATTTGCAATTGTTTTTCTCTTTTGGAGGGAACGCGTGCACAGCAAACAGAAACAATCAAACAGCAGTTTTAATTGATGATTTATAAGTGGGCTTTAGAGTGTACTGAAACAAAAGAAAATATGAAACCAAAACCCTTCAGCCCGAATCAATTAAAGGGCTCAGAACCTGTAAACCCAAGTACTAAAAAATTACTCAAGTGAAAGGCCCAATCTTGTTCCAGTGAATGGTCGTTTTCTTTCCTCTTCTAAGAATCATCTAGGGCTAAACGATACGTCGTCCATGCACATTAGTGTTCTGCAGGTTTTATGAAACTGTAAACCTTTTTATTTTGATTAAAAACAGTAATTTCATTCATAATACAAATTAAATACATATATTAATATTTTTGTGGCCCAATGATACAAAAAGGTCTCAAAGAAGATAGACTTACAAGATTATGGATCATAACAAACACGACTTTAAACAATATCAAAATGGCTTCATAGAAGTTCTTTTCATGGCCAATTAAACTAAAGAGGTCGGTGCTGTTCTAACAACCCAAACAATCCAAATAATGTTGAAAGCCCAAGCCCAAAAGGCCGAATACCACAACAAGATAACTGCAAGGCATCGAGTTTTTTTAACATTTTTTTTTTTTTTGAAAAAGGTTCTAATAAATTCAGTATTAACAAGGGAAAAAACAACAAATTAGATAGGTCTCTTTTTTTCCAATTAAGTTCACATTTTCATTTTTTTTCAAAAAAGTTATATTAATTTTGTACTTCCTAAGATATACCTTGAACAATGAAATTAATAATAGTTTAATGAAAAATTTTGTTTTCATTTTATTACAATTTGATAATTTCGAACTCAAAGTACCAAATCCTATAATTTGAACCCTAAAGTCTTGCTACAATAAACTAAAACAGTATCGTTTTGAGCTTGTTTAGCTTTACACAATGTTGTTTGTTCAACTAAAAAAAAAGTGATTTTTTGGGTCATTTTGTTCACTTTTTACACGTTAAAATTTATAATTGTTATTCTATATAAAATGATTCCTAACATTAATCATGGAGAAAAAAATTATCAGAGTTTGATGTGGAATGCCATCAAACTGAAAGTCCTGGTATGAGACCAGCTCAACCTCTTTTTTTCTTTTTCTTTTTTTATGCTTTTATTTTTTTCATTATTTATTATTTACTCAATATAAATTTTTTCTCCATGATTAATGTTTTTTTTTTTTTTGTATAGACTCATTACTAAAATTAATCATTCTCCTAATATAGATTGATTTAGCATCTTCTTCTAATTTGAGTTTTTAGAAAAATAACTAATTACAACATTTTTTATTAAGCAAAATAAAAAATATTCTTATGATATATTTAAACTCAATTATGGAATATATATTTTATTAAATATTGCATAATAAATATTAATTTTTTTCACAATTAATGTTAATTAATTTTTTTATGCCTAGATTTTTGAATTATTTCAAATGTTTTTTTAAAATACATATTATATAATATACTTACTCCTCGCGATGCGCGGATACCATATTCGTTACACACTAAATTCCCACGTGCATTTTATAGATTTTATGCAATTTAAGAAATTATTGTTATTGTTATTATTATTGGCAATCTTTAAATTTAAAGTTGTTCATAAAATCTCGCGATCGAAGACAAAAGACATGAAGTAATTATTATACATGTGACTAGTTACTCTTTGTGTATTATATAATAATTATATAAAGAGAGAAATAGACACATTAAATTATATCTGGACCCATCAAAAGATAAAAAAAATTTCACATTTACTCAATTTTTTTTTTAATTTTCTCTCTCTCTTTTTTTTATGTCTATCTCTTTTCTCGTAGTAGATTCATGAAGTAATTATTATACATGTGACTAGTTACTCTTTGTGTATTATAAAATCTCTCCAAAACTTTCATAATATTCAAGCCTAGAAAAAACTTCAAAAGTGCGAAAATCTAATAAATTAAATTAAAAGATCAATAAAAGAATTGTAGCAAATATTGTAGAAGGCAATAATTGTGCAGCAAACTTGGAAAGTAGAAACAATAGCAAAGAAAGAAGGTGTAGTATTTGTTTTGCTTTGCAACTCTATTTCATTTCACCAAGCAGCAACTTGTCCATCAGAAAAATCTCCTACCGAGTTCTGATCCAATCTTTCTCCTATGAAATGATAGACATGCGGATCTTTTGTTGTCTTTATTGTCTCAAGCAAATGTTAAATAAAGTTATACCAAAACCTAACGGAAATTTCCAATTTGTAATGAAAGCTAAGAAAAATTTTCAACTGACAGTATCTATATATAACTAGTTGTTTGGAACAAGTTTACTGACTTTATTTATACGATTTTAATGTGTTTTTTATGAAAAAAATGAAACTGAAATTCAACTGGAGAGGTTGGAAACTAGAAATCTTGATTTTTTTTTTTTTAATGACTTTTCTGATAAATTTCAATTCGCTGGAATTTACAATAGGACAGCACATCATCTATTGTGCAGGGAGCTAACAACGTTTTTTTTTTTTTTTTTTTTTTTTTTTTTTAAGGCTGGCTTATGCAGGCTTGGTTCTTATGGCCCATGAGCGTAGACCTAACTTGGTTTTTTTTTTAAAAAAAAAAAAAAAATTATTTTAACTCTTTCTGTTGTTGATTTTTTACAAAAATTATAAAAAAATAAATTGTTATTTTTTTTTTATTTTTTCACATACTTTTATGAGAAACAAATATATATGATATGTTATTATATTTGAAAATAAACATATATTTAAAATTATTCATTAAATTTATTATTTCTTATGAAAATTCTCATCCAATTAATTTTTTTATAAAGTCAAATGTTATTTATTTTTCTCTATACATGAATTTTGAAATCAAATTATAGAATATGATTCTTTTTTTAAATAAATTTATATAATTTATATGATAAATTCTTAAAATTTTTAAATAATAGTATCATGATTTTTATACAGGATCACGGCATTTTCCCTCTTGCTCACAAAAACTGACTTAGCTTAGACAACAACCAATGCCTCAAACTTCAATTAGAATTTGATTATCTATCATCTACTTTAAACAATCTCTATGTTCCCTTGTTTTAAATATCACGAAATCGGGTCCACGGACAAAAATATGTCATATTCCATTTGCTTCACATCGTTGGCTTGCTATTGCATTGACAGCTGTTTATAATAGAGAGATAAATTAAAAGCGATAGTATATTGATAAATAAGTGTTGATTTATAAATTGGTTCGAGGATTCGATTCTTATGACCAGTATTTTTGATAATTTACTTTCAAAATATTTTAATTATGTGTTGGAAAAGACTCTTTAATTATGTTCAAGAAATAATTAGTCTCAAGATACATTAAAACTAATTCAAAGACATTTTTATTGTTGACCTTAAAAAAACAAAGAGATGCCTTGTGTCTTTTCCCTATTCGACTTAATTGTAACTTATGCTAGTTATTATATAGTGTCATTTTAATAAGGTGGTTTAGTGATTAAAAATATTTGATATATTTTTTTAATTCAAATTTTGAATTAAGTATTTTAAAAATTATTAAATTATACAATCTTAGACAAGGTCGGCCATAATTTACTAAAAAACTAAAGGAAAACGTTTTGTTATTGTAGCATTATTATTTAAAACACTGTATATGCTCTCTAATTTTACTATGCATTTCACTATTCATGATTTTTTTAATACTTTAGTCCTTGATGTTTTTGAAAGTATGTTTCAATTCACATATTCATTTGCTCATCAATTTTAGTCCCTGGGTAGAGAGAGAAAGCTGAGAGGAAGAGAGACGGGAGGAGAGAGAGATCGCCAACCAATCTTATTTGGACCACACAAGCCGACGAAAATCCACTGGATTTATGTATTTTTGAGAGATGAATTTATCCGACGAAAGCATGTTTCAATTCACATACACAGATTTTGTATTTTTCTTTATTTTTGTGTGTATTAAAATGATTTTTAAGATGTTAGATGTATTTATTGGCTTTATTTCGATCATTTAGCGGTGTTTGGGAAAAAAATGATGTCGAAATTCAATCTCTAAAGATCTGAAAGTTAAACTTCGATTTTTCGATAAACTTCGACGACCTTGAGTTTGCGGAAAGTTACAGGTTTTATTTTTTTCTTTTCTTTTTTCCTCGAAAATCTGTATATATATACATACATTTGCGCCAGCCAGCTAAATTTTCATATATTTACGCCAGGCCAGCGCTGACTTTTTTCTTTTTTTCCTATGCCATACAGCTATTTCAAAAGAACAACCAGCCTGCCCCACTTTTTTTTCTTCCTAAACATATATTATATAATATATAACAATGTATAACAATATATATATTTACACGAAAACGTATATAAATATATCAATATATATATTTATAGATAATATATAAAGAAAAAAAGTATGTTATATAATATATAACAATTATATATATTATGTATATAAAGAAAAAAACGAAATATATAAACCAAAAAAAAAAAGAATATATAACAATTATAACATACTTTTTTTCTTTATATATTATGGAATTAGGTGTGAAAAACATAAAAAATAAATCATTATAATTTTTAGATGATAGAATATATAAGAATTTTTTTTTAGATTTTAGTTTAAACATATATATCTAATTATATTACTTTTATTATTTAAAATTTATTTTTTAAATTATTTGTTTCTTATTGAAATTCTCATCCTATTTATTTTTCATGTAATTTTATTTGTTAATAAATTTAGTTTTTTGATATATGAATTTTAGAATGAAAATTTAGAACATCGATCTTTTATTTTTTAAAAATATATTATTATAATTTATACAATAAATTCTTCTTTTGTTTTTTAAATGCATTTTTTCTTTTTTAAACTATATTATTGTAATTTATAAATTCTAAGAGAGAGAGAGAGAGAGATAAAAGCATGTTTTAGATAGTTTGACTTATTTTTTTAAAAAAATTAATAATCGATTAAAAAAATTCACAAGTTTTATTTTTTATTTTTACACACACACACACACACATCACAAGCATAGCACGAGTATCTTATACCTTTGTTTTTCAACTTAAAACTTTAATTGTATTGTAATTTTGTTGCATTTTATTTTATTTTATTTTATAATTATTTTTATTATTTCAAATTTTCTACTTTAATTTGTCATTCTTCTATTAAATTCTCATCCAATTAATTTAAATTTATACGGCCCTCAATTTTTTTATACAATTTTTTTTTTAATTTTAAAACTTAATTGTATTGTGATTTTGTCTCATTTTGCTTTAATATTTTTTTATTGATTATTTTTATTATTTAAAATTTTTTATTTTTTATTTTTTAAAATTCTCATCCATTTTATTTAAAATTACATTAAAATATTTAAAATATTTTTTCACCTTTGATTTCATATATTTTTATACATTCATATTATAAAACAAACTATCAAACTAAAATAATTTTATATATTTTATCTAACCCGTAGCGTAATGCGAGCAAAAAATCTAATTAAATCTATAAATAAATGGCTAGGTTAATTTACATAATGCACATGATATTTGTCTTAGATACTTTAACCGGACCAAGTCTAAGTCACGATCAAGCTTCCAAAATTCAACTCTAGCTAATTGTTTTTTAAGAGATGCCAAAGTGATAGATATTCCTAGTAACTTTAGAAGATTTTGTTGCATCATCAAAATCATAAATTATGATTCGTTACTAAAGAGCAAGTTACATAACCACATGAGAATTGACGAGACGATATATATATATATATATATTTTTTTTTTCTTTTCAAAATTCTGCAGGAAACCTCCACCTAATAAATATGTTCAAAGTTGCAGTGAGGATCTTAAATTTGAGCTTAGATTTACGTCGAGAACATTATTAAATTTTGAGGTGCGTTTTGAAATCAATACGTATAAAAAATGTGATTCTATGCACAGGTATTAATAATAAAACAAACTAAAAAAAAGGGAGTTTAGTATTTCTTGCCTCTTGCCTCTTGCCTCTTGCTGATCCTGACCGTCCATCTCTCTTATTATATTTGTTTTGACTGTTTGCGACAACCTTTATCAAAATTATTGCACTTTGGTACCTCATTTATTTTAGAATATTAAAAATGAAAAGAATTAATATATAAAAGTTTTAAATAGGAAAAATCTTTCTTGCAAAATGAAAGAAATGCATTTTTAACTAGTAATATGTATAATAATTACTTCATAAATCCACTACGAGAAGAGATATAGACATAAAAAAATGAGAAAGAAAATTAAAAAAATTGAATAAATGTGAATTTTTTTATATCTTTTGATGGATTCAAATATAATTCAATGTGTCTATTTGTCTCTTTAAAATAGGTTATGGAGTAATTATTATATATGTTATTATTTAATTCTTGTGTATTATAAAATTTATTGAGTTTTGTACCTATGTTTACCTCTTAATTAACAGTTAATTAAATTATCATTACAAATAAAAGGAAAAATACGTATGGGATAAAATTAGATCAAAATCTAATATTTTATAATTTAAATCATAAAAATTAATAATAAAAATTTAAAATTATCAAATTACAATAAAATGAAAGGAATTTTATATTTACAATAAAATGAAAGGAATTTTATATTTAAAACTGCTCGAAGAACATACATAAGATATGACGATAAATCTATTGAATTTCGATACAATTGTGAAACAATGCGTTCCCGAGAAATTAATACAACTAATTCAATGCATATCATCGTCGGTTATGATGTTAAAAAAAAAAAATCATTAGCATAAATAGTTGACTTCAAAAAAAGTACTTTGGCGTCAAAGTAAATGACAAAAAGTTAAAAGTGAAGAAAAGAAAGGCGCCGAAGCACCCACCGAAGCCTTGACAGGCGTGATAGCCCCACACGAAAGAATATTAAACACAAAAAAGGATGAGGGATAACTACAAACAGATCCCCTTACCATTAAAAACAACTCATTTAAGAGTCCAAAGTTTGAAGTTAATCAATTTTATCCAAAATGATCACACATTACTCAAAGCATTTGTACCCGTCGCAAGAAATTAACAAAATACAGGAAGTTATATATATATATATATATATATATATATATATATATATATCTTTATGACATACCAATACTACTTACATAAAGAATATTAGCAATTTTATAATTGAAAATGTAATTATATCATCTAGGTTGTTCTTGATAAGATAATAAATAATTCCCTAAAAGCAAGTTTTGAATTGTCCACGAAAATGAATTAGATGATTTAAAATCTTGTGTGTGATTTGATAAAAATAAATTTAAAATAAAACAAAAAAATCATTTGATGTATACGAATTTATTTGCTACCACCTCGTGTTACATAAATAAATTTTCTTATTTTTTTCCTCTTCATTGGGGAATAAATGGTTTTCTTATTTTAAAATAAATTTAAAATATCTAAAATTGTTTAATTTCGAACTGTGAGGACATTATAAAATTAATTTACTGTTTAGGGACCAATCTGTAGTCATCCCAAAATATTGCATCCTCTTAATCTCTGAGGAGAAAAATACAAAGAGGATATTCGAAATCTTACAAATATTCTACTCTTCATCATCTTGTTCATCTCCGACCTTTTCTCTCTCTCACCCAGAAACAGACTCCTCTAATCTCTCTCTCTCTCTCTTCATTATCTCTCATAATCAACAAATCAAATCACAACTACCGTCATTAATCACTAATCTCACCAGCAATCAATAATAGTTTCACGATTTTGTCTTCTCCGGCGGCGCTGATCAGTTGCGGTGAAGAGCATAATGAAGTTCTGGAAGAGCTTGAGTAATTTAATAGAGGAGACCTTACCTGATTGGAGAGATAAGTTTTTATCTTATAAAGATTTGAAGAAACAATTGAAGTCAATTTATCCTAAAGATGGCGATAAGCCGCTTAATAAACGGCCCAGATTGGATGATGATCAAATGGACAGTGGTGAGGTGGAGAAGGAGGTGATCGATTTTGTTAGGGTTTTGGAAGATGAGATGGAGAAGTTTAATGCGTTTATTGTCGAGAAAGAAGAGGATTCTGTTATCAAGTGGAAGGTATAATTTTTTTTTCAAAATTTTTTAATTAAATTAAATTATATATATATATTGGTACATGGCTATTTATTTGTTTGTGTCTTGGTATTGATCTTGATTTTAATTGATATTAGATGTTAAATTTTTATTTATTTTCTGTTCGAATAATGTGTTGGATTCTTTAGTTATTGAATTTTGGGGTAGAAATCAGAATTGGTATTTTATTTTATTTTTATGGAATTGCTAGTGATTATTTGCAAAAAAAAAAAAAAAAAAAGCAAATTTATTTAACGAGGCTGGATTATGCTCTCAGTGGATCCCACATGAATGAGAGATGGAGGGAATCCGGCTGCTGGGCTCATTTGTATCGAATAAATTTTTTCGGATTTGAATTGTATTTTAGAAGATGAGGAATTTTGTGTTTTACGGTTAAAGTGGAATTGCAAATGATTGGTTGACGAGAACATGAAGAAGAGAGTACAATTTATAAGCTAGAAATCCTTTTTTTCTTTACAAGTGATTAGATTTGGGAAAATGTGGTTGGAGTTGATATTATTCTAATTGATTTTTTTTTTTCTTTTGATTGGTGTTGTAATGCAGGAGCTACAAGATAGAGTAGAGAGGTCGAAGGATTCAAATGAAGAGCTGATGAAAGTGGGGAGGGAAATAGTGGATTTTCATGGAGAGATGGTGTTGTTGGAGAATTACAGTGCCCTTAACTACACAGGTACTTCCCTCCTTTTTCTTTGGTTGGTGAAATCCTATGATCTTTGTGGATTAAACATGATGGATGGTCTATTCAATTTGATTCATAACCTTGTAAGCAACTAGCCTTTTGGTGACATTGTTAATGCTATGTGATAAATGGCTTACAAAATGACTGCCTATGGCTAATAAGAATGCATATCATGATAGTTGCAACCATTTTGTTGAGTTGACATGAGCCAAGGAGTGCCACTAGATGGGAATTGATTAGGTTGATGCAAACTTCTGATGGCAAAATTGTGATCCAACTTAGCCCAAGCTTATAGTGCTAAGTTTATAATATTGGGTGGATAACTTGTTAATGGGAGGAAACAAAAGGGGAGAAAGGAACTTGCCACTGAGGCAGCTACATATCACAAACTGGGCCTAAGTTATCGAATCACTTGAAATGGAGGTTTTTCCCATCTTGAAATTATGCTTATGAATCTTTGTACTCTGTGTGCAGGACTGGTAAAGATATTGAAGAAATATGATAAGAGAAGTGGAGCTCTGGTTCGCATGCCCTTCATCCAAATGGTTATGCAACAGCCATTCTACT
This sequence comes from Dovyalis caffra, assembly GCA_963924115.1. Classification (NCBI taxonomy): domain Eukaryota; kingdom Viridiplantae; phylum Streptophyta; class Magnoliopsida; order Malpighiales; family Salicaceae; genus Dovyalis; species Dovyalis caffra. Next base: position 15,404,810 of record CAWUPB010001194.1, on the reverse strand, counting down.
CTACTCATGTACTTACCAAGCTTATTAAGGAGTGTGAGGTGATGCTTGATCGTGTTTTCGCTAGAAATCAACCATCAGTCTCCCCTCAAGCTACCGAGGTAGGGAGTTGTGACATCAAAACTTCAACTGAAAGTGCCGGGAGGTCACTCAGAGTTCCTGACGAACTCCCGGAAATAGAATATATGGAGAGCTTGTACGTGAAACTAACCCTGTCGGCACTTCGCGTCTTGAAGGAGGTTCGGAGCGGCAGCTCAACTGTAAACGTATATTCATTGCCCCCTTTGCAAAGCAACACGCAGGAGGAGGATTGGAAGAAAGTTACTGTACTGGAACAAACGGCCAAATAGACTTCATTCTGTTTTCTAGAAAATCAGAATTGCTAACTTGTTGATTTTTCTTCTCTTATATTATACGGCGCTTCGTGTGCTTGAATCGTAGCTCTCTATTTTATTTTTTGTAAATTCTCAAATATTGGAAGAATGCCTCATTAGTTTCTTTTTGGTGGAATATAGATTTGGTTGTGAGTGGTGACCGTTATGCTGTTGGTAGCGAAATAATTTCTCATAATTTTTATGTACTTGTTGCCGCAGAACATGTCCATGCCGAAATGTAGCTTCACTCAATTTAGTTTTATATTTCGGACAGGACGGCTGTTTCTTTGAAGAACATTATGAATTTTGTTGTTGGCATCTGCGATTGCATTTGTTGAACCTTCGATAAACGGTGGGTTCGAAGCTGCCAAGACATTGTTGAATAGTATATAATATGTTGTCGAGAAAGTGTGAATAACAAGCGCCTGTAGCTCAGTGGATAGAGCGTCTGTTTCCTAAGCAGAAGGTCATAGGTTCGACCCCTATCTGGCGCGATTTAATAACTTTTTCAAACGCTAGCGAAAATAACCTTCTAATCTCATAGAAAAGAAGCATGTTCTTGAATTTGTCCTTTTTGCATGATCACCTAACAGATACTCCATTTTTATTTGATCAATCCACCCCTTTTCTTCTTTCTTGAATAAAAATTCCCAAAGCAGATTTTCAACATCTTGATACTAATGCAGCTTAAATAACCTTGATTTTTTTAATTGACCAATGCCTTCTAAATGACCAACCTATTCCTCTTCTGACTCTGACCTGAACATTACCTTTCCTTCTCCGCATAACCATATGATCCTTTATATTCATGCACGGTAAATCTCCGTTGCTTTCTGTGAAACTTCAAGGCCTTAATCAGCTTCTATATTATCAATCAAAATGTCCATTGTTGCAGAAGCACCTGGCTACCTGCAAGTCTTTTCTGATAGTTCTGTAAAAAGGTTTGCCTCAGAAACAGTCTCCGACTCAGCGGAATCGTATTCCAATGGATTCAAGTTCAAGGATGTGATCATTGACTCATCGAAGCCGGTAACCGCAAGGTTGTTCGTTCCTGATACTGAAGGGTCTGCGAGTAGGCTTCCGGTTGTGATTTATTTTCATGGTGGTGGCTTTTGCATTAGCTCAACCACGTGGCTTGGGTTCCATCACTTTCTTGGAGACTTCTCTGTTGCATCCCAGTCCATTGTCCTTTCTGTTGACTATCGTTTGGCACCGGAGAACCGCCTTCCCATTGCTTACGATGATTGTTTCAGCTCACTTGAATGGCTAACTAACAATGTGAGTTCTGAGCCTTGTCTTAAGCAAGCCGATCTTTCTCGAGTGTTTCTCTCCGGAGACAGTGCCGGAGGAAATATAACTCACCAGGTTGCTATCAAAGCATTGAGGAGTGAAACTTGTCAGGTTGAAATCAAAGGACTGATGCTGATACATCCTTATTTTGGGAGTGAGAGAAGGACTGAGAAGGAGATGGCTGAAGGGGCAGCAGGAGATGTGGCTATGAATGACATGTTTTGGGGTCTAAGTATACCAGAAGGATCAAACCGAGATTACTTTGGATGTAATTTCGAGATGCAAGATGTGTCTGCAGCTGAATGGAGTGCTTTTCCGGCAGTGACGGTTTATGTGGCTGGCTTGGATTTCTTGAATGAAAGGGGAGTAATGTATGCAAAGTTTTTAGCGAAGAAAGGCGTTAAAGAAGTGGCATTGGTTGAAACAGAGGGGCAACAACATATCTTTCATGTCTTCTATCCCAAATCTGAAGCAACTCTCGTCCTTCAACAGCAGATGAGTGAGTTCATGAAGAGCCATTAGCATCTCTGGTATCTGTCATAGAGATCACATACTCCTGCTTCCATTTTGCTAAATCATAGCAATTGACAAAATACTAACTCTTGTTTCGATTTGGTAACCATACAAGAAATATTGGTATTAAGGATTCTGTAGCACAGATATTATAATAAATAATCTCAATCGAGTGCATATTCAAAAATAGTTTCTTCAAAAGGGCTAATGGTTATAAGAGTCAACGGTATTAATAGTTTTGAATAACGGTCGTTACTTTATATAACAGTCATTATGTAACGGTTTCGGAGCATATCATTACCATTATTTTAGTCTACAGTAAGTCATGATTCACGATGACGATGACGATCATTTTTTCAATCGTCTGTAATTTAAAACTATATTAATAATTGAATGTTCTGATTTTGTACTACTGGCTTTTATTCAAGCACAATCTTCAAACAAAACAGAACAATCGAATGCATAGCAATTTCATCAAGAAACATCAGAAGATTAAGTTGGCTAATGCCCTTTAGATGAGCAACCTAACATTTTATTTTTGAACAGTTAATAAAAAAAAATTATATGTTCTTGCAATCTTAACCTCAAAGAAAAGAAACCTGAGAAGGTTGGTTTGACTATGTCCTTTAAGATGACCGAACTAACATTTTTTGGTGCAAACAATCATGGCAGCTTCTAGTCTGCTTTTGCATATTAAAACTAAGTCCCTCTCCTTGATTGAGTGTAGACAAACCATATTCATCTGGGTTCATGCACTGATGAGAAATCTTTTTCTGACATCATCCTCTTGGATTCAAAATCAAGATGAATGTGGGAAGCAAACCCATTTGCCGTGTGAGCCAACACGTTAAATGATATAGACGACCAACCTAACACTGACTGTTTCTTAATGGATGTACCTCCTTTTCCTGTTTTATTTATAAAAGCAATCTTAATTAACTCTTGCAACATAATCCTAAACCCAGTTTTAATTTCATAAAAATGCATCTTTTTTTATAATAGCATGAGTAAAAAATCCTCAAGTCTTGTAACCTAACCTGAAAGAAGCATATTTAATGAATTTTTGAAGCATAGTTTCAACATCATGATATCAGCTTATACAAAATTGGTTTTCTAATTAATTATTGCCGCTCCAAATGGCCAACCTATTCCTTCTGACTCTGACTTTGCACATTACCATTACTTATCAGCATAGCCATATGATCCTTTATATCCCAACAGTAATTCTCCATTCAAGTTTGTGTGAAACATCAGGATCTTTATCACCTGTAACAAAAATGTCCATTGTAGCAGAAATACCTGGCTACCTGCAAGTCTTTTCTGATGGGTCAGTAAAGCGGTTTGCCCCAGAAATAGTGCCTGCCTCGGCAGGATCATATTCCAATGGATTCAAGTTCAAGGATGTGGTCATTGACTCATCTAAGCCAATAACTGCAAGGTTATTCATTCCTGATATTCAGGGTTCTGCGAGTCGGCTTCCGGTTGTGGTTTATTTTCATGGTGGTTGCTTTTGCTTTTGCTCGACCACATGGCTTGGATTCCATCACTTCCTTGGAGACCTTTCTGTGGCCTCTTCGTCCATTGTCCTTTCTGTTGACTACCGTTTGGCACCAGAGAATCGCCTTCCGACAGCTTATGATGACTGTTTCAGCTCACTTGAATGGCTAAGTAACAACGTTAGCTCTGAACCTTGGCTTAAGCAGGCTGATCTTTCTCGAGTGTTTCTCTCCGGAGACAGTGCTGGAGGGAACATTACACACCAGGTTGCTATCGCAGCAATGAGGAGTAAAACTTGTCAGGTTAAAATCAAAGGATTGATGTTGATTCATCCTTGTTTCGGGAGTGAGAAAAGGACCGAGAAAGAGATGGCTGAAGGGGCAGCAAGAGACGTTGCGATGAATGATATGTTTTGGGGTCTAAGTATATCAGAAGGATCAAACCGTGATTACTTTGGCTGTAATTTTGAGATGCAAGACGTTTCTGTAGCTGCCTGGAGTGAGTTTCCGGCGGTGGTGGTTTATGTGGCTGGCTTGGATTTCTTGAAGGAAAGAGGAGTGATTTATGCACAGTTTTTGGCGAAGGAAGGGGTGAAAGAAGTGGCACTGGTTGAAGCTGAGGGACAACAACATGTCTTTCATGTGAGGTATCCTGAATCTGAGGCAACCCGTTCACTCCAACGACAGATGAGTGAGTTCATGAAGAGCCATTAGCACCGCAGGTGTCTGTCATAGAGACCACAGATTCCTGCTTCCAGGTTGCTAAATCATAGAAATCGACAAATGCCATGTCTTATTGGGATTTGGTAACCATGCAATAAATGTTAGTATTAAAGATTCTCTCGCACTGATACTACTATAAATAATGATTGAAGTAATAAATCTCAATGAAGGGCATTTTTTAGCATTGCTTCTGGCTCATCAAATCAAAGGCTCGAAATTGAGTTCGATTCTAGGCTAGATAAGATTGGTATGCCAGGGAATATCCAAAATGGTTTATTGAAGTTTCTTCAAAAGGGCTGATGGGAATATGAGTCACAACACAAAAGATGTTGAACTTTTCATTCCTACAGTCGATGAAGGAAAAACCTCCATTTCCTGCTATAAATAACTGATCTTTCTGATTTTGTACTACTGGATTTTGTCAAAGACAATCTTAAAACAAAATAGATCCTAAAATAGTGCATCAGGAATTTCAAGAAACATCAGAAGATTAAGTTGACTCATGCCTTTTCGATGAGCAACCTATCACAGTTAAATAAAAAATTCTCAGGCCTTGCAATCTTAACTCCAAAGAGAAGAAACATGCTCATGATTCATGAATTTGGCTCTTGTGAATCCTGAGAAGGTTGGATTGACTAATGTCCTTTAAATGACCAACAGAACATTTTTTTTTTTTAGTGCTAACACATGCCTGCTGCCAGTATGCAAATCATAGAAACTGACAAGATACTAGTCTTCTTTGGATTCGGTAGCCATGCAAGAAGTGTTAGCATGAAAGATTCTCTAGTACTGCTATTACTATGAATATTGCAATCAAATGTATACGAACAAGATGTGGTTCGAGCAATGCGATTACAGTAAATAATCGAATCAATTATATATCCAAAATAGGTTTTAGACTTTCTTCAGAATGTTTGATGTCACAAGATAAGAAAATCTGAACTTCCTGCGCCCACACTGAAAGGTAGAAACCACATTGCCTTCCATCATCAACTGATCTGTCTAGTGCTGTACGAATGAAGGCAATCTTTAAAGAAACACGCTAATTCAAGCGCATCAGCAATTTGATATCAGAAGATCTCATGCAAATTTATAACTATGGATCTCGATATGGAATAATATGATGTCTACATATATCTTCATATACTTCTGAACCTATACAGAAACATTCAGGGAGCCAATACTGCACTTTTTTTTTTAATCCATTTGAGCAAATTCAATACATGACTAAATGCATATACATGAATACCTCCATAAAATTGTATCACACGGATGCTTCTACTCATCGAAAGTGCTCAGGAAACCGCCAACGAAGCCAGCTCCATTGCAATTCCCACACAGTATTTCCTTTCTGCCTCTGCGAGATAACTCGGTAATTAAGAAGTGATTCAAGTACTAATTAAATAAGAAATGAAGTAGTTACTTACCCGCAAAGCCAACACGAATCACCGGCTTTAAATTGGCCATTGAAAAGATCAACAGAGTTCACTCCACTACCTTTGCACTGAGAGCACAGAACAGCACCTGGGAATTGGACAACAAAACCAAAGTATAAATTAGTAACTACATATTCTATTCTACTACAATTCTAAGATGGGCTAATTAATATTACTTAGCTTACCATTTCCATCACAGTCAGCACAAATCACACTATTCTGTTTCGTGTTTCGATTACTTGGTGCAGCCTATTATCAAACATTAATAATCAGATAAGCCTGTAATAAGAGTATGCTATGCACCACTCTAATGCAACAAATGAACATATTTTCCAACAAGTATGAATAATATTCCATCATTGAACCTTCAAATCAAAACATAAGCGACACTTATGAATTAAACAAGAAGAATACTTATGAATTAAACAAGAAGAATAGTCTGACCTTAACTTTAATACAACGTCTAGCAGAAGAGTTTTTTAAAAAAGCATTGAACCCAAGAATCTCCTGGCTGCCAGAATTGAGTCCATGTATTCCTGTGAAACAAATTTCCGAGTGGATATGTATAACGTTGCATTTGATGAACCTCTTGCATGATGTTAGAGACAGTTACCTGAATCTTGTTGTTTGGCTATAATTGGAAGAACAAGTTGTAAACTTGAAGCCGCTGCCATTGAAGACAGTTGATCAGTTATCCCTTGGTAGTTTAGCAATGGTTGGCAATCATTAACGATTAGATTGTGATAAGATGGGCTCCTTATAGACTTGGCCTTGAATGAAATCTAAGCCCATTTTAGTTGCATAGCAAAAGATCGGTTTTCTTGATGGGTTGGACTTCTTTAAATTCAAAATTAGCTTTGTTTTAAAAAGATAAATTAATGGAAGAAGATGCCTTTTACGGCAAAAATTGTTTCCATTTGAAATTTGATATTCTTAGGTTTTTATTATCAATTTATATAATTTAAATATCAAAATATTTGATTTTGCATAAATTTTATTTAAATTCGTTAATTGTAATTGTCAACTAGTTTACACTTAATTTTTTTCTACTATTATTTTTTTCTTTGTTATTTTTTTTTAAAAGTTAAAAATATTTTTTCTTCATTTTTCAAAAGAAATTTGTTTTTCACCCGTTTACCTATAAATAAATAAAAAAGTTCATTAAATTTATCATTAAACTTTTTTTTGGGTTCTCCTTAAAAAAGAGCTTTCACTTTCCGAACATATCTTTAAAAAAACTAAAAATAAAATAAAATTAGAAAATTTTAAAAAATGGTTTTCTAACTCTAACAATTTTAAATACATATTATATATTTGAATCAATTCTAAGAAAACAATCCTATAAAACATGTGCGGATAAAAAATAAATAAATATAATTATATTTAAAATTTAATGATTGACAATCATAAGAACATATTATCATTAAACTATATTTTTAGTATTTTTTTTCTTTTATGTTATTCTCTATTGGTCATGGGTCATGACAAAATACAAATGACTTATATTTTGATGCATATAATTATTATAGTTTAATGTGCATATTTTAAGATTTTAATTAATACTAAAATTATGTTATTTATCACTTGTATGATAACTTATTATCTTCTAATAAGAGGTTAATTATAATGAATTATTTTTTATCTATAGAATTAAAATGGATATACTCCGATATTTAAATTGATTAGTGAAAATAAGGCATTGTTATAATAATAATATTAAAGATAAAAATTGAGTTTATTATCATAAATTTAAAATTTTTTCATAATATAAAAATTAGCATTGTTAATTTATTTGATTGTTTTAGGAATTTATCAATTCATTATGAGGAAGTTAAAGACAATTAATTCATTTTTTAAGAGAAGACATCATTATAATCATGAAAGTGGACTGATTAAAATTTTTCTTCAGAGAAGCCTTCAAAGTGTCCAAGATTTGAATATAAAAAATTTGATTGTAGTGGTGTAGAGAATGAACAAGTTGATGTTAATCCTTTAGAACATGAAGAAGTCGATGCTAATGGTTTGAAAAATGAAGAAGTTGATGCTTGTGACTTAGAAAATAAAGAAGTCGATTGTGGCTTGGAAGAACATGAAGAAGTTGATGCTTGTAGTTTAGAACAAGAAGAAATTAATGTTGATGATTTGGAACGTGATCTAGGATTAAATCAATTTGGGAATACCCGAGTTAACTAAAGAGACAAAATTAGAAGATGGTATTTAATAAAGTGACCGGATCAAATGAGTCTCAAAAGCTATCCTCTCCTCGGTTCGGAAAAACATCCTCGTAGGTTTTTAGCTTTATGGTTTACGATTTTTCATTCATGGTTAGAATACTCTATAACAAAAGATGCTATATATTGTCATGCTATCTTTTTGGCAAAGCACCAAGTGGCCACCTAGATCTAATGTGTTTACTATCAAAGAATTTTGGAATTGGAAAAAAGTTAGAGATGGGAAGAAATGTGCATTTCTTAAGCACATTGGAGAGAGTCCTTACTCACCACACAAAAATACGGAGAGGTGTTGTGAAGCTCTTAAAAATCAATCCGGGTATATTCGAAATGTTATACATGTTCGGACCTCGAACGTAAATTGAAAAATAGATTGCGCCTTAAAACTACCATTGATACCGGTCGATGGTTAACTTTCCAAACTTGTGTATTGAGAGGACATGATGAGTCATCAAGTTCTAAAAAAAAAAAAATTCTTAAAATGATAAAGTTATTGTCAATATATAATGATGAAGTTGGAAAAGTTATTTTAGAAAAGGCTCCATTTAATGCTCGGTATACTTCACCTCAAATCCAAAAGGAGATTCTTTGTATCATTGCAAGTATGGTTTGAAATCATACATGTGAAGAGATTGGGGATTCTAAAATTTGCATTTTAATGGATGAAGCACATGATAAGTTTAAGCGAGAGTAAATGGGTTTACTTTTGAGGTTTGTTGATAATGGTGGATTTATTTGAGAATGGTTTTTTAAACTAGTTCATGTTCGAGATACTATAACATTAACACTTAAACAAGAGCGGTGCAATGTTTTTTCTTAATATGGGCTTAACATTCGGAATATATGTGGTCAAAGATATGATAGAGCTAGCAACATGCATGGAGGATGGAATGGATTGCAAGCATTATTTCTTAAAGAGTGTCCAAATGCATATTACAATCATTGTTTTGCTCACGAGTGTACGTTATTATTTTTTTCTAATTTATTTTGTAAAATTCTAATAATTTAATGCATTTCTTATAGGTTACAACTTATATTAGTAGTCGCCTCTAGAGAAGTAATCCCAGTTCATCAATTTTTTCAAATATGTCTTTCATAATCAATATCATATGTGGTTCTTGTAAATGCTATGAACAACTAAAGGATGCTAAATTATTGAACTTGTACATTTGTTGGATATTGATGAATCGGAGATTGGCAAATGAGTTTGTGTGCAATTTTGTTAAAATGTTCAATGCAACCTCCTCTCGTTCTTAATGTTAGTGAAGAAGGATCCACTTATTCTCAACGTGGAGATGCCGATATTGCTTATAATTATATGACTTCTTTTCAATTTGTATTTATCTCATACCTCGTGAAAAAGATTATGGAAATCACAAATATTCTTTGTCATGGTCTAAAAAAATCTCAAGACATTCTTAGTGTTGTACAATTAGTGGCAACTATAAAACAATTGGTTCAAGCAATTAAGAGAGAATGGCTAGGATATTTTGCTTGAAAATGTCAAATTATTTTGTTGAAATCATTAGATTGAGATTCCAAACTTTGGTGTTTCTTATATAGCATGTCGAGGCCAAGCAAGGAACAACCAAGACCAAATCACGATTAAGCATTATCATTGAGTGGATATTTTTTGCCTTACAATAGACAAGCAATTACAAGAGTTGATGATGTTTTCGAGTCTTGTGAAAAAATATTTACTCTTTGTTTTTATGTCTTGAACTATTTTGAGGAAGCAATGGAGCTTTTAAAGCACTTGATTCCTAAGAATGTTTATAAAAATATTGATGATGTTTGGAGTTTTGTGAGAAAATACTATCCTATAGATTTTACAAAGTATGAAAAAATTGCTTTGAGATTTTAATCACGACATTTTATTCTTGACGCACCTCATCGTCCAAAATTAAAGAATGTTTATGTAATAGTTGAACTTTGTCAAGCATTGGTGGATATAGAGAAATCGAGACATTTGTTTGCTTGATAGATTGTTTTGTCTTGTGTTGACTCTTCTTATCTCTACAACTACTATAGATCGAGCATTTTTTGCAATGAAATTGATTAAAACAAGGCTCTATAATAAGATAGAAGATCAATTTCTTATAGACAATTTAGTTGTGTATATTGTGAAAGAGATTGCTGAATTTTTTTATTCTAATTCCATTGTTAATGAATTTAATCGGTGATACTTTGATAAATGTATGTGATATTAGTTGTACAAATTATTAATTTTTTTTGAATATTTACTCTTTTTTTTTTTTAAGATAGAAGATTCATTAAAGATTTGAATTTTATCCAAAAAAACTATGTTGAGAACTTGATAGTCCTTAATAGTTAAAGGATTAACTTGAGATCATCTCTTAAATATTCCAATCAAATATTTATCAACTGAAAATTTAAGCAAGCATTTATCAATTGATCGATTTTGAAAAAACAAAAAAAGGTAATACATGTACTAAATTGACGAATTTGTTTTCTAAATGCTAAATCGAACAAATTTGACCACACATAAAAGCAAAATAATGTGGGTTAAGTTTCACAATAAACTGAAAATGTAAGTTCATCTTGTTATATTTTTTATATATCAAAATTATTAATCAGTGATATTTTTCATGCAAAGTGAGTTTTTGCAAATGAAAACGTACGTCTCTTCCTTACCGAGGCCACTGTCTCAACAGTCACGAAACCAATTTCGATGCCTTTAAAGGAAACAATATTTGAGCTAAATTTGGACTATAAACCAATGAAGATGCAAATATATGTGTTTATATGTATAGGTTAAACTAAATGTGATGCATATATATATGTATTTATGCGTTTGGACTATAAACTAATTAAAATGTAGATATATATACTTATCTTTTTCTGTATGATTATAAATCAGTTAAAATATCAAAATGTGCCTTTATGTGTGTGAGCTATAGTAACTAAGGTGCAAATATGAGTCTTTATTTGTACGGACAATAAACTAATTAAAACATAGTGTGTGTTCTTATTTGTATAGCCTAGCTATAAACTTCTAGTAATTAAGAAAAATTAAGAATATCGATTGTTAATTAGAAGTTATTATAATTATAAAATTCAAAACTACATTACATATGCAAAAAATGAAAAGCAATACCAAAATAAATTAACTACAAAAAATATAACCTGTGAGGTACTAAATAAATTCAAAGATTCACATAGAACGAAGCAAAAAATACTTATTAATTTAACAAAGGTGCCTTAGCTTGAAGCCAAATTTTGGTTATTCAATACTACTAAGATATAGTCTTGTAAAAAATAAAACACACAGATAATATAAATGGAAAAAAAGTCAATTCTCACACTAAAAATCTCAAAGAAAAAAGATAAATAACTATTGAAGGATATAATTTCTTCCATAGCATTTTCTTCTCTCTCGACTGCATGGGAAAAAATACATTTCATAGTTTATTACGACAAGAAAGTGAAAAAAATGAAACTCAAATAAAAAATAATAGTTAAATTTAATCTAGACAAGGCCTTGTTGCTATGGATACTTCTTCTTCCTATAATTCTTTGACTTAGCAAGCAGATGAGCATAACAACTAAAATTCCATTAATCATGAAAAAAAACATTTAAAGTGTTAAAAATTAGTAGAAAAGAGGTTATTTTATTGTTGAGGAAGAAAAATGACAATTTTGATGGTGGAGGAGGATAGATGAGGAAGAAGAAGAAAAAGAAAAGAAACAAGAAAAAAATCGATTTAGACACAAGTCAACGTCTTAAGGGTTGATACAATTATAGTTTCGGATTAAATAAAGATCCAATCAAGACAAATTTAAAAATAGAACAAGAATATCAAAACAAATAAAATAAAGAAGGAAACTAATACAAAATAATGACTAAACATATGCACTGAAGCTTTTAAAATTTTGTTTTGAAATGAATTCATAATTGGTAGATAATGTTGCCTAATACATAAATCTCTCGGTTATGATTGAATCTAGTCTCGGTTCATAAAATTTAACTCATGTATCCAAACTTGTGATTGGATTAATCACAAGAAACATTCATTTATTCTTCACATTTTCTTAATGTGGTCCCTTTATTCTTGAAATTGTTTTAAATCAGATCCTTTTATTGTTTTCGACTAATTTTCTAATCAAAAGTGACATGTGGCAAAATAAATAAATAAATAAATAAAATATCATGTGTCATAGCATATTAAATTTACTTGTTAGGTGAAAAAGGTATTATCACGTGTCATGATATGTCGGATTAATTGTTTTCTATTTTAATTATATAGATTAAATTACATAATTAAAACTATAAGAATTAACTTTAAACCTGCCATCTTCAATTTCCATTTGTTTCTCTTACTTTGTTGAAAAAATTTGTGTTATCTTGGACCTATTTTGTCATATAACTTAACCTTTACTTTCATAATGATTTTATCAAATTCTCATACAATCAAATCAAGAAAACATAATTTATATCTATATTTGTAAAACTCAATAAATTTCAAGCCAATCTAGAAAGTTAAATGATTTGAAAAAAAGAGAGTAGAGAGACGTGATAAATAAAAAAGTAAAATGATCCCATTATAAGAATGTAAAAATAAATGGATTTTTCATGCAATTAATCCATCGGGGACTCATTTAGAGCCAAAAATCACCTACCTAAATAAGCTATGACCTTTCTTGTAAAAAACAAAAAATGTTTGTATTCTCCACTTTGGCATAAAAAATTTTAATGATAAATTTTGTCCCTATTTTATTATGATTTAGTAATTTAGATCCTTAGTACCAAATTACTCGGTTTTGGGCAAAATTGATCTAATTTCTCAAATTGTCGTTATATATAACGGTCAACTAGGTTGATCGTTATTTGGAATGCTAAAGTAATGTTTTTTTAACATTCCGTTGTTAATTATATATTTTTTTAAAAATATTTTTAGCCTCCCTAATCTTGAACTTTTTTTTAAACTTTTTTTCGATAAAATATTATAAACATGTTATAAATTATATAAAAAAATTTATAAATATTTTAACCCTCCCAATTTTGATTTTTTTTTAATTTTTTTATAAAATATTTTAAACATGGATTTTATAAATTTTTTTTTGTATAATTTGTAATTTATAAAATATTATAAATATTTTACAAAAAAATTTATAATTTATAAAATTAGGGTGGATTTAATTTATAAATATTATAATTTATATTATAAACATTTTAATACTCATTGGATATTATAAATATTTTATAAAAAACATAATTAACAATACAAAATTTCAAACTTTTTTTTATAAAATCCATGTTTAGTACTAAGGATCTAAAAGTTTAAAATTAGGGGTTAAAAATATTTATAAAATATATTTTTATATAATTTATATAAATATTTTATATTAAAAACCCGTTTTAAAAAATTTCAAAATTAGAGGGTTAAAAATATATATTTTTTTAAAATATCATTAATAAAAGATTATCAAAACAAGTGTTGTTTTGATATTTCATATAATGGTGAACTTACGTATAACGAAAATTAGAGAAATTGAATTAATTTTATCTAAAAACCTATGATTTAATGTTGAAATTATGTAATTTGATGTTAAAGAGTTGAATTTGTTAAATTGTAACAGAATGATGATAAAATTTGTTATTAAACCCACGTGAAAGTGGAAAATACGAAACATGAATAATTATATTTTAAAAAGAAGCAATTGTAACAGATTAGAAAGAGAGGATAATTTCGGAAAAAAAGCTCAATCGAAATTAACAATAAATCAGTGGGCCATTATGGTCACATAAAAAATATCTCTCTCTCTCCTATAAAAACGCTCAGAATCACACAACCCTATCTTTCTCTCCTGTGGAGGTCTCCGATTCGGTCTTCCTTTTCTCTCTGTCGAAAAAAATATTTTCTTTAAATTTCTAGCTAACCATTTTCCTTTGCAGCAAACCCTAACCCTAAACCACAAAATCCACGAATTTATTTTACTTTCACAAGTACTCCCTCTTTCCCTTTATCTTCAATTTTCTACTTCAACTGCAAAACCCTGATTAATTAGATCTATCTTTGTTTTTATTCAAAAACCCTAATTTCTCAACACTAATTTTGAGATCTGTGTTTGTTGGTTATTAGAAATCATGGGTGAAACAAGAGACAACGACACTTACGAGGAGGAGCTTCTCGACTACGAAGAAGAAGAAGAGAAAGCACCCGACGCCGTCGGCGCTAAAGTTAACGGCGAAGCCGTTAAGAAGTAAGTGTTTTTTGTGTTGAAAGGTTGAATTTTTATAATTTTTTTTTTGGTGGAGATGAGTAGATCTGTAGTTATAGTCTCTGTCTTTTACCTGATTAGTTTATGCGTTTTTATTTACGTGGTTGTTTTATTTTCTGGTATATAGGGGATATGTTGGAATTCACAGTTCGGGATTCAGAGATTTCCTTTTGAAGCCAGAGCTTCTTCGGGCTATTGTCGACTCGGGTTTTGAGCATCCTTCTGAAGGTAATCTGTTGCTTTGTACTTCTACTTTTTTCTCACTTTTTGGCAATACTGTGTCTAATGAACACGTTTTACTAATTTTAAATAATGTTTTTCTAGTGTGTTTCATTTGTCTGTTTTGATAAAAAATGATTCTTTACGAAAAGTTAGAAATAAATATTCCAGTGATATGCATAGATTCAAAGTATCAAGCTTGCACAATTAGACAGATATTGTGTTGAATGTACAAACATTACTAGTTTTAAGCAAAGTTTTTAAGTTGCCTATCTCTTCGTATGTTTTTGTTTTTTCCTTTTAGTCTATTAAATTTAACCGTGTATGTGTACAAAATCTATATTTTACAAATTAAAGTAGCGTGCTTAGCTTCAAGATCTAATTTTCTTGCTTTGATCTTCATGTTTAGGCATTTTTTCCTGGATTGTAGCTTAGCCCAATTTAGTTGATGTTTTTATTTTTCCCTCCTAAACCTTTGTGGTGCTTAACGTTTCAGGTAATATACAATTATCACACTCTTGATTTTGGAGCTGTATTCTGCTATGGTAAACCTTTCAATTAAAGGATCCGAGAGGTTATGTTTTACTTACCAAGGGTTCCTTCCGTACAATTTTCTTTGGTAATTCATCAGTGCAACATGAATGTATCCCTCAAGCCATCTTGGGGATGGATGTCATCTGCCAAGCTAAATCTGGAATGGGAAAGACTGCTGTTTTTGTTCTGTCTACACTTCAGCAAATTGAGCCTACCTCGGGACAAGTTATTGCCCTTGTTCTATGTCACACTAGAGAGTTAGCTTACCAGGTATCTTTAAGTTCCAAAGTTCACTTAACCATTGCATTACTTGCTTTACTTTTGCTTCATGTTGGAGGGTGCATTACCTCATTTTATTGCAATTCCTTACTTGATAGATCTGCCACGAGTTTGAGAGGTTCAGTACTTACCTGCCTGATACCAAGGTTGCTGTTTTCTATGGTGGTGTCAATATCAAAACTCACAAAGATCTACTGAAAAATGAATGCCCTCATATTGTTGTTGGAACACCTGGAAGGATCCTGGCACTTGCTAGAGATAAGGAGCTTTCTTTGAAGAACGTGAGGCATTTTATCCTTGATGAATGTGACAAAATGCTTGAATCACTTGGTGAGTTTTTATCCTAAAACCATGGCCTATGATTCTTGTTTTTTCAATGTTTAACCAGATATTAATGTCTTAAGCATGCAGACTCTTTGTTTCTCATGATAACTCATGTTTTTTTGCAGACATGAGGAGAGACGTTCAGGAGATCTTCAAGATGACTCCTCATGATAAGCAAGTTATGATGTTTTCTGCAACACTCAGCAAAGAAATCCGTCCGGTTTGCAAGAAATTCATGCAAGATGTAATGTCCTATGGCCAGTTCTACTTGAATTTAGAAGTTTTTCTTTTTCATAATGCCAGATGTCTCTGCAAGTCTTGTATATATATAGGATCCAGTTGTCCATGAGGAAGAGCAACAAGTGTTCGTTATAGATAAATTGTATTTTGATGGCTGGGGAGCCCAAGCCTCAAGTTTGGGGCAGGTGTCAAAGTGGGGTGTAGTTGTATTTTGTGCATTTTTATCTTTTTATTTTGAGTCTTTTTTTACCTTTGTTGTGGGTCCCTTTTTTTTTTTAAAGGGGGAGGGGTTGGGGAGTGGGAATGCATTGGATTGTGGGGGGGGTTCTCACATGCCTGGGGCACTGTGAGTTGTAAAATTGAGTCGTTGAGCTACAGTGGCACTTGCTTGTTTTGACTAAAAAAAGTTATCTGCAAGGAGACAATTCAGATGGACTGGAATCTCAATTGAAGGGATGCGAATCCATCATTCATTTCCTTCTGGATAGCATTAGCTTCACGAAGGCTCCTAATATGATTAACTGTGACATTTGTTCCTTTCAGCCAATGGAAATTTACGTCGATGATGAAGCCAAGTTGACTCTCCATGGTCTTGTACAGGTATGCTTTCAGATATTGCATGGTGTTTTACATTATTGTTAAATGAGCAAGGCAACTCCAGATGATAATGCTAGAGCTGGGGTTAAGAGAGAGAAGCTAGGGAGGAGAGAGAAGATGGTTTGAGAGATGAGATAGTGAGTATGGAAGAGGGGCGAGACAGAGCAGATGCTAGGGAGAGATGTATAATGAGTGAAAAAGATGGGAAGAAGAGTGCTTGCTATTTGAAGTGAGAACATAGAGTAACGAGATAACAGAAGGTTCCAAGAATTAACGAAAGAAAACAGACCTAGACTGGGTGGATAGTGAGAATTGTCTTTGCCTTGCTGCTTTAAAACAAATGCTCCACATGGAGGAATCCAATGGGTTTGGGATCAGTGACAGAATGCCAATGTTGTAGTTCTCGTGACAAAAAAATATTGTACCACTTTATAGGGCATCTATCTGACTTTCAAAACTGAAATGGCAGCACTATATCAAACTGACTGAGCTGGAGAAAAATCGCAAGTTGAACGATCTTCTTGATGCGTTGGACTTCAATCAAGTTGTTATCTTTGTTAAAAGTGTGAGCAGAGCAGCCGAGCTGAACAAGTTACTTGTGGAGTGTAATTTCCCTTCAATCTGCATACATTCTGGCATGTCCCAGGAAGAAAGGTTTGTAGATTATATATGTGATATCATTAGTAACACTGTTGCAGTAATTCATGGTCATTTTTTTCTGCATTCTTGTAATCTACCTTGTTTTGCCTTTGGCCAACTATGTCTGCTGATGTACTGATTCTGTACAAGGATAATTGCTTTAATTGATTTCATTTCATTACCATGTTTGAGTTGTTCAATCACATTTCATTACCATGGTTTTGGATTTTCCAGAACACTACAAAAATGTTGCGTTTGTAGTTGCTTTTTAAAAAATCCAAGGTTTTTAAAAATCAAACTTGGAGTGCTTCATATACTATGTTGTTCTGGCTATAGTTTTGGAAACACCATTTGAGCATCGGGAACACACACAGATAGATTATTACTTTGTATTGGTTTGGTTGGTATTTTGCATCCTTTGTTAATGATTTGATTTTGTATAGAATTTGTGGTTGGCATGGAATTGAAATTTACTTGGCTTCACTCTAGGCTTTTACCCTTCCATTTTCGTGACACTGGGGATTCTTTTTAAAGGTCATGTCGATTTTTTATGACGACATTGAAAATGATTCTTGCAGTTTTTGTATGAGAAATGATTTAATTTGAGTACATTCTTCTTTCAATAATGTAATGCACTTTTGTTTTGGCACTTGAATATTTTTAGCATGTGTAGTTATAATTTACTTTTTGCAGTAATAAGCTATATGCTGAATGTATGCTATTTGCAGGTTGATGCGCTACAAGGGATTCAAGGAGGGTCATAAAAGGATTCTTGTTGCCACTGATTTGGTTGGCAGGGGTATTGATATTGAACGTGTCAACATCGTTATTAATTATGACATGCCAGACTCTGCTGACACTTACTTGCACAGGGTAAATTCAATTGATCTTGTTCAAAACATCTACTTGCTAGCTTTCTTTTCCAGTTTATTGTCTTTGTTGAAATGTCTCACTGTTGCTTTCTTGTCAAATCCATGACAGGTTGGTAGAGCTGGTAGGTTTGGCACAAAAGGCCTTGCAATTACCTTTGTATCATCAGCTTCAGACTCTGATGTTCTTAATCAGGTCTGACAATTTATCTTATTTCATCGAAGTTGTTTTCTAAAATTTCTTGCTCATTCTAAATCTTGTTGGTTGATTGCAGGTTCAAGAGAGGTTTGAGGTGGATATAAAGGAGCTTCCTGAGCAGATAGATACATCTACATATAGTAAGTTTCTCAATGCATGATGAGCTATTAAAATAGTCAGTTTGTCACATTGTTCATGAGATGTTCCTGCTATTCTGAATTTTCACAAATGAAAGAGCCTTGAGAGTTTTGTATCTTCATTGTTTGTTCTCTTTGAATGTTTAGCCAAAAGCAAACAAGAAATGACCCTGCTTCCAGGTCTTCTGTCCTTGTTTGCGTCTTCTGTTTCTTTTTTAGACTTTGGGATGATAATGGAAATCAATAATGAATTATATTTTGGTGCTTGCTGGTTAATTTGGATTGTAAGGGCAACCCCTGCATCCTAATCTTTGGGTCAAGACCCATTCCACTAGTTAGGTATTTCTCCCTAAAATCTTGCTTCATGCTCCTAAATTTTTTTGGCCAGTGTCAACTTATAGTGTTTTTTTTGTTTTGGCCCATGTCAACTTATAGTGTATTTTTTTTTCGATTTGCTGATTGGTTTGTTTTTTGACCCCATTCATATTCCCAAATTTCTGCCAATAAATAGAGATCGGTAGTGTGCTCATCTTCTGAACCATTCTGTATTGCATTAATCATAAAAATTCTTTATGGTATAGTTGGAATAATATGATGCTATTTACTGATTGTTTTCAATCATTTTCTTTTTGCAGTGCCATCTTAATGGAGATTCGATCAGCATGGAGGAGATTTTGATGGTGCTAGAGTCCCTTTCTATCTTATTTGTTCTGCAAACTACTGCTTAATGCTTGTATTGGTGAATCTACCCAATGGTGTATGCTGCTTTTGATTTGTTGTAGCTTTTGGGAACTCTTGGGCACTGCTTATCGGAGACTTAAGTGGAGTTTGCTAAATCTCCGTTACAACAGTATCAATTTGCAGTATAACTAGTTTAGATTGCAGGCAATGGCCATGCTATCATGTATTAATTAAATGTTTTAGATAGCAAGATTGAAATATTTTTAGCCTTTTAAACCTTCGTATTTTCTTAGTGGTTTTGCTGTTTGTGTATTAGTTGAACCTGGATGGCTTTGGGTGGTTCTTGGTACGGTTTTTGCAAGGGTTCTTTCTAGATTTATTTATTTTTCTAGTTTTCTTGGGATGACTTAGATTCATATATATTTTTTTGAAGTTAAAATTAGCAATTGTGTGCTGTTGACTGTTGTGAATGGTTTACTTTTTTTCCGGTGTCAGTTGTGGAGTGAGCAATGCTTGCGCAATTAATATAGGTAAAGGTGAGATTGGCGGGCTAGGCATTGATAATTTCAGCTTCGGAGATATAGATAGATGGATGGATACAAGGTGTTAGGAAAACTTGGTCCCAAGAACATCTTAATGCGGCATTAGAGGTAATGGGTCATTTAGTTTTTTGAGAGTTCACTTTTTAGGTTCCTGGTGGATGTTTCGTAATATGAATTTTCGTTTGATTGCACCATGTTAAAAAGGAAAAGTGTGTATGACGCTAGGATATTACTCCTAGATCTTATTTCTAGATTTTCAAACTCGTTCAGGTATGGTGTACCATGGTGATTTGAAGTCTTCAACAAAACAAAGATATGGTTTTGAACTTTTGTATGGTTCAGATTCCATCTTGCAAGTAGTAGTGAGCTTTCTAACTCGCTTGCTGCAAAGGGTCCTTGACTTTTAGGTAGAAGGATCTTGAGGGTGAGTACCTTCTTACGGAGTAAGCTAGAACGTGGACGGCTCACAGAGCATCTATCAATGGATTAAAGGGCTAGTAGAAGAGGACAAAAGTCACTTGCAATTGCAAGGTCGAAAGCAAAATATTTTTACTAGAGAAAAGTTTAATCATTAAAAATTGAATAGCAATCGTGGCAATTTTTGTTTACTCGAGAAAAAAGTGATTGCAATTGGATTCACTAAAAGTGAAAAAAAAATATATTTTTACTTATACTCAAAATTTTTGTTTCTTCACTCTCTCTTTGCCCTCTTTCTCTCTCTCTCAAATAGGAAATAAATACTGTTAGTTATTTTATTAAGTAACATAAAATTTCACTTAACGATATACCATGGCTAACCCAACAGTTTTTTTCTTCCCTTCTTACCTTCTTTACTAAGGTTCTGTGAATGCTATCAGTAATTCGCTAATCTGGATCTTAAATTCTTGCAAGTCCCACGATTATTGACAATGTCAATAATGCCACACTTCGGATGCAACATTTTCATAAAAAGGTTTACTCTTAAAAGAAAGAGAGATTGAGTTAAAATATAATTTAGGTTAAAGAAACTAATAAACCCTATTTTAAACTAGGTATAACTAATATTACCAAAAAAAAAAAAAAGGAAAAAGACTAGGTATCAACATTTACTGCTATAATGTAAGGACAAAATGTATGTAGTCCACGGAAACCAGGATGTTAATTTAGTTCTCAGATAATTCCATCATGAGATGTACAGGACCATCCATATAGCATAAAAAAATAGCCCATGCCATTCAACATGGAAAAAAGAAAAAAGAAGAAAGCAATTAACATTTGGAAACTATTTTTTTTTTTTGTTTTCATGCAGCAGTAAAAAAGACATGGAGGAGTCTTCAATCCTGCGTACCGTCGTAGAAAAAATCGTAGAAAAGTTCACATTTGGAACAAACGATATTAGCAACACCAGTTGATATCTTTTATGATCGGTAAATTTTAAATTAGTCTCTTTAAACAAATTAAATAATTTCTTTATTTTTAAAAAATAATTAATATTTATTTACATTTATTTTATTTCTTGCAAGATTAAATTTGATAACTCACAATTATATAAAAAAATATTTTTTTACAACATGAACAAAACAATTAACAATATTTTTAATATGTGTGAAAAGTAGATGACAATTTTTTAAGAAAAAAGTATTAATTTGTTTAAAAAAATATTTTCTTTTCTCATGAATATATTATTTATTTATTTCTTAAAAAACAAACAAAATAAATTGACAAAAAAAAAAACATAAAATCAACTAAAAGAGTTAATTGATTAATTTTTAAAATTAAAAGAATTATTTATTTCGTTTTGCAAAAATAAAGAGGTTAATTTATAGTTTATTCATTTGTGATCAACATGTTGACAGTGAATGCTTTTTATTATCATAAAATCAACTATATTGGCAAAGATTTTCAGTTCTCCAATTGAGTGATGCCATCATTGGGAGGTCAACCGGATATGCGGATTTAATTCATAAATAAAACGTTTGATTCGCCCTCTTATTAACATGATTTGAAGAGAATAATAATAAAAAGCTATTGTTTTTCTATAAAAAAAAGTCAGACATTTATTAATTAATGATATGGTATTTGCAGTTTTGTATATTGATTTTTTTTCTTAGAACTATTT
The DNA here is from genome assembly GCA_963924115.1 of Dovyalis caffra. Classification (NCBI taxonomy): domain Eukaryota; kingdom Viridiplantae; phylum Streptophyta; class Magnoliopsida; order Malpighiales; family Salicaceae; genus Dovyalis; species Dovyalis caffra. Next base: position 15,383,149 of record CAWUPB010001194.1, on the reverse strand, counting down.
CTTTTGCCATGTTTGCAAGTCTGTTCAATTATATATTTAATTGTTTTACTTTTTTTTTTCCGTGGCTCGGTTAAATATTTAATAATCAATAGGTATAAAATACAAAACTTATATATGTTTACATGAAAACTCTTAAAACAATAAAATTAAAATATTTTATATAATTTTCGTATAATCACACTTAAAAATTAAAGGTATAAAGATGCATCCAACTAAAGATATAAACACCATTGATCATTATAGCTTGCCACTAAATTGCAACATTTCTTATATTAAATTCGCAAACATTTTAGTAGATTGTTGGAGGCCACGATATAAAATCATACAAGTTACAACTTTTTTCTCAAAAAATGGGGCAAACAACATAACACCTCCTGAAATTTAGGAGTTCTATCAATTTTTGCTGGAGCCTTCCAAATTTTTTAATTATCCTAGCATGATTTCTATTTTGTTTCGATTTCTATCCCTCTATCTTTCTTCGATTTAATAGCAAAAATTACTCTCAAACTTTTGGGTTATAATGATTTAAAGTCGTTACTATCGATTTGAGTTTTTTAGACCCCAAACTATTATTTTTTGAACAAATGTTATTCTTTTTTTATTATCTTTGACGATCAAAGCATTGACCAATAACTTGAATGTTCAATGAAAAAAAAAAACCCCCACAAACTATTGAGATTATGACAATTTAAGGTTTTTACTTTCAATTTGAATTATTTGGACTTCAAACTATTATTTCTTAAGCACCGATCAACTATTATTTGGATCCAAACAACCTAATTAGTAGTAAAAGCCTTAAATTGCCATAATTCCAATAGCTCAAGGGTAATTTTTTCCATTAAAAAAAAAGAAAAAGAAACATATAGCTAATATTTAGGCCAATAGTTTTTTTTTTTACCAAAACTAGTTTCCAAAACACATATCATCGAAATTCATAGTCATCTTATAGATCCTTTTATTATTTTTTGATAGTAGTCAAGCAATAATTGAAGGGACATACATCTTATAGAGACGCGAGAATAAAATAAAAATTTCCTCCATCTAAGGCTTCCATGATCAAGTTGTTGAATCAATTAATCTTACATACATGAGTTAAAAGCCCGAGTAAAAGATTATCTCTTGTAGCATAGATTTAGCTTTTGTAGAAATGAGTCGTCCAAGTGTTTGACCTTTATTGATAATCCACACGACTTAAACACCCATAAAGGAAGCCAAAAAAATCACAAAGTGCTAGCTCTAATCTTTTTGTATATTTGATTTGCTTTCTAAAGAAATCGGTTAGGTTTTTGCAACAACCGAGGCTTTTAAGAATGGATACGACAATTTAAGCTTTTGGGAGAGAAATGTTTTCTCTTTTTTTTTTCTTTTACCGTGTGGGTGCCTCTCTTATTTCTTCCGCCCTCCTTTTCCGCCTCTCTCCCTTTATTTATATGAGGGGGTGGCATCCTTGTCCTCTAAGGACAAAGAGTTGTAACATGTGTGGCCTGTTTGATCTTATCCTTTTAAACCTTGAGTCTTATCCAATAGGGCTCAAGTTTATCCTTCTATCAAAATATCTTGTAGGCTTTTAAATTAAGCTTATTGGCTTAATTAATTTTCAATTAATTTGGACAATTCAAATAAATTGGATGAAATATTTTTAGGAGGCCCACATTAGAAAACTATTTTTCAAATTATCCTTAAACATAAATTAGGAAACTAATTTTCTTTTTAGGTATCCATTTTTTCAAATTTGGAACCGACTTCTAAATTAAAAAAATTGATTTCTAAAATAAAAAAATTTTCATTTTAGGAAACTTTTCACTTTTAGAAACCTTTTCCAAAATAGGAAACTTTCAAAATCGAAAACTTTTTCCAAAATCTCTCGCTTCGTTTTATTATGTGAATGTTTAAACTTATGCGTGTGATCGAGTAGATTTTTTAGATATATTGATAATGTATTAAGAATAAAAGATACATCTTTTATCTCTTAATACATAAATCAAGATTGGCCTCTAGTAAGGCATCATAACTACCCAATTCTATAAGAGGATTAATTAATTCGTAATTACCTTTCACGTGTATAGTTACAATACAATTCAATCCTCATGTCCATTTATTATAGTGTGATCTCGAATTTGGTTTATAGTCCGTTCAATTATGATTACACATGTTTTTTACGATTTTCAAATTTCTTAGCTCTAGAGTAAACCAACTATGTTCTATTGGTATACTCCCATTGTGGCCACAAATTGTTTAAGCGAGATATTTATCGAAGTGTAATGTGATAACTCTTTTAGCTTATAAGGAATGACATGTCCTATCTTAGTCATCTACCTATCTCAATTAGATTCCTAGTACACCTAACGAATAGCCCACATGTAACTCTTTATTGAGTCTATCGAAACAAGTGTCAACGTACATAGATCCTTTAATGAGATAACCGAAATGATTTTAAGTCAAAGGACTAGTTGTACTCATCTTGTATGAGATTCTCATAGACTTAACTAAATGAGTTTTCATAACGAGTCACGTCGGTGATATATTCTCTAACGTTAATCTCCTAAGTGTTTGCTTTGACATCGTTATGCCAATAGGTGTGAAATGTTTTACTCGCTATCTTATAGCATACGTATAGCACTTATAAGTCTTATTACATATAGTGAATGTCTATTCTTGACAATGCTATGACTTGAGACATTTAATGATATCATTACGTACATTAATATTTGTCTCACATCTTTCGATCAATCATTAATGCAATGCATATCATATGGATTTCTATCTAATTCTATCAAAATATTAACAACAAGAATTAATAGAAATACTTCTTTTATTGATTAAATAAAGAATGCAATATTACAATAAGTTAAACTATCCAAAAAAGATAGGATCTTGAGCACCTATTCTAACAATCATCGTATAGATCCTAAAAAGACTTTAGTGGCAAGTTATTTCTTGGTGGGTATCATGTGAAGGAAACTAAAATCCAATCAAGATTTTGTTTGCAGATTTTCAAAATATATATATTATGTCAATAAAAAAACAAAAGGGGTAAAAGACTAAGGGGTGTCTTTAAGACATAGTTATTTCTTCTATCCTAAAAAAATTGCCATGTTTGATTTTTTAAATATATTAAAAATGTCAATTAATTAATATATTACATCATCATTATATATATATATTAAATACTCTCCTTTTAACCATAGATCCTTTGCAAATGAGTTTTAATTAGATCGTTGTAATTGTAGGTCCTCGCAAATGAATTTTAATTAGGATATTGTAGTAAAATATATGACCGTAATATTTGCCTTTACAATTATTTTGGGACAAACAAAAAATGGAAAACAAAATATTTTCTTTTAAGAGTGAGAAAATATTTAATATTTCAAATCAATATTTACATTCCTTTGTAGTTATAGAATTTATTATTATCATTAAAATAACACATATGGTATTCGTACCTTTATCAAGTTAAATTCCACATATAAAAAAATCTTAGTGTAATTGGATACTCTAAACGTATGTTTATTGAAAGAATCTCATACTTCATGAAATACGTGGCAAGTTAGTAAGATTAATGATCGATATAATCCCGGCCCCAAAACGTGATCTCTCTCTCTCTCTCTCTATATATATATGTATATAAACATGTAGATATATAGAGGATGAAATATTGTACTCCCGTTTTTCTCTTAAAAAAGTTGAAGAGTATTATACACTTTTAATATATATATCCATTGAAGAGTTGTACTAATAATATTCCATTTATCAACATTTGATTACTTCCTTTCCATGGTAAGAAAACACTTTTTCCTTGCATTGAATTAAAAAAAAAAAAATGAAGATTTTGAGGGTATGTGCCATCATGAGCTGAAACCGTTTTTTTTCTTTGTTGTCTCTTCTAATGCAGGAGCTACTAGCCATTTTTTTGATAATTTGTGTTGCTACATCTAATATAATCTTTGGGGATGGCCAAAGTACTTTTAATGTGCTCAATTTTGGTGCCATTGGAGATGGCACCACTGACGATTCCCAAGTAAGCCCTTCAATATTCCTATATTTGTTTGTGAGTTCATAATTTTGTGTATTCATTTCATAGTACATTAGTTAAAATTTTACTCCATTTTTTTTTCTCTTAAAAAAATTCAAGTCTTGTTTCCTATTTACAACATTAATTTGTTAAAAAATAAACAAAAAGCAATTAATAATTAATAATCAATAAGAAGAGACTAATAAACATGCTTCTACTAACTTTGGCTTTGTGCATCGAAAGGCATTTGTGAAAGCATGGGAAGCTTTATGTGGAGCTAATGGAAGCACACCAACACTTGACATACCAGCTAAACATACATTTTTGTTGAAGCCTTTGAAATTTAATGGTCCTTGCAAATCCAACAGTGTTCACATTCAGGTATATATATATATGTGTGTGCGCGTAGTCATCCACTCTAAAAATATTATAAATTATAATACTTCTTGTTTTGTAATATGCAGCTTTCAGGGAAAATTGTAGCACCAAACACCATTGATGCATGGGGTGGCTGTGGAATTGGTGAATGGTTGGGTTTCCATGACATAAAAAGTCTCAACTTATATGGATCTGGTGAAATAGATGGTCAAGGCTCAGTCTGGTGGCAAAATGTAAGTTATATATATATATATAATTAAAGGTCTAGCCAAAAAAAAAAAAAAAAAAAACAAACAGAATAATATAGATATTATTTTTTTAACAAAGAGTAATATAGATAGTAAAATATCTATACTATTCTCTCTCTCTCTTTTTTTTAGACTTTTAATTATGCATATATACATATATTTCATCAATAAATGAAACATTTTCGTTTTATTTATTTATTTATTTATTGTTTTTCAGGAGAAGAAGGGCGGAAAATGCGAAAGGCCAGAAAAGGTGTTCATTTTATGCGAAAAAACTTATTTTAGTTTTTCTTTTTTTCTTTTTCCTGTTTCAATATGAGATTTTTTGATGAAAATTTCAGACCTCCATCCCACCTGTTTTAATATTTGAATATGAGACCTATATATTGATGAAAATTTTACCTCTAAACTTTAATTCTCTGCATGTATATCTCAAGTAAATAAAAATTCCAAAAAAAAAAAAATTGCAGGCTCTACAATTCCACAGATGTGATGATCTGCATCTGAGTTGGTTAACTCATACCAACAGCCCACGAATCCATATAGGAATCCTTGATTGCACTGATGTACTTGTCTCTAATCTTCATATCACTGCCCCTGAGGACAGCCCCAACACCGATGGGATGGACATTTCTAGATCAACCCATGTTCGGATTCAAAACTCCACTATTGGGACAGGTAATTTTGATTTTCAAAATTTAATTAATTATTCACCTTAATTTGCTCATTATTATTCGTACCACCCTTTTTTTTTTTTTTTTTGATAAAAAATGATTTTTAGACCAATTTCTTTTTTTATATATAAATTAATGTGTCAATACCTAAGTGGTAAAGTATGGATTTCATATTGGTTTCCATGAAAAAAAAACTGCCCTTTTCATAATTAATTTGTAAGATTTGTTTGTTTATACAGAATCACTCTTTTTTGATACCTTGCAATGCATTTACGTATGATAGGAGATGACTGTATTGCTGTTAATGGTGGTTGCTACGACGTCAAAATTAATAATATTGCCTGCGGACCTGGGCATGGAATCAGGTACTTCGTCATCAAAAACTTGCTTCCTTTCATTGCTTTTTCGGAGAAAACAAATTAATTAAGGTTCTGTTTGGGATATATCATCTTATAAATTGATTTATGTGGGTTTTAAACTTTTGATTAAAAAAAGGAGTCATAAATATGTGTGGTTATATACAACTTTCGATTTAATAAAAAAATTATTATTAAATTGAAAATTTTATCATAATAAAAGATTAAAAACATAAACTTTTAACTTATTAATTCTAACTTACATACTACATCATTTCTTTAAAAAAATTGGTTGAAGTCATTAATCATTGTCGGCTACACAACATACTTCAGAGTTCTAATTTAGCTCATTTTTGCCACAAATTACTTACGAAATAAAACTTTCGAATTATGATTTAAAGTGACTATAATAATTGTTCAAGAGGGATAAAAAAACCATTTTAGAGTGTGAACTGATTAATTGAGTTATTGGATTAAAATAATTATTTAACAGTAAATAATTTCAAACGAGACTCTAATTTTATTGGGATTGTGGCTTAAACTTATTAGAGAATAATATAAATCATATCGTAAAATTTTACTTAAAAACTTAAACTATTAGGTTGAGATGATAATTTGATATAGTATCGGAGTCTTACTAAACCGACTATTAAGACTTTGATTCACCTAAAGTCTTAAATTTTTGGGTTAAAATGATTATTTAATTTACAAAGCGCGAGAGGTAAATCTTGATGTTGTTGTTTTTTTTTTTTTTTGGTCATGATTATGGACAGCGTTGGAAGTTTAGGACAAAACGGAGTTAAGGACACAGTTGAAGAGGTGCATGTTTGGAACTGTAGCTTCAATGGGACTCAAAATGCAGCAAGAATCAAGACATGGCAGGTAAACATGTTGCAAATTAATTAAGAGTTACATTTACTAAACAAATTAATTATTAATTAATATAATTTCAATTTGTTAAAAATGCTGATTCCTTAATTTCTCCTTCGTCAGGGTGGATCGGGGTATGCCAGGAAGATTTCTTATGATCAAATCACTCTTATAGCATCTCACAATCCTATCATAATTGACCAGTATTACTGCAATGGTGCATCCAATTGCCGAAACGCGGTAAAAAAATTAAATTAAACCCCATTATTTATACCTAATTCTTCTCATAATATTAAGAGGAAATATATTTTCTAGGTTATTTACAACTTTGACTAATTATTTTTTTGATGTCTGATGCAGTCGTCGGCAGTAACAGTGAGTGAGATAACCTACCGTGGTTTCCAAGGAACTTCTGCGGGCGAAGAAGCAATCAAACTTAATTGCTGTAACCTAGGTTGTGACAAAATCGTAATGGACCAAATTAACATTGTCTCATCAGCTCCAGGAAAGCAGACTCATGCCCTCTGCGAACATGCTAATGGAACATCCAAGGCAACTATACCTGACGTGGCCTGTCTTACAAAATCAGGATACTGAGTACCGACGACTAGGCCAAAAAAAAAATAGAAGTAATTGTGCACACATTGAAATAAATATGTAAATATAAAAATATAAGCAAGATAATGTATTACAGTTAGTTCACGCAAAACCATGCATGATGATCATGGAGATTAATTCTAATTAATGAGCTATTTGTGCTAGATAGATTATTTCCATTTGGCAGTATTCTTAGATTATCTGCGCTTTATGTTTAGTGATTTTACTCAAAAACACAATATAATGTGGGCCTTTTGTAATGAATTTCCATCTGCATAAGCCGACACATACATGCAAGAACAAATCCAAAATTGAGAGATTGGGAAATCTTTTTAGGGATGAATACAAATAACTTCTCTATTTAGTATTAGTATTAAACTAAATTCTTTTTAAGAAATGAGGAGGCGAATGCACTCTTTAATTGGGAGAAGGGAAGAAACTTCAAATTCTTGGAGGGTTATTCATGTTTTTTTACAGGTGCAAAGAGCATAAATGCTCAAACTATTTCATTAGGGATGAGATTAAATTTTGTAAAGAATACAAATCAAACATATATATTTTTTTTAATTCAAAATGACCAGTCTTTCAAAATGTCACTAGTGGTCTCTTTGTTAGAATGATTAGTCTTTAAAAAATATCATAGGTAGTCGCCACGTCAAGATGATCAATATTTAAATATTCAAGAAGTCATCATGTTAAAAAATATCACAAGTGGCTACCCTTTCAAGATGATTAGTTTTTAAAAATATTCAAGAAGTCATCATGTCATTATCAAAGAGCTATTTCAATCTAAAAACTTAAATTGTTAGGTGAGATCTAATGATATGATTTATATTATTTTTTCTAAGACACCTTTCTTTGGGTTTGAAATTTGTATAGACCTATACCACCTTGTGTTTAACTAATTAGAAGAGAAAATATAGATGATATGATTTAAACTCTTGACCACTAGGCTAGAAAGACTCGATACCATGTTAAAAGATCATCTTAACTCAAAAGGTTAAACTGTTAAATGAATCTCCATGATATGATTTATTTTATTCTTTCTAACGATCATAGTTGATCAATCTCTCTATAAAAGTTAGAAGATCACCTATCATAGTTGACAAATCTCATTTTTTATTATATATTTTATTTATTTGGTTTAATTTTAATTTAATTTTATTAGTATCACTAATCTCCTCATTGTGTAGATTTGATTCTAAATTAGACCTTGGGTTTGGTCTCAATTTATTATCGTAGAGTGGCATGCCAAGTTCCTATGGACTCAAAGCTCATGCCCATACTTGTGGATTTATGTTACTATGGAGTTCTATTTTTTATTGCATGGCAAGACAAATGAACTTGGGCCTACGGTTAAAATTGATTTTATTTTATATTTATATTTTTATATAGGGACTCATATGGCTTAATTTGCAAATGGGTTAACCCTTGATTTTTAATTTTCAAATAGACTCCAATGGCCCGATGATATTTTAGATGAAAGATTGACTCATTTTTCAATTTTCAGATCACATCATTTAAGACTTGTAGAAAAACTCCAATAATCAACTTATAAATTAGAATGAAAAGTAGATACATAATTGGACTTTGCATTCTTATAGTTTAGAATTGAATAATAATTTTAATACGAGAGCACAATAAGGTGATCGAAGGCACACTAGGGTGAACAAGATCTTTCCTAGTTGTACGATCAATTTCCTTATATACTCGAATTCTTAGGACCAATCTCGTAGGTTTTTCTTAATTTTCATTTTTATGAAAACTAAGTACTAACTCCACACTTTAAACTCATATTTTTATGATCGCCGATAGGTCACTATGTGATAAAGTCGATGGATACCTATCCTAAAACAATTGGATGGATGATTTTTTTTTTGGGATAGTTACTATTTTGAGCAAGGTATGGATATCTTAAAATTTTTAACCATTAGATTCTGGATCTAGTATGAATATTGCTAAAGCCGATACAAAACCCGATCCAAACCCAATTTGAAATATAAATATTATACACACTCATTATGTAAAACATTTATAGTTTTTGTTATTCAATATAACACACACGTGCGAGCATGCACGCACGTCCCCACACACACGAACACATATATCACTACCGGATAAATGGGATTTAGCGATGGGCAAAACCGTCGCTAAATAAAAAAAACCGTTGCTAAAACGTTTTAGCAACGGTTTTGCGACGGTCAAGTAACCGTCGCTAAAAACCTCATCGGTGTTTTTTAGCGACGGTTTAGACCGTTGCAAAATTAGCGACGGTCTAAAACGTTGCTATTCCGTCGCTAAATGTCGATGTAAACAGTTAGGACATTAGCGATGGTTCCGTAAACCCTTGGTATGACCGTTGCTAAATAGCGACGGATTAGCAACGGTCCGGACCGTTTCTAAGACCGTTGCTAATTGAAAAATAAATTTATTTAAAACAATAATAAAATGAGGTCAAAGTAACAATTTTAAGGTAGCAAAAATCTCATAAAATATCGTAAACGTAAATTTTTATTATTCAAAATGTATTAAAACGTCGCTAAACAATTACATTATTGTTAAATAAAAAACAAGTACATCGATTGCGATTAATACAAGAAAACATAAAAGCTAAAATAAGTTAATGTCTAGGATCGGTCGGAGGCCGAGTGGAGTCGTCTCGGAGGTCGGGTCGAGTCGTTGTCGGTCTCAAGAATGACGGATGAACTACCACCACGCTCAAAATGCCGCATGAACATCTGCCGTATCCGTGACATCATTGTAAACTCGCTCTCGACTATTGTTTCTCAACTCAATCGTGGTATCCAACAACGATGCCACTCGGCCCCGTAGGTCGCTCACGCGTACCTCTAAGTTGTGGATGTGCGTCGTGTTTGTAGATGTTTGCTCTTGAATTTTCTTCAACCGTGCCTCGTCGACCGCATTGAATCCGGAAGTAGCGGAAGATGAGCCCGCATTGACATTTGAATAATAGTGAGATGCATGTGAGCCGAGTCCGTACATCCTTTTCCTCCTAGTATCTCCTCCACCAACGACCCTTTGAAAGATGTCATTAATGTCGGGTGCGGTCACTTCGGTCCCTCCCGACCGTCTGGCTAGCAACCTCTTCCTCATTAATTAATCTTTGTACGGTCTCTCGTATAATTATGAAACACGTCGCATCAAATCCGGTTGTCAAATAACGTTATTAACTAACGGATATTAAATAATGTTTCAAATTTATCACTTACTCCGATAACCCTCGACCGTTGATCGACGAAGACTAATTGATCATTAACCTTTCTCCGATGAGTCCTCAAGAAAACCTCGTGAGGATCGGGTTCACTACCCAACACATTACGCCGAAAACATATATAAATAAACGTAAATGTATTAAATATAGTCGGATGTTTAATTAATTATTTTGGGTATTATTTTTTAAAAAAATTATAAATAAATTAAATAATATATTTTTTTACCATGTGTATGGCGTGCTCTCTATGGCCGATTGATCCCCCCGTATGTCTAGAAGGACCGGCTCCGACTCCACCAATCTCACTCCTACCGGTTCCGTGTCGTCATCTCGCATCGAGCAACGGCCTCGGGTTTCGTCCATTCCGTAGTCCATGCATCCCATATTTCCCGTGAGATATATGCCGGCTTCGGTTTTTTCCTTAGACGACAAAGGAAGTCGAATATCGCTTCCGTGCGAGACTTTCCCATGCTTTCTTAACTATGCTCTCGTTCAAATTATCATCCCACTTAAATGATTTCCGGCAAAAAAAAAAATATACACTACTAACTTTACTTTCATATTATTTTATACAATTTAAATAAATATTAAATAATATAATTAATTAAATAAAATTTAGAAATTAGAACCTTAAATTCTTCATAGTAAAAATCTTTTGTCTCCGGACTCATTTTTTTCCACATCCATCCCGAAGAATGAATGTACTCTTGGAATGTCTTAACGATCAAGCGAGAGCAAACATCGAAGGATACAACCTACAAAAAAATAAACATTAATTAAATTCATAAATAACAGAGTAGATAATAACGGTAACCAAAATTTTTTTTAATTAAATGAAGCATAAACCGTACTCATTGCGCCCAACAACAATGACCCGTACTCGATGGTCAACCGCGGATGTTATTGGCTCGAAGCCGATTAACGCGGGACATTATGGGGTGGAACGTGTTGAGGAACGGAACGGTCGTCCCGATGTGATGACGAAGGCACCGATGATGACGACGGAAAATATGAGGGAGGTTGACGTGGAGGTTCAAAAGGTCGCTGGCCGAGACTCGACGAGCATGGAGCGGGATGTGGAGGGGCCACCGGAAGAGTGGTACGGAGGCATGTCCGGTGGGGGATCCATCCGACCGTGAGCGAAATAAGAAGGGTGTCTACGACGTCCACGATCACCGTCGGACCGATCGCATCCGAACCACGACCCCTACCTCGAGTCATTATGACCTACGTACATATTAATTATTAAAGTCAATAATTGTTAAATAATATATGAATTATATAATGCATAAATACTTACATATAACATTCAAATTAATATGAACTAATTGATTTATACTAAACAACAATAAATCATAAACATTTATTTAATTAAATCTTATCTTTAAAAATTATATGTTAACTATGTAAGTAAACATACAAATAAACCTAATTTTTTCCTAAAATTGTGACAGAACGTGGACGGTACCCTAGAGATTTATTAAAATAGTTTGAAAAATTATACTTGGGGGACAAAACCAGCCTTATCCCAACATTCCGGGAGGACAAGGTTGCCTAAACCCTTAAATTCGAATAACAATTACATAAAATCCAAGTGTATAATTTATGAATTGAATAAAAAATACAATATAACATAGTCCAATGGGATATATCATATTATCTCTAATCACTATCATTATAATCATTGTCACATTCTTCATCTAAGTCTTCTTCAACATCGGTTTCTAACTCCGATTCATCCCGAATATCTATTTCATCACCGTCCAATTCTAATAATGCTTCGGTAGGATCAATCAATGATCGACCTTCATCATCATCAATGTGCATGACATTGTGTTGACCTTCTATTTCATTTTCTTGAAAGGGTTCGATATTAGTTTGATCGACGGTAACGTATATTTCGGCACATCAACCGTAGGCCGTGGCTTAACCTTACATACCGCCAACCAGCCTCGTTGTATGCGTCTACATGTAGGATATGTTACATAATACACCCGATGCGCTTGTGATCCTAGTATGAATGGATCGGATCTATTTGAATACCTACGACTATGAACCTCAACTAGTCCATAATGATCATGAACTCGTGTACCGGTACTCAAGTGTTGTATCATACCAATCACATTTGAACAAAACTATTTTCTTTATTGGTAAGGTCGGATACTCAAGTTCGAGTATGTCAATCAACTTACCGTAGTAGTCATTTTCCACCTCACCGTAGTTAACTCCTTTAACACACACTCCACTACACATCGATGCTCTCTCCGAACCACCAACATCGTATGAAACTTATATCCATTTATAATGTACCCCGCAAACGACTTCGCAGTTCGTAATGGTCATTTGGCCAAATCTTTAATATAATGATCTTTTATAGTTTTGGGTTGTGCTCGGCTTTCCGTATGTAAGGACCAAGTTACTTATAAGGTAATGTAATAATAAAATTTAATAAAATAAATTTATGAATATTTAATAACAATCTTGACAAGCATGAATACTCACATATAGATGAAACCATGATGCAAATTGGTTTTGAAGTCAAAAATCAACCTCGTTTTTCGATATGTCGGGGTCACTTTCATAAAGTTGATTGATAAAATATCCGACGATAAAAATATTGTTATTATATGTTCTTAAATTGAATGGTTGTTAATGAATAAATGTATAGTAATAATATTTGATAGTAATAAAACTTACTCCGTATACGGTGTCACCTCATCACAGCTCAATAGAATGTAAGTGTGCGCCGCATTCTTTTCTTGATCCGTCGTGACATGTGATCGTGCTCGACCAAGAGGTCTACCCTTAGGAATGAATATTGCTAACATGCCTTCAATATTTTCATTCGGTTCTCTATCACCGTCAAAGTTTCTAGGCACTTTTCGATGCCTAGTGTGTACATGAGGCTCGAAGTAATATGAACGTAACATTGAAGCTTCCTTAACTAAATATGCATGGCATATTGACCATTCGACTCGGCTTTGTTCTTAACATTATTTTTTAATTTCCGAAGGTACCTACAATAATATTGTGAGTTCATTAGACTTAATCAATATTTGATAGAGTTATAAACTTACGTATGTCCACTAAAATCATTAATTTGTACCTTTCAAATGGAAACATCCATCGATATTGTACGAGTCCAGACTATTTTTGCTTCATATGCTAAGTGTATGAGAAGATGCTCCATTGAGTCGAAAAACTTGGTGGGAAAATACGCTCTAATTTGCACAATATTATTGGTATATTTTCCTCAAGACGAATCATATCTTCAACCTTAATCACGATAGATGTTATTTCCTTAAAGAATAAGCTAAGTTCAGTGAGTGATTGCCATACATTTGTTGGTAACATATCACGAAATGCAATAGGTATTAGCCTTTGCATAAATACATGACAATCATGACTTTTCATGCCACGTAATCCGAGGTTATTCATATCCACACACCTTGCCAAGTTTGAGACGTATCCGTCCGGAAACTTTAGTTGTTTAATCCATTCAAGTAATTGTATTTTTTGTTGTTTGTCTAGAGTATAACAGGGTTTTGGGTATTTTCTAGAGTTTTCATCTATTTCTAATTCGGGCCGTCGACAATATAGCTTTAAGTCTTCTCTTGAATTTGTATTGTCTTTTGTTTTTCCCGGGACATTCATAATTGTATTAAACACATTGTCGAAGACATTTTTTTCAATGTGCATGACATCCAAATTATGACGTATTAGATTAGAACTCCAATAAGGTAGGTCCCAAAATATACTACGCTTTTTCCAACCACAATATTTAGAAATATTATTATTATACTCATCGGATCCCTCTTCCGTTACTTTCAAGCAACCCCCAATTGTTTAATTCTTGTAAAATTTCAATTCCAGACTTTATCGGTGGAGCAATGTCTATAACAACCGAATTTCGCTTGAACGCAGTCCTATTTCGCCCGAACGAATGACGTTGTGATAGAAACTTTCGATGGTAATCAAACCATGAAGTTTTCCTCCCGTTTCGAAGGGTAAAAGCATCGAATTTTTCATACAATACGGACATGCCGTCTTACCCGCAAGTACTCCAACCGGATAACATTGAATATGCAAGAAAATCACTAATTGTCCACATGATAAGCAGCCTCTCATTTGAAAATTATCTTTACGTGATACATCATAAGTAAGAGCACCTACTTCCCATAATTCTATCAACTCTTTAATTAAGGGTTGTAAGTATACGTCTAAATTGATTTTAGGGTTCTTAGGACTGTGGACAATAACAGCTTAAGAACATATATTCTTCTTTCATACATTTCCATGGTGGCAAATTGTATGGCGTTACAATGACAGGCCACGAAGAATATTGTTGTCCGTACTTACCAAACGGTTGAAACCCATCGATGCAAATACCTAATCTAACATTCCTAATTTCGATGCAAAAGAAGGATGTGTTTGGTCAAAATGTTGCCATGCGAAGGAGTCCGAACAATGACGCATGACGTTGGGCTCACACACATGTCGCGCATGCCATGTCATATCATTAGCGGTGGCATTTGATGCATACATCCTTTGTAATCATGGGGTTATCGAAAAATAATATATTTTTTTATAGGGGACAAATGTTTGTCTAATCGAACCCCGCGTAGGATTTCGATATCGAGGATGATCACATATTTTACAAGAGATTCTCCGATCGTCCCGACCCCAATAAATCATGCAACCACTAATGCAACAAATGGATCTTTTCTACGAGCAAACCCATCATTTCTATCATTTTTTTGTACTATAAAAGGCTTCGGCATACAAGTTATCGGGAGGCATCAACTCTTTCATAAGTTGACATAAATCGTCGTAACACCTCTTCGAAAAATGATGCTCGGACTTGAGATGTAACAAACGAGACATTGCGGATAACTACGAATGGTTTTCTCGACCTGATCCATATTTCTCTATTCGATGCATCTAATAAATCATAAAATGCTTGTGCGTAAGGGTTTGGGTCTTCGTCCGTGTTAGACGGATTAAAAGATGAACCAACCGCATCCATCACCATTGTGTGGTATCGATTAACTTGACGATCATCACATATTTGTTCTTGTTCAACATTATTAAGCGAATTGGCATTAATTGCTAAATCATTCTCTCCATGACGTCTCCACACATAATACCCGTACACAAACCCATATCTAAGCAAATGATACTTAACGGTATCGTGGTTTTCATAACTACGATTTTGATATTTTTTTGTTTACATGGACATCGTATCTTATTTTCATCCATGCACCGTGGATAACTAACCGCAGAGTTAATAAATTCATTAACCCCTTCTACAAAACGCTCATTTAATAATCCACCAGCTTAATCTAAAGTCAATTCAAGAGCGATTCAAATTCATTTTAAACAAAATAGTTATAAAGTAACCGTATTAATTGTTTATGTAATTACTTAAATAACTTTTATTACTAAATCTAAAATCTTTTTTTTGTTACACACAAGTTATTTTCTAAATATATAAACAACCTAAGTTTAGAAAAAAATGTTAAATACAACTTAATTATTTATTTAATTACTAACAATTACAAATTTTTCCTATAATTTTATTTTTTATCTATTTAAAATTTTTTTAAGGAAATTTTTAAATACAACTTAATTATTTATTTAATTACTAACAATTACAAATTTTTCCTACAATTTTATTTTTTATCTATCTAAAATTTTTTTAAGAAAATTTTTTAAATACAACTTAATTATTTATTTAATTACTAACAATTACAAATTTTTCCTATAATTTTATTTTTTATCTATTTAAAAATTTTTTAAGAAACTTTTTTAAATAACTCTTAATTATTTATTTAATTACTAACAATTACAGATTTTTCCTACAATTTTATTTTTTATCTATTTAAAATTTTCTTAAGGAAATTTTTAAATACAACTTAATTATTTGTTTAATTACTAACAATTACAAATTTTTCCTATAATTTTATTTTTTATCTATTTAAAATTTTCTTAAGAAACTTTTTAAATACAACTTAATTATTTATTTAATTACTAACAATTACAAATATTTCCTATAATTTTATTTTTTATCTATCTAAATTTTTTTTAAGAAATTTTTTTAAATAACTCTTAATTTTTTATTTAATTACTAACAATTACAAATTTTTCCTATAATTTTATTTTTTATCTATTTAAAATTTTCTTAAGAAACTTTTTTAAATACAAATTAATTATTTATTTAATTACTAACAATTACAAATATTTCCTATAATTTTATTTTTTATCTATCTAAAATTTTTTTAAGAAAATTTTTAAATAACTCTTAATTATTTATTTAATTACTAACAATTACAAATTTTTCCTATAATTTTATTTTTTATCTATTTAAAATTTTCTCAAGAAACTTTTTTAAATACAACTTAATTATTTATTTAATTACTAACAATTACAAATATTTCCTATAATTTTATTTTTTATCTATCTAAAATTTTTTTAAGAAAAGTTTTTAAATAACTCTTAATTATTTATTTAATTACTAACAATTACAAATTTTTCCTATAATTTTATTTTTTATCTATTTAAAATTTTCTTAAGAAACTTTTTTAAATACAACTTAATTATTTATTTAATTACTAACAATTACAAATTTTTCCTATAATTTTATTTTTTATCTATTTAAAATTTTCTTAAGAAACTTTTTTAAATACAACTTAATTATTTATTTAATTACTAACAATTACAAATATTTCCTATAATTTTATTTTTTATCTACCTAAAATTTTTTTAAGAAATGTTTTTAAATAAATCTTAATTATTTATTTAATTACTAACAATTACAAATATTTCCTATAATTTTATTTTTTATCTATCTAAAATTTGTTTAAGAAATGTTTTTAAATAACTCTTAATTATTTATTTAATTACTAACAATTACAAATTTTTCCTATAATTTTATTTTTTATGTATTTATAATTTTTTTAAGAAAATTTTTAAATACAACATAATTATTTATTTAATTCCTAATTATAATTACAAATATTTCTAATAACTTTATTTTTTATTTATTTAAAAATAATTTTAGAAAATTGTTTAAATTTATTTTGTACTAACCTAACGCTTTAACTTAATGAACTAGGAATTACAGAAATTAATAATGTTTTCAATAAATTGTGAATTACTTAAGTAAATTAACAATTATTAGCTAGACTAATAACAATAACAATAATAATTTAACTAACAATATAAAATAAAATATAACAATTATATTTTCTAAAAAAAATTTAACAATAAATTAAAGTAAGTAAATTAACAATTAATAATCAAATTAATTTAATCAACAATTTAAAAATAATAAAACAAAATTAAAAAGTTAACAATAATATTCAGTTAATTAATAATTAACAACAACATTAACGTAACAATTAACAATTAAACATTTTAATTAACTCTCACAATTTACACTAAAATAACACACAAAATAAATTTTAATTAAATAATCAAATTAAAAAAACACATGCAATAAACAAACAATTCAATAATTAAACTAGCAATAATAAGTAATTAAATTAAATTAAAATAAAATCTAATTATTTGACATAAATAAATAATTGAAAAAATTAATAATTGAAAAGATGGTTTAGATTTAGGTGCACCTGTCACCAAGAGAAGGAGTGGGAGAAACCACCGGAAAAAAAGCCTCGTCGGAATATGGTC
Source organism: Dovyalis caffra (assembly GCA_963924115.1). Classification (NCBI taxonomy): domain Eukaryota; kingdom Viridiplantae; phylum Streptophyta; class Magnoliopsida; order Malpighiales; family Salicaceae; genus Dovyalis; species Dovyalis caffra. The sequence continues at coordinate 15,365,090 of CAWUPB010001194.1, read as the reverse complement.
GCCGAAAAATGGCAACTTCAACGGAAGAGAGAAAACTTGAAAGGAGGAGGAAAAAGGAAAGAAATATGGAGATTTTAAGGAAACAATAGCTTTGATGAGAGAGATCAAAGGATTGGAGAAGGAAAAGGCATAGATTCGTTGCGGAGGAGAAGAAAATAGAAAATGGCGATTCCGACCGATCGCTATTTATAGAAGGGTAAAGTTTTTAGCGACGGTCCCGGACCGTCGCTAAACCGTGGCTAAAAGTAAATTCGAAATTTAATTTGACCATTTCCCACTAACGAGTTACTTTTAGCAACTCGTTTAGCGACGGTTTGGGACCGTCGCTAATATAACGTTGCAACGGTTATTTTGCAACCGTTAAACAACTTACCAACGGTTTAGCGACGGTCCTAGATCGTCGCTAAACGAGTACTAAAAGTAACCGTTGGTGGGAAACGGTTGCAAAATAACCGTTGCAACGTTACCGTCGCTAAAAGTAGATTTGGCGACGGTTTAGGACCGTCGCTAAAAGGAATATTTTGGCAACGGTTTAATAACACCAAACCGTTGCTAATTTTCCATTTGGTAACGGAATAGCGACGGGCATAGACCGTCGCTAACAATATTTTTTATTTAGGCTTTTTTTTTATAAAACCTCTGAAAAAATATTAAATAACGATTACCAACGGTTTTAGCAACGGGCTAAACCGTTGCTAAATGTACCAACGGTTTAGCAACGGTTTTGACCGTTGCTAAAATGGTTAGCCGATAAAAGTAGCAACGGATTATGGACCGTTGCTAAAAACCATCGCAAAATTTAATTTTTGTAACTATTTTTTAGACGGTTGCTAAAGTATGAAAAATTGTTGCTAATTTAGGTATTTAGCGACGGTTTGTGGACTCGTCGCTAAAACTTATTTTTGTTGTAGTGTATCATCTTATCTTTTATTTTATGTTGAATAATAAATAATATTTAGACAATGAATACTAATAATGGATATTCAAAATCTGATATTTTATGGTGAATAATAAATAATATTTAGATAATAGATACTAATGGATATTCAAAATCTGATATTTTAAGTTGAATAATAAATAATACTTGGATCATAGATATTCAAATAAATATTTTAAATCTGATGGATTACATATAAATATTTAAAATTTGATGGATTGCATATCAATATCTAAATTTTTCCAATATGAATAATGGATATACATGCATGGATATTGATTTGAGTATAGGTATACTATGTCCATAGAAAACCAACCCATTGATATTTGAATTTTCCTTAAATATTCTTAATAACGTCAGCTTCATGCAAATATGGCAAGTTATAGTAAGATTGATCTTTGGTTACTGGCCCATAGTATCCCTATATATAGAATATGAAGAACCTGATGCTATTCACTTGAGATTTAGTATAATAGTAGTAAAAATGGTGAGAAATTGTTGTTTTGCTTTGAATTACAAATTTCTTATAGTCATTTCCACTTTTTTTTTTTAATTAACCTAATTCATCTACATGATCATTAATTGGTACTACTATATCAATTCTAATTTTATAGAAGTGCCTATGGCACCTTCACAGTATAAGGGGTAGGAAATGACGAGGGAGTGTCATTAATTAAATCTTTTATAAAAAAAGAAAAAAGAGTTCGTAAAATAAAATAAATAATAATTTTGTTTACTTTCCATGAGCTGAAACTATAAATATATTCCTTTTCTTTTTTGCAGGTGATGTTGCTAGCTACGTTTTTTATTTTTTGTATTGCTGCATCTAATATTGGCTTTGGAGATGCTCAAAAGCCCTTTAATGTGTTGGATTTTGGTGCAGTTGGAGATGGCAGAACTGACGATTCCCAAGTAATTAAACCGTTTAATCCCAATCTCTCTCGCTCAAAAATAAATAAAAAACTTTAATCCAATGGTTTCAATGTGACTTTTAATTTCTGTTCAAATATTATCTTCTCTCTTTATCCCTATTTTTTTCTTTGGTTCAAACTTTTTTCTTTACCATCTTATACTTTTTCTGAAAAAACAAAACAAAAAGAATAATTTAGAAGAGAACTTTCATTAACTATGGCTGTTTGCATTGAAAAGGCGTTTATAAAAGCATGGGAAGCCCTCTGTGGAGCCAGTGGAGGCACAGCAACACTAGTAATACCAATCGGCTATACATTTTTATTGAAACCTGTAAAATTTGAAGGTCCCTGCAAGTCCAATACGGTTCACATTCAGGTATGACTATGGAACTACGATATTTTGACTTGAAATCCTTTATATCCTCCATTTCGATAATATAATTAGCTTATAATTGTTTTTCATATATTTTTTTTATTACCATTTATGTTTAGACCTGCCATGAATTCTTCTCTTTATGTTCTAAAGAGATTGACTCTTTTTTCACTTATATCTATCTCAAAATTCTTATCTCATCAAAGTTTTTAATACTGTAATTTCTTAAAATATCTTTATTTTATAATCTAGGATTAAATTGGATAGATTTTCTTCTTAAAAAAAATATTTTACAAAATTATTGTTAAAAAATGCTCATATAATATTATAATTAATAATTTTTTTTAAAAAAAATATGTAAAAAAATCAAAATATACTATCACTTTAAGACAGAGAAAATATATAATATGGGATCATGAATTCATCCTTATCTTTCGTTCTGTATATAATCATCAATTCTTACAGGTAGCAGGGAACATTGTAGCACCCAGGACAGTCGCTGCTTGGAGTAGCTGTGGAACTTTGTGCTGGCTATGCTTCTACAGCGTAAACGGTCTAATTCTAGATGGATCAGGCCAAATTGATGGTCAGGGTTCAGAGTGGTGGAAAGCTGTAATGTATCGTTTTCCAATTTTATATATGCATTATACCATCTTTTAAATTTAAAGCTTTTCATCAATTTAATCAAGAAATTATTGGCTCTTTTCCAGGGACAGCAGTGCAAGCCACCGGCCAAGGTGCCCATTATTTCAGGAGGAAAAATTCATCATCATCTTTAGTACCATAAAAATAAAATAAAAATCAAGTGAAATTCCTATTAGAAAATACTAACTTAAGTTTTAAATGTGATATCTCCCAGTTAAAATCTCGAATACTAACTCTTAACAATTGATGGTTAGAAGTTCAATTAGGGGTGAGTACTATTTGATTTAATCCAAAAAACTAAATCGAAAAATAAAATTTGGTTTGATTTTTAACTCAAAATAGAAAAAAAAATCGAACTGAGTTTATTTTAATATTTTAGTTTTTCAATTTTGATTATGTTTTTGAAACTATTGGTTCGGTTTTTATTGAAAACTAATTTTTTAAAATTATTTTTGTATTATAACTTTTGATTGTTATTTGAACTTTGATAATTTTGTTTACAACATATTTAAACAATCGTTATTTTTATGTCATTATAGATTTTAGATATGGATTAATGGACTTGCATTTAAATTTTGATACTTTATTATGTGATAGAACACATCACACATTGAATAGTTATACTAAAGATGATTAATATATAAAGTTGAGAAAATATCATACACTATAAGACTCAAAGTTTTTTTTGGATAGAACTCAATCTCAACTATCTAATTTTATATGATATCGAGCCGTAAAAAGGTACAACGGCTAATCAAAAATTCTGAAGGCCAAATCACTTGATAGAACTCAAAAGATTGTCCGCAAATAAAAACGAATGTTAAAACACATATTTTATATTAAATAGTTAAATAAAAAATGATTAACATATAAAGTTGAAAAATAACTATCCATCATAAGACTTAATTTTTTTGAATGAAACTTAATTTTAACTATTTAACTCTATAGTTTTGTAAACTAATAAATAAATATTTATTATTTTTTATATAAGCTAATTTACATCGATTGAACTAGAGAAAAGACTCTATAGTCCACAACATATTTTGTTTATTTATTTATGACATTAGTTTAAAAGTTTTAAAAAATTCATAAAAAAATTCTATTTTAATCGATAAATCGAATAGTAATTCGGTTCGGATTTATTTTTTAAAATGTAAGGAGTAAAATTCTCACGAATCTTATATTCATCTTGGCTTCGATATCCAGAGATATCATATTAAACTTCATATGAAAAATCTGATCCAATAAATACTATTTGATTGTTAAAAAAAAAAAACAGAACGCAAAGGACAATCATAGGACATTCTAAGTTTCATTGGGGTGTAAGAAAAAGAAATGAATGCACCATTCACCTATTTTAGCAGAAATTATTTCATGAACCCTGCTTCGCTGTGAATTTTGTCTTGACAAAGAAAAAAAAATGCTAAAATTATGTGTAGATCTCCTTCCTTTGTTGTTGGACGTTGTCTTTGGGGAATTGAAGCCGGCTCACCCCATATTGATTTTAAAGCTCTTAATTTTTATTTATATACCAGCCTTATACTTGATTACAATATTATCGCAGGCTCTATACTTTCACGACTGTAATAACCTTCAATTAAATGGACTTAATGTTATCAACAGTCCAAGAAACCATGTCAACTTGAATGGTTGCAAGGGTGTCTTCGTCTCTGGCCTTAAAATTACTGCACCAGGAGATAGCCCTAACACTGATGGAATCGATATGACTGATTCTAGCCTAGTTAACGTGGTTGACTCTACAATAGGAACAGGTAGTAAATTTGAATTCTCCATCAATTTCTTTAATTAGCTCATCAATTTATTATTATCATGACAATCAGTAATTCTAATACAAAAAAAAAAAAAAAACGACTTATAAATTATTATGTATAGGTGATGATTGTATTGCGGTAAATGGGGGCTGCTCCAGCATCAACATTACCCACGTTAACTGTGGACCAGGTCATGGAATTAGGTATATAATTAAAAGAAAACTATATATATATTGACAAATAGGGGCAACGTAAAACTGAATTTCTATGTTACAAAATGTTTTGATCAGCATTGGAAGTCTAGGACAAAATGGAGCTACTGATCAAGTGGAGGAGGTGCATGTTCGAAATTGTAACTTTACTGGAACTGAGAATGGAGCAAGAATCAAGACAACACCGGTATACAACAGCACAAGATCAACAATGCAAAATAATTCTGAAGACAAAACATATTTTTAATGTAAGATGGATGTGATGACTTTTCCTAGTAATTATTATGAACGTTGTTTTTCCAGGGGGATCAGGGTATGCTAGGAGGATCACATTCGAGCAAATAACGCTTAATGCAGTTGGAAACCCTATCATAATTGACCAACATTACTGCGATGGAAAGCGCTGCCCCGAGAAGGTAAACTAATTCACCTTTTAATCAAGTTTATATTTCATTGAAGTTTTTAAGTGGAATGCAAGCTGATGTTCGTGAAAAAACTGATAATCCACAGGCAAAGGCAGTTGCCGTGAGCGACGTGACATTTACAGGTGTCCGGGGAACATCTTCTGATGTGCAAGCAATTACGTTGGATTGTGCAGGAATAGGTTGCAGCAACATCAGAATGAGTCAAGTCACTATCACCTCATCGGTGGCTGGGAAGCAGACTACTGCAGTTTGCAGCAATGCTCATGGAACATCTAGCTCCACAACACCCGCGGTTCCATGCCTCTCAGGCAAAGGAATTGCTAGGAAATTTTTGACACTAGCTAGTTAATGTAAGTATTTGGCCACACTTAGAAAATATGTAGTACTTGGTTTTGCTGGACAAATAATAAATCCCTAGACAATCTGATCTGACAATGAAATATATGTATGAAACCGATTCCTACCTTCTTTAGGATTTTCTATGTCATGATCAAAACAACAATAAGAAAAATGATGTTTCTATATATGCCTAGTTCATTAGTATCCCTTTGTGTTTGTATCAAATATTCAATCAAGAATACTTGTCTTTGAAGCGAGAAAATTTATATCTTTAAAGTAACATTTATCCTCACTATGAATGTAGTTTTCTATTGGATTTATGACAAAAATACTTCCAGGACACAGCAAAACCACCAGCAGTTCAATGGATACACAACAAAATACTCTTCTTAGAATTTTATAAAAAGATGTTTTTATAAAGAAAAGAAGAACGAAAAGCTGTACTAGAAGTCGAACATAAGATAATTATGTTAGGTAATTAAATATGCCTAATGATATAAATACAGTAAAAATTAATAAGATACATATTTTCTGTCATGATTGATTAAGTGTAAAGAGTTAAAAGTTCTTTTTTCTGGATTATCCTGGCTTTTATATGTAAATTCATCTTAGCCAATAAATTAAAAGCTAATTTTAAGTGTCAAGAGTTACTACTTTTGTAAGTCTGATAAACGGACACATTTCAATTAGATACGGTCTTAGCAAGCGATACATGCTTATTTTTGGGGAGAGGATATAAATATAAGCTGTAAGTAGCTGTCGTTTGTCAAGTTTTTTTTTTTTTTTTTTTTTTTTCACAAAAGCAATTATAAATATACGAAATAAAACTTGGAAAAAGGATCTAAACACTGCCATAAAGTTTGAAGAAAATTAGACTTGGTGAAAGTTGATAGCCAAAAAAAATGAGCTCCTGAACACTCAAAAAGCAGATTTTATTTTGGGACATTCTTTCATCACATGACTTCAAGATACGCTTATGTTATTGTTGAATAATATCTCACTCTTTAACTCGATGGGGTTTCTTTGACAGGCATTCTGTGTAGCCATATTAGAAGCTGCTAGTTGTGGGTTATTGACAGTAAGTACACTCGTAGGAGGCGTACCTGAGGCATGTATCATGAAAGGTTTCTTCTCTATCTAGCTAACATGATATCATATACTTGTCACTTTTTTATTGAAATTCTGGTAATCTTAAATCATATATACATCTAATCGGCTACTTCTCTTGATGTTAGGTTGTGCCTGAGGACATGATTGTGCTTGTGGAACCAGATCCTAGTTAGTGATATGGTTAGAGCAATTGGAAAGGGGATATCTCTACTTTCGAATATTGACCCGCAGCTGATGTATAATCATGTGAGTGATCAAGCCATTAATAATCACTTTCGTCTTCCTAAGAATATCATAATAACTATTCATAGTGGCTGAATGTTTGTGTAACACCCCGATTTAGAACGTGTGTGTGTATAACTAACTTTCGTCTTCCTAAGAATATCATAATAACTATTTATAGTGGCTGAATGTTTGTGTAACACCCCGATTTAGAACGTATATATATGTGTGTGTTCTGTTAAACATGTAATAATTATGTTTCATGTATAAATAAAATATATGTTTTAGACTTATATAAAATTATGCTTAAGTTTGTTTATGTTAAATTATATAATTTTGCATGATTAAGTTGCTAAGAATTAAAGTTATGTGGAGGATTAAGTTTATGTATACGTTGCTTGAATAATTTAATTATTTAATATATTTATTAATATTTAATGCTTACATAGAAAATAAATTCATGCGTGCATAAATATTATGAGAGATGAATTTATTTAATGATTGCTTAATAAGTTATAAGATCAATTGTTGAGGTTTTAATAATTTAAGAGTGTAATTGCAAGAATTTAGAGATTTAGTTGTACAATTAAAATATTTGAGTGCTTAATTAAAATAATTAAAAAATTCCAATGACCACTATGAATTAGGAAAAGCTAGATAGGGGCTGGATCATGGAAAATTAGAAGTTTAGGGACTGAAATTGAAGGATTTGATTGAACTAATTACAAGTTTAGGTATCAAAATGTAAGATTTTAAAAAATTAATTGACCATTTAATTCTGCATAAATTGGTCCTTTGTATCTAGATTCAAGCTGGAAAAACAAAGAGAAAGAGAGGTTGGTAAGTCGACAAAATAAGAAGAAATTGATAAAAAAAAAGAGAGAAATTAAGAGAATTCTAGAGAAGAGGCATTAAATGACGGATAGAGGGATTAATCTAAGTGTGTCAAACTTGGAAAAATTATAAGGAAATCATCCTAATTTGGCAAGAGGAAGAAGAAGAGTGATATAAACTTGATATTTCAAGGTAGAACAAGTTGAATTCAAGGCAATTTCAAAACAAATTAAGCCTACCCACTACCTAAAACCACCTAGATCACTTTAGATACACCCCAAATTCACTCTAGAAACATTTGAAAGAATCAAACATAGAAGAAGGAGAAAGTGGAGGTTTGGCCGATACATTGAGGAAGAAAGAGGAGAAAACTTCAAGCAACCTAGGAGGAATTTGATCAAGCATCAAGTGAGGTAAGTGTAGTCCTCGCTACTTTACAAGAAAATGATAAATTGTGAACTCGATTGTTCAAATTGTTGGATTTTGGTGTAATTGATTTATTTTGATGAATTATTGATGGAAATGAGTTTATAATGGTTGATTGTTCATATTTATTGGCTTAATTGAAGTAGGGTTGATGAATTAAGTTTGGGTAATTGGAATTGGAAGTTCCGGCTAACTTGATGAATTTGGGAAAAAATATTAGATTTCATGATTTGGTGATGTTTAGGTGGATTAAGCATGTCTAAAAGCATTTGATTGAAAACTTGGTGTGGAATACTTTTATTGTTGATTTTGACCATAATCCTTAAAATTAGATTAATTGAGTTAATTAATGCAATTGGATTAATTAAGTGTTTCTATGTTAGATTTATTGTGATTAAATGTGTTTGAATGACCTAAATTGATGAATTTCAAGTTGGTTGTTCTTGTCGTCTTATTTGGCCAAAGAACACTAAGTTAGTGATAATGGAACTAATTGATGTATATGTTGATTTATGGATTAGATGAAATAATTAACATGCAAATAGTTGATTAAATGAGAAAAATACTTCTTGGTTTCATGATGAGATTAATTCGGTCAACATGTTTAATGAAGGGTATTAGTCTAATTCCATGATTTTGGTAATGGATTAATAATTGTTATGTTATTCATGTAAGAATTGATAATGTGTTTTATGATTAATTTGTGTTTGGTTAATTGGGATGGATTTGTTTGGTATATTCAGCCAAGTTTAGATAAGTGTATGTGTTGATGTGACTTTTTCATGTTATAAAATAATTATGTTAATTATAGGGTGTATGATTAATTAAAAATGAATTCATGTGATATTTAATTAATTTCATGTTGAAATGGTTATTGAATAGTTCATGGTAGAATTTGGCCTAATGCCTAGTTTGTTGGTCTTGATGTTTAATCATGAAAAATGTTTGTGAAAGTGGATGTTGATTGATTATTTGAAGATTCAAGTTTGATAAAAGTTGATGTTCATGTTGTGATTAATTAGGTAGTGTTACAAGGATTTGTTTATTGTTGTTTTAAGTGTTATATGGTTGATTATGCAATTATCATATTTGTCATGCATTTCATGACATGATTTTCAGCATGTTTTATGGTTTTTAAAGACAATAATCAAGTGCACGGACTTTCTAAGAAATGGCTAGGAATATCTTAATCATGACATACAAAGAGAATGATCTAGTGTAAACTCTTTGTGAACGTCATAGATTTCACAGGGAACATATCTAGTGTTTTTCATGTTTTCACAAACATGGATAGCTGAATATATATATATTTGATAGGGTGCAACCGATCATAGAAAACATATTTTTAAGATCACAAAATGTATTTCATTGCATCATGCATACATGACTAAACTTATTGAGTATTACTCATCTTTTATTTCTTGTGGTCTACGTGAAAAAAAGGGTCATGGTAATGGTGTGAATCAAGTTGCTGAAGGAAGACCGATTTGCTAGAATGTGTACTTAATAAATTAAAAGTGAGTGAAGAAATCTTTTTTTTTCCCTTTTATAGTATATTTTGGACTTAATGTGTGCTAGGTTTAGCACTTAAAAGTTTGTAAGATAATGGTATTTTAGACCAATTTTGGATACTAAATAAATGATTGTGCTTGCTTGAGTTTAATTAAAGTTTAAATGAATAAATTTAATGGTTAGACTAATTAAATGGTTTAAAGAATTAATTCGATTCATAGATTTAATGGCTTAGCTTAAATTGTTATGAATAGTTAATTGGAATTAATATGTTGATAGCAATTGTGTTCAATTGGTTAGAAATATTTGAGTTTAATGAATTAAATTTAATCGATTTAATTCTTTTAATTGTAATAGTTGTTTTCTAAGCTTAAAATGATTTTCAAAAGGTTAATCCATAAATTAGGTTTCAAAGGGCTAAATTAAAGATTTAATTGAGTAAATTGTTTGATTTTCTAACTTAAAGAATTTTTATCAAATTAAAGAAATATAATTTTAAGATATGAACTAGTTTAATTAATGACTAAATAAGTAAAGGAAAATTGACTATTTCTAATTAATTGGGTTATTTGGCAATTAAATTCGGATTTTAAAGAAAATTTATGGGAATTTAATATAATTGAATTAGATTAAATTGATCAATTCACTTTATTATTTAATCTGATTTTTTATTAAAGGATTGAGAAAAATTAAAGGGGCAAATTAACTTACTTTGATTTAAAGTATTTTATTAAGTATTAAAATTAAGTTTTATGATTTTAAGTTTTTACGCAAAATTTTTTAATAGTATTTCTATATAATTGACAAAAGAGTACTTTTATAAAAAAAATTTATTTTGAAAAAAAAATTATACTTAACTTAAAATAAAGGTTGGACCCAAGTAGTTATATTTAATAGGCTTCGATCTACTATGAATATTAATTAATTAGACTGAATAAGGAGATGTGGTTTGATGTTTTACATTCCTAGTGCAATAAATGTAAAACATCACCAATAATATTCTAGAAATTATTTAGGTACTAGGTGGGCGGTGTTATAGTTCGTGTTGCATTTGATGCTAGATGAAAAACTCTACAATTGGTATGATGTTGCGAAACGAATAGAGACTGTGTATGTGCTTTGAAATGCCCTGATCAGAATTTCTTAGAACGACCCTCACAGAATGCAAATGAGATTTCTTTTGCAATCAGATCAGATATGCATAATCCAAACTTGATTTTTAAAAAAAAAAAAAAAAAAAAAATTGCCATATAACATTGTTTGTAAATTGATGCAGTTTAAATTAAAGTCGTAGTGACTGGTGAGTTGCTAAAGACAGTTGATTGAGGCTTTCTTAACATTGATGAGAGCACTTGTTCATTAGGTACCTCTCCTATGGGTGTTTATCATGCAAGATGTTATTATAATTTTTTTTTTTTTTGTTAAATCTCTCACATCAAGAGAGCCACAAGCATCAATAATGATCTAATTAGGGAGAATGTAAGATTTCATTTATTGATTGGAACTTCATCTAAGCTCCTAGTAGGGAGAGTTACAAGCAAGAAGACATCCCTCCACTCCACCGATTGCTTGTTACGCATGTTGATGGTTAAAAGGAACAAAAAATGAAAAAAATAAACAAAAAGATAATATCATGGACACATTTTGGCTGCAACCACTTTACTTCTGCAGCATTATGATTTGACCAATATCATCAATTCAAATAGAAATGCAGAAATAATTGTAACCTCAGCTAGCTCTTGGGACTTCTAGTGAGTTTGATGTATCGAAGGATCGATAAATGGGGCACCTGGAGAAATGGGAATTGGCCTCAGATTTCGACGGTGAAGGACTAGTCTTTCTGTCAAAAACAACTCGAACACAAGCATATTCTGAATGAATATATATATATACACACACACTTGCTAGAGGAAGAAGACATTAAGATACAATTTCTATCTACAGGAGTAAAATATGTGCGAGGAAATTCCAAGTTAAAAAAATTTGTACCTTGACTAGCTTCCAACTTGGAAATTCTTGCTTCTGTTAACAAACAAATTGAGCTTATGCATAAGACCAGATAGGCTATAAGCGAAGAGCAGACTGCAACTTTCCTCTGGAACGACCACATTCTGTGCTGTAGTAATGTAAACACGTTCAAGCATGCCATAAGCCATATTGATTTCAACTTATATGGCATAAAGGACATTGGGCCAACTTGTGAAATTTGGACCGGTTAATCATGTTTCACGATTGGCGCAAAATTATTGTCTACGCTTTTTTCTAATTTTGTGTGTCCAAGTCAAGCCTACTTAATTAATTCTCACTTTCATGAATGTCTTAAGGAAAAAGTTTCAAAATTCAAAAATCCTTCACTTCCAAACGCGGAATCGTTATGGTTTGAGATCAACCAAATGCATTAATTTTAATTTGCGTTCAAGCTCGTTTAATAACTGTCAGTTCAAGTTAAATCTTATGTAAATGTTAGAAAGATAAAGTATTTATTTCAATCAAATATTATAATATTTAGTTAAAACACAAAATTTTTGAACTATAAGTTGTATGTAATTAAAGTTAATATGTATATTTTTTTAAAAAAAAAACCATTTATCATATGGTGTGCAGGTTATTTAGAAATGTGTGATTACCTTTACTTATGATGAGTCTTTGTTCTCATGTGAAAAATGTTTCTAATCATTCAATTGATTAGTTTCTTGGTTATTTATTTATTTATTATTATTATTATTATGTAATTTCTCATAAACTTTAATTTCTACAACTCTACTCTTTTTGGTCAAGCAAAGTCTAAGCAGTAGAGTCATAGCCAAGACAGGCAATAATGCTGAAACATTTTGAGGCCCAGAATTGATCCGAGATTGACTTTATAAAGGCTGACAAAAAAGGCCCAGAGAAAAGATGACCACTTGATTGGGCTTGCCAACTAATTTTCAAACTTGTTATCTTCAATGCAATTTTTTTTTTCAAGTTTTTGGCTAAACATGTATTTTCATAAACCTGCTATTTTTTTACCTGTATTTTATATGTTTTCAATTATATGAGGTTAATTGATAAATGAAATTAACATAAAAACTAAATATAAAATGATGAATTTAAGACAAAAAAGAGTAGAAAGACACGATATATATATATCAAGAGGTTTGATGATCGTTATCTTATTTTACTCTTGTATGTCGATGATATACTTGTTATAGGATCTAACTTAAAAGAGATCAACAAACTTAAGCAACAATTAGCAGAATAATTTGAGATGAAGGACTTAGGACCTGCAAAATAGATACTTAGGATGAGAATTAGTAAAGATGGGTTAGAAGATACATTGACTTTATCTTAAGAAAAGTACATTTAAAAAATGCCGAGCAAATTTAACCTTTAGGATGAAAAGATCAGAAGCACTCCTTTAGGAAGTGACCTCATGCTTTCAAATGAGAAATCACTAAAGATAGTTGAAGACCAAAAAAAATCTACAGATCCTTTATACATCGGCAATTGGAAGCCTAATGTATGTTATGGTTTGCACAAGACCTTATATGCTCATGCTATAGGAGTTGGCAATAGATACATGGAAAATCCAAAAAAGAAACATTAGGAAGTAGTGAAGTAGATTCTTCATTATTTGAAAGGTTCTTTAGGTATGCCTTTTCGTTTTAAGAAGAATGATATTATTCTACAAAGATTTGTTAATATAGATTTAGGTGCTGATCTAGACAATAGAAAGAGTACAACATGTTATGTTTTCATTTTGGGTGATATTGTTATGAGTTGGGTATCTTGACTTCAGAAGTTTATTGCTGTAAACTTCATCTAAGCTCCAAGTGAGCAGAGTTACAAGTTAGAAGCAAGAGAAGACATCCCTCCACTCCACTTATTGCTTCTTTTGCATGTTGATGGTTAAAAGGAACAAAACATGGAAAAAATAAACAAAAAGTTATTATCATGGACACATTTTGGCTGCAACCACTTTACTTCTGCAGCATTATGATTTGACCAACGTCATCAATTCAAGTAGAAATGCTGAAATAATTGTAACCTCAGCTAGTCTTGGGACTTCTAGTGAGTTTGATGCATAGAAGGATCCGTAAACGGGGCACCATGGAGAAATGGGAATTGGCCTCAGATGTCGACGGTGAAGGACTAGTCTTTCTGTCAAAAACAACTCAAACACAAGAATATCATGAATGTATGTATATATATACATATATATACACACACACACACACATGCTAGAAGAAGAAGAAATTAAGATACAATTTCTATCTATAGGAGTGAAATATGTGCGAGGAAATCCCAAGTTAAAAAGATTTGTACCTTGAATAGCTTCGAACTTGGAAATTCTTGCTTCTGTTAACAAACAAATTGAACTCATGCCTAAGACCAGACAGGCTATAAGCAAAGAGCAGACTGCAACTTTCCTATGGAACCACCACATTCTGTGCTGTAGTAATGTAAATACGTTCAAGCATGCTCTAAGCTCTATTGATTTCAACTTAGCATAAAGGACATTGGGTCAACTTGTGAACTTTGAAATGCCGGTCAATCATGTTTCACGAATGACGGTCAATACTTTCAATTACGTTGGATTGTGCAGGAATAGGTTGCAATAACATCACGTTGGCTGAAGTCAATATTACCTCACCGGTTCCTGGGAAGCAAACTATTGCATTTTGCAGGAATGCTCATGGAACATCTGTCTCTACCACACCTCATCCAGCCCCTTGTCTCTCAAGTTGATAGAAATTTCCTAGAATTTGTTTACACATTAATTGCCATCTAGTTGAGATTTGGTTGCATTTGGAAAATGTGAATTTTTCAATTTTATTGAAAATAATAATAATAAATCTGCCCTTCATTTTTAAGATGTTTCTCCACTTTAAAAAAATTGTTTTGTCAATCCAATATAATCTCATTCATTTTGCATAGATGCTAGTGTTTTTAACTATTCTTCGTCGAAGAATGGAATTTGTAAACTACAAATTAAAATAATGGGATTTAAATCTCATTGTTAACTACAAATTAAATTTTAAGAAGCAAGAAATAACTCTTTCACATAGGTTACATTTTTGCATGATTAATGGTGGGAAGACGAGTTAGGAATAGTACTGAAGTTATTTTAGGCAGGTAACCATTTGGTCTATACAATCTAAGTAGGCATGATGAATGGAAAGTTGTTGGGCAGTTTGGTCCCTATGTTGCTTAGGCTCTAATTGCGTGAGCTTTGGTTCTTTGGCTAGCTTTGAAGGGGAGGCTTTTGAATGCTCACATTGATCTTATCAGGAAGTGATCGTATGATTATCCACACCTTGGTAATGTTTGATCTGTAGAGGTGAGAAGATGAAATATTCCAAGGTGCTATTTTTACCACTAATGCAGGAAGTTGAGTCATTTCATGGGCCAATGTTCTTGTCTAGGTCTAATGAGATGGAATTCGTTGCACTGGCTGGGAAAGAAATAGCAGAAATTTTTTGAAAATCTTTCTCTAAGGAAAACGATAGTTAATGAAGTTTGTGAAAGATTTAAGTTTGAGTTTTTTAAGGCTGGGAAAAATGGGTACCATGCATGGAAAATAGAGCTTGCATTGTTAATAGGATTTGTCTATGCTATTCATAAAAAGAAAATCAAGGTCAAGTATCAGTGGAGGCCGCCGTAATATTATGTCGGGAGGTTTTTGATAATTATCAAGAACCATGAGTCTTGGCATTGATTTTGTGATGATTTTACTGCTTTGCCTCTGAAACAGATTGACCTGTGGGAGGTGCTGCCATAACCTGAGAAAGAGGCAGGCGTAAGGGCTGGCTGAACTAAGGTAGTCCTATATATTGGCCATCGCTTGAAATTATCCACATACTCAATTTACCCAGGTTAAATGTATTATTGATCCAAAATTGTGCCTAAATCAGACTGAATGTCTGATCATAAATTCAATGGACTGAGTATAATAATGCAGTCCATGAAAATCAGTCCTAATCAGCAAGGAATTGGTTGAGTTACGATAGTACAAAGAGAAATTTGATGCCAATTTGCATATTTGTGAATTTTTTCCTAGAATTTTTGCATTTCCTTCACTTGTGAAAATGTTGGAATGCAAATTTTTAAACGTTGAGTCCGAAGATGCACCATCGACATTAGTCTTTTTCTTTGCGTTATAACCTTTTCACTGTGGCTTCTATGAGGAGAAGAAATGTGTTTGACAAACAAGTTTCACTTCAGTAGAAGTAGTAATCATCTCCATGAAAATGATAATAATTTGTTCAAAAGAAGAAAAAAACTTTTCTAATGGAGATCTTGCGCCTTGAGTGTTTAGTTTCAAATTGGTTTCATCTATTTTTTGCAAGTTTAATGGGTCTCTGCTTCTCCCTCCCACCCCTAGACTACCGGAAAACATGCTCACTGTTTAGTATACAAGGGACACAGAGTATTCTTGATGAAACTCTTTCACATGGGTATTCTATATGCGCTTTGAATAACATTAACTTCGACAGGTAGAAGTAACTCTCTCGTGGCCATTTCAAGTTCCCCTCGAGTATATTGCTACAGAACCTGCTTGAATGAATGTATTTACATGAAAATGCCCTCTTGCCATTTCCTGAAATTCCAACATGAATATTGTTATTACGAAGTTAATTTTTCATTTTCTCTAACGTACATTTGACTTTTGTTTCAATTTGATAGAACCATCAACGAGTGCATTGCCTCATACTTATTTTGATATCTTGCTTATTCTTGCCATTAACGTGTCAAAGCTGCGTATAGAATTAACTTCACAATATGAATTGAGATGCCATATTTCTATTGGTTGGTTGATGTTCATTATGGGACTGCATTACTAGGAGCAGTAGGCTTTGTGAAGCCTGTATTGATGTACATCCTGGATGGCTGGACCTACTTCTTCTTCATATTCCCATAGCATTGGTAGATAAAACGATCTGTATTGGGGCAATCAAAATTTGTACTAATTCTAATTGCTTCTAGTCAATTCATTTATAAATATCCATGTATTAAGGTACAGTTCATTGTTGGAGGAGATGGACCTAAACGAGTAAGACTGGAAGAAATGAGGGAAAAACACTCTCTTCAAGATCGAGTTGAAGTGCTGGGTGATGTACCACATGCTCGTGTACGTTCTGTCTTGATTTCTGGCCGTATATTTTTAAACAGGTCAGAGGTTCTCTGGATTTCTAATTTTAAACCATTTTTTATTATCTAATATAGTAGCTCGCCAATCTTCCTTTGTCATTGACGTGTTAGCCTGAAGTGGAAATACAAATAGTAACAGAGCTTATAGTGGAGACTTGTTATAGCTATTAGGACCATTGTTGCAATCAATCATTAGAAATAGGTCCATTACAGTTTTCCTGAAGAAAGGTGAAAAACTTCTCTTTTTAGCTGTTTTAGATGGATTGTTAGACATGTTTACTTAGTCTTTATCTGGTAGCTGGACGGGAGCCCTTCTGTTGCAAGTTCTTTCCCTTTGCCTGTTTTAGTGGATTGTCCTGGCTTTTATATGGAAATTCATCTTAACCAATAAATTAAAGGCTCATTTTTAGGTGTCAAGAGTTAACACTTCTGTAAGTCTGATGAATGGACACATATCAATTCGATACGGTCTTGAGCAAGCGATACATGCCTATTTTTGGGAAAGGATTCCTTTTTATATATATAAGTTGTAAGTAGCTGTATTTTGTCAAGTTTGTTTTCACAAAAAATCAATTATAAATATACGAAATAAAACCTGGCTAGAGGATCTAAACACTGCCATAAAGTTTGAAGAAAATTAGACTTGGTGAAAGTTGATAGCCAAAAAAATGAGCTCCTGAACACTCAAAAGGCAGATTGTAGTTTGGGACATTCTTTCACCACATGGCTTCAGTATACACTTACGATAACATTGATGCAATTTAACGTAAAGTTGTTGTGACTGGTGAGTTGTTAAAGACAATTGATTGAGGCTTTCTTAACATTGATGACAACACTGCTTATTATGATAATTGACTTTTTGCTATGGTGTCTACTGCAACTATGGCAGATTGGCAGGTACTACCTGTTCATGCATATATAGAGTCTTGACCTTATAGACTAATTCTGTACTCCACGTAATATTTGACCTTTAATTCTTTTCCTTTTTTTCCTTTCCCTTTTTTGATATTTCTTCGACCAACAGAAGATATTGAGGAGGTGCCTGAATTTACTTTACCCCATCATCAAGATTATGAAATGATCTCAAATTTCAACGAGAACCAAAGCTCATGATAACATTGTAGTTGTAGACTCTTGGTTTCACGAGGATAAATGTTATAGTTTTAAATAACGATCTTTACGTTATACAACGATCATTATATAATTGTTTTAGAGCATACCGTTATTATTATTTTAGTATTATAGTAAGTCGTGATCCACGATGATAACCGCGATCGTTTTTTCAACCGTCCGTAATTTAAAACTATTAACATGCCTACTGGTTTTTGGTTCCATGACAAAAGATTCCCCTAACTTCGATGATTTCCTTATCCTTAATCTAAGATGAATTTTTTTTATATCGGATCACTTCGTATCATTTATGGATCTTGCTAGTTATTAATTTGGCCGGATCCCACAATGTACAAACAAATCTAGTTTTGTAAAATGAATTAAACAATCCTTGTGTTTTAAAAACTAATCAATTAGTCTCTTGATCGGTTAATCATGATTAATTTAATATTAATTGTTTTAAAAAAAATGTAAGAATGTAAGACTTTATTTATTGCTGTAAACTTCATCTAAGTTCCAAGTGAGGAGAGTTACAAGTTAGAAGCAAGAAGACATCCCTCCACTCCACTTATTGCTTCTTATGCATGTTGATGGTTAAAAGGAACATAAAATGGAAAAATTAAACAGAAAGATAACATCACGGACACATTTTGGCTGCAACCACTTTACTTCTGCAGCATAATGATTTGACCAATATCATCAATTCAAATAGAAATGCAGAAATAATTGTAACCTTAGCTAGCTCTCGGGACTTCTAGTCATTTTGATGTATTGAAGGATTCGCAGATGGGGTATCTGGAGGAATGGGATTTCGCTTCAGATTTCGACGGTGAAGGACTGGTCTTTCTGTCAAAACAACTCGAACACAAGCATATCATGAATGAATAAATATATTTATACATGCTAGAAGAAGAAGAAATTAAGATACAATTTCTATCTATAGGAGTAAAATATATGCGAGGAAATCCCAAGTTAAAAAGATTTGTACCTTGAATAGCTTCGAACTTGGAAATTCTTGCTTCTGTTAACAAACAAATTGAACTCATGCATAAGACCAGATAGGCTATAAGCAAAGAGCAGACTGCAACTTTCCTATGGAACCACCACATTCTGTGCTGCAGTAATGTAAATACGTTCAAGCATGCTCTAAGTTATATCGATTTCAACTTATATAGCATAAAGGACATTGGGTCAACTTGTGAACTTTCAAATGCCGGTCAATCATGTTTCATGAATGTCTTATGGAAAAATTCCAAAATTCAAAAGTCCTTCACTTCCAAACGCGGCATCATTATTGTTTGAGATCAACCAAATGCATTGCGTTCAAACTCGTTTAAGAACTATCGGGTTCAAGTTAAATCTTATGTGAATGCTACAAATATAAAGTATTTATTTGATTCAAATATTATAATATTCCGTCGAAACACGAAATGTGTGATTACCTTTACTTATGGTGAGCCTTTGTTCTCATATGAAAAATGTTTCCAATCATTCAAATGATTAGTTTCTTGGTTTATTTATTTATTTATTGCACAATTTCTCATAAACTTTAATTTCTGCAACTCTACTCTGTTTGGTCTTGCAAAGTCTAAGCAGTGGAGTCATAGCCCGAGAAAGGCAATAGTGCTGAAACATTTTGAGGCCCAGAATTGATCCAAGATTGACTTTATAAAGGCTGAAAAAAAAGGCCCAGAGAAAAGATGACCACTTGATTGGGCTTGCTAACTAATTTTCAAACTTGTTATCTTCAATGCAAATTTTTTTTTTTTTTTTGGGCTAAACCTACTATTTTTTCAAGGTTTTGGCTAAACAAGTACTTTCATAAACCTTCTATTTTTTACGAGTATTTTACACGTTTTCACTTCTGTGGGATTAATTGAGAAATGAAATTAAGATGGAAACTAAATATAAAATGATGAATTTAAAAAAAAAAAAAAGAATAGAAAGACATGATTTAAAAAAAAAAAAAAAAAAAGAGTTGAGAGACTCCTTCAACTACTAATTCTTTTCATAATGAAAGATATAATTATATCAATCTGTATGAAAAAACTTAATATAAGAACTTGTGTTGAAGAATTGAATGTTATACAAGGACATAGAATAAACATAATTAAAAACATGGGAAAGTAAAAACATATTGGAAACTTATCCCGATATATAAAGACAAATTGAGTTATTTACCATAATTATAATGTGTGCATTCTCAAAAAAATAAAATAAAAAATAATAACAATAAAATAAAATAAAAATTGTAATATGTGTATATATATAAGCATTAATTGCAAGTATTACAAAATTTAGGAAAATGACTCGGCATATCTTATGTAATAAATAAGTCTTTAATTGATCCTTAAATCTCTCGGTGTTTCAATTTAAATATCAAATAAAAGCTTAGTCATCAATTTATCGAGTTCATCAAAATTTAAAAGGTTTACATAATATTAGCCCGAGTGTATAAGTCCATTGGGCCTTTTTTTTCTAATCTTATTATAAATAGAGACAACATTACTTAGATCTATAGCCTTCACTTGACAAAACCTAACAAAAAAATCTTATTGCGAGTTGTGGATTAAGCACAATTATCGAACCATGTAAATCTACTATGTTATGTGATTATTTTTTATCTTTCTACTATATTCTTTTGCTAGATTTGTTTTCTAACAATTGATATCGAAGCCTTAGATTAATGGGATAAGGAGGAAAGATTGCAGAAGAAAGGAAAAGTGAGGATTGATAAGTTTGATAGCAAAGACTTTGGGTTCTAGAAAATGCGGATTGAAGACTATCCGTAACGAAGAAGCTATGTGAACTGCTATCAAGGAAGAAGGCAGAGAGGATGAAAAATGTCAATTGGGTTCGTTGGATTGTCGAGCTTTTTAGGTGTTATTTGGCTAATTTTGACATGAAATGTTACTTTCAACATTGTGAAAGAAAAAACCACGACAAATCCGATGACAACGCTCGTCAAATATGTAAGATAAGTTTTCTCGCCTTAAACAAGTTATTTTTTATGTGTTTATTATTCGATCTAAAGATAGCAAAGGGAGCATCTATGATTAATCACATTAATGAAGTTAATGTACTGATCAATCAATTAGAGTCGGTAAGTATTGTGTTTGATGATAAAGTTAGGGTATTGATTTTGTTATCTTCTCTACTCGATAGCGAGGTCTAGAACGGTAACGATGATAAGCGAGTTCATCAAAGAATGAAAAACTAAAATTGAATTATGTTTGAGATTTAATAATCAATGAAGATCTTCATAACAATGAGTTAGGAGAACCTTTAGGTTTTTCTTTGAGTACTTATAGAAGAGGAAGGGACTTTCAAAAGCGTCGGAATCATGGTCCCGACAAGTCAAAATGAAAGGGCGAGAGGAAAATCCAAAAATCACAAAGAGATCACCTGCTGGAACTCGTGACAAGAAATGACACTTTAAAAATCGGTGTAATGCTTCGAAAAAAATCAGGATAAAGACTTTGCACCTATAATGACGTATGAAATTACGGATGCATTAATTTATAGTGTAGACAATTTCATTGAGTCTTGGATTCTAGACTTAGGTATATCGTTTCATTCTACTCCACGTAAAGATTTCCCACATTAATATGTTGTAGGAAGTTTTGAAAAAGTTTATATTGTAAATGATGAACCTCTAGATATTGTGGGAAAAAGTGAGGTTAATATTAGAATTACCAACGGAATGTAATAGAAGCTGCATAATGTTAAACATATTTCAAGTCTTAGAAAGAATCTGATTTCTATAAGTAAATTTGATGATGTTGGATACACAATAATATTTAAAAGTGGATCATGAAAGATAACGAAAGGAAATATGACAGATGGCACAAGGTATTAAGGTTGTGACTTTATACACAACTCGCTATAACAAGGGATATAACGAGCAATGGTTCATTTTGATGGTTATCGTGATTCGATACAATGGCATTAAAGGCTTAGGCACATAAGTAAAAAAGGTTTGAAGTAGTTAGCATCAAAAGAAAAATTACTATAATTAAAACATATTGATGTTGACTTATGTGAGGCTTGCATTTACGAAAAGCAAAAGATAGTTTGTTTTCTAAAGTCCGACAAATCCTTAAAAGAAGAGAAGCTATAATTGGTGCATACGGATGTATGGGGACCAACCCCTATGACTTCTCTTAGAGGCTCATGTTATTATGTCACTTTCATTAGCGACTTCACTAGAAAGGTATATGTTTATTTTTTGAAAAATAAATCGATGCGTTTGTTCTACTCAAAGAGTGGAAGGATGAAATTGAAAATCAGATTGGTCCGAATATCAAACCTTGAAGTCAAATAATAGAGAAGAGTATTTTAGTACGGAATTCAAAAATTATTGTTAAGATGTCATAACCCAAAATTTGGGTTATATTTATTTTCCGATATTTTTGATATTTTTCCTTATTTATTTTTATGTTTATTTTATTATGTTATTTTATTTTATTTTCATTTTTTTTTATCTTGATCTCTTCTTTTTTTTTAGATTTATTAGTTTCATTTTAGTTTTAAGAGTTATCTTTTATTTTTCAAAAAAGGAGAAAATGAAAATACAAAAAAATATGAAAAAAAAACTATGTGACATGATTAATCGGGGTATAATTATAATAAATCACGGCTAAAATTGAAAGCCCTTAGGGGCTCAATTGAAAAAAATCAAGAAATTGGAAGGAATTAAGGAAATAATTTAAAAGAATAGGAGGGCGCGATTGTAAAAAAATTAAAAGTTGGAGGACCATTTTGGTCATTTCCAAAACAAACATTTGAGATGGTGAACGTATTGTTCACTTGTCTCTTTCGTTTCAAAAACAAAGCTGGTCTTGATCCAGCCATGATGTCCGCCCACTTTTGTCCCAGTCTAACTCAAATGTCTTTCTCATTTACTTTGGGCACAAGACATGCTCGCAATAAGGAAAAAAAACAAAAAATATTAAAAGAAGAAAAACAACAAAAGGAGGAGCGAGGAGCTCGTACTAAAGGAGATCAAAGGGCCGGAAAGATGAGAGAGGAATGAATGGTTGTGATCAATGGCAAGAAAACGGGTATAAAGAGGGACCTATGTAGGGCTTTAGGGCGCAGGCTTTTTCTTGAAGTTTTAGGGGGAAAAGAAAAATAAGAGAAAAAAGAAAACACGAGTAGTAAGTCTTTGATGTTTCCCGGGTTTTCGAAGCAAAGGTCATCCGATAATTTTGGTTATCAATTTTGGAATGGCCAAAGTAGAAAGATCACAAGACATAGGGATGTGACTTTTAATGAAAATATTTTCTATGAAGACATGCTTAAGACATATTCTAACGAGTGTAAGAAACTAGCTAGAAACAAGTGAGCAAGCTGATTTAAAAGAGATTTTAAAGAAAGATATATCTAAGATTTAGAATTTAGATAACGAGAGATGGGAAAGCTAAAGTTGAACTAGAACCACTAACTCCTACTTCCCAACTAAAGAGATCCGACCGAGTGTCTAGACCCACTCAAAAGTATTCACCTTTCTTGAAATATTTCTTCTTACCGATGTTAGAGAATCAAAATTCTTTAGTAAAAAAATGTAGGTGAAAGATTTTATCAAGTGACGAGTTAGCCATAGAAGAGGAGATGAGGTCCCTTAAGAAGAATCGGACATGGACTTTAACTATGTTACCAAAAGAAAAAAAGGTTATACGTAACAAATAGGTGTACGAGGTCAAAGAAGATCATGATGGTATTAAAAAATACAAAGCAAGGCTAGTTGTAAAAAGCTTTCAATACAAATAAGGAATTGATTGCATCAAGATTTCCTCTCATATAGTCAAGATGACGCTATTAAGCTAGTGTTGAGTATTGTTATTGTAGAAAATTTCCATCTAGAGCGAGTTAGATGTTAAAAAAAATTTTTACATGGTGACCTTGAGGAAGACATATATATGGTACAACTAAAAGGTTTTGAAGTTCGAAAAAAGGAAAAAGTTATGTAAAAGTTATAGAAAGTTTGTATGATTTGAAACAAGCTTCTAGACAATGGTATAAGAAGTTTGATGGGTTCATATATGAAAATAGTTTCAAGATATGCAAGATGGATCATTGTTGTTATATCAAGAGGTTTGATAACTATTATCTTATTTTGCTCTTGTATGTTGATGACATCTTTGTTGTAAGATCTTACTTGAAAAAGATCAATGAGCTCAAACAATAGTTAGTAAAATAGCTTGAGATGAAGGACTTAGAACCTATAAAATAGATACTTGAGATGAGAATCAATAGAGATAGGTTAAAAGGTACATTGACTTTATCTCAAGAAAATTATATTCAAAAGGTGCTGAGCAGATTCAAGCTTCAAGATGGGAAGATCAAAAGCACTCCTTTAGAAAGCCACCTTAGGCTTTCAAAAGAGCAATCACTAAAAATAGTCGAAGAGTAAAAAGAAATGTCTATAGTCCCTTATGCATTAGCAATTACAAGCCTAATGTATACTATGGTTTGCACAAAAGATGATATAGCTCATGTAGTAGAGTTATTAGAAGATACATGAAAAATCTTTAAAAAAAAACATTAGGAAGAAGTAAAGTGGATTCTTCATTATCCGAAAGGTACTTTAGGCATGACTCTTTATTTGATGAAGAATGATATTGTTCTACAAATTTGTTGATGTAGATTTAAGTAGTGATATGGACAATAAAAAAAATACATTATGTTATATTTTTATTTTGGGTTGTATCGAGTATCTCGACTTCGAAGTGTATTACTCTTTTCATCATTGAAGTCGAGTATATGGCTATTTCGAAGTCTGGTAAAGAAATAGTTTGGTTAAAAAACTTCCTAAAAAAAATTGGTAAGGTACAAGATGACAATGAGCTTTTTAGTGACAATCGAGTGTAATTCATCTTGTTAAGAATCTAGTCTTTCATGTAAAAACAAAACATATTCAGTTGAATTATCACTATATTAGAGACTTGTTGGATGATAAGGTAATATGTTTCAATAAAAATCTAGAATTAAAGAATTCGGATGATATGTTGACCAAAGCGAGTTATTATTGATAAGCTGAGGTTTTGTATTACCTCGGTTAGCTTTCATGATTAGTATGAAAAGGCACTACACTAGGAGAACTTGAAGTTGGTTGAGAAAATGAATAGTTACAAGAGGTTTGGTGCTATTTGAAAATCAATCTCTAAATAAGAGATTGTTAAGTTATGGAAACTAATATAGATGGAGGCTCGCGAGTGTAAGACGCTATATAGAGTAAGAACGATAGTCTCTCTAGTTGTTCATACTATAAATAAAAGCAACATCACTTGTATTTATAGTTACCACTTGATAAAACCTAATAAGAAATCTTAGTACAGTCGTAGAGTAAGTATAATTACTCGAACCACATAAATCTCTATGTTTTATGATTGTTCTTGTCTTTTTACTCTATTATTTTGCTAGATTTGTTTTCTAACGGATTTTTTATAAGAATTTAAATTTTTAGGTTAAGAAAAAAATAACATTTTTTTCTAATAATGTCATGTTTAATAAGAGTCAAAGGACTAAGTCTTGTTTTTTTAAAACATAAATAATATAATTGTACTCAAAATTTGAAACTACATAATCATTAATTCTTTTGAGAAACCAACTCTTGAGCCTAAAATATCTTAACATAACACATCTTTATCCATAAAATCTTCTTTCTAGCCATTAATGCTACCAAGATTTACCATGAAAGTGGTCAGGTTGATGTAAAAAAAAAATCAATAAATAAATAAATTACCTTAGAGAGAGAGAGAAAGAAGTTGATAAATTAATTCAAGTAGGTGGGTTGGAGTAATTATTAGGTGTTTGTCATGTTTTTTTTTTCTTTGGGTAAATGAACAATTAGTCTTAAGTAGTGTATGTGCATATGCACTCGTTAAATCCGACAAAAAAGTAGAGGATGGACTAAAACTTAAAAAAAAAATTTAAGAAATATCAAAATTAAAAGCTTAAAGAGTTAATTTCAAATGGATAAAATTTTAAGGGGTCTCAAACCCATTTAATCTTGGCCATGATGGGTGCCTTACCAACTACCAAACTTTTACCAAGACAAGTGTCCTCCCACTTGCTAGTCATTTATTATGGCAAGTATCTTTCCACCTACTAGTTCTTTGTCATGGCAAGCATGCTACCACTTGTCACTCGCTTACCATGACAAGTGTGCTACATCTTATCACCTGCCACTATTTACAATGACAAGTATGTTGTCACTTAACACCTATTAAAACTTATCATGACATGTATGTTGCCACTTGTCACTACTTGTCATGATAGGTGCATTACCACTTACCACTACCTTCCATAGCAAGTACATTGCCATTATTGGTGCATACCACTTTTAGGGTGTATCATTACTTGGCTCATGCCACTACCTGGTAGTTGATGGCTAGAACATTAGCGTGTTGCCATTGTTGGTGCATGCCCATATCGATTGTGGTGGTGGTATATGCTATTGTTAGGGCATACATTACTAATTCTTGTGTGTGCCACTAATGATAATTATTGGCTAATGTATAATCATAATATCCTTGAAGAGTTGTCATGGCTTCGTCATCCATGTCACATAAGTAAGTTCTCAAAAGGAAACCCATAATTAAATTTCTCTTGCCTAAGCACATTTAAATAGGGACAATAGGGAAGGTGAAACTTTATTTTCTTATATAGCATTAGAAAAGTCTTACGCTAAATGGCAAACATTATTAGTTATTGTACCATTATAGCATTGCGAGTCGAGCGAGTTAGTCCTAGCCAGTTATGTTCTTCCAAGCAAAGATCGATTATTGACTTCTTATATCGTCAATAATATGAAAAAATCAAAGAAAATTTTATTTTTCTTTAAATAATTTTTTAAGCACATCATTGATTTTCCCCAAAAAAGAAATTGTTAAGAATATTAACTTGTCAAAACATGTCATGGCCATAGCTTCTTGTATTAATTGAATTTGCTCAAAAAATTAACCAAGTATATGTGAAGAAATTGTTTGATAGGAAAGTATCCCTAAAGCAAGGATGCACATCTATAGATAATTGAAGCTTGTCAAAAGTAAGAATCTTATTAGACATGATTCTCAAGATCAATGTACGAGTGGTTTAGTCTTAAAGTTATTGAGGTCTTGAATGCCATTCTTTTTAGCAAATATTTAGACATTCATTTTGATATGGACAAATATATGTGGAGAGATAATAGTTCCTAAGCACTCTCTAGCTCATTTTTAAGTTTTTGATCCATCAATTGAAGAGGCAAAATCTTTTCTTGAACGCTCAACTTACAATGATGAGATTGATTTTCTTTTTTTATACTTGGATTTTTTTTTTAACTATTTAAACTTTGTCATTTGATGGATTCGTTGAGCTTGTACAAGCTAACATTTAATCTTGCTAGAGAAGTTTAGTTAGTAGGCTAAAGTCGATCTATCGTCCAAAAAATGAATGATTGAATATGAAAAGCTTATGGTTTAGGTAGTTTATAACTTTAAAAAATTAGTTATGGCATAACTAAAAACTACCAAGCCCTCGGAAAAAGTATGGCCGATCTTGAAGAACTCATGCGATTGTCTATCTTAGCCGGATAGATATGGCATGACCACGAGTAAACACTAATAAAAAATAACGACTATGCATGAAAAAGGCTTGTAATATGGTGAGCATCTAGTTTGGCTAGATAGACAATATATGACTATGGGTGACCAATTATAGAAAAGGATCAAACATGAAAAACTCACACCTTGTATATAACTTACTTAGATAGATATAACATTGTCATGAGAAAAAATAACTCAACATGAAAAGTTTATGACCTAACCATCACATAGATTTTTCGGATGGACTCATTGTTGCCATTAAAAAGAAAAACTGATCATGAGAAGCTTGTGACCTAGCCAGACTTCTAGTTTGACCAAATGAACATAGTGTTGCCATCCAAAAAGAAACCTAACTAAATATGAAAAGCTAATGCTCCGGACGATGAAATGACTTGATCGGATAGATATGGTTTTGCCATTAGAAAGAAAATTAATATGAAAATCTCACAATCGATCACCATGTAGTTGACTAGATAAACCTAATATTGTTATTAGAAAGAAAAAATAAGCATGAAAAACTTATGATCTACATAACGTATAGCTTGGTTAGATGGACATGGTTTTTTCATAAAAAAAAAAAAAGGACTTAGCATGAAGCTCATAGCCTAGTTAGTATACAGTTTGACTAGATGGAAATAACATTGCCACCAAAAAATAAAAAAAACTAAACCTAAATTGCTTATAACCTACTAATGCATAGCTTTGCAAGATGGATGTAGTATTACTATTAAAAAGAAAAAATAAGTATGAAAAACTCATGGCCTAGCCAACACATAACTTGACCAAGTGGACATAACGCTACCATAATAAAAGAAAGACCGAGTATAAAAAGCTAATAATTTGGATAATACATAGCTTAGTTAGATGGATAGGTGTTACAATTAGAAGAAAAAAAAACTAACTATAAAAATTCCACAACCTAACTAGCATGTAACATGGCGAGATGGACATAGTATTGTCATTAGAAAGAAAAAATTATTATGAAAAGCTCATGGCATGGCCAATGGCAACTTGGCTAGTTAGACATAGTATTGTCATCAAAATTAAAGATTAAACATGAAAAGCTCATCATTTGGTTAGTATATAAATTGGACATAAGACATAGCATTATCATTAAAAACAATAATTAACCATGAAATGATCATAGCACTGCCAACTTGCAGTTTGACCGGATGAATATGGTGTTGCCATTAAAAAAAAATATTAAACATAAAAATCTCATAGTCTAACTAGCATATAGCTTGGCCAAACAGGTAAGGCATTACCATTAGAAAGAAAAACCGAGAATGAAAAGCTCATGTATTGGTTAAAGCATAAATTGACTAACCTAGTGACTTCGAGAATGATTTATGGCTTTTTTTCTTTGTTAGTGATAGTCATATGTCTCCGAGTAAATATTGAGAAAAGACAATGGAGTTGTTTGTCCAAAGAATTCTTTTTAATAAGGTGGAAAAGGTGGTCAAGCCTAAATTCTTAAGATGTATCATATCTATTTATACATGTTCTAGATACACAACTTTATAGCTTCTTTCCCATCAAAGTCCTTTTAGATGTCTATGATATGGTCTTTGAATTGTTTAGCAAATTCCAATAGATTCTCTTTAAAACTTTGGTATTCTTTCCCCAAATCATAAACATTCAATCTCCCATTAGAGAAAAACTTCTCATAAATAATTTGCACATAATTGCTCACATCCGGATAAAGCCTGTGGTCGATTTACATATCGGATTTATGTCTCCTCGATCAAAGAATTAAAATTTTATTTTGGTTTTAGATCATCATCTAAGTCATTAATGCCTAAGGTATCTACAAACTTCATGAGATGTTCCTTGGCATTTCCTTACTTTTCATTGAAAACTTTGAACTTTGAACAAACATAATCTTTTGGGTAAAGTCTCCGGCTATATAGGTTGGATAGCAAAATTTAAAATCAAACTCGCCGATAAATTTTACGAGCTTTCTTTTGAAGAACTTTTTTAAGTACTCTTAGTAATATAGTAATGGATGTTTGGTAGAGGGATATCTTCCTTATTATTCAATTAAACAAGTGTTATTGGGTCATCTTTTACCTTAAAAGTTGATGGCATCACAATTTAAGGGACGAGTAGTACGTAGTAGTCCACTCGTAAAAAGTAGTTAGGTGATATTATTGAAGGCCTAGGCAAATACAATATTTTTATCCTAAAGTCTTTTGAAGAGTTGTTTCTCTTGTTGTAGTCTAAGTTGAGTATTTTAAAAAATCTTCGGGACTTTGATCATGACTCGAAGACTTGATTGTTTAACAACCGTGGTAAGGGCCTAAGTGGTAGGTCAAGGCAAGTCGCCTTCAGTAGTACCAATAAGTTGCCATTACCAACTCCGGGGTTTTGAGGATTTTTCTAGTCTTAATGTTAAACAAACTAGTGTTTTTCTACATTATTATTAAGATTGGGCAAGGTATCGTGATTATTATGGGTGGTGGAACTGGTTGCAAGATTAGTATTCTTCTTGATGGTCTTGAAAGGGTTTATTGTTCATTTAAAATTACTAACTATATAGTGGAGTTGTCAAAATATTTCCACAAGTCAACCAGCTAAAAAAAATGGATGCAAGTAGTAAGATGCATGAGAGGAAGAGCGAGCAACGCTAGTAAAATGCACTTTAGAGTGGTAGGCGGACAGATGAGTCAAAGTTTAAATAAATAGAATTTTAAGTGTTGTATGGATTGTGAGTATGAGAAATTTGAGACAAGAGGGAGAGAGAGAGAGAGAGAGAGAGAGAGGTTTTTTAAAGATAAAAAGGTTAGAACTCCTTCACAATGATGCGAGTTTGATGTTTATAGTAAAATAAGAACGTACCTTAACTACTAAAATCGTGCTATAACATTTATGTTTGGATATTTAGATTTGAATTTAAAAAAACTAAGTTCTTCTAGACTAAACTGCTTTAACTTCCTAACAAATGTTAAAAAAAGTAACAATTAGACATTCTTTTAATGAACCCTACTCCAAGTCCACCAAACTAATCTTCCTAATGCATCTCAAAGATAAGGTATGAACAATGGCCTTGCTAGAATACTTGTGTTCATTCTTGCATCATCTAAAGCTTTGTGATAGACAAGGTTCATTCTAAGTCAAATTCATTTATTGTACAGTTTAAATCCATAGCAAAACTAAGAAAAATAACATGAATGAATATATAATAAAATTAGCTAAATTACTTAATTAATTTTAAGAAAAATCGAGTATATTCAATGTTGGCTATGTTTTATAACTTAAGCAATCTGATTCTGGATTGGATCAGTCCGAATTGATTATCAGAGTTCTAAATGGTGAAAAACTGTAATCTATCGTTTCCAGTTTTATATATATATATTATACTATTTTGAAGATTTAAAGCTTTTCATCAATTTAATCAAGAAATTAAATTTTGCCTTCTTTTTTTTTTTTTTCCCTCAAAAACAGCAGAACTGCATACCGTCGAAAAGGTGCCCATTATTTCGGGAGGAGAAATTCATCATCATCTTTAATGACATAAAAAATACATATAACAATCAAGTGAAATTCATATTAGAAATACTAACTTAATAATTAATAGTTATAGGATTTTGTTTTTTCGCGAATGGGCTTTGTGCTACAAGAGGTAGTCATCCTTCCTCCTCAAATCGCCCAACCAATTTTTAGTTTTAAAAGTGAGATCTCCTAGTTAAAATGGGTTAGAGGTGCACTATCTTTTTAGTCATTAGAATTCAAACCTCATGATAGAAATAAAAAGTAAAATTCTCAAGATATTCATCTTGGCTTCGATATCTAGTAATGTCACTTTAATCTCTACATGCAAAATCTGATCATTGTTTTTCCAGGTGGGATCAGGGTATGCTAGGAGGATCACATTCGATCAAATGACACTTAATGGAGCGGGAAACCCTATCATAATCTACCAACATTACTGCAATGGAGCACGTTGCGCAGAGCAGGTAAACTGATTCCCATTCTGAATTTTATACTCCTTTGAAGTTCTGAGATAAATGAAGGTTAATGCTAATTGAAAAACTAATAATCTGCAGCCAAAGGAGGAAGTGGTAAGCGAGGTGACATTCACTGGTGTCCGAGGAACATCTTCTGTCGTGCAAGCAATTACGTTGGACTGTGCAGCAGTAGGTTGTAATAACATCAGATTGAATCAAGTTGATATTACCTCATCGGTGACTGGGAAGCAGATTACTGCATTTTGCAGAATTGCGAATGGAACGTCTGTCTCTACAAACACCTCCTGTACCTTGTCTCTCAAAGTAAGAAATTTCCCAGAATTTTTTATGCACAAATTTCCATGTAGTTAAGTTTTGGTTACATTTGGAAAATGTGAATTATTAAATTTTGTTGAACAAATAATTAACCCTATCCTCCATTTGTAAGATGTTTCTGCACTTCAAGAAATTGTTTCGTCAATCCAATATAATCTAATTTCATATAGCTGCTGATGTTTCTAACTATTGTTCGTCGAAGCATGGATTTGGTACACTGAAATTCTAATTGGGAGTGAAAAAGGGGTGCTCTGCCATCTAAACTTACAGGTTTTCTGCAAGTTTTAATTTCAAGATTTTATCAATAATATGCATTGCAATTTGTTAGTTACTGGTGTTTATGCAAGTATCAGACCTACTTTTTCACTTGACTTCTGAAAGTGAAATAGTAATAATATTAATGCACCAATTAAGTTTCATGTACTTACTGTTTCACTTCACTTCTGAAAATGTAAATTATTAAATTATTAGAAGTGTAAATTAGACCTGTTCAGACTCCTGACCCGTTCAGACTCTGACAAAACCAAAACCAATATCTGACCTCAAGAAGCACGGTTCATGACTAGCACTAACAGGAAAGAATAGACTGTTAAATAAACTCGTATGGCATTATAAACTTTCCATTAAGTTTGAATCATGCTGAGGACTCTCAGTATATTAAACTACAGCCTACAAATAATTCTGAAAGCATATGTACTCAATAAGTTTATTTGACCGAAAATAGTCATTTAGACTCTCTTAAAATTCTGAGTGTTAAATTATGATTCCCATACGAAACTCGCAATCCAACATTTCATAATTTTCGGAGTTCGAGTTTGTGTGGCCATTTACAAAGTAGATTGCATAATTAACATGTTTTAATTTTGTTCTTAGTTTAGTCCTTATCAGAATCCAACTAGATTTACTTCTTTATATACAACAGGTCTAAATTTGCTCAAATTCAGTGAATGCAGAAGGTTGGTAGTATCTAGTAACTGTGCAGGAGATAAGCATGAAAATAAATTATGATTTTGCTTGATGCACTAGATGGTAATTATGCTTTGTAGTATCTGGACCTTAAATATCCAGATAAGATTGTTTACTACACAGATTCCTGTCCTTATTAGCCAACCGGTCAAAATGTTGTTAAGAAATCCGCAGTGGGGTTGAATAAGACTGGGGTCTTCGTTGACCAAAAACAAGTTGGTTTAAGCAAAGATAGGGCCTTTGCATGCAATTGCAGGAAGTAATAGACATCTGCACTTTATAGGGGCTGAGAACAACTTGGACAGCAATATTTTTTGAACCTATCTTCAGATATAATGATGAAAAAACAGTTTTATTTGCATAATAATGCCACATGGTGAATTTGGCTTGACTGGGAAACTGAAATAGCCTAGAATCCAATGCCCAAGCTCCTTATCAGTTTAGATAATGCCAATGTTCACAAATAAAAATATAAAGAAAATGTGAGGTACATTAAGTTGTAATTAGACTAATCTTTTTTCTAAATTTGCTGTCACTGGCCAAAAAATAATCAACATTGATAAATTTCGTGGACATAATAAGATTTAGTTAGCTAAAATGATCTATGCCATGTCTTGCATACTGTCTTGAGTCTTATTTCTCAGACTGGATCAATAGCTTCAGAATCCAAAAAATGTAAACAAAATTTAAATGACAAGAATTATAGTTACAAGTGTATCTTTAGCCAAAATGGTCAGGATAAGTTTGAAAATAAAAAATGCAAATGCGGGTCATGAATAATACCAGAAACCTGGTGCAAATTCATGTCCAGTTTAGACTAATTATTGCATTAAAATGGGAGGAGGCAAACAAGGCAAGTCCACAACAGCACCAGTAATGTAACTTGTCACTTTCTTAATTCTGAAGAGCAGTGGGAGTTACAGAAAGCCTACTCTCAGTAAACACACGTGCATTGTCATCAGAATTTAACCAAGTAGAGATTAGTAAATGGAGGATGTGTGATGATTAAGGGAAAGAGTGATAACAGAGCGTGCAGCTTACATTCTTCTTCTGCTTGTGAAGTAAAGTCTCAGGCAGCCTTATTATAGATTTTCAGGAATTCTATGGAGGATTTTCTTAGGCACCTATGTTTCAGATGGACCTGCTCAATTCAGCTGATTCTCATTGACATTTGTGCGCCTGAACTTAAAAGGTTACGCAATTTGGAAAAAAAGTTGGGCTATATTAAGGCTGCTTTTTTTGTGAATTCAGACCATCATTTCTGTTCTCCATTACACACACACACACTCTCTCTCTCTCTCTATACTCTCACAATGGCTTCTATCACAGTTGATGAGCTTCATGCGTATCATGCCATTGATCGAGAGGTATTTTCTCGGTTGGTAATAAGTCTTAGGCGAGACCCTGCAGAATCTCTGCTGGTCATAGCTTTGTGGCTATGGCTGGAAGACAAGGGTTATCCTAATGTCATATCAAAAATGACGAGCCTGGAGAATCCTATGTTGAATTCCCTGGCTGATGAAGCGGCTCTATGCTTGAACTCTCTAGAATCCACTGTCCTTCCAATCGCACCTAAGCGTGGCACCCTCCCCCACACTGCCAGACTCCTTGGAAAGGAGATTTGTTTGGAAACGTTTCTCCAAAATAAATTCGCTGCGATAAGCGGGATAAAGAATTTTCTGAACACAATTTGTGCTCGTATTTTCACTGATATTTTGCAGTTTGTTTTAGCAGGTGCATCACAAGTGATTGCAAACCAACCACTTGTTGTTCCTGGTTTTCCTCATCCCGTATTTGGTGATGTCACTATACTGGCAAGGTCCGTTGACAATGATTTTCCTGTAGGAGGACTCTGGGGTTGGGACCCTACTCTTACTGTTCCTGAGGATGACAGGACAATGTTTCTTACTTTCTCAAGGGGTTTTCCTGTTACGAAAGAGGAAGTGACAGAACTTTTTACAAGTATCTGTGGTGATTGTGTTGTTAATGTTCAATTGCAGCAAAATTCTCAATCTAATGAACAACCTTTGTATGCTAAAATGGTTATGCGTACTGTCACGGCTGTTGATCAAGTCCTGAGTGGGCGACATGTAGCAAAATTCCGGATCAATGGCAAGCACATATGGGCTCGGAAGTATGAACGCAGGGAGTAGATCACATTAGGGAGCCTGATTCTATGATTGCATAGGATTCTTGTACACCCTTCATTGTTGAAGAATAAAATCTATGTTTGGCCACAGCTTGGTTTTCTATTGTGTGTTCTGTTCTTTCCTAAAACAATTTCCGATCGTGTGGCATTACTACTTGTGTCGGTAGCCATTATTAAGTGTTGCAATCAATTAATCATAGCTTATTTCAGCAAGAAAGGATTGTGCTTGAGCAAATGAACAGATTTTCTTTCTCTCAAGTGCGCATTGCTTCCTTTTCAGAAAGCAGCTTACCATCAAATAAAGAAAATTGTGACAATTAGCTGTTAATTGTTGTTCGATGCAATTGCTAATAAATTGAGTTAGGACAATTTTGATAGTTAAGCAGTAATAGTACTAGATGAACATAGTAGCTAATCATCGAGTCACGACAACTATGATACTTAACCATTACTCAGTCTTTGAGAATAACGGTTAATCACCGAGCAAGACAATCGTGATACTTAGCGATTAACACCAGATGAAAACAGCAGTTAAGACAATTTTGGTTGTTAGCCATTGATTAGTTGTTGAAAACAGTAGTTAGTCCGTGGTTGGTAAAACCATTAGCATCCTTTTTTTTGCCTATTTTGTGCAAGTACATTTAATGCTTGATAATTTCGGCCTAAATGTTCCATCCAGTCCTTGAATAGTTTCAAGGGCGAAAAATATCAGTTTTCCGAATAATTTCACTTTTCGGCATGGGTTCCTGTCTATGTTTTAGAAATGACGAAAAGAGGAAGCCGAGTCTGGGAAGAGAAGTTCTGAGCACAAGGTTTCCTTTCTTTCTTGTTGGTTGTTTTTTTTTTTACATTTGTAGTTATGTATCCTATTGAAAATCAATAAGAGCTGTATGCATTCTGGTACTGATTTGGACTGGACTCACAGAATAGAATTCATTTCCAGTAGATTATTGGAAAGACAAGTTGCTGAAAATATTATTTTGGTTATGCAGTTTATCAAAGAAAGGCTAGTCCTTGGAAAATTGATCGTTTGCATTTGTCAAATATGCATGGTAGTATGTACTGAACAAAGAGACTTGTTCAGCTTGCTACTGCCTGCTCCTATGCTCTTCTAAACCCTTTTGTTTTTCATTGCTCAGGCTGAAGGTCGTCCAGGCCTGATCCAATTCATGTACTAATCAGTCATTTTTTCTATTCTGCTGCTGCCACTTTCTTCATCTATTATCTAAGACCAATGTGCAAATGGGACACTTCTTGATGCTTTTAGGACTTGCTGCACTTTTAGCTGCAGAACTATCAAGTTTAGTTAGGCTTGTTCTGTCTTTTTTTCTCTCTTGCAGTCCAATGATTGGCTACTTGTCTTCTTAGTTTCTTGATAAATAACTTTACTTGTGCATAGAAATCAGGACTTACTATTTTGGTCAGAATCAATATCGATGGCCAATCTATAATACTGACATAACCATGGATAAAGTTAGAAACCAATTTTGTGGTTTCAGAAATGAATATCCGTAATCCATTTGTTATTATTAAAATATTAAGCTCATCATGCTCATGAAAATCCTATGTTATTGTCTGAAATCAGTTATCATCCTATATTGTCTGCTTCCTATGATGAATTCACACTGGTTATATATTTGATAAACGACACAAACATGTTCTTATAGAGCATAAAATTTGATCAAATGTGCATTCTAGAAAGTTTCTAAACAATTCTTCTTCCTGCTGAACTGATAAAACCTTAATAAAATAAATAAGCTCGAAATTGGAAGTAGTTTTGTTTATTCTTCTACTGGAAAGTATTTTGTCTGTACTAATTGTTGAACGAGCTTTTGTCTACATCAATTGTCAATTTTTCAGAAGAATGATAGCTGAGAAGATAAGGACTAATTGCATTTCTTGGGTCTTAAGTATCAAAACAACAGCCGGCCGCTCACAACTTTCCAAATGCATACAAAAAGGGGAATGTCTATTGTCCAATAATCCGAAACTCTCCTCAAACATCACTGTTTACAACTAGAAATTAACACTAAATTACAACAGAAAGTTCAATTGCTAGCAGAATCAAGTCACAACTTATATAAATGTACGAAAAATAACTAAGGACTTGGGGCTCTATTCTGTAGCCACAGCAATGGCTGTTTTTCTCTTCCTAATCTGCATCTTTCTCAATGAAGCAACTCTAAACCAAGCTTCTTTAGACCCCAACATAACGGAAACATCCTTCTCATACCCCTCGTTCAATGCTGATAGTTGTAATACTACCCTGCTATGTATGGGTTCAGTAACTGTTGGAGACAGCCGCTTAAAACTTACAAGAGAACCACTACCCGGCAATTTGACACAACCGGTGCTGACGGACCAGATTGGCAGGGTTCTATTCCATCAGCCTGTGTTTGCATGGCCTGCGTATATCACTACAACATTCACAATCAGAATTTTTGCCTATTCCAATTCAACCGTCTCTGGAGATGGAATGACATTTATTATGGCTCAGAATAATAGTCCTTCTCCACCTAATAGCAAAGGCTCATATCTTGGAATCATGGATAAGTCAACAGAAGGTGAATCTCCAATATAAACTGCAAGCATATATTAGGTTCTTAGCCATTTGTTGATGTTCAGCATCTGCATAATTTAGTCCATACCAAATCTAAATGTATCAGAAGGCAAATTCATGTAGCTCAATAATGATTGATCCTAATCAAGAACTTGATTCCTTAAAACATTTTCTCTGTAAAATGGATAGGTGGTGTTACTCGACAAATAGCTGTGGAGCTTGACACTTACGCGAATGAATTCGATCCAGATGGAAATCATATTGGCATTGATACAACAAGCATAACAAATCCAGTAGCAGCTAAGAGTCTCAACAGCACAGGCATTTACCTTACAAGTGGAAGAGATATAACGGTTCAAATTAATTATGACAGCTCCACAAAGCTGCTCCAAATATTTGTTGCATATGCAGGGAATCCACTAATGAGTTTCCTGAATCAGTCTATTGACATGTCAACATGGGTTCCGAATTCTGTTTATGTAGGCTTCACCGCTGCTACGGGGCCTTTCTCAGAGAATCATGAGGTTCTGAATTGGACTTTCCAATCAACTCCATTGGCAGACTTCAAGAAAGCTCTTGAGAGAGAACATAGAAAAAGGATCATCTTAATTGTTGGGATTGTCGCGGCAGGATTGGCGTTACTGACACTATGCACTTTACCACCAGCTCTAAGGGATTTAGGGAAGAGAAAAGAGAGGAGTAAAAGGAGAGCTGATATTGAAAGCCGGTCAATGAGAGCAGCAAATGCACCTAAAATGTTTACATATAGACAACTCTCAAAGGCTACTCGCAAATTCAGCAAAGAAAACCTGTTAGGAACTGGTGGATTTGGAAGTGTTTACAAAGGTGTCATTTCTTCAGATCCTCCTACGATCTTAGCAGTGAAAAAGATCTCAGCAACTTCAAGACAAGGTCAGCGCTGATTGTTTATTACTTTGAAATTTTCCAAATGATTCTGTAATCAGCAACATCAGTTAATTTTCAGTGCATTAACGAGCAGGTGAAAAGGAGTATTTGGCAGAAATATGCACCATAGGGCGTATGCGGCACAAGAACATAGTGCAGCTCCAAGGCTGGTGCCACAAGCGCGAGCAACTTCTATTAGTTTATGAATACATGCCCAACGGCAGCCTTGATTGCTACATCGGCAAGCGATTTCTTGACTGGAACACTAGGTACAAAATATTAACAGGCCTAGCATCAGCATTACTTTACCTCCATGAGCAGTGTGGCCATCCTATAATTCACCGAGACGTTAAGCCAAATAACGTAATGTTAGATTCCGATTTCAATGCCCATTTAGGTGATTTTGGCCTTGCAAGATTGCTACAAAGCAATTCTGCAGTTACAACGATGCTTGCTGGCACTCCAGGATACTTGGCTCCTGAAGTAGCCTACACTGGAAAGGTTACCCCAGAATCTGATGTCTACAGCTTCGGTATGGTTGTAATAGAAGTTGTGACAGGAAAACGGTCCAAGGGTATTTTCGAAGAAAATAGTTTACTAGATTACGTATGGAGTTTACATGGAAGAAATGCATTGCTTGAAGGTGTGGACAGAATGCTAAATGGCAAATGTGATCAGCAACAAGTGAAGAGGGCATTGCTTGTTGGAATTGCCTGCTTGCATCCTGACACCAAGGGTCGTCCAACTATAAGAAAAGTTGAGCAAATTTTCTTGAACCCCAACGAGCCTCTAATGGAGGTGCCAGAATCGCGGCCGAATGCAATTTTTGTGCCAATATCTTCCTCTGCTTCAACCATAAGGTCTAAAACTGATTTTGGGTCTAAAAGTGACAATGCCTTGTTGCAGTCAGCCCCTGAAGAGATGGTGCCTGATGAGATTACTGTCCACCATGAAGATTGTGACATATCAAATTGAGTTCTTGTGGATGTTGAAGGTAGATTTTCACTTCAATTCTTGGAAGTTTTTATTTTCATCTTCATTTTGTGCATGTTTTTAGCTTCAGATTGGGTCATGCATCTTGTACATACATATATAAGTGTGAAAAAAGAAACGCAGGAGATGGCAGGATGATACTGCATCAGTTAATGTTTGTTTGGAGTTAGCTTTTTTTCTATCTTTCCCATGTTCCAAACAAAGATGGGAAAGAGAATTATGTTCTTCATTATATACATGATTAATGTAATAATGTATGTATAGATCAATGGATTGAAATTTGTGGATAGATAACTTTACTAAGAAATGATTCTGCACAAAAAGAAAAGGTACATTTAGACTATGTAGATTTTACAATCTTTCATTTTGGTCCCTATAGATTAAAGTTTTGTAATATTAACACTTTATTCACGAAATTTCCAATATCACCATTTGTTGTTAAAGATTAGTTCGATAATGTTGTCGGCTTTTGTTAATGTTGTCGGCTTTTGTTATTGTTGTTGTGGCTCTCACTATTCGTGTGGTTGTGGCTCTAGTCGTGAGAAAGTGTTTGATAATGATAAATTATGATATGATTTTTCTACAAAAGTATGCAGATAGAGTAAATCTTTCTCAAATATATTTTTTGGAAACTCTTTAATGAAACAGATATTTTATTTTTTAAAAATAAACTAAAAATAAAATCTAAAAAAGAAAAAAAAATCTCTCTCAAATATACTTTTTAGGAAACTCCTCAATGAAAGAGATATTTTATTTAAATATATATATAGATATAAATCAACAGAAAAATATTAAAAAAATTCAAGAATGCGTACGGCGGGAGTCGAATCGAGGCAATTATCTTAACCGTTGGACTACAAACGCTACTTGATTCTCGCTCCCACATAGCATAGTATTAGATAATAAGATGGCATGTAAATCTACTCCTTTTCTTATTACCAAAATTTGATCCCCATCCCAATTCCATCAATTCCTTGAAATGATGAATATGATTTCTAAAATTACTAATTTAATCGTTAATAATTTATAAATTTAGATTTTAGTAAAGAAAAAACTATAACTTAAGTGTTTGATTTTATTTTTTCTGTTTAAATGTTCAATTGATAAATCTTTATATTTAAGTGTTTAATCTTTGGTTTATTTATTTGTTTATTTATTTGAGTCTCCGTAATCATTTGAAACTGAAAAATATTGATATTTTTTAGATGAATTTTTATTTTTTAATTTATAACTAACATGTGGTAAAAAGTGAATTCCACTTGAATTATTCTGAAAAAAAAAAATTGAGTACCTAACTTTAATGATTTTTCTGTGTTGAGTGCATAACTTTCAATTTTTTTTAATTATTATTTGAGTTTTCTCAATGCCAGAGATTGGAAATTTTGACATGATTGGAATTTACTTGATACACAAAAATCTTTAACCGACACAAGATAAAAAGTGGATTCCACTTAAATTTATTGAGAAAAATAAAAAATATAAAAAACTTTTATAAAAGAAAATAGGTGGCAAGAATTAAAAAAAAAAAACAAAATCAATTATTGTTAATTGAATGAACTTGAACTGTTTAGATGATTCAAGGTTAAAACTCTTGGATTGGGTAAAAAAAATATTTAGACGATGATATAATTGAAGTGTTCGACTAACAATAATTGATTTTTATTATTGTCAGCTGTTATAATTTTTTTATTTTCAAAAAATCTGAGTGGAACCTACTTTTTATATGTGTAAATTAAAGAACATCAAGTATTATGGATTTCAAAAAAATCAGTATTTTTTAATATTAAGTGATTGAGAAAACTCAAATGGAAAACAATCAAACATTAGGCTCTAAAAAAAATAATAATAATCAAATTTTAGGCCCTCAAAATGCAATTTTCTCTAAAAAAATTCAATTTTTATTTTGAATAATCCAAATAGGTTTTTTTTCTGCTTGTCGGATAAAAATTATCGTGTGACATTTTATTCTGGACACATTAATATTTTTCGGTCTCGGGTGATTGTAGATACTCAAACAGAAAAAAAAAAAATCAAAACTTGGATACTTAACTAAAAGGATTTACGAAAAGCACTTAAACATTTTTTTCTCAATAATCCAAGTGGAATCTACTTTTTTTTTATGTGGCAATTCATTTCAGACATTTCAATATTTTTCAGATTCAGGTGATTATAAGCATTCAAATATAATTTTAAAAAAAAATCAAAACTTGGACACAAACTTAGACACTTAAATAAAAGTTTTTCACTTAAGCACTCAAACTTTTTTTTTCTGAATAATCAAAGTCGAATCTACTTTTTTCCATATGACAGTTAAAAAAATCAAAGCACTTTTTTTAAAAAAATAAAAAATAAAACTTAGACACTTAAATGTGCAAAATGATTTACTAGTTAGCCACTGGAAAAAAAAAATCTGAATAAGCGAAGTAGAATTTACTTTTTGTCACGTGTAAGTTAAGAAAATAAAACATTAAAAAAAATCAAAATTTAAACACTTAAATCTGCCATGTGTTACTGTGTTAGTTAAAAAAAATCAAAACATAGACACTTACTTCAAATAAAATATGCTTTTTACCACGTGTTAATTAAAAAAAAAAAAATCAAAACTTACACACTTAAATCTGTCATGTGTCATTTAAAAGATAAAAATGTAAACACTTAAATTTGCTAAATCAAAACATTTAATAAATATATCAAAACAAACGTAGACACTTAAATCTACTAAAACCAAAAAAAAATTAAAAAAAAAATCAAAACTTAGACACTTCACTTGACTTAAAAATAATAAAAACATAGACAATTAAATTCTACGCTAAACTTCACTTTAAAAAAAAAATCAAAATATAAATCTATAAGCAAAAAATGAGTATGTCAAGAGTCAAATATAGGTCAATTAAAAAATCAAAACACAGACACTGAATCCAAATAAGATATTTATTTTTTTCGCATGTTGGGTAAAAAAAAATTTACACACTCAAATATATCACATGTCATTTAAAAAATTTAAACATTTTAAAAAATATATATATAAAAACAAACATAGACACTTAAATCTGCTAAACCAAAACACTTTTTTTTAAAAAAATAATAATAAATAAAACTTAGACACTTCGCTTGAAAAATTCAAAACCGAGACACTTAATTTAAATTCTACACGATGCGTTTGCCGGGAGTCGAACCCGGGTCTATTGCTTGGAAGGCAATTATCCTAACCGTTGGACTACAAACGCTTCGCTATGTTTGGACTGCATAATATGAATAAATATTAAACCTTCGGATAACAGGAATCTAAGCTGCCGCAAAGAAACGAGCAGACAAACAAGCAAAAGCCGGCTGTAGTGTTGGAAAGTTGAAAGCATGGTCCAAAGACACTGACATCGAAGGGGAAAGAGAAGCATATGATCACCAAATGGACAAAGTGAAACAATTTTCTTCAATAATCCAATCAAATTCTTTGGATTCTTTTTCATGTCTCTTTCTTCCTTTCAACATCACCAATATTCAATTCCATTCTCTAATCACCACCAGGTAACACCTCCTCCTCCTCTCTCTCACACACACTTAGAGACCCTTTTCTTAATTCTTTCTCTAGTTATCATTTTGCTGAAGAAAATGTTTTTCTGCTGTTTCTTTGAGGGAAAGACCAGAAAATTTTGTATAGTAGTTATCAATGTAGTATTTATTGTTTTCTTGAGGTAGTTGTCAATAAAAGGAAGCAAGTTTGATTACCAAGTAGAGAAAATGTGTTCCCCATATTGTGTAAATAAGAACCCTTTTGTTAGTTTTGTGATTTTGGTCTCTCTCTTGAGCTTTTGCCAAAGTTTTCATGCCTCTCCAATGGCATGCAATGTCTCTTTAAGAGATTCGTGTCCTGCTTCATTGTACTATGTTCCAAATACAATGAGAAGTCTTGATGAAACAGCTTCTTTATTCAATGTGGAAAATGATGTAGTGAACAGAACTATTGATGGTTTCTTGATTATGATAAATTGCAGCTGTCTGGCTGAGCACAGATTCTTCACTTGGCACATGGACTACAAAGTCCAAAAGGGAGATACATGGAAGAGTATTTCGTCGCAATTCGGGTTATTTGTCGTGGCAATGCCAGAAATGGTGTTGATTCCATCGGTAATTGTGACTCTTGATGTTTTATGTGGCTGTTCTAAAAATGCAGACGTGGTAACCTACAAGGTTCAAAATGGAGATACACTTTATACAATTTGTTCTCGGTTTAAAGCTAATGCAACCAAGACTGCCACATTGAATGGGCTGGAAAATCCAGAGATTATCCACGAGGGAGATATTTTATTTATCCCCACACCAGGTAAGAGAAGTGGTTTTTTCTTTTGTGATTGATATTAGTACAATGTAAGATCAAATTTTTGTTTGTTCTGTGAACATTTGCTGTTCTGATACTTCTTTCTCTCTGTCAAATATATTGTTAATAAGAATGACTCTCTATGTGTGCAACCCTTTTGAGACATGGAGTAAAATATAGCTTAAGATAATAGGGTTCTGTTGTTCCATCTGATAAATGTCAGTATCTTTGGTTGGTAATTTGAACATATATAAGAGCTGATCAAAGCCTAGTTAACCCATTACTCTCTGAATTACATATTTTGTGAATTAGAATTGCTCTTTGGTCACTGTTTAACAGCAAAAGGTTAGAGAATATGAGGTAAATTATTTTTAATATGATGAGAGAATGCTACTTCAGAACCTAATTACATCTCTTTGTTTTGCATGGATGTTTATGTGCAGCTGGATCTAATAATCTTACTGCCATTGATGGTCACAATGAAGGTCAGTCGTATACTTTAAAATGTCTAGATTAATTCAAGGTGAAGCATATCATGTTCTTTTTGTGGCTTTTCATTTTTCTCTTAGTGGCGAAGCCTTCAGATGTTGATATTTGTTTGTGCTATTAAGATGCTAGTCGTGAACCTGCTGCATGCTTTATTAATAAATAAGTGAAACCTCTCTGAGGAGAGATTATATTTACACATAGAACGCTGTCATTGTAAGTTCATTTTTGCTGCCTTACAGATATAAAGACCCAAAAAGCATCAAAAGCTCGAATTCGTATTGTTGTTGGAGCCATTTCAGCTGCTGTAGTTGTCATAATATTGTCAATCCTACTCGTATTTTGGAAAAACCATAAGAGGAAGCAAGCTCGACAACCAATAGCTTCCTCTCAGAGATTGAATTGCTTGCACTGTTATCTTGGATCTTGCCCTTCCCACAACAGTAAATACAGTTCATTGTGGTACAGTAGAGCCATGTTGAAGATTATCTATCTTTTCCACTATGAGATGATTGATTCATGAGATATTTTGTTGCAGAATCTGAAGAGAGCATGGTTTCCCGAATCAGTTCAGATAAAGCTACTGTTTTACCTTACAATGAAATACGTGATGCGACTTCCAACTTTAGTAGATCTTTAATAATTGG
The DNA here is from genome assembly GCA_963924115.1 of Dovyalis caffra. Classification (NCBI taxonomy): domain Eukaryota; kingdom Viridiplantae; phylum Streptophyta; class Magnoliopsida; order Malpighiales; family Salicaceae; genus Dovyalis; species Dovyalis caffra. The sequence goes on along the minus strand of CAWUPB010001194.1, from coordinate 15,320,236 downwards.
CCAAGGATCTTATGGATTAGTCTACCTTGGAAAATTACAAGGAACTGTAAGCAAGCCAATTTGCCTAAAATGATCCCCTAATGTTTGTGGAAGACTTACTCATTTGTATAGGAACATTCTCACCATATATGCTTCATTGCATATACATGTAGGATGTGGCCATCAAGCAGATGAAAGATACAAAGTCCAAAGAGTTCTTCTCAGAGTTAAATATTCTTTGTAAAGTTCATCACACAAACTTGGTAAGGTTCTTTTTGCTTCTATGATGAAAGTTTCCTTTTCTGTTTCTTCAATAATGCCTTTAACTTAGTTTGTCTGGAATGTCGAGATTCTGTTGTAGATGCACCATGCATACTTGTTGTCAATTCTATACATTCATTACCTTCTTTTTCCTATTTTCTTCTTACATTTAATTAGATCGAGCTTATTGGATATGCGGCTGGTGGAGAGTCCTTGTTTCTTGTATATGAATTAGCCCAAAATGGTGCATTGAGTGATCATCTGCACAGGCCTGCATTAAGAGGTTTGGAATTACTGCCCTTTTACAGCAAATGATGGAATTTCTTTATTACTTAAAAGTTTTACTTTCAATAACCCAAGGAAGACAATCTGTGCACCAGGTGTTAGCTCGGAGTGCTTTTTTATGGAATTGGTTTGTATCAACATCACTATGAGAACAATCATATTGATCACATGGTTGTTAGGTTGTGTATCCTGTCTTCAGATACGAAGCATTATTTGTATTACAGCTTATGATAGCAACAAGAGTTGAGTCAAATGCTTAAATTTTCTTTAAATGGTTTTTAAGTAGAGAAGGGCAACCATATCACTATGCTTCAACTCCAAATATTTGTCCTTCAGCTCCTTGCTCTTGTATCTCCATGTCACAATTGTGCTTCAACTTCATAATGCAATTCTTTAGCTTCATGCCTTTGTGCCTCGCCACTATATATTGATGCTTTAAATTCCCCATACCTTTGGATAGAACTTTATACGTCTACACTTTCAAGTTTTTAACCAACCCTTTGTTCTTCGATATCATATCTCCATGCCCGCACTCCATTTCTCTGTTCTTAACTCCATGCCTTTTTGTCTCGACTTCATACCTCTGTTCTCTGATTTCATTGTTTGGTGTCTCAACTTTATACTTTTTTTCAAGTTCAGATCTTTCTACTTTGATTACAATCTCCTATGCTTCAACTCTATGCATTTGTCCTTCCACTGCTAGACTTATGTGTTTTGATGCTACCTTTGTGCATCAACTCCATACCTTTTCTATATCAAGTTCATATATTTGTTCTCGAGGTTGCTCTTTGTTCTCTTATCTATCATAGGGAATATGAGGGTTTAGCAATGTTCTTTTGCCTTCAGTTGATCAAATTAGACAAAACTCTATACTTACTTGAATATGAATACTTCCTGATTGTGTGTGTGCACGCATGTGCTTGTACTTTCGCACATATGCATCTCAGAATTACTGCTTTCCTGCTAATTTGTTTGAAGGTTGGTATTAAAGCATGTAGTCATAATGCTTCACATTGCTTAAAAGTTAGTTATAAGCTTTGATGCATCTGCAGGTTATAAACCTCTCCCTTGGACCACACGAGTTCAGATTGCTCTTGATGCAGCTAAAGGTCTTGAGTACATACATGAACACACAAAACCTTACTATGTCCACAGAGATGTCAAGCCAAGCAATATTCTCTTAGACTCCAATTTCCGCGCAAAGGTAAGCATTATTGTAGCGTGTTTTATGGTGGTTGGCATTCATTCTAGATATTGAGCGCTTGGATAGAAAGAAAGAGATTCATTTCTGAAATTTTGAGCACTTGCACATATTTTTATCTACTTTTGTTTGGATTGTTTCCGCTATTGTAGTAGATCAAACTCAACAATTCTGGATGGTGTGATCTTATTGGAAGCCTATTAATGTTCAATTTCTGTCCAACAGATTGCAGATTTTGGCCTGGTAAAGTTATTAGAATATTCTCCAGATGCTGGAGGTGCCGCAGCATCTAGAATTGTTGGCACATTTGGTTACCTTGCACCTGAGTGTGTACTTATTTAAACTCTCTTTGATGGTTTTCGTCTGATCTTTTTTGTCATCATCTGTTCAATATACGTGATCCATTAAGAACCATAATTTCCCCTTGAAAACTAGGTATGTTCGAGATGGCCATGTGACCACAAAGAGCGATGTCTATTCCTTCGGTGTTGTTCTTATGGAATTACTTACTGGCCAACCAGCCTTAAGTAAGGATGCAAGTCCTGAAAATGATCAGCTCAGTGAACATCGTTCTCTGGTGCAATATGTGAGTATGCGTTATTTGTGCTACTCTGAAATCAGTTTTCCATAAGAACAAGAATCGGAAATTATTTCAGTCAAGGACACCAGTGGCCAGAGATTTTTGGGTGGTTTAGTATTTAATTTGCATATGCCATTTACCAGTTAATTTTGGTTTATACTCTTATGATCCAGATGCTGTCAGCATTGAATGATAACCAGGACTCTTTCGACCAGCTTGCTAAATGCGTTGATCCAAATCTGACCTCCTACAACAAAGATTCACTCTGTCAGGTGTGACTCATTTCCATTTTTTCTTATGCATTTGAAGTTATATGTTTGCGGGAAGAAGATTATTTTAACTATATCCCCAAATTTGTACCATTTAATTCTTTCATCCTTTCCTGCTGACTACCCTTAGAAGCTGCTCTAAATTGAGTTTTTTTCAGCTCTTTGATCCAAAGTTTTCTTTTACTTGACTTATTTCCTTGTTTTGACCTGCTCTAAGATGGCCCTCTTGTCCAAGGACTGTGTTGATGATAATTGGAAACAGCGTCCTGACATGAGTAGAGTTGTGTTACGCCTTTCACACATACTTTCAAGCTCCAAAGAGTCGGAGGAACGATAGGGGAACTTCCTTGCAGGGTAAATTTATAGCCAAGAAGCCACTTCTGTCTCTCTTGCCATATCCCATCACAAGGTATTTATCTGATTGATTGACAAGCACACATTCCGTTCGGTTTTATATCTGGAAGGCCTTTTCGAGGAGGTTCAAAACTTGATTTGTATAAAAGTTACTCGTTTTCCTTGGTCTCTTTTCCCTTTTGTTTGTTACCTATTCTTTTAAGACATCAAGAGATCCTACATTTTACAATGCATTCGACAATTTCCCTGGATTGCTCGAAGTAATTAAGGAAGAATTAACTTTCCAAGATATATATATATTTTGGTTATTATGTATGTTAGGATTTAAAGAAAGACCAGTTAAATTCTGTTTTTTCTTTTTCTTTTTTTTTTTGGAAAGTTAACATGGGAACCTAGCTAGATCCCATTTCTTTTCATAGGTATTATCTTCAGTATTTTCTGTTGTCCCATACATTGTCCTTTCAGAAGCAATCTGGTATTCTTGTTCGTTTCAAGCTTGATAGAGGTTGGTGGGTCGGTGGACTTGATGATCGCATTAGGGCTGGTTGTTAAAATGTTGCTAATTTGGGTTATTAATCCTTTTTGGGCTTCCATTTTTACCTAGACCTGTTTAAATCCTGGCCCAATAGTCCAAGACCTATTCTTTCGCCTTTTGGAACTTTCTTAGTTACTAGTTTTTCCTTAAAGAAGAAAGAAAGAAAAAGAAACAGAAATCATCTGCGTACATACAGATGAATGTAACCTTAAAAAGAACAAAAAGCATTTATACCTTTGGTTCAACTTGTGGAGTAGCATGTGGACTCTGTAAGATCAGGAGTTTCGTCAGAACACCATACCCCCTCCCCAAGCCTCGCTAACAAAAAAAAATTACAATTTTTTTGAAAAAAATTGATTTGACGGTAAAGATATTTTCATAACTTTTTTTCCACTATGATTTTAAACGTACATTCACTCAATCGCTATGATGTATTTAGATAAATTTAATAAAAAGATAAAATAATTTTTTTCTTGAAATTAAATAGATATTATTCGGCTTGCACAAGTATTGTTGGAATATTTATTACAGAGAAATATAATTCTTGAGACTTGACTTGGTGCAAGGACCGAGTTAGAAAATCCGAATATATTTAGATGAAACAATTATTTAAGCTTATATTAAAAGTGGATTTCAAAGTGACATATTGAGAAATAGATAGGCTTATTATACCACAAAAAATCATAAATTTTATATGTTTTAAGTATACTAGCATGTTCACAAACTAAAATTATATTAATCATACTAGCAAGTATTTTTTTCCACTAAAATTCTATAAATATCTGACGTGGCAAGGGATTTTAGTTTTTTTTGTCAATATTTATTTTTCTCCTGTCATGTTAGGTGTTTACAAAATTTCAATAGGAAAAATGGCACGGCTACTATGGTTAATAGAAATTTAATTGATGTAGTTTATGTCTAATATTGAAAGAACGTGATAATATAATTAAAAAGTGTGAAGTTTGTGATTTTTTGTATAATAAGCCTAAGAAATAAGGTGTAAGTTTCTTTTTTTACTGTAAAGGATCATTATGCTCAAGAAAATCAAGACTTCTTTGAAACGATCACTAAAGTTAAGAGACCTTTTTTGAAATTTAAAGGGGTGGGTTGCTGTCTCCACCTAGCTCCCTAGTTCGGTCCAAGTTTGGGTGGCTAATGGATTTAACTTCTTTTGATTCCTATTCATAAAATAATTTTCCGTTAATTTAGTAGTTTAAAATGAATATTTTATATGAAACTAGACTAATAAACAACTAAATATCAATATATAAAAGCCAGTTTGAAAATATTATATTCTATAAAATCAAATTATACAGCAAGAGAAGTTTCTCTATTGTCTCTTAAATTCTCTTTAGCACGTTTTTTTAATAAGCTCAATTGCTTCTTGTCTATGATAAACATTAATAAATGATACTTGAAAAAAAACCAAAAAAAAAGCTTGTAATCTCATGATCAGAACAAGAGCGTTTGAAGAAAATGGCCGCTAGCTATCAATTTTTGCGACATCGACAGGATGTAGAGAAGGCATCAACACGAATATGCTGAGAGGAAATTTGCAGATAGAGAGAGAGAGAGAGAGAGACAGAGAGAGACAAAGACCAAGAAAAATTGAAAGGGACAAAAGCCCCCTTCACAACTTGCAAGTTACAAGTCAGTTTCCCAAAATCATGGGAAAATCACATTTTGGAGGACCTTTTAAGTACATTTGTTGATGCCTATGCACTTCAATAATAATAATAATAATGCAACCATACGAAGGTAGGTGGCATTATACGAATTGGTAGTAATTTAATCCTTATGGTTTCTTAAAAGGTTTTTCGCACGTGCAAACCATGTACACTTCTGATTTTTTTTTAAAGGAAACTCTTTTTTTTTTAATTTAATTGAGTTAGTCTACTTTTCAAAACTTTTTGTTTTAGATTTTTTTTTATAATTCTATCGATAAGTGATCAATACTCTTTGAGATTTAAAAGTATCGATTATTGATTGATAATATTAAAATAAAAAATCTAAAATAAAAAAATTTGATACTATCAATCAAGCTAAAAAAAAAAGATCTTAATAAAAAAAAAGAAGAAAACAGGGTTTTAATGTAGGGAAGACTCGTTTATTAAAACTAATGAATTAATCCTTATAGTGTCAAAGCCAATCAAATAGTTCCTTCATTAATATCGACCATCCTCGATTAGTAGGCTTTTATCTTAGTGCCTTCTTTTCTAATCAAATTTTCTCATCTTACCCACTTGTTTTCTTTTTCTATTTTTTAAAAGATAAAAATACCCAAAAAAAAAAATGAAAATTGACAAAAGAATTGAGATATAAATGGATTGAAGAGTGTGAGGTTAAATAGATAATTTATAAAACAACAAGGACTAATTAATTAGTTTCCATAAAATACAAGAACTAAGTTATAATTAACCCGACCATATCACTCTTGTTATTTTCCAAACTGCTCCTAGCCTCCTAAAAAGCAGAATGCAATAATGTCCCCCGACAACTTCCAAATTTTCCATTCAATATAATAGGTGCAAAGGGATATCCCAGTAATTAAGAAGGGAAAGTACTGACAATTTGCTGGTATATATTTATGATCATCTCAACTTACTTGCAAAAAAAAAAAAAAAAAACATGGCAATTTTGCAATCGAGTTTGAATTGGAACACAGGACTTTGCATATGTAGGAAGTTTGCATTTTGCAGGAATCTATACACATCCTTTTTTTATTTTTTGTCACAAATAAAACCTTATAGTTCGCAATAAGTGGCTAAACAATTAAAAAATAACTTTATTAGTTAGTAATTAATCGATAGAGAAAGAGAATCGTATTACTATAATGATTGAATTGCCTCCCACTTAAAAAAAGAGAGGCCGTTTTAACCTTATCTCTTAACGAGGTTTTTTTTAACTCGAATATTCTAAAAAAAAAAAAAAAAAACTCAATTCATGATTTCTTACAAGTGCATGTAGTTATAATGTTTCTCATATAAACTATATTTGCAAATACCAGCATGCAATTTGCAAAAAAAAAAAAAAAAAAAAGGCATTACCTTTACAATTTTTTTTTCATAAATTAGACCAATGGCATTCTAAAAATAAATAAAAAAATAAAAAAACTTTCAGATCAAGTGTTGTGATACATTTTTACCAAAGTTATTTGAACAACAACGATATCTTCTAACCAATATTTTTCACATATCAAAATTAAATTTCTGATTAATCGTATCAAACATATCTCTAACTTATGACTTTATACGTTCATAGTAAAAAAAAAAAAAAATCGTTGAGACCTTTCTCTAGGGTTAGTAAATAGCACTGATTGCATCGTTAATGAAGTAAAACATAGACCATTCAATGTCAACAAAATGTCATTAAATGGTAAAGTAACCAACGCCTCTCATTCTCTCAAAAGCAAAGAAAGCCGTTCACATAGCACTTTAAAGTTCTTTTTTTGTGCTTTATTAAGGTCAGATATTATTATAAATTATATTTTATAATTTTATTTATTAGTTTAAGTTTTTAAGTAAGATGATATTTTAACATATTATCGGAACTTGATTGACCAAAAGGTCCCGAGTGTAAGTTTCACTATTCTCAATTTCTTAAATATTAAGCACAAGGTAATATAAATTTATGTAAATTTCAAACTCAAATGTTAAGGCTTTAGGTGAGATGGTGCCACAGGACTTTCAAGTTTCAACTTAAGAAACTTTTTATTCAAATCCTAAAACAAATACAATATAAAGTTGAAAAATATTTGTAGCTTGAATTTTAGAGTTGAAGGCAATATAAATCTCAGTAACTTTCAAGTTCAAATGTTAAAGCTTTAGGTGAAATGGTGGCACGGGACTTTCAAGCTTCAACCTTAAGAAATTTTTTATTCAACTCCTAAAATAAATACAGTACTTCAAGTTGGGAAATATTTATAACTTGAATTTTTGAGTTCAAGACTTGTAATAAATCTTGTGAAAACATAATTTCCGTTACTTTATTCAAGGAAGACTGATAATTAATAACACAGAAATTAATGTGGAGCGTGGCGTAGCAGAATTGACAAGGCACGGGTTCATGTATATTAAGTTTTTCAGTTTTAATTCTCCAAACAGAGAAGGGTTGCTACTTGCTAGGTTATTTTTTGCCAGTTTATTGTCTGGCTCTCTACCAATATTCGTGTACACGTTCGTATTTTATTTAAGAATGAATGATACTTAAAAAAGAATTATGACTTACTTTCAACCTGTCAATCTAGTCGAAATAGTCCCTAGACGGCCGATTAGGAGCATCTATATCCATCAGGCTATTAACCGTTGGGTTTATACCTACCTCTCACCAAACAAAAAGATAGATAGAATACTTATTAAATAAAGGGATTTTATTTATTCCAAAATCTCATAATATTTGATTTTTTTTTTCGAAATCTAAGTTTTTTTCTAATTCAATTTAAAATTTTATTTTTATATCATTATTGTTTCGATTCTAACATGTCACGTAAATATACATGATAAATTCTAATTAATAACAATTTGTCACGTATCATAATGGACCTAAATTGAGTTTTAACGAAAAAAAATTTTTTTTATGAATTTTAAATAATTAAACAAATAATAAACCTAAAAATAAATTAAAAATACAATTCAATTCTTACACACTAAAACTGAAAATTTCCTTCTCTTCTGTTCTTTTTTTTTTTTTTTTTTCACTCGGACCACAAACTTCTTATGCCTACATTCACCACCATACACTAACTTAATCGCAAGAAAGTCTTTGGTCCAATTAAAAAAACTTAATTTATAAATATTTCAGCCGCCATAGTCACCAGTACATGCACCACCATCAATGAACAATTGCGAAAAAGTCATATCACCCAACAATGTTTTTACAACCTTATTGCAGCAAATTAAATCGTCAGGCAATACACAGTAAAACAAAATAATTTATAGCTCCTTGCAAAATACATATTTTGCATGATTCATTGCTAGAAGAAAGAAATTGCATTTTGAGGAAGCTAAGTACATTGTGGAAATGGGATAAATATTCTCTATTGAGCCTCGTCTATCTTAAATCTTTTGAGATACGCAAATAATTTTAAAGTTTTTTTTTTCAGATTTAATGTTGCTAAATATCAATGTTATATTCTTTTTGCTAAACTCGTTATTTATATGCCGTGTTTTTCACCAATTCATTAAAAAAAGTCCATCTGGCAACAAGGAGTACTCAGTTAATTGAAATAAATTTTTTAATTTTAAAAAATTATACTTTCGTCAATTTTGAGTCATTTGAGAATTATTTTTTTAACTTTTAATTTGAAGTTGGAACTCTCTCCCATCATTTCTTATTTTAAATTAGATTTTTTAATAGTTTTCTATCAATTCTAACAGTAAAAGTATGTGTGATTGATTTTTTAACCTTCTCGATGGTTAAAAATACGTCAAAACCAATAGATAGTTTGTTTGTTTGTTTTTTTATCAAAACTTATTTCTTTACTTCTTTAATTTCTTTAATTGCTTATTTCTTAGTATTTAGGAGGGGAAAAAATAAATTTTAGAAGAAAAAACAGAACCTTCGAAAGTTTTGATATTTTTTCAGCTATTGAAAAATTACATTTACATATTAAATTTGATGAAAACCTAATAACATAATCAAATTTTAAACAAAAATAGCTAAAATAAGGTCCAATTCAAAATAAAAATTTGAAAGATCAATTCTTAAGTGACTTAAACTTAAAAAAAAATTAGATCATTTATCCTAAATTAAATGGTCACTTTGTTTTCTTTCAATGCACCCTGTAATCTATTCTGCTCTTAAAAATGCATGGATTGAAATTTATCCTTAAAAGCAAGTCTTAAGAGAGGAGATTACCCGATTTGATCAATTGTAGTATAAATTATAAATTAGTCCCTTTCATTTTGAGAAACAAATTAATCAATCAATTTGTTTTCAAAACTCAATTATTTAATTCTTTTAACCGAGTGTTGATCATGATTAATTTATTTTTTATCTTATAAAATATATCATCTTCTCATTAATCTTTTCATATTTTTTTACTTGTTTTTTTTATTTCTTAAAAAAGTTTTAAATTTTTTTAAAAAATAGTATAAAGGACTAAATAATTTTATGTTCAAACTAAAGGAACTAATTAATTCATTTATCAAAACAAAGGGACTAGTTTATAATTTACTCAGCAATTGCACAATCGGCAAGCCTTAAAAGATCTCCGCATTCAAAGCCATTGAAGCCTCCTTTATAAATAGTACTTATTGCCCTATGTTGGACCCAACATGAACAAGTCAAATCAATGGGTCAGCTGTGATCCACGTGTAGAGACAGCGCCGGCAGTCGTATCTGTGGTCGAGACGTTGATTTAATACCAACTGTCGGTTAACCACGAGGCCGTATGGTGTGCAAATAAGCAAACGATTAACTTATAAATTAGATCTAATATTCGATTTTTTAAGAACAATATTTTTAAAAATTTATTTTTTAAAATATTCGAAATCGGGTATTGACACGAGTTTTTTTAATCACTCTCAGAAAGAAATTAATAATAAAATATATAAAAACTGATAAAAACGCTTTTATTGTTGGAAGAAAAAAAAAAACAAGTGTCGGTGATGGCTCTGTTTTGTTAGCCAATAGCCACGATCCCTTGGCTAACGAAAGATGGCGCATGCCACAAGTTACTGGTCAAATCCGTCGCAATTTCTCTAGCAATACGTGAAAACTTATTGGTTTCGGCCTCAGTGGTCCAAATCGAAAATTTGATATGGCTATGCATCCAAAAAAAACAAAAAAGGTCAAGAAAATGTCTCCATCTCTAACGAATGGAACATACTCATTACCTCAGTGTGAAGTTTAGACTGATAATCACTGATTCGACGAATTAGAGGTGGAGACTAAATACATAAGAAAAGGTCTACATTATTAAGTAGGGTTAGGTATATGACCAAACCTTTTGTTTTTTTCTCTTGTATACTCGTTTTCAATTGTTTCAGATGCAGCCTCAGGGCAATATTCGACTTAATAATTGCTACTAGTACAACCCTATCTTCACAAAATAATTTATTTATTTTTATTAATTGACAACTCCACATATGAAGTATCATCCCAACTTGATGCTGAGCAAATTATAAATCAGTCCCTGTTTCTTTTAGAAATGAATCAATTAGTCCCTCTAGTTTGAAAAACTATTTCTTAAGTTCTTTTTGCTATTTTTTAATTAATTTTGATTTTTTGTTTTAAGAAATAGAAAATAAATTAAAAAAATGAAAAGATTGATGAAAAAAGAAAGATATTTTATAAAGTAAAAAAACTAAATTAATTGTGATAGTACCAGTTAAAAAGATCGAATAATTATTTTTTAAAACTAGATGAGCTAATTAATTTATTTTTCAAAATAGGAAGGATTAATTTATAATTTACTCACTTGATGGTCCCTTTTTTTTTTTTAATATCCGATTTAACTAGATCCCTGTCTAAGTCAGCATCGACGAATTTTTTATTTTTTTAATCATATGGTCAACTTAAGATAGCTACATACGCATATACAGTCCATTGTAAAATGATTAACGCCAATCATGCATTAACAGTTTGATTATCGCTTCAAGAAAGGTCTTGCCTTACTTAGATATTCTCATCCCCGAACAGTACCTTTTCTAATGTTCCGGCCATGACCATTCGTATCTAGTCAGTTCGGTAACACGACATTTTCATCATCTTGGCAGGAAGCTAGTAAAGCCATGACAAAGAAAGCTTCAAATCTCAAAAAAGAGTGCCGATTGAAGGTTTAATTGCAACAAAGATCCAGGTTGTTTTTATTTCTTTTATATTAGATCCTATTTTTCCATTTTAAAGCCGATTCTTTGATTAAAACTTAAAAATTTTATTTGAAGGTTTTTGATATATATATATATAATAAGGATACAAGAAATTTAACCATGGCATAGCCTAAACATGTCGAGGCTCTTGTTGAACGAAAAGAAAAGTAACGTGGTCTTAAAATGATAATTTTTTTTTAATATTTATAGATAACGAAGTATTTTTTCATCAATCGATATTAGATTTATTATTTTTTGGACTAAATCAATATCGAATGAGTTTAGAATTTGATCGACTAAAAAACCTCTATTTTGATCAAATAAGCTTAAATCCGATACTATTGATGAATAATTATCCATGGACAAGTAAAAATTAAACTTTAATTTCAGTCAATTCAAAATAATTCATTTACTACTATAACACATCTTTTAATAGTCTTAGAATAAAAATTCAATCTTTTATATTTTGTATTTAGGGCAAAGTTAATCCTCCATTTGATTACATTAAAATTTTGTTAAGGTCAAAGTTTTGACATTGAGAATGACATGTGGCATACATTGATTAGCTCGGAAGTTTTAAGTGACTAAATGTGACCATTGGGCATTAATGATAAGAAGAAAAAACGGTAGTATAATTGAATGGATGGGTCAACATTTTTATAAATAGGAAACATCAATGATCTCATTTCCATTTTTCAGAACCATAGAGTTTAATACCACATAAGCTTAGAGTTTGGTCTCTTCCATGAATTAAAAAGGATACCAATAGAATTGACATTCCCACCATTTTTTTCAAAAAATTATCAATATATCCTCTATCAATTTTTGTTATATAATAATTATATGTAATTAATTAAATATATATTGGTAATTATTTAAAAAAATGGTGAGAATAACAATTTTATTAGTAAACGTAGCATTAACCATTAAAGAAAACATAACCCAAACTAAAACCACGAAGCCCAATCCCATCAATCCATTTGGTTTACTCAGAGCTGTAGCACCGTCTGATCAACGTCATATGAAGGATTTCTTTTTTTTTTTTTAAAAAAAAAAGGCTCTTTCGAAGGACCATATAATAGAGTCAATTATAAATTAATCCCTCTCATTTTGAAAATTTTATTTATTTAGTTTTAAAAAATAATTATTTAAAAAAATAAATTATTTAATCTTCATATTTTGAAATCTATTTATAATTTAGTCCTTTTTACTCTTTTTTAATTTATTTTAATTTTTTTTCAAGAAATAAAAAAATATATAAAAAGATTTATGAGAAAATAAAAGATTTTATATAATAAAAATAATATTAAATTAAATATATTTAACACTAATTAAAAGATTAAATAATAGTTTTTAAAACGAAGGTAACTAATTAATTTACTCGAAGAAAAAGAAAATAAATAAAAAAATAAGTAAAAATTGGTGAGAAAAAAGATATTTTATAAAATAAAAAATATTAAATTAGTTGTGATTAACACTAATTAAAAAAATTAAATAATTAATCTCTGAAACTAGATGAACTAATTAATTTATTTATCAAAATAATAAGGATTAATTTATAATTTACTCACTTAATGCTTCTTCTTTTTTTTTTTAATATCCGATTTAGTTGGATCCCTATCCGAGCCAGCATCGACGATTTTTTTTTTTTTTTTTTTTTTATCTAAATCATGGTCATCTTAACATAGCAACATACACATATACTGTCCATTATAAAATGGTTAATTCAGTGCTGTATTCTTATATAAAAAAAGAGCATACCAATCATCCATCGACACTTTGATTACTCCTTCAAGAAAGGTCTTGCCTTACTTAGATTTTCTCATCCCCGAACAGTACCTTTCCTGATGTTTCAGCCATGACCATTCGTATTTAATGAGTTCGGCAATATGACATTTTCGTCGTCTTGGTACGAAGCTAGTAAAGCCATGACAAAGAAAGCTTCAAATAGCAAAAAGGAGTGCCGATTGGAGGTTTAATTGCAACAAAGATCCAGATGGTTTTTATTTCTTTTATATTAGATTTTATTTTTTATTTTTTTTCATTTAAAAGCCGATTCTTTGATTAAAACTTGAAATTTTTAATTGAAAGTTTCTGATTCATATCTTAGAGAAAAAAACAATATATAATTTAAGGCTAGGAGAAAATCAACCATTGCATAGCCTCAACATGTTGAGGCTCTCGTTGAAAAAAAAAAATGTAATGTGGTCTTCAAATGATAACCTTTTTTTTTTAATGTTTATAGATAGTAGAATATTTTTGTATTAATAAAATTAAATTTATTATTTTTTGAACTAAATCATCATTAGAGCATACTTAGATTTTGATCAATTAAAAAACTCTCGTTTAAATCAAATAAACTCAAATTTAATATTACTAAAGAATAATTATAAATAATTATTTATGAATAATAAAAATTAAATCTTAACCTCAATCAAACTAAAACAATTTCTTTACTATTAGAATATATTCTTTAGTGGTCTTGAAATACAATTCAATCTTTCATATTTCAGATTTAGGGAAAAGTCAATCCTGCCCTTTGATTCCATTGATATTTCGTTAAGGTCAAAGTTTTAATATTGAGAATGACATGTGGCATACATTGATTAGCTGAGAAGTTTTTAAGTGACTAAAGTGGACAATTGGGCATTAACGATAAGAAGAAAAAAAGGTGGTGGGCATTAATGATAGAAAGAAAAAAGGTAGTATAATTGAATGGATGGGTCAACATTTTTACAAATAGGTCCCATTACCATTTTTAGAACCATAGAGTTTAATACGACAGAAACTTAGAGTTTCGTCATTTCCACGAATTAAAAAAGATGCTGCTAAATTCATTTATGAAATTGATATTTTTAAATTTTTTTCAAAAAATTACCAATATATCTCTTATCAATATTTATTATATAATAATTATTTATAATTGATGAAGAATATATTGATAATTATTTAAAAAATAATAAAAATAATAATTTTATTGATGAATATAATATTAATTATTAAAAAAAACATGACACAAACTAAAATTACTAACTCTACGCCATCCATCCAATGGGTTCAGTCAGAGCTGTCTTATGAAGGATTTCTTAAAAAAAAAGAAAACCATCTTTTGAAGGACCGCATAATAGAGTAAATTATAAATTAATCTCTCTTCTTAAGAAATAAATTAATTAGTCTCTCTTATTTCAAAATCTAATTATTTAATTTTCATATTTTGAAATCTATTTATAATCTAATCTTTTTTGCTCTATTTTATTTATTTTGATTTTTTTGTTTCAAGAAATAAAAAAAAAGTTTTATGAGAAAATAAGAGATTTTATGAAATAAAAATAATATCAAATTAAGCATATTTAACGCTGATTAAAAGGATTAATTAATAATTTTGAAAGCAAAAAGAACTAATTTATTTATTTTTTAAAAAATTAAAGGGATTAATTTATAACTTACTCCATAATATTGTTGTCAATATCATTCCACACCGAACTGATAAGAAAATACACAGCCATCTTCAATTGCCGGTCCACGCTGATTTGACTTCCTGAATTTTCATACGATATCTTTCTGTATGAACCATGAACCTAAAGCAAAAAAATTCCAAATGATAAGTATGATGCTCTTGACTAAATTTCCCCAAAAAATACTGTTAACTTGTCACTTTGGTAGCATGCTTTGTTGTTTAACTTCTTTGCATGTTTTTATTTTTTTATTTTTATAAATAATGAAATATTTTTTATTATTTTTTATATCAAACGAGATTAAAAACTTCATTTTTTAGATTAAGTTAGACTAAATCATAATTTAACATTTAGCCGATTCTAAAAGCTAAACTCTTTTTGAAGAAATAAAAATGTTGAATGAAAGTATGATTTGCTTTTGAATTAATCAACTATTCCCAGCACACTTCGTTTGGTTTTCGAGACAAGAAATTGTGCCGGGTTTTAAGGTAGCCTTTGTGTAATCTTTACGCTATTACGTTTGGAATTATACAATTAAGCGATTAATCAAAGTTAACACTTGCATTGGATGGCACTTGTTTGATACAATATGATTATCATTATTTTTTTCTTTTATGATTAGAGTTCAAAGTGTCCAGAATTATTATTGCTATTGTTATTATTACTATCATCAGTCGAGGAAAAAAATCTAACTTAAAATATCTTGAGAGAAGAAGGATATTGATAGTAATTGAGTCGTAAATTCATGGATAAATTTAGAGATTTAGAGTTATTATAAGATAGAGATTAATTATTATTATCATGCATACCTCATTCGAAAACTAAAAATTAACTATAATTTGATTTGAAATTAAAATAAAAATTTACTCAAGAAAATTGGTTTGAGCGGAATGGATTTTATTTGTTTAAATAAATGGTTTTGATTTTAAATTTTTGCATACATAAAAAACTCTTTAACTTATTGTGTCTGTTTTATACGCTTAACAGAATGAATAATTAATCTGAATCTTTGAACTTTGGATACTTAAAATGAAAGAAAAATAAGAATCTTATATGTAAATTTATTCTCTTTACATACCCAATCTCAAACAACATGCTCTGTTTTTTTCCAAAAAACCAAACACGTCTCATTAGCTTCAAACCTGTTTATTCTTTCCAGTTTACAAGAAAAGGTCTGTTTAATCTTTAAAACAATAAATAAATACTTTAAAAAACCCTTGAAAGATAATGGATTTTTTTTAATCAAAAAGGGAAAAGAGTCACTTGGCGGAACACGCGCACGTCACGTTAGTTTGCAAGGATAGTCAACACCAAGCCACACACGATGCTGTCTCACGTGACGAAGAAAATAAGTACAGTAGTACTGTTTTGAACCATTTTTTCCTGCAAAGTAAGCGTTTCCTATTTATTTCCGAATCTAAGGATCTCAAACTACCATTTTTATTTTCACTTTCCTTATCCTCGTACAAAGAAAAAAAAGGCCATAAGCTATGTCCGAACCAGAAAATTTCTTTTTTAGAATGATCATGTCTTTTCAAAGAACAAAAAATAGTCTTGTAAGAAACAAATCCTGCCAATAAAAAAATATTTTGATGCATATGCAGAAAATTTGTTCCAACTAAAAAAAAAATTCAAATTACTTACGCCAATTTTTAGATAAATTATATGTATAAATAACACAATAAATAATATCATATTATTGATAATGTCTTTTTAAGAATTTTGGTCGAGATCTACCACTACTTACATATAAATAAAACTGATGGATCCATGATTAATATTTTTTTATTATTATTACATGTGTCAATCAGTTTAAAAATGTTGAACGCTTGCAAATGATGTAGTATTTTTTTTTTTTTTGATATAAAGTGTATTTAAAATTGTTATTTGGGTTATGAACCAAAAATTAAAGTTCTATTTAATTTTAATCTATTTCGAGAGGTTATAACTTTTAATTTATTGTTTCTTAATTAAAACTTGTTTGTGTCTCATGAATAAAAACACCATTAAAAAATCAATCCCATTACTATAGTAATTTCAAATTGATTTTAGTTTTGTAACAGAAATTACCTCATTTAAGTTTTTTTATTAACTCTTTTTTTTTTTTTGTCTGCATTCAAGATGTTTTTTTGGATATAATATAGTCACTAAAACAATCCTCTCATTAATTAATCTCAAGAAACTCCATTTTTTCTTTTCAGAATTAGTTGACTACTTTCACAAATTTAGGGTACACAGACATAATTACAAATCATAATAATAATAAAAAAAAATTAATAACAACTCAACAAACAAGTGATTAATCCTATTATTAACATTGTATATAATAATAATAAAAAAATGTAAAAAGAAAAAGCGCAAGCCCAAGCCCAATACCATATTCTGACAAGGAGAATTGTACATGAAAACAACAAGGTGTTAGAAAAGTCCACTAAAATATTGCCACCTCTCCTCTGCATCAACAACTACAAACCCTCTTCTTCTCTTTTCACATCTCCACCATCATCTCTGCTCTTTATTTCCTCCTTTGGCACAACCCTTTTCACAAATTTCTCCACCTCCACCGCCACCACCGTCCCACGGCAGTTTCACCAAATCAGCCAAAATGGGCAAGGGTGGATCTCTAAGTGACAGTGTTCTGAAAAAGATCTTGCTTTCCTACACCTATGTAGCCATCTGGATCTTCCTCTCCTTCACTGTTATTGTCTACAACAAGTACATCCTTGACAAAAAGATGTACAATTGGCCATTCCCAATTTCTCTAACCATGATCCACATGTCTTTTTGTGCCACACTTGCTATCCTTCTGATTAAAGTTTTCAAATTTGTTGAACCTGTCTCCATGTCAAGAGATGTTTATCTCAAATCTGTTGTTCCCATTGGTGCTTTATATTCTCTAAGTCTCTGGCTTTCTAACTCTGCTTATATTTACTTATCTGTTTCTTTTATTCAGATGTTAAAAGCCCTGATGCCTGTTGCTGTTTATTCTATTGGGGTTTTGCTTAAAAAAGAGAACTTTAAGAGTAATACTATGGCCAATATGTTATCAATCTCTCTTGGTGTTGGGATTGCTGCTTATGGTGAGGCTAGATTTGATACTTGGGGGGTTATTCTTCAACTTGGTGCTGTTGCGTTTGAAGCTACAAGATTGGTAATGATTCAAATCTTGCTTACATCTAAAGGGATCACATTGAATCCAATCACTTCTCTTTATTATGTAGCTCCTTGTTGTTTGGTTTTCTTGACTATCCCTTGGATTTTTGTGGAATACCCTGTGTTGAAGGAGACTTCAAGTTTTCATTTTGATTTTGTCATCTTTGGGACCAATTCTCTCTGTGCTTTTGCTTTGAATCTCGCTGTGTTCTTGCTTGTGGGAAAGACTTCGGCTTTGACCATGAATGTGGCTGGTGTGGTCAAGGATTGGTTGTTGATCGCCTTTTCTTGGTCAGTTATTAAGGATACTGTGACCCCCATTAATTTGTTTGGCTACGGGCTTGCATTTTTGGGTGTCGCGTATTACAATCACGCCAAGTTGCAGGCTATGAAGGCGAAGGAAGCACAGAAGAAGGCTCAGCAGGCTGATGAGGAGGCTGGAAGGTTGTTGGAGGAAAGGGAAGGAGAGGGAAATGGGAAGAGGACTGAATCGGGAGACTAACTTGTTTATCATAAAGAGTTTATTTAGTTATAAAGATTGGATGAAGAGAGTTTACGGTAATAAGAGCGGAAAGGAGATATGGACTACAAAGGGTTGGTGTTGAGGCAAAGGGAGTTTTGTGCTTCTTTTTGCTTTTGCTCATTCGGTATGTTGGTTTTAGGTTTATGTTTGTCATATGCTGGTTATGGATCTTAGTTAGTTAAATGTTAGGGATTTGAGATTTGTTTCGTTGGCCTTCCCGATTGATGTCTCTAATCGGAAGAAGAATCTCAAATGCCTGTATTTTGTTTTTTTCCCTTACTTTTGATCATTTATATTACTGGTGTCCATGTAGGAACATCTTTTATTGATGAAGTTTTAGTGCTTATTTATTCTTAATACTTTCTTGTGTTTATTTTTCCCTTCACAATGCTATTGTGGAGATGCTATGTTTGTGCTTTGATCTGTTCAAATTTGCCAGTTCAAGTTGCTCCTCTTTGAGGGATATAAACAAGTGTTCTGAAACAGGAAAGGGCAAATCTTTCTAAATCTTGATTTGGGAAGGAAAGGAGTTGGGAACTAATTGTTAGAGACAAATCTCTGTTTTTACTTATGACGAGTCAATTTCCTACTTTGTAGAGAACTGAGCAATGTTGCCTTGTTTGCTGCCAACAATGGCAATGCCTTTGGGATGCAATTAGATTTGGTACAGGCTGGCCACCTTGGCTCTACCTGCTAGCTTTTCTTGCACACAGGTTAGATTGGCCCACCGTGGGCATTTATGGTTCTACGTGACCACAAATCAAATCCACCCAATGCCGATTCCTGTAATCCTACACACGGTTAGATACTTAGATTGGCAACATTGGCTCTCTAGTTCTTGCCATATATTGTTGAATCTTGCATGCCCAGTAGCAGTTCTAACCATAGTAAATTACGCTCTTGCTCTGAGCATGTAGTAACATAAGAACTTAAGTCACATTTTCTTGCATGCCCAGTAGCTGTCTGTTAATGAGTTTTTCCCTTCTCCTGGAACGTGGGAGCAAGTCCTGATAAAATCCCAGGTCATTACAATGTGTGACGTGCTGTTCCCATGGATTGAGGATCTGATCTGCATCTTACCTTGATCTTAAGGTGCTCTGTTTGTGGAACGTGAAATAGATTCTGTATCTCCATGAATCATCTGCTACGCATCTTGAAAGTAATGGATTTGATAATGAGCAATTTGCACATAACGATCCACAACCCTGCACCCTCCGACTCTCAGGGCCTCAACTTCGAGTCCTCGAGGACTAAACTAATGCCATATTAGCTTGTTTAGTGCAAAGGCCATCGATGTTCTATAGTACACCATCGATGAATCGTCAAGGTCATTGATGTTCTAGGGCAATGCATGAATCTTCAAGCCAATGACATGAGTGCTCTTCAATGTGACAAGAACTCTGCAGAAATGTGAACTTTCCAAGCCATTCATATACCCTTTTTCAGGAAGAGCCAGAATGTCATGATGCTTGGTCATTTGACTCATGGAAAAGCACAGGATTGTTCAATCACTTTTCGCTGCCTTTTAGAAAAAAGCATGTACAACAACAGGCTACTCGTTTGATTGTCCTAGAAAGAAAGAAGTTCAAGGGAAGTTGCCGTAATGAAAGGCAGTAAATATGTGGAGGTGACAATATAGGTGAAAAAACAAATTCAATAGTCCACAGCAAGGAGACATGCCCAATTGCCCATTCTATTGCTTTGACTATGCTCATAGACAAGGCTTGTGTGTTTACTGGTTCTATTTATTGATATTTCCCTTGATTATTGACTATTTCATTCTCGTGTTACAACAACCAAGATATAGTCTTCCTTCAAGATTTGACTAAATCATACCTACTGTTTTGCCAACAGATCGTTAATTTGAAAGTACCATTTCTTTTGACGAAATTTCAGAATTTCTGCAAGTTTTTGACATCCCAACCCCTAGCCATTCTGTTAAGGTGGGTGGATTTTGAAGTTCCTTCTGTGAGAAAAGAGGACACCTTTTCGCTATTCCTGAAAACCAGAGATGCTTTCATGTTCTAAATTGGAGAATTTGTCCTGTTGCTGGTAAATATCTCACTCCAGAGATGGAGACAAAAGGATCAATCTAGTAGTCCAAACACATCAGCTTAGAGATAGAAATTTCCATGCTGGAACCAGGGACATGGCATTTGCTGTCAACTAGAAGCACATGGGAAATGGGATTCTCAAAGAAAAATGCCTAGGGATTTCAAGGTTTTTCATTTTTGTCATGGAATCATGAGCTATACACCATTTTGTTCAGTGAAATGTTTGCATCGGTGATCCTAGCATCTGATCTTTCTCAACTCGAACATGTGAAGATCGAATTGTGCAAGGTTAAGCCATAACCATTTTAGACCTAGTATGTAAAATAATGATGAAAGTGATGACCCCTTTGGATCAGAATGCCTCAGTTACTCTCCAGCTGATTCGCTACAATCTTAGTGCCAAAGGGCATTAACTTAGTGTCATAATCGGTTTCCAATCTGATCATAATTATAGAGTTGGTTAATTCTCCCAATATAGATTAGCACTTTGCAGATCCTAGTTAAGACAGTGAATTTCTGTCTTTGGTTCTCAGTCCTGTTCGTTCCAACGATTTTCTTTTCTAATCCTTGCTTTCTTTGAGAGACCCCACAAAGAAAATTGCTAATGATAAGTGGAGATCGTTGTTTTAAAGTATTTACTGCTACCCTAACTTTTGTATTGGAAGCCAATGAATCTCTGGGGCCTCATCACCAAGAACAACAAAACAAGAAACGACAGCTAACTATGTCTTTGAAGTTGGCTCTAAGAAAAGCATAACTTTATCAAAGAAATACGCGATCAAGGCCCATTTTAGTGCATCACGAAACAGACACAATAAAAAATCAATTCTAGTCTATTACATTATGAACAAAACATAGATGGCATCCACAATGAATGTAATTGTTTAACTACTATATTTTTCTTTTTCCTGCCTTCACTAACCCCCATTGTGGAAGTTACATTCAGAAGAATGCAGAACACTATAAAATGATGAGCTCATGCCAGCAGCACTTTCATCCTGATGCTGCAAACCATAAGTACCCCCCACCATATAGGCTACCACCTGATTGTGATGGTTCCTTGACTGTTATCATGGAATATCAAAATGTATAGTTTTTGGTTAAAACAATCTTATCAAGTGTCCCACAGAAACTGTTCAAATTTCTGGCTGGGCTTCGCACCAGGTATGTGATCCAGAAAATGACCATGAGATGGATTGATTGCATGATAAAATGCTTCGAAATTGTTATGAGATTCCAGCCAATTATCGATAATCATGAACCTCTGAACTCAGATTGTCACCAGAAATCTCTACATGAGCACAAACCATTCTTAAAGTGGTGAAACCTGTTCCGGTCTCTAACTACTATTTCTCGGTTATAAATCTTAGAGATGAACTTGGTAGCACAGTGGCAATCATCACAAACTCGCAAGTTCTTCACAATCCGAATAGGAGTTCCAGGTGGTGTATTCAGAAGGGCAAAAGCAATAGCCAGCTTTTCACTATGCCTATTTAAAGCATCTTCCTTATCTTCATCATCGATATCGAGCAACACCTCTGAAGTGGTTGGAATATATCCAGCCTTCTTGATCTCCCTCCCCATCTCATCCACCATCTCATATATTTCTTTAGACTGCTCATGTGATTTATCTCCAGCAACAAATTCATAAATTTCATTGTCTAACTCAATCATAGTGCTCCCAGGGATCTTCTTCATTCCCTTCATGTCCATCGCTGCTCTAATCCAGGTTTTCTTTTCCCAATCGGACATTTTTGCATAGATGTTGGACAATAGAACGTAGTTGGACTCATGCATGGGCTCATTTCTGATTAGCTGTCTGGTAATTTTCTCTCCAAGCTCGAGTTCACCGTGAGCACGGCAAGCATTAATCAGAGTACGCCAAACAACAGGGTTAGGATCAATAGGCATTTCCTGAACAAACTCCAATGCCTCTTTAATATGTCCTGCCCTGCATAACATATCTACCATGCATCCATAGTGTTCAATCTTAGGTACAATGCCAAAATTCTTTCTCATTGAATCAAAATATTTTCTCCCTTTATCAACTAACCCGGAATGACTACAAGCAGAGAGCAGTCCAATAAATGCAACATCATCCGGGGCCACCCCACTTCTTACCATTTCTTCAAACACCGCAACAGCCTCTCCACCACGGCCATGCATTGCCAAACCACCAATCACCGAAGTCCATGAAACGATGTTCCTCTCTTTCATACTCCTAAACAAATTAATAGCTCTATCAGCATCACCACACTTCGCAAACATATCAACCAACGCATTACTAAGCTCAACATTCTTCTGTAGCCTCTCTTTCTCAACATAAGACTCCACCCATTTCCCTAACTCGAGCGCACCTAAACCCGTACAAGCACTCAAAACCGAAACCATAGTAATCTCATCAGGACAAACACCCTTGATTTGCATTTCCCTGAACAAACTAATCGCGTCACTAGACCTCCCTGCTCGCACATACCCACCAATCATCGCGCTCCACGAAACAGAATCCGACCTACACATTTCATCGAACACCTTCCGTGCAAACTCCACCCCTCCTTCCCCTCCTCTACAACAACAATACATATGCACCAATGTATTCTGCACATTAACGTCACCACCAAACCCAAATTTCACCACCGACCCATGAACCGATTTTCCCAAATTCAAGTCCCCAACGCCTGCACAAGCTTTAAGAACAAAAGGGTAAGTGAATTTATTAGGCAAAATATTTCTTTCACGCATGAGATTATACACATCAATAGCTTTTGCCTTTAAATTATTAGTTTGGGCGTAAGCCCTGGTGATAGTATTGTATAAAAATGTATCGTACAAACGGGTATCGGATTCCGGTGAGAATAGAAAAGAAGTAGCATAGTTAATGGCTTCAAGATCAGAGGATGTGGAAGCGAATTTGGTGAGGACTAATGGGTTGTTTTGGAGACCTGATTTGAGAATGTGAGTGTGGATTTGCGTTAGTTTTGAGATTCTGTTGCAGGCTTGAAGTAGAGCTAGACAGCTCTGCTCCGCCGCTCTTGTGTTTCCAGCCGCCGTGGTGGGTGTTGGCGCTGGTTGTTGTATGGATTAGCAGCTTGGAGCTTGGTTTTGGCGGTTCAAGCAGGTTTAAACAGTCAGCGTAAATTATACTTTAGCCCTTGTATATTCAGAAATATTGTATTTGGACCTCCACGTATTAAAATTTTCTAATGCTAACTTTTGCTTTTATTTTTATTTTTTCTTATTTTCTTTTGCCTTTTAAAGTTTTCTCGTTAAAATTTTATATATATGTTATCATATTCCACAACCCACGAAAAATTAAAAATCCTTTAACTTATAAAGTACAAAAGTAGTGACAAAAAAGTATGCATGTTTCAATCGAAGAGGATTATTTCATATTTAATCAATATCTATCTAATATTTTTTATTTTTTTTGAAAAGATAAAATATTAAAAATATAAGTTAAGAATTACATATAAAGCATAACGAATAATTATAAGTGGTATAATTTAGTTTTTAAAAGAGGATAAAAAATAGTAGAATTACATATGACAGGTGATAATGCAAATATGTGAAAGAGAAATTTGCTTCGATTAGTAATATGAAGAGAAGAGAGAAGTTAGAAGAAAAGATATTTAACCCAAATTTTTCTTATAATATATTTATTATTTGGTGTTTATATCTACACTTGTTTTTTTCAAATAGTAAATTTAATCTATGAAAAATGAATACAAAGTAGATTTAGTAGCATCAAATAGAATCCCAAACAAATATAAAAAATGATGTTCAAAGAAATGAAAAAAAAAAAAAAACCAAAGCAAACCAAAAATTTATTGCTCCAACGTTACAAGAAAAAATAACCAGATCACTTAAATAAAAAATTTAGTGACAATTAGTATATTTAATAGATTCTTTTCATTTATTTACAAGAGTTGTTGATTACTAAATCAACCTTAGTCCATCAAGATCCATTAAATGAATCCTAAAAATAATAATAGAAAAACACTAGATCCTCCACATAAAAACTATTTAGAGACAAGGAAAAAAAGTTTATATAAGCTAGATATTATCCAAAAAAAAAAAAAAAAACATCAAATCTAAAACGCATGTGACCTAGATTTAGAATTATTGAGAGAAAAACATTGAAAGAGGAAAAAAAAACAAAAACAAAAGAAATATTATCATTACTAGTAGTAGCAAATAGAAAACCTAATAGATTTTGAATAGAGATAGAGAGAGAAACAATGTATTTCACTTAATTTGACGATTTATGTATCAATAAATTAATCGAATAAGCCATAAACAATATATTTTTAGAACAAATGCATGTGATACCAAGCAAAAAGTAAGGAAATTTACCGATTGTGGATCAACTATAGTATTAGGTGCTATTGAAATTTTTCAATCCAAAAAATTAGTTTAAAGAACGAGGCTTTCTTTCATACTTACAATCAACTATCTAATTGTTTTCACAATCGCTGTGGATAATCTAACAATCTCCACCTTCACATATAAGGTCCTAAATTCATTATTTTTTATCAACTTGTGTGATACTAGTATAACTTGAACCCTAATACTAGTGTTAGATGCTATTGGATTTTTGTTAGAGAACTTATCTTATATCAAATAAGTAAATAATAGACAAGTAATATGTAAAGTTAAAAATGAATCATCTATCATAAAACTTAAGTTTTTTTATATGAAACTCAATTTCAATTGTTCAACTTAATATGGTATCATAATCTTAAAAAGTTTCAACGTCTAGATTTATATCCCACGTAAAATACAAGCTAGTATAAAAATTGATAATGGAGTACTCACCATAAGATTTAGGTTTTTGGATAAAGCCAAAACTCAACTATTCAACTTAATATGGTATTAAAGTCTCGGAGAGATCCAACGACCCAATAAAGGTTTTAAAACTTAAACTCGCTTGATAAACCTCAAAAGATAGACTACATGTGACAAAAAGTATTAGAAAACCTATCTTACATTGAATAAATAAACAATATACGAGTGATATATAAAGTTGAAAATGAGTCATATATCACAAATCTTAAGTCTTTTAAATGAAATCAAATCTTAGCTATTTAACTCAATATGACATCAAATTCAATAAAGATTTTGAAACCCAAACAATTTGACAGACTCAAAAAAAGAATTGTAAGTGAATGATAATGTTAGAGAATCTATCCTATATGGAATAAATAAATAATAATTTGAGTGAAATATAAAGTTGAGAACAAGTCCTCCATCTATCATAAGATTTAAGCTTTTAAGATAAAATTTAATCTCAATTATCTAATTCAGTACGTATTAGAGCCTTAAAGAGACTCAATAGTACAAAAAAAAATAGAATTTAAACTAGATGACATATCCTAAAAGAAGGGTTGTGAGACATGAGAAGTGTAAGTGAACATGTTTCATATTAATTAAATACCAAAATATAAGCTAATATAAAAAATATTGAATAAACCACCCATCATAAAAAATTAATTTTTTTGGATGAAACTTAATTTCAACTATCTAATTTAATATGAATCAACCATAGTTTTTTAAATTGTTTAAAATTTTATGATAATACATAAATTTAATTATTTATCATTAACACCTTTTTTATTTCTCAATTTAAACCCTTTCTTAACAAAACTATGAAATATTTATGTGATACGTTTATAACATTCCTTTTTTTCAAAAATCAAGAATAATCAGCCATTTAAATTGAGTATGCATCGAGAATGTAAAACATATTACATACACATATATTTTGAAATTTTTATTATTTTTTCGTATGCTTCATTATGTGAACTTTTTATACTTGATTTTAGTTAGTAAATTATCCTAAAAATTCTTAATCAAGTTAATTCACAAAAACCTTAAGATTAAAAAAATCGAAAAAAAAAACCAAAAAGTAGTTTGTCGTTAGTTTTCATTTGTTATTTAACGAAAACACGCGACGTTATTTAAAACTTCTTGAAAATTTGAGGTTGACATTGATAAATAATAAACTATATATCTGACGTTGAACATTTCGTAACCTACAGGGATTAAAATGTAGTTAACTCAAAAGAAAACCACCTATTTTCATCCACGTGTCTAACACTTTCAAGAGCCACGTCACCTGGGACGAACCTCTGTTTCTTTCTCCACCTCTACTTCCCTTACTCTTTTCTCTCACAAAAATCAACTCCAACACGTTCCAGAAAACCAGAAAACAGAACCGCTCGAGAACAATGAGAAGAGGAATTTCTTCAATTTCTTCTCTCAAATCCATAGGGTTTGATAGACAAGGAATAATCTCCAACAAAATTTACTCCATTGACCTTCGCTTTCATTCTAATTCTCCTCCGAGCCTATTGGAGAAATACAAGAATTTGGTCGAGCGAGGGAAGCTACAGCATGATCTGCACCAGGAAAGAGTAGCTTTTGAATTAGAAAAATTGCTTTCAAGATTACAGCAATACGAGAAAGATATGGAAGGTTATTACGTAAAGTTAGCGGAATGGCAGGAGAAGAGAGAGAAGGAGAGAGTAAAGCTTTTGATGGGAGAAGCGAGAGAGAAGGAAGGCGGAGGAGCAATTTGGACGTCGGTGAACAAGCAGAGGGATCGAATTTTGGAAAATTTTGCTATGTTCAGGTAAGGATTTTGGTTGTTTCTTTTTTCAGTAAATTATGTTATTTTTAGAGGAATGGAATTTTGGAAATGTTTTTATTTATTATGGTTGGGTGAGGAGTAATTTTTTTCAGTGAATTCCGTTACTTTTGTTGACTTTGTAAAGGAATATGTTTTGAATTAGGAAAAAGGGAGTGGATATAGAACCTGGAGTGGGTAGATGGGTTTCGTACTTAAATAGGGAGAGGAAATTGGATTCACTTGTGGGTCGTCGGCCCATTGTCCCTCCTGCTCCGAAAGGATTGTATATTTATGGCAATGTTGGAAGTGGTATGTTGCCTCTAATGTCATTTATCTGGTTTTAACTCGCTTGAAGTTTGTTTGTTCAAATGAACGCAATAAGCTGATGGAAATGCTTTCATTGGTCATTGCTATAGGGAAGACAATGCTGATGGATATGTTTTATGGCGCTATTGAAGGAATGGTGAAACATCGAAGAAGGTTTCACTTTCATGAGGTGAATTTTTTTATTTTGCTTTCATGGTGTTGTGAAATTCTTTAAGGTCATTTGTGTATTGGGATAGAGAGTGAAAAAAGAGCTTGGAGAGTTTAAATGTGTTTGCTTTTCACCTTGTTGAGATATCAATACTAAGCCTAATCATCCTTAAAGTTTTTGGATGTATTGTATTTTAATGGGAGAATTATTGCTGGTATTTGTATGAGTTGTTCTCTGTGGAAAGAAAAGTTATATTTTACTGTTCTTTTTTTGCAGGCTATGCTAAATATAAATTCACATATGCATAAGATTTGGAAGAATCAAGTAGAGGAAAAATCATTGCAGTCAAACATATCTAGTTGGATTATGAACCTGCCCTTTGATATGAAAGTCAAGGAATGGTTAGCTGCAGAAGAAAGATATAAGCAAGAAATGCAGATGAAAAACATTCTTCCTGCTGTAGCAGATGAGTTTCTCATAGGCCAGCAAGCAGATGAACGAGGGGCTAGTGTTCTTTGCTTTGATGAAATACAGGTAATATGAGAAATGTATTAAAAGAATCATTTATATTTCGTTATCAGGCATAACAAGTGTTGATGCTTTCATCCTTTATTGGTACTTCTATCTTGCTAGCTTGTATTTTTGCTGCTAGAGGCTTTTGGTTGAATCAGTTCGTGGTATGCTATTGGTTGAGAATCTTGTTTCATCTTGTAGACTTTAGCAATAAATCCAATAGAGGAGTATTTAAAGTTGTTATTTCTCTTATGCTAGAACCTGTTATGAAAAAAAAGGCTGATTTTATTTTATGAATTAAATTTCTGCTTCTATATTACAGACTGTTGATGTATTTGCTATTGTGGCCTTATCTGGAATTCTAAGCAGATTGCTGACTACTGGAACTGTTCTTGTGGCCACCAGTAATCGAGCACCGAGGGACTTAAATCAGGTTTTCTCATTTCCTTTTATTCTGGATATTCATTCCTCTAACTTCTGCTGTCCTTGGTGAGAACTTCTGAAGCTTTATGTAGCTTAATAGTGATTATCTGACATATTTCTGGATTATAGCTGAAATCTTCTTTTTATTGTGAGATCTTCCTGTGTTTCTTTCCAAACTACACATGAAAATCAAATGTTGTTTGAAAGCATGGAAAATTTTGTTAACCATTGTCTAATTTCATCTGCATTTGTTGCTCTTTAGGATGGCATGCAGCGAGATATCTTTCTAAAACTGGTTTCAAAGCTGGAGGAGCACTGTGAGATAGTTCTGATTGGAAGTGAGATTGATTATCGCCGTTTCATAGCACAAAGATCTAATGACAAGGTAAGATGTAGCGGTTCTGATTCTGCTTCCATGGGTGATAATTTAGTCCTGAAGTCATCTGCCATCTAGATTTGCTTCATCAAATAGACATTCTCTAAGTTCTAAAATATAAACATTGGAAATTTTGATGACCTATCTTCAAACTAAGTAAGTTTCATTAATTACCACAAATATCGCTTTCCCCATCTACATATTTACTTGTTCAGCCACATTTCAGAAGATGAATCCTGTGGTTAGTTAGGAGAATCCTGGTTTCGTCCACACTCTCTGATTTATTATATATTATGGCTTTCTTTCTATTCCTAATCTGAGTTTAAACTCCCTCCTTTTTTGTACTTGAGCTATGGCTATTGATCTCTTTCTAGAATGCATTCCACTTCTCAATAAATGAATGGTCTTTCCTTAGCAACTTGATGACTCTTTTAAATGTCCTTTGTATTTACACTAGTTCAGGTTACTCAATCATTGGTGTTCTATGCTGGAAACTACTTTGAAAGGAAAAGTTCAGTACAAATTATCTCTGTGTTTTTCAGCACTTTTGTGTATCTAGTGGTTGAAATTATCATTGCATGATGCAGGCTCACTATTTCTGGCCTTTGAAGAGCAGTGCTCTGAAGGAGTTTGAGAAAATGTGGTGTCAGGTCACAAATCAGTTGGGAGGACAAATCACCTCTGAGACTATCCCAGTTATGTTTGGGAGGTACTTCTCAAAGATGCTGTATTCATCTATTCACTGCTCTTATCTAATTTAATGCTGTGCTTTTATTTTGAAACCAGAGTACTGGACGTTCCTGAAACCTGTAATGGAGTGGCAAAGTTCGCATTTGAGTATCTATGTGGTCGGCCGGTATGGAACTTGCTTTTTATACTCACTCCCTAGTCCCTCCCTCTCTCGTTGATGTTGCTTGATATAGGAGTTCTCTGGTGTGTTCACGTTAGCAAATTGATATAACGAGTCAATAGCTGAGCTGGAAGAAGAACACCATGAATTATAGTGAATGAAAAATGAAAAGAAAAAGAATACCGAACTCTGAAAGATTTGAAACCACCTTATTATGATACTATTGAGATTTATTTCCTTCATGTAATAGAGTTGAGCATGCCCATGTGTTAACAGATGTTAACCATGATTGAAAGACATATATGAAAGACAAATAGAATTTCTATAAAATTCCCCTGGGCAACTAACAACTGATTTAACAATTATTTCATGGTTTATGAAAGTCATCTAGTTCTTAGAAGTTAAAACTCTATTTCCTTTTCTAATATCAATCTTGAAAGATTGAAAGACAGACAAGATATAACATGCCTCTTCTGGTTTGAGATTGCTGGTGATTGGTTGTCTATTTCTTCTTATTGTCATCTATTTGGCGGTCCCATACCTTTATGCTGATTACATGCAGGTAGGTGCAGCAGATTATATTGCCCTAGCAAAAAATTATCACACTGTCTTCATTTCTGACATTCCAATGATGAGTATGCAAATCCGTGACAAGGTAACATCATTAGTTTTCAAAGCATGTATAAATTGTGTTTGCATTGCAGATAAGGTCATATAATTCAATATGATGCCAAACATGTTTGATGATGAGGCAAGGCCTAGCAAAGGCGTTGTATGTGGTCATCTATAATACAGATATACTGCTGCCTAATATTTCACGTGTTAATATTTGATTCAAACCTGGATCACTAATTTGTCAAACAGCATATTTTGGTTGGAGGGCAGACCGGAGAAAGAAAACAAGAGAGAGAGATTTAGGGATATATTTAGTTTCTTGAAAACATTGTACCTGTATTTATAATTGCAGCTATTTGATTTAATAAGAGAAGTAGTAATATATAACAAATTATTTAGCAATATTAAGTACTAACAAATATTTTTACAATTTTAAAGTAATAGTCATTTAACCATTCATATATTGCAATGGCATGAAACATTTTTCTACTTCTTATATTATATATATGTCAATGGATTGATTCATGCCAAATATCCATGTACAATGTATGTTTTCTATTTTCATAAAACGCATAAAATTATTGTATTGATTTTTTTTATATTAAATCATTTTTTTTATAAAATGATCTTAATTTTTCAGCATAAACATCATGACTTACAATCATTACTTGCAATTCTTATAGTTTCATTAGTACCTAAAATTTTAAAGCAACAGTTCATCTCAAAATATATTAAAATTATTTTTATTATTCTTATCGATAACTTTCAAATATTAAATTAAAAATCAATAAATGTATATTTTTTTTAAAAATCCTATTTATATTAAACCTCAATATTCGTACAAAATTCTGTAGATTAAGTTGATATTTGAGATTATATGGTTCAAAAATTTTATTTGCTAAAAGGGTTTCAATTAACTTTTTTTATATATATATTTGATTCACATTTTAATTTTTAATAAATGTAATCGATAATTTAGCAAACACTTTAATCATAAATTTTTTTGGATAAATTAATAATTAATACTATTAATTTTTTTAATATCTAAAATATTCTCTTAATTTTTATCGTGGCATATATACTTTTTCTTAGGGATTTTTATAGCATCGTTTTTTTCCATCCTCTTCCATTCTTGTGTAATCACTAATTTTATTTTATAAAATAATAAATATAAATGGTAAATAAATTAAGTGACAAAGATAACTATGTATAAAGAGAAAATTTAACTTAATTGAAAACTATGGCATCTTAATAAATTGTTTTTGAACTTCATCTCTTAATTGGTTTTCATAATTTGCAAGCCTTTGTGTATCCAACTATCTTATATTGTAAATTTTTCTTATGAGAAAAAACGCTTATGCTTCACTTTGATTTATTTGTCAATTATAACCTAAATTTAGTTCTCTTACGTGCAGTAGGATGGCACTATCGCATGACATCATTGACTTTAAATTGGTTAACAAAACGATAATATAAAGTACTTTCTATGAAAAATAACTAGTAAAATATTTTTGATAATTAAAAATTTTGTTTTTGGAAGGTTGCTAATTGAAGACACTAAATCCACGGAGGATTTTCTTAATCCTCATTAGTTGCATCATGCATCCCTTTTCATTTAATGTTTTCTTGGATTGAAGAAATCCATCTATGGATTTAGTGTTTTCCGTAGCTAAATTGTTGGAAAATATGAATATTAGTTTGTAAGTTTTTTAGTTTTTATTTTTTCATTTAAATTTATTTAATTTTATATATGGTAAATAATATATTTGTTTTCAAATAATTCCACTTAATATATACTAGTAATGTTTTCCTTATACAAAAGTCTCAATTTTTTTAATTTAAATTTGGGCCATTGATTGATGTAAGCCAATGAGAATATATATATCTCTACAACAGTTATTGAAAAATTATGATTGTTTTATTAACCAAAAAGAAAATCTAAACTACAATATTATTTTGAAATCACTATGTGTTTGAAAAGAATTCAATTTTTTTCTATAGAAAAATATTTAAAAAGGTTAGAATTATTTTTTTATATATATAAAGTTTTGATCCCAAATGCATTTTATATAATAAATCAAAATATGCAATTAATCCTATGAATTATCAAAATCATGTTAGGTTTCATTCTTTTATCCAATTATGTTAAAAAAATTATTGTATGAATACATGTTGTACTTTTGATATTTTCTTAAAAACCAATTTTGATTGTTGATTCTTTCATCGTAAAAGCCAATAGATCTTATGAAAATCAAAAGTGAATTTCAATATAAATAATATTAAAAAATTCCATAGAAATTCAAAAATCATAAAATAGTTTTTTTTTTTTTTTTTCATATCATCACTACATCACGTTCACTATTATCATACCTCTACCATCAATATTTTGGTACCATTGCAACCTTTTCTTCTTTTTTAAAGAGCATTGCAACCATCTTAACACTAGGCCACTATAATGATAACCATCATTAACACTAGTCATGCTATATCACTATCAAAATCATTACTATTATTGTAAAAACATAAAACATAAAATTGTTACATTCCTCTTTTTATATGAACAATATTTAAAGATTGAATGCAAAATTTGAATATCATAAAATGGTTCCCCCCCCCCCCCGCGTTATGTTCAAACACTAACTTATGATCACTTTAATCGTTATCATCACCACTTCAACCAATATTATGACAATACTCAACCATTTTATCATTATAATACTATAACTATGACCACACTAATATCATTTTTGTCACACCATTATCAAAATCATTGTTATGACCATTGTCATTATAATTATGCTCTATATTGCAAAATTTATTTAGATATATATGGAAAATAAAAAATTTATTTTATTCATATTCATAATTTTTGTTATTATACTAAAAATTAATTTTCCTTTAAAGAACATATTCGGATTTGATTTGATTTTTTTTATTTTTTATTCTTGATTCAATTTTTCTTCTTTTTTTAAGTAGGAAGTAAAGATAAATTTTCCATTATTCAAAGTTTGATCAAATATTTTCTGACAACTTTCACGTACATGAAAGAGGAAAAAAGAAAGAAACTAAAGAAAACATCTTTCCCTGTTTCTGTAAATATAACTAAATAATAATGTTTGTGTTTATAAAGAGAAAAAAAGGAACACGCGACTGTTATTTGTAAAAGAATTTTTTTTTCCTCTCTTATACGAATAGGCTAGATACTAATGTTTATGTTTATACAAAAGACACAAAAAAAAAAAAAAAGTGCAACTTATTCTAAAATATTTGTGTAAAAGGAATTTTTTTTCCCTAATTCTAGTAGGAAATATCCTATTTTTTAAGACATAGAAGTCTTTCCTCTTTTGTAGCAACCAATCAAAGAATATTAATTTATTAATGATTATGTTTTACATATGGACCAATCGAAACGATTTTAATGATGGAAATAGTGGGAATATAACTAAATCTAAGTTTGTTTTTGTCTTCACAAAAGTCTTAACACTGAAAAACTTATTTTGCTATCTATGTGTGTGTGTGTGTGTGTGTGTGTGTGTGTGATGTTCATGCTCTCTTCCACCTCTGCTGAATCATATACATCTAACCATAAAATATGCTTGCATTTATACAATGATGTACTGTTATCTTGGGGTCCCGAAATCTGTTACCATGTTGCTGAAATGGGATCTTTTATCGAACTACATGATCATATAAGATTACAACTGTGCAATTTTTACTTGCTGGTCCCTTTTTGTCATCATCAGTAACAAATTTTAACTTTTCTTTTCAGGCACGTAGATTTATCACCCTCATAGATGAGTTGTACAATCATCATTGCTGCCTATTTTGTTCTGCAGCTGCTTCTATTGATGACTTGTTTAAAGGAACTGAAGAGGGTACACTTTTTGACTTAGAAAGGTAGTTTTGCTTCTTTTTATTGCATTGGGTCTTAATTAATGTGGACATCAATCAATCATCCAATGAATATTTTGATATTGAAGGATGGTATCTGAAGTTCTGAACCTACTGTTCTTATTTTCTATTTCGTTTTTGAATTGCACATAATTGCGGTATCTTTGACAACATAATACATCTTTTTTGCTCATCACACAAAAGTTGTTAATGTGATTTCTTGAAATTTTCATGGAGTTTGTGATTGTTGCTAATATTGTTGATAAAGTGATTGAAGTCCCCTGATTCCTTTATTTATGAGAATATTCAAGTGTGGCTAAAAAGAGTTCAGCTTTAGAACTTTTAAGAGAATATTTTGATACTTTTATATGGTTTTTCTTACTGAGTATCAAAATTACTCCACAGAACTGCATATATGGAAGTGAGATTGTGGAGTCCATGTTATTGAAATCGGTGATAGGATGTATACAGTACTGGAAGTTTGTTATATTTGGAGTTCGTATTGCTAAATTGGAACTAAAAGTGATGCACAACTTGGCTGAAAATCAACACTATATCATAGAAGAGGCCTAGGCGATGAGAGAAACTAGATTAATGCACCAAATACAAGAAATCGAAAGTAATGCGCAACATGATACCCTCAATATGTAACCTTGTGTTATATGGAAACATGAAAAGGAGTGAGAAGTAATTCATGGCATAGAACTGCACAGGGTTGTTTGTGACATTCGCCAAAACCTCTAGTAATGAATGTTCAGTTGAGTTTATGTCCAAGTATTATTACATGGATGTTTTCATGATTACATGAGCAAGTTACTTTTATGGTTTCCAGTTTCCAATTCGAAACAGAGACAGAAGGTGGTAAACTTCGCACAAATGTTTTAGCTGAAGGCTATGTGGGCTCAGGGGGTGCACCATCTGGGATAGTTTCTATGCTATCTGGACAAGAAGAGATGTTTGCCTTCTGCCGAGCAGTAAGTTGTGTTCCACTTGTTCATCACAAATTCCACTTCCTCTCTTTGCATTAAGAAACACTGTTAATAGATACATAAAAATATGAGTTGAAATAATAGGTGGACTTGGAGATGAATCATTAGAATACAAAAGTTGGGAAACTTAATGTTCTTCCACACACCGGAAAATACTAGTAGTTGCTTTGCTCCTATATTGCTGATGACTAGTATGAGCAAGCTACTAAGGTAATTGAGTACAAATTGATCCAAAATAAAATGGGAATCCAAAACCGAATTAGACTTGCAGAAATGGAATATATCAGATGGGCTGTCTTGAATGCAACAATGTGTGCTATGAATGCATGCAGGGTTGCTATCCTTCTGCTCACAAATATGAAATCTTACCTGGAAAATGAACAGAATATCATCATAGCAGGCAGGGCATGAGTTTGAAATTCATAGGAGCCTCACTGTACTGCAGTTATCATTTGCTCATGTTACAATTTCATCTATCTTGCATGCATACATGATGTTTAGAGAAAGGCAGGATTAAATTCAATGGTGCCTGCCAGCCAAGTTCATCTCACTGCAAATTTTGGATATGTGTCCTTTATTTACAAATATGATGAGGGATCATGTCATCTGGGCTTTATATTATTATTACTATTTAGGTTGTGTAGCAATTGATGATGATTTGCTATGCTTTATATTATTATTACTATTTAGGTTGTGTAGCAATTGATGATGATTTGCTATGTACGTAGACTGATGTAGCAAAGAAACTATTGTGGATGTCATACTAACAGACAAGCTGTCTATATAGGTTTCTCGTTTGATCGAAATGCAGACGCCTTTGTACTTGGAAGGAGTTTGTAGTCTTCATCCTTATTTTCAGAAGCAACACCAAGGATAGTTAAAAACTCGTTAATTTGAAGAGATTTTTTTTTCGATTTATTAGATCTTGAACTTGAATTTTGATGAACTATTTGGAAATAACCTTGCAAGCAACCTACAATCTCAAGCATCATCATGAGAAGTAAATAATCCTTTGGTCCGTATTTAGCCCTTGCAACACGTGATTGTAATAATGGCATCTGTATCTCATATCTCCAATTCATTTGGTTTTTTTTTTAATTATTATTATTAAAGAACAAGCACTGAAAATGTATCTTGTAAGATTACGGTACTAAAATTACTGCAGTAATCGTTGATTTGCCTCAGTAGTGTCTCTCACTCTCTTGTTCCATCTCCATGTAGTTAAAAAAAAATTGATGCCCGAAACTGTAATCAGAGTTTCAAGTCTGTCAATTGAGCAGTTTGAGATATATCAGACCATTTGTTGTTTGTTATCCCTGGCATGAAATATCATTGGTTAGGTCGGATGGTACATTTGCTAACAGGTTGGTGGTGTTGTGACTTGTAAACATTTGAAGAGCATAAAATGTTGAACACCAGGTGTCTTTTTCTAGCTAAGGTTCCACCTAATGAGTCACATTCACACATACCATTTGAATATCATGAAGAGAAACTTGATAGAATAAGAGATTTGGTTGGTTGCAGCTTCAAAGGAGGTCAGTGTTTCTAAAACTAGAAAGTATTCTTCTAGGGGATCGATCTGTACTTTCTCCATTTTTGGTCTAAAAGTAAGCTCCTTAGTATCTCAGACTGAACCCAGTCTCTCCATATTCCAGAGTCAAATCTTTGTTAATTCATACTCAAACTACTTGTTTACCTTAATCTTTTATTAAACATCTATTGTTATTATCATTTTCAGTTGCTGAAGAAAGCTTCAGGAGCACGCATAACTCTACATTAACTTAAGCCTTAAAGTACTCTACCGCATCATTCATGGGCATCTTATACCATCGTGCAGGTTTTTAATTTATCTTTTCTTAATTAATAAAGTATGACATTTTATAGCTGATTTTGTCGATATTAATATGCCTTAACTAGAAGGGAAACCCCACTAGGATGGTGCATTTGCTCTGATTGATCTCACCACTAAGCATTATGCTTTATGATTAAGACTCGAATGTGATGTCAAAAAATCACATTTTTAATGAGGTATTAGCCCACTATGTGATCACTACTCTGCCACTAATTACGTGATAAGACAATCCATAATCGTAGTCACTTTGGTCTTCTAGTATCCACAATCGATCTATATACTGCCAAAAATTTAGCGGTCCTATGGATATTTGGCAAGCTTTGAATGATATGTATTCGTAGATGCTGAAACTACAGCCATACATTAGTCAGAAGTTCACATCTTGAAGTTTCATAGTAAGCATGCGAGAACATGACAACGATGACGACGATAAGCACTCATAACTTCCAATGTGAACCCCTTAATAACTTTTTGAAAGGGGTAGTAAAGTTATGGTGAGAAGCTTTGAATGATAACTTCCAATATGCTCTTCAAGGATCGTCACCATAGCTTTGTTTTGACTATTTCATAGAGTGTGACGAAACATATACCACTCGTAGGTCCGTGGAAAAGAAAGATCACAATTCAGAGGACGACTGCCAACTGCTAAATATGTGTATCCTTCCTGACCTTGTTTTGAGCTAGGTGAATGGGCTTGGCCATTTATGATAGATGGGAACTAATAGAAGTTTAACATTGGATTGGAAAATCTAGGAATAGGCTGAATAATAATTAGGTTACCAACAGTTGACTATTATTATTATTACAAAAAAAGGGTTCAAACTCGACATTTTTTTAGAGATGGAGAATATTCATGTCAATTGAATTACAACTCAATATTGACGATAAAAACATCATTTACATTATAGTAAAATTATCTTTAAAAAATTAATCATCGACGGTTTTATGATTTTTTGGTATTTTTAAGGAGAACATGCGAGTTATATATGATATTTAACAAAAATAATATAATTGAAAAGGTGTCACTCGAAAAATCTTATAATTCACGACTTGAAATAAAAAGTAATAACTCAGGAATACCAATCAAAATATATTTAACAAAAAGAAAATAATAGAAAAGGTTTCAATCAAAACATATTATAATTCAAGAGTTAAAATAAAAAATAATAATTCAGGAATATTAATAAAAATATTCTCGTCTTTGAACAGTTGTGCCTAAGAAATATTCTAACAGTATGGTTTTAGTAGTGCTTAATTAGGATATAAAAAGAGAGAAGGAGCACAGCCTTGCTACAATGTTTACCATTAACAATCGGTGGATCGTCTCCATTATTTAAAATCGGTTGCACTAGCGACAAGTCATGTGAACGTTTGTATCCATGGGAGTCCACCTTATTTTGGAGGAAGTCCCATGCATAATAGTTACAAACGTTAGAAATTCACGAGCTATCTTCTTCTTTTTTCTTCTTTTTTTTTAAATGTACAAACTATCTAAAGATAAAAACTTAGACTTATGTCTCTCGTAAGGTAAGTTATAATTGTTCGTGCTAATCTCTGTGGGTTAACCCATTGCTTTTGTTTACTTGTTAGAAGGAAGGAAAGCTTCCTAGGCTCCAAGCTCTTCTTGTTTAATCAGAAGTTCGAGAGTACAAGAAAGAAGCAGAGTGGAAAGTTAAAAATAGAAAAGGTCCACTTAATCCAAGCCCTCTTTCCTCCCTATTCGTTTGATTTGGACAAATTTTAAAACATGAGCTCAGAAGGGGAAATTGGATATAAAGATGGCATTTGGTTTTTGGAGTTCAATCCTTATAAAGATGGCATTTGGTTTTTGGAGTTCAATCCTTAAGCAGGAGAAGGCAAGTCTGTTTTTGTTTTCTTGTTTTATTATCAAACAAGTTGATCATATATTAGTGAAATAGCAGCTAATTATAAGATAGTTCCTGAGCAGGACGTTTTCCACCTTAATTAAGTCGTTAGTAGATTCTGAGAGATTAGTTAATTATTTTTAGCAAGGCATCTGTATCCAACAAGCAGTATTTAAGTCGAAGCAACAAGCAAACTGCAAGAATTAGTATAAGTTGTTAAGACTTAGCATCAGATACAATAAGGTCCTTATTGGATAACTTTTGTGAATTTCTAATTATTGTGAGCTACTAGGTATGAGGCCTCTTTTAAGAAAAACAAGGGGGGATCTGGCCTCCAAAGCTTAGTGCAAATGATCCATTTAGTCTTTCTAGGTCTTAGAGGTGTTCATGTTGGAAGGGCATAGGCATGGATAGATCATTCTATTATTTGCTCTATAATCTTCGTTTGAGAAGAGTCATCAGTATAATTATATGTGAAATACATCTAATCAAAATTTTATTTTAGAGAGGAGACTGAAGTACAAATATCCAACTACTTCTAAATATTAGAAGCATCATATCATTTTTCCTTCACATCTATCTGAAGGATTGCATGATAGAGTTCAGCAACATGTCTTAATTGAATCAGATCCTGCAACACAGTATGAAAGTGATCAGTGAAAAAGAAACAAACACTACTTTTTAAGTACAGAAGGAGGAGGAGATACGTACTGGATGTATTCAACATTGATTCTTGCGGATCGAGAACGTGATACAGCAGAGAAGGCATCAGTTGACAAGAGAATAGTAGAGGGGCATGGTGATTTTCTGCATAAATCCACCACCCTAACATCTATAGTTCCATCCTTGCATGGCCTATTATCTCCACTTAGACACCTCAACCTGTAACGCCTCCCACAGGCAGCTCCATTATCCCACAAACCCTCACTCACAGAAACAAACAAGTTCCCTGGTGGGAATTGGTCTTGTCTGTTGCCATGACACTTGGTAGCTGCACAAAGATTCGAATAAACCCATCAGCGAAAACCAAGCTTGAAGGAACTTCTAGACAAAAATAGTAAAGGGAAAACATGAAAATTTACTCACGTAAATATGGTGGTGCATAAGAAGCAGCAGTGCCAATGTCCCCGAGAGCAAAACCTATCTCATTGCTGAGTAAGCTAAAGACTAGCATTGTTATGGCTATGAGTACCATGGTTAGAGCTAGTTGAGGAAGAGGAACTATGAACTTTGATTAGAATTGCACCTCTCTTCCTGCCAATTGCCCAATTTATAGCCTTCCTCTTTTTTTTTTTTTTTTGGTTGGTTTGACAATGATGTTCACATTGTACAGTTGAGGAATAAATTATTCGTTTCTAGATGAGCATGAGAACTTTGGGATTTGAATGGGTGCTGTACTTTAAAGTGAGGTTCATAAAACAATGGGATGCAAAGTTTTACTTTTAGACTATAAGGGCCGGCCTAGTGATTTCCATAATTAGTTAATTTATTGCTCTCTCTGACTGCTTAAAATTCCATAAACGGTTATTCCCCTTTTGCATCTATACTTGGCTACAACTATTTTTATAAAACTCTGTGTCATGAGTTAGTGGCTGTCTACATTGATTTTCCTTAG
Source organism: Dovyalis caffra (assembly GCA_963924115.1). Taxonomy (NCBI): domain Eukaryota; kingdom Viridiplantae; phylum Streptophyta; class Magnoliopsida; order Malpighiales; family Salicaceae; genus Dovyalis; species Dovyalis caffra. Next base: position 15,279,684 of record CAWUPB010001194.1, on the reverse strand, counting down.
TAGGCATCAATAAAAATACTAAGAATATTAAGATACTTGTTTGGTAATCGGGAATAAAATGATGGGAATGAGAATGCATGAATCGGAATGAAAATTAAGGAATCGAATGGTATTTGTATTCCAATATCGTGTTTGGAATACTAATAAGGAATCGGAATGCAATTTAAATTTTTTAATATCCGATTTTGTATATAAATATAAATAATGATTAAAAAATAATTTTATTAAACTATAATAGTTATAAAAATAATAAAGGTGATGATAGTGATTGTGATGGCTCTAGTAGTGATGGCGGTGACGGTGGCGATGGTGGTAATGATTACGGCAGTGATGATGGTTGTGATTATGATAATGATGGTTGTGGTGGTGGTGGTGATTGTGATGATGTTAGTAGTGGTAGTGGTAGTGGTGGTGGTTGCGGTGATGGTGGTGGTGGTTGTAGTTATGATGGTGGTGGTGGTGGTGGTAATGGTAGTGGTGGTGGTGGTGGTTGTGGTTGGGATGATTGTGGTGATGAAGATAGTGGTGGTGGTGGTTGTGGTTGTGATAGTGATAGTGATAGTGGTGGTGGTGGTTGTGGTTGTGATAGTGATAGTGATAGTGATAGTGGTGGTGGTTGTGATGAAGATGGTGGTTGTGATGTTTATGGTTGTGATGGTGGTGGTGGTGGTGGTTGTGGTGATGGTGGCAAAAGTAGTTAATAGATAATAAATAAATAAAATATATTATTATTTTGAAAAAAAATTCATTCCCATTCCTTGTTTTTTATTCTCACATTTTATGTGGGAATGAAGTTATGTGTAAATTTTCATTCTCATTCCCACTCTTCATTCTCATTCTCACTTCATTCCTTTTAACCAAACAGCTTACAATGTGGGAATAAAACTTTTATTTCCATTCCCATTACTCTATTCCCGATTACCAAACAAGCACCTAAAAGAAAACGATTGCTTACTCGTTTTTCGAGCACTCATTGAGACTCGTAGGCTTGTGGTGGGTTTAGAGTCATTGGCACTCGTACATTTTTACTGTTTGGCTAAAAAGTTCTACTTTGGTCCTTCTTTTTAAGTAATTTTGTTTTGATCTCGAACTTCATTTATCTTTTATTATGGTCTTTGTCTTTGGATGCTCTATACTTCATTTATCTTTTATCCTGCTCTTTGTCTTTGGATGCTCCGAAGGGAGGGGAAAGAAAGAGACGGTAAGGCCTATTCCGACCATATTAAGTGTCAAGATTACCTTTAATTTGTTCATCTTAAAAGGAAAAATTTGTTTGTAGTTGTCATAAATTATAAAATAATTGAAGGAGGTAGATTAAAATCCTAAAAAATTATGAGGTTTTTTGTATTGATTTGGATTTTTATATGTTTTATGTGTTTTAAAATGAGTTTTGAGATTCTAAAAGGGTTTATGGACTTTATTTTTATGATTTTGAGATATTTTTTTGGCACAAAGACATTGAATTTGTGTTGGAAAGGTCAAAAACTATAAAAACTTATTTTTTGATGAATTTTTCGACCAATCAAAATTGGTTAAAAATTACAAACGGACAACACGTCATTTTTTCCACACGAAGCGAGATGATGTGTCGTTTTTTTCTATTTTTTATTTATTTATTCTGGCATGTGAGGGTTTGGAAGCAAGCCTAAGAGCGCAAGCTTGTGCCTTAGCTGTTTTTTTTTTTGGCTTTTTTAATTTATTTAATATTTTTATTGATAATTTTTAGGCAAAAATTATGAAAGATCTAACATTATTTTTTGTGTTAGTCTTGCAATAATAAAATATATATGCTATCTTTTCATATTTTATTGATATATTTTATATTATATTACTTTTATTATTTAAAATTTATTCCTTTAATTTTTTATTTCTTATGAAAATTCTCATTCGATGAATTTTTTATTTTTTATAAAATTTTATTTTTTGATAAATATGATTTATTTTTCTCTATATATAGATTTTACAATAATTTTTTTGACATGATTGTTTTTAAAGAAAAAATTATATAACGTATATCATGGATTTTTAGAAATTTTAAATGATAGTGACGTGATTAATATATGTTTAATGTAAAGGTTAAAAAATGTATTTTAGATAATTTGTCTCTAAAATTTTTAATGTTTTTTGTTTTGTACTTCGCACTCTCAACCCACCAAGTATAGTCATGATGTATAAAAAAATATTAAAAAATTAAATGTATATCAATACACATAACACCAATCATTTATTATTATTTTTCATAAAACTAATTTCTTGAAATAAAATAATTAGAACAATGTTTTAAAAGAACCACTAATGATTGAAATATATTTTTTATGCTAACATTATTGATAATTTTTTGAATAAATATATATAAATCAAATGTATATATTTTCAAAAAATAATTTTATGACTAGCATTAACTAAAAATAAAAATATTTTTTTTGATACAATCTTATAAAAAATATATTTTGATGACATGTTTTTGAATTTCGGATAAAATTTTTAATTTACATTTTTACAAGTTTTTATTTAAGATTAATGCATAAAAAGAACGAATCATGTTATTTTTAATTAAATACAAATTTTGATTAAAAATTAAAATTTTTAACTTTTTTTTTACTTTGATTCTATATATGTTTATAGATTCACAATATAACATTGATTATCAAATTGAAATAATACCCACAGTGTATTGCGGCCAATCGAGTCGTAAAATCTAAGAGGAATGCTACAAATGACCAAGTGTCCCAGTTTCAACTTTCCAAGCTTAAATATTCATGTGTAATTAAAAACTTATTTTTAATCATTAGTATTTTCACCCAGCCCAGCTTTCTTTCCCAGGGCGAGGTCCTTTTCTGATGAGGTTTTAGCTAGTTTATTTGTCATACCCGGATTGATTTATTTCTCGTGACTTTTTTTTTATTAAATTCAAATTGGAGATAATAACAAGATGAGATTGTCTAAAGAATTTCATAATATTATTAATATAGAATATTATCTAGAGTTTAGTGACGGCATATAAAATAATAAGCAGAGCAAAACTGCCTTTTTTTCTGCATAAATACTGTTCCTAATTGGTGGAAGTTGATAAAAAAAAAAAAAAAAAAGGTTTGCAGTTCAATCTATATCTGTATTTGTTTATTGTTGGACGGCTTTGTTCGGTATTTTCCGCGAATGAATTGCATTCAGCCCATTTAGTGTTCAAGTTGGATCTGCATTTGAAGTTTATCGGACATGCATTTGCATATGGGCTCAAGCCCATCAAAACATTTTCATATATAAAACTGGGCTGGTTCTTTCTAAAGTTAAAGAGCTCATTGACTTGGTCTGGGCCAAAAAACTGAAGTTGTTGAAAGGATTATTGGGTAGTTAGTTGTCCCTTTCATTTGTCTGTTCCCATATTCAGGCCCATCCTCGAGCTAATCCTTTTTAGCAGCCTGTTCCTACGCCAGATCATGCAAGGAGAATTAGCAAAGGTGGAAAAATCAGGAAGTTTTGGGTTTTAAATCTTAGCAAATCTTGACATGTTGTTATTAAGTCAATGTTGGATTATTTTAATAAAAAAATAATATTGATTATAGAAATTGATTTTTCTCAAAATTATTAATTTCATTTTTTATAACCTACTAAATATGAATTTATATCTAAAAATATTTTTAAGTTAACAAGTGTTATTACGACTTACCGTTGCAAAGTTTTAATGAGACTTTATGTACTGATCGAGTAACAACTATAAATTGATGTGTTGATTGTATGTTTCTAGTGTGTGTGAGTCACTAATTGAAAAAAAAATTACCGGTTAGTAATTTAATTGCATGTCATGATAACCAATAATAACAACAATTAACCATATTTGTAATCATCTGTTTAGTATAACTATAGAAAGACATCGTTATAATCATTTAAATGGTATTTTAAGATCGTTTAATCTTTTGAGTTGAGATAAATTTTTGATATGATATTAAAGTTTTATGATCAAATAATTAAGAACTCAAATCTTACTATTTTTTTCAATAATTAAATATAAAATAACGTAAATATGTGCATATTTTAAGCATAAAAAATTTTTATTTGAAGAAGTGTGTTAGATTCATTTAAATCATATTCCATGGGATTTTATAAAAAAAATCTATTTTTGATTGTATGGTTGATCATACTATAAAATATATTATTATAATTAAAAATATATTATTAATGGTATTTTATTTTTATTATTATTTGGATAAAGTGAGGGTATTATATAGTATTTTATTTTCGCATTTCTTAGGATAAAGTGTATTTTATAACTGTGTGTTTAGACTGGATTTTGGGATCTAAAACAGTTTTTCCAGCTTTGTCAACATTCTTATATTTAATGGCCTATATCGTACACCTAAATAAATAAATAAAAATGATGAAGTTAAGAAAAGTCTAAGGATATCTGTAAAAGAAAGTTTCTAATTGAAGATTCAGTGATTATCTCTGACTCTGAGTTTATATTGTCAAGAGATAATCTCGTTTTGTATGAGTTTCTGTCTGATCTTTACGTTGTTCAGTTAGACGTCTAAACTCTAAAGTCACCAACACTACAGTTGTGCTTTAGCCACAGCAAATGTCGAACATCCAAAAGATGAATGTAATGATAAAAATAAACGCGTCTAGAATCAGAATAAAAAACACATGGTTAAGCAAGTAGGGTTGGTGACAAGGGTGGCAACTGGCAGGACAGCTGACTTTCAAGGATTTAAAATGGAAAGTGGATAAATAGTGAGTTACAAAGTCTCAATTGACATGTAATTTCTGATTTCTCTTTTTCTTTTGCTTTTAACATAAGGAAGTATGTAAATAATTTTCGAGCGTCACGAATAATATTATTTATCTCAAACTATCTATTTCGAATTCGATCATCCAGGAAACAACTACTAAGAGATGCCCCATCTTCTTTAACTGATGTACCCGGAATCCGATGAGGGTCTGCAAGCTTGCAAGGCCCATGAGAAGAGATGAAGGATGATATCGTAATGATTTTCAGCCAAAGAAATCTGCATCTGGTGTTGCATCCCTAATCTTATCACAGCTACAACTTACACTAGCTTCCTCCACTTAAGAAGTTAAGATTTCTTTTGTGCCAATATGCAGGAATAAAGCACATGGAATTGACCATTGAGGTCGGTAAAAGAACTGATTATGACCAAAAAGAGTCTACTCATGGTCCAGAAGCACACGAAGTTCATGCCACAAATAATGGTAATGCTCACCAAGAGAAGGACAACTTCACTGACTACAAAGAAGATCCTATGAAATACTGGAGCACGTGAAGATTAATAATTCTCTTAAATTTCCACAATCAACGATAACAGGTTTTTTTTTTTTTTTTTGTCAAGTGCACTGTTGTTCATTTGTGTGTTCTCATGTCTTTTAGTGGACTGGCAGCTACAAGTGGTGCCAAACTGGTCACGTTTAAAAAATAAAAATAAAAAGTGGTGTTATAATCTTAAACTTTTTTTATTTGTTTTTTTGTTGTCAATTTTATGACCATACCAAGAAGCAAATGGGTTATGGAATATTAGAAACATACTGCCAACAATTCTTCCAAACAAAGCTTTCAATGGTCTTTTTTCTGACGTCTGCGTGACAATTTTTGCTAAGAGATCCTTTATTTAACGCACAATCAGGCGCACATTAGTCTACCAAAAAAAATGCAAATTGCCAAGCGCACATTAATTTCATAGATTTTGGTTGCACTTCAGCTAGTGAATGATTTAGATACAAATAATATTAAACGAGGGGTGGCTGACACTTGAACCGTGTTTTACAATACTTGAATCTAGAAGAACCTTAGCGACGAACAACTTTTTTCTACAATCATATGACTAAGCCCAAAATTTTAGCTTGCATGACCATATTTATATCAATATCTTAAGGTAGTTTGGTTGAGGAGCATAATTAATAAATTTCTATATCCTATTAATGGGTTAATAGTTGAAGAGGTTTTTTATTATCTTTTTTTTAATTTATTTTTCTATGTTTGATTTTTTATCTTAATCTCGTCCATTTGTCAATTTTTTAAACTAATTATGTTTAATTTTTTTTTCCTGTTTTAATCTCATGCCTCTATTTTATTTTCTGTCTTATTATTTTTTTTATGAATTTTTTTTAAAAAATTAAAAAAAATAGAAAAGAAATGAAAATATATCCGGTCGTTCTCTTTTAAAAAGTAAAAAATAAAGATAAAAATATTTTTTATCCAAAATATCCTTTATAAATTTAAATTTTTCTTTAGGATAATAAACAAATTTTGAGTATAAAATAAAATATTTAATGTATTTTTTAAAAAATGTGAAAAGAGTTTTAGTTAAATTTTAAATTTTTGAATTTTTTATAAATTTGTAACATTTCAAACGAGTCTTATAATTAACTTATTTTGATTTTATAAATTTCTTAATTTGACTCAAAAGTAGGAATATTAAGTTTTGTTAATATTGGACCTAATATAAACAAATTTCTTAATTTGGCTAAAATTTGTAACAAAATTTATATTCTCACTTTTGAATCAAATTAAGAAATTTATGAAATCAAAATAAGTAAATATACTAGACTTTTTGAGGTGTTATTAAAATTGTATATACCATTTAAAATTTTAAAAATTTAACTAAAACTATAAAAAAAAAAAAACACTAAAAATATTTTATTCTATACTAATATTTGATTAAAAATTATGAAATTAATTTTACAATATTAAAAAATTAATAGTAAATATTTGGTGCGTATGTGTGTAGATGCATAGTTAATTTTTAATAAAATCAATGATCTCATTTTTTTTATTTTTTCTTTTTGTATATTATGACCATACTCGGTAAGTGAGAGTGTGCAATATAAAAAAAATATATTTTTTAAAGAAAATTAAGTTGTAAGAAATATATTGAAGTTAGTAGACTATAATAAAAACAACTATAAAATTGAGTTTGATATATTTTAGTTAGATAAAAAATAAACATATAAAATAGATGAATTTTATTTTTCAATTGATTACTTATTCAAAAATTCGTACATAAAAAAAAATAAATTATATTTATTAACAAATACAATTATATAAAAATAATAAATTAATTTCATAAGAGTTTTCATAAGAAATGGCAAATTAAAAAGATCAATTTTAAATAAAGAATCATTTTTTTTAAATTACAAAATATATGAAATGCATAGAATAGAATTAACTAAATTCAATTTTTTATCAAATATTATGAAACTAGATGGATTTTTTTTTAATTTTATATATTTTAATTGATCAAAAACATATTGTAATTTATTGAATTGAAGGAAATATATTTTGTTTAGTGCGTATCACAGCGCAGAATTGCAACTAATACGATTTATTACGAAATTAGCCTAAGATCCATTAGTGAGGGTCCAAGAGCAGCTGTAGCAGTGAAAGTTGAAAATTAGATGCGGACTGATTGGATAATAATTATGTATGTAATTGAAATGCAATCCTACATGCTTTAGTCGGAAAAAAGATTTTTATTGTTTTTCTAAAAAAGTAGATACACGATTTCTTTTTCCTTGACCGAAGGATCTGTGTGACGTCATGAATTTGATATTCCATTCCTTTTTCCTTGGGATTATGAGTAGGTATCAATGCCACCTTTTTCAATTTGCGACCAAATTGAAGGCCATTAAAAATGAAAAAAATTATATTGACGGATTCTTCATTGCAATCATCCGTTGAAACAAGGATAAATCAATCGATATTTTCGACCTTTTTCCTTGTTTTTGCTGACCAATACAATCACTCACTGATTTGCTTGATTTTTCTATTTCGATTGTACACATAACACACTTGATTTTTTGCCCTATACAGAATCGTGCAAAAAGAAGGGTCCTATTGCCATGCATGGTAGTTGAATCTCTGTTCTTTTTTTTTTCATTCCTGTATTGATTTTGGGATTTTTCTAAAAAGATAATTTGGATTGGGCTTTTTTTACGGCAGAATTCATAGAGGTATAATTTACAAAGATTAAATTATAAATCAGTGCTCATAGTTTTGGTAAAAAAATTTAATTAATCTTTTTAGTTTAAAACCAATTAATTTTAGTTTCTTTACCAGTATTAATCATGCTTAATTTAATTTTTTTCACATCAATCTTTCCATGATATATATTTAATTTTTTTATATATATTTCTATTTCTTAAAAAAAAATACATGAAAAAGATGAAAAAGATTAATTAATTAGTTTTTAAAAATAAATAAATTATTTAATTCATTTTGCAAAATTAAAAGGACTAATTTATAATTTATTCAGCTATAGATTAAATTAATTGTCAAGTTTAATGAACATAATCAAATTACGACTCTGACCTTTGAGTCGGCACTGAGCTTTTCAAATCCAAATTTGCATATTAGTAGAAACCAAATACGTTACAAAATAATATAAAATATTTTAAAATCATATAAAATATTTTAAAATAGTTTGAAAAATATGATTTATGTTAATTTATAAAGAAACTTCAATTTTTTTTTTATACTGATCTAATAAATGGTGGAGATTTTATCTCTCTATATAAAAATTATCCAAGAATTTTACGATAATTAAAATCGAAAATAAAAATATCAAAAGTAAAGCAATGCTTAGTCCAAATGGGAAGCCACTTTTATTATACTTGACGCGTGCTTAGTCAAAGCTTAATTTGCAATACGAAAACTTTCTTCGTTTATGTGGATTTTTTTCTTTTAGATAATAATAATAATAATATAGTTTAATAATTTATGTACTAAATTAAAATCAAACCCTATTGATTTTTTAAAAAAGAACAACATATTTGAATGGCCCAAAGTAAATATCCTCAGAAATTCACAAAATACCAAATAGCCCATAAATGACAAAACCAAAATCCAAAAAGTAGTCCAAAAACTCAAAAATCTTTGAATAGGAAGAGACTGCCTATGACAACAGTCTTCCCCATCACTTCCCTTTGCCAACACAAAAACCTAACTCAACAAGCCACCTAAGAAAACCCCTACTATATATATATATATATATATATATATATATAACCTAAGCAACACGAGGAGCATTGTAGAGAGGGAAAAAAAAAGAGAGAGAGAGAAAGAGAGAGATTCACCAACCCCTCTTCTCTCTCTTTCTAACAACATTGAAGCTTTCTTCTTGCTGGAAGTTTTTGCGTTTCCCTTCTCTTGTTTTCACCGTTATCGATCTCTCTTGGATTCTTCAACAAAAAAATCCAATCTTTTTTATATGTTTGCAATTTTTTACATCATGGCCATTAATCAAAAATGGAGTTTTTAGGCGTCCATTTGCTCAAAATCCATTCTTTTCCTGCCTAAAACTTCTGGTTTTGGACTTTTGGGTATTCATTAAAGCATAAAAAAGAGTTTTTTTACAAGGTTTTCATTCATGGGTTGGGATGGAAACCAGTTCTCTGATGATAATTAATTAATTAATTATGTACTAAATTAAAATCAAACCCTATTACTTTAAAAAAAAAACAACATATTTGAATGGCCCAAAGTAAATATCCTCAGAAATTCACAAAATACCAAATAGCCCATAAATGACAAAACCAAAATCCAAAAAGTAGTCCAAAAACTCAGATCCATCGGCATGATAGAGTTCAGCAACATGTCTTAATTGAATCCGATCCTGCAACAAAGTATGAAAGCGATCAGTGAAAAAGAAACAAGCACTACTTTTTTAAGTACAGGAGGAGGAGGAGATACGTACTGGATGTATTCAACATTGATTCTTGTGGATGGAGAACGTGATACAGCAGAGAAGGCATCAGTTGACAAGAGAAAAGTAGAAGGGCATGGTGATTTTCTGCAGAAATCCACCACCCAAACATCAATAGTTTCATCCTTGCATGGCCTATTATTTCCACTTATGCACCTCAACTTGTAACGCCTCCCACATGCAGCACCATTGTCCCATATACCTTCACTCACAGAAGCAAAAAAGTTCCCTGGTGGGAATTGGTCTTGCCTATTTCCATGACACTTGGTAGCTGCACAAAGAGTAGAATAAACCCATCAGGGAAAACCAAACGTGAAGGAACTTCTTGACAAAAATAGTAAAGGGAAAACATGAAAATTTACTCACGTAAATATGGTGGTGCATAAGAAACAGCAGTGCCAATGTCCCCAAGAGCAAAACCTACTTCATTGCTGAGTAAGCTAAAGACTAGCATTGTTATGGCTACGAGTACCATGGCTAGAGCTATTTGAGGAGGAAGAACTATGAACTTGATTTGATTAGAATCGCACCTCTTTTGCTGCCAATTGCCCAATTTATAGCCTTCCTTTTTCTTTTTGGTTGGGTTGACAATGATGGTCACATTCCAAAGCTGAGGAATAAATTACTAATATTCTAGAACACAAGCTTTTGAAAGTTGAAACAGTGTTTTTTTTTTTTTTTTTTAACCTGCTTTTTGAACCCAGCTGCCAATCCCGTGTGCAGCAATTTGCTGCCCCCACTAAAGTTGTGTTTTTTTCTGCCCTTATCTTTTTGCCTTATTTTCTTTTATACCACTTATTGTTGTGTTATTTTACCTTTTTGGCCCTTTGTTTCTCTCCTCTCATTTCTTTGTTTTTTCTTCCTTTTTCGTAACTTTCTCTTTTTATCCCATAGCATTTAATGCTCCAGCATGGTTGTGCTTCAGGAACTTTTTTTGCTTGCAAATAATTGATGCATGTTAACTAAACTGCCTTTATTTTTAATAGTAAATGAACTAATGGTATCCTTACTTTTTTTTAATAATAATAAAAATACTTTAGAGTTGATATATTAATGTATTTGGAGTAAACATATAGTAAAGGTTTACACCTATTAATTGATTAAAGTGAGAATATTTTTAAACAAATTATTTAGTACAAATAGTTTTTAAATAAAATTTGAAGTAAAATTAAATTCTTCTATTGAATAGGACTAGATTTCTATCCAATTTGGATTAATTAAAAATCACATGCTTAGTATGAGACACCCTAACTCAATTAATAAAAAAATTAATTAAAAAAATCATATGTTTATTTGCTTCTTCATATATAAAAGAATAAAAATCATGTGTTGAGCAGTTAAATTAAAAAAAAAAAACACTAAAAGAAGTTGAGTGTTGCCTGTTCACTTACCGTACATGCAGACTCAGTCTCCCTATCCATCCACTTCATGCTCTATTTTGGCCGCCATCTCTCTCACGTTTCATCTTAACCCTTGGATCTTCTTTTTATTGTTAATAATCTTAGTTTATTTCTCAGCCCTTTTGTTTCAAATATTTACAAGATTTACCATTAATGCATTTGTGCAATATCGCTTCTGCGCTTCTTTCTTTTCAAAAACAAAATATTTAATTAATCGGTTTATTTGTAATTTTAACACACCTCCCCATCAATCATTTCCTTTCTTCTGTTGCTTGTGATTGTTTGCCACATTTTCAATCTTATCATTAAAATACTGTATCCATCAAAACCTTAGCTCCTTTATCTCTTTCTTAAAAATGGCAGTGGCACTCACCTCTCTCCTTCTCCGCTGTGATGGCCTCATCCTCTTTAGAAAACCCTCACTCTCTCTCCTCAATAAGCAGATCTGTTCCACTCGCATCACCTTCGCCTTCGCCTCTCCTAAACCAAAACCTAAAGTAGCCGCGAACCTCCAGAGGTACGCCACCTCTCTCTCTCTCTGAAAATTAAGAGAGAGTTCATGTAGAAAAGAGAGAAATACATGAGGAGACAAAGTGAGAAGATGGATGGTTATGATGGAAGCAAGGAAATTGATCTCATGTGAGTTTGAGTTTGGGTTTGGAGTTTTAGATGGTTTTGGGTTTTAATTTTGTTGATTTAATTTGGTTACAGTGTTATTGCTATGTTTGTGATTGTGTTGCGCCATGTAAGGGCTGGAACGATTCTAAGTCAGCTCATTGCAATGCTTCTGATAAAATTGGTGATTGGAAAGGGCAGAGGTTGAAGAGAAAGGAAGAGATCAAACTCTCAGAGTCTTGAGTCTTTCTAATTTTGTTAATGGTATCTAACACTTGCATTGCATTGTAAGAGCTGATCCTTTTCATGTCAATTAGTCAAATTTGTGCTTAGAATTTGATGTGTTGGCTCTGTCACAATGTTACAAGATTTTGTGGAAGTTAAATCCACTTTGCTATTGCAATCCTGGCCTGTAAAAAAAGCTAACCTCTGAAGGAGACATACCTCGGGGAGGCTAGAGGTCAATGTTGGCAATACTGCTATCAGATAGTGTTCGATTGGACAGTTTGGCCATTGATGTAGTTCTGTTATGACATTTATGACAGTCTACAAACTTGAGATAGATTCGCAAGAATTTTGCTATCCATTCATGCTATCATGTGCGCTCATCTGTTGAATTTTATCCTCAGTATCTGTCACATTCTTGACTGTCCTTTCTTTTCTTGATGCATTTTTCATTGTTATTACCTTATCTTGAGTTGACCAACTTGCTGCAATGTGTAGGTCTGGAATCTGTAGGCAAATCAAGATGGCTATGCTCCATCTGCTGTTGAAATTTTGCGGATTATTGATGAAACCTTGGATGGATTGCTACCTGACTTGATGGCTGGTCTTGACAGATGCCTTCAGTATTATGCAACTAAGGCAAAATCTGGCTGTGATAAATGCTTGCATAGCTCAAATAATATGCCCATGGCTTCAGTTTTAAGTTTCTAACAATTGCCATCATTCAATCTGATATGTAGGATCACGAAATACATATGTTCCAACTATGCCAGCATTGGCCAGATGTACTACAGAATCAAGGTTTGCATGGAAGAAGAAAGAGAAGTCGCCAAACACTCAAAAGAGGAATTCTCAGATTGCAACAATGAATGGGGATAATCCTTTTATGGTAGCCCGGGTCTGTGTTCGTATAAATACTTTGCACAGAATCCGATCAGAGTTGGATGTTCGAGAGAAGAGAATAATAACCCATTTGGGGAACTTAGCATTTTACCAGTAATAAGAAGAAAAGTATTTTTTCTTTTCTTTTTTTCTTTTTTTTATTTAGAGAAAAAGGCCTTACAGGACAAATTATTATTTAGAGAAGAAGACCTTACAGGACAAATTACTTGAATAAGATAAATAAGATACATCCAAAGATTGCCAATATATTTGTAGGACGTCTAGCCTCCTTTTCTTTTTTCTTTTTTCCCAGTTTCTATATTTGTAGGGTTATTGTTATATGGTTAAATATATTATTGAGGTCCTTATTTATTAAAAATATATTTTGTTTAAATGATAAATTTGTTTATAGTTAATAATTATAATATATTATCATTAAATTTTACAAAAATTATTAAATAATTATTATAAAATAATTATTTGTATTTTGATTGTGAATATTATATTTATTATACAATATAATGTTTTGTTATTATTTTAAATTATGATATAAATAATTTATAAATATATTATTTAACGAATTTGAATATATATAAAAATTGATAAGTATTTTAATAATATAATATATTTGATAATCATACCATATAATTAAATTAATATTACATCGTATTAGTTAAATATTATTTTAAATATCTTGATATAATAATATAATATATATTTATAAATGATTTATTTAAATATCGGATGACAATAATTCTCCTTATATATAAATAATTTATTTTTATATTTTTTTGTCATAAAATTAAGTGTGAAAATATAAAAAAAGATCGTTATTTTTTTTATTTTAGATATAATTTGACAATAATAGAATATATATGATACTTAAAAAAATTTTAATTTGAACATATATGTTTGATTATATTATTTTTATTATTTAAAATTTATTTCTTCTATTGTTTATTTCTTATTAAAATTCTCATCGAATTAATTTTTAACTTTTATATGATTTTATTTGTTGATAAATCTGATCCTTTTTTATGTATGGCTTTTGAAATAAAACTTTAGAACTTGATTGTTTTATTTTTTAAAAATATATTATTATAATTTATGTGATTAATTATTTTTATGATTTTTTTAATAAAAATCACATTATTGCATATATAAATTACGATAAGAAAGAGAGAGCTAGAAGTGTGTTTCAAATATTATAATTGTTCTAGAAAAAAAACTAAGAGAATTAAGGTTTTCCTTGTTCATTTACTCGTAGCGTTTTATTTATTATTATTATTATTATTTTAGTGCTGGTTTGGAGAAGCAGACTCTAGCAATTGGCCGAGCTCATTTTACTATAGTTTATTTTTTACGGCTGATTTGGAGAAGCATTTCCTTCTTCCTTTTTTTTTTTTTTTATAGGGCTAGCCTTGAGAAGCAAGCTCAATTAGGCTCGCACAAGCGAGTCCCAACCGAGTGTTTGCCTTTTTTTTCCTCCCTTCTAATAATCTATTTTTATATTTTTTATCATGAAATTAGGTGTGAAAATATAAAAAAGATTGTTTTTTTTTAGTTTTACGGTAATAGAATATATATGATATTTTTTAAAATATTAGTTTAAACATATATATCTAACTATAGTATTTTTATTGTTTAAAATTTATGTCTTCAATTGTTTGTTTCTTATTAAAATTCTTATCGAAATAATTTTTAAATTTTATATAATTTTATCTGTCAATAAATTTAATTTTTTATATATGGATTTTTAAATGAGAGTAGCGTAATTGCATATGTAAATTCGATGAGAGAGAGAGAACTAAAAATGTGTTTTAGATAATTTTACTTAATTTTTTTTAAAAAAATAATAATCAGTTAAAAAATTAATTTGACTCTTTTTTAAAAAAAAATTAATATATATACCAACCAAGCACAACCACTGCTCTTTTTTCTTCCGATAATTTATTGTATATTTTTAAAAGTCCGGCCACCAATCTCATAATAGAACAAAAAAAAGTTGGTTATTTATTTTAAATCTTGATGTATTTTAGGATTTGATTACCAAGAAGCAAAACGAAACTCGTAAAAAAATATACATATTGTCATAGCATAACTGGATCTCAAGAAAAAGATGTACAAGTTAAGTGGTCATATACAATTGGTTCCTTCACCAGGAAAGCAAACATATATATTAATAATCCCTTTAATGTCCCCGAACTAATAGTAATTACGTCTTTGACATTGATGTTAACAAAAAAATCTGATTATTTTATTCTTTTTTTAAAAAAAATTTCTTCAATTATTTTTTTCTTATTAAATTTCTTATTAAATTAATTTTTTTTAATTTTTGATATAATTTTATTGGTTAATAAATTTGGCTTTTAAATATATGAATTTTGGAATAAAATTTTAGAGCGTCAATATTTTATTTCTTAAAATATATTATTATAATTTATACAATAAATTTATTTAATATTTTTAAATGAGTATTTTACTTATATATATATATATATATATATATATATAGAGAGAGAGAGAGAGAGAGAGAGAGAGAGAGAGATAAAAGTATGTTTTAGATAGTTTGATTCTTTTTTTTTTTTAATAATAATGAGTTCAAAAAATTCATAAATTTTATTTTTTTTCTATATATATTTATTCAGAATTTATCGAACCAATTTTGTTGTCATTTTTATTTTAATCTATTAACTTTAATATATTTGTACAATGTATATGATTTTTTTCTATTTATTATTATCATTAGTTTCGTTAGAAATTAACTTTATATACATTCAATTTATTATCATTGATTTTGTATTTTTTTTTATTGTTGTGTGTATTAAAATAATTTTTAAAGTTTTAGATGTGTTTATTAACTTTATTTCGGTCATTTAGAGGTGTTTGGGAAAAAAAATGATGCTGGAATTCAATTTCTAGGCGTCTAAAACTTGATCCCCGACTTTCTCGTGAAGATTCCGACAACCTCGATTAGCAAGAAGTTGCAGCATCTTTTTTTTTTTTTCAGCAACCCGAGCTCGACGCGCGGGCCTAACTCGCGGGCTCGGTCTGTTTTTGTTTCTTTTCTTTTCTTTTTTTTTCTTTTTTTCCCCTTCCGTTTCGGCTTAGGAATAATCTATTTATTTTGGTCCCTTCATTCCTTTTTTTTATTTTGGTCATTAATATTTTCTGATCTTTGATTTTTATCCGTATCGAAATATTAAAATTTTATTATATGTGATTTTGATCCTTATAATCAAATTTTTTTAACTTTTAGTAAAAATTTATGTTCTTCTTTTTTTTTCTATTTTTTAATATTTTTTATTGTAGTTATTAAAATTTTCTCATATTTAATTTTATCCTTACTATACTAAAACTAAATAAAGTTTACTATCCTAAGGTTTTTTTTTTTGTACTGAAATTTTCTTTCTATTCTAATTTTTGTTTTGTTATTTTTTCTTTCTTTTCGTCATTAAATTTAGTAGAATTTTTTTTTCTAGTCTTTTTTTTTAATTGTTTTCCTACAAGGAACTATTTTTTACTTTTAATAAAACTTTTTGTTATAATTTGGTTCTTGTTTTATGATCTTTCGTTTATTTTGATCATGAAACTTTTATTATATTTAATTATTATTCATTTTACATTAAAATTAAATAAATTTTGACTATGCGAAGTTTTTTTTTTATTTTTAGTGAAAAAATTTATGTTTTGATTCTTATTTTATTAATTTTTTTTTATTTTAGTCATTAAAATTCTATAATGTTTACTTTTATTCTTGCCTTATGCATTTTTGTATGCTTTTAGTGAAAGTTTTATTTATTTATTTTTATCCTTTTTATAATCTTTACTTTGTTTTAATCATTTAATTTTTATCGTGTGTAATTTTATCTCTATTTTCTTTGCCAAATTCTTGATTTGATAGAGCTTTTTTGTCTTTTTGTTTTGAGTGGTCTCCCTGTCTTATTAACAAATTACGGATGAATAATAAATGGTAAAAATTAATCATAGAAAATTCAAAAAACTACCACGTTATTATTTTAATTATCAGCTATTAATAAAATACATGTTTATATCAAATAATATTTAATTAGCAACATTATATTACTCAATCTGTGCGTACTTTTTATTTAGCTAACCTTGTAGCAAATTATGAAATATATGTTTTAGTTTTTTTTAAAATTATTTTCGCATGATATTTTCAAATAATGATTTGTAAATGTTTAATTTTATACTAATAAATGCATAAGAATGTTATATAATTCACTTCGTGGCAATGCACTAGATATATGCTAGTAAAAATACTAAAAGAAAACGATTGTTTTCCTCCGATTTTCGAGCACACATTTACACCGTGGGCTTGTGGTGGGTTTAGACTCACCGGCATCGTACATTTTTACTGTTTGGCTAAAACGTTTTACTTTGGTCCTTCCTTTCGGGTAATTTTGTTTTAATCTCAAACTTCATTTATATTTTATTCCGGTCTTTGGATGCTCGGAATGGAGAGGAAAGAAAGAGACGATAAGGCCCATTTTGACCACATTGAGTGTCAAAATTACCTTCAATTTATTCATCTTGAAGAGAAAAATTTATTTGTAGTGATCACAAACTATAAAATTGTTAAAAGAGGTAGATTAAAATCCTAAAAAAATTTGAGGTTTTTTATATTGATTCAGATTTTTATATGTTTTGTGTGTATTAAAATGAGTTTTGAGATTCTAAAAGAGCTTATGAACTTTCTTTTTGTGATTTTGAAATATTTTTTTTGCCACAAAGACATTGAATTTGTGTTGGAAAGGTCAACAACTCGTAAAAACTTATTTTTCGATGAAGTTTTCGACCAATTAGAATTGGCTGAAAATTACAAACGGACAGACACGTCATTTTTTACACACGGAGCGGATGATGTGTCATTCGTTTTTTTTTTTATTATTCTCATATGCGCAGTTTTGGAAGCAAGCCCAAAAGCGCAAGCCTATGCCTTAGTTGTTTTATTTTTTTGGCTTTTTTATAATTATTTTAATATTTTTATTAAAAAATTTTAAGCAAAAATTATCAAAGATCTAACATTATTTTTTGTGTTAGTCTTGCGATAATAAAATATATATGCTATCTTTTCATATTTTATTGATATATTTGATAATATATTACTTTTATTATTTAAAATTTATTCCTTTGATTTTTTATTTCTTATAAAAATCTCATCCAATGATTTTTTTATTTTTATTTTTTATAAAATATTATTTTTTGATAAATATGATTTATTTTCTCTATATATAGGTTTTACAATAATTTTTTTGACCTCGGTTGTTTTTAAAGAAAAAATTGTATAATTTATATCATGGCTTCTTAGAACTTTTAAATGATAGTGACGTGATTATTAATATATGTTTAATGTAAAGGTTAAAAGTGTATTTTAGATAATTTATTTTTAGATTTTTTAATGTTTTTTTGTTTTGTACTTCACACTCTCGATCCACCAAGTATAGTCATTATATAAAAAAATATATTAAATAATCGATTTTATCAAAAATTAACTATATATCAATACATATAACATCAATCATTTGTTAATTTGTTTTCATAAAACTAATTTCTTGAAAATAAAATAATTAAAATAATGTTTAAAAAGAACCACTAATGATTGAAATATATTTTTTATGCTAATATTATTGATTATTTTGTGAATAAATATATATAAATCAAATGTATATATTTTAAAAAAATAATTTTATGACTAGAATTAAATAAAAATAAAAAATATTTTTTTTTATACAATCTTATGAAAAGTATATTTTGATGACATGTTTTTGAATTTTGCATAAAAGTTTCAATTTACATTTTTATAATTTTTTTTTAAGAATCAATGCATAAAAAGAATGAATCATGTTATTTTTAATTGAATACAAAAATTTGATTAAAAATTTTAGTTTTTTTTTCTTTTAATTCGATATATTTTTATAAATTCACAATATGATATTGATTATGAAACTAAAATAATTTTATTCTCGCTTAACTCACAGCAGTAGCGCGGCCAATCAAGTCGTACAATCTTAGAGGAATGCTACAAATGACCAAGTGTCCCAATTTCAACTTTCCAAGCTTAAATATTCATGTGTAATTAAAAACTTATTTTTAGTCAATAGTATTTTCACCCAGGCCAGCTTTCTCTTCCAGGGCGAGGTCCTCTTCTGATGAGGTTTTAGCTAGTTTATTTGTCATATTCGGATTGATTTATTTCTCGTGACTTTTTTTTTATTAAATTAAAAATCGAGATAATAAAAAGATGAGATTGTCCAAAGAATTTCTTAATATTATTAATATAGAAGATTATCTAGAGTTTTGTGACAGCATATAAAATAATAAGCAGAGCAAAACTGCCTTTTCCTGCATAAAGACTGTTCCTAATTGGTGGAAGTTGATGAGAAAAGTTTTGGAGTTCATCTGTATCTGTTTGCTTATAGCCTATGGGTAGAGGGCTAAGAGCTGTATTTGTTTATTTTTGGACGGCTTTATTCGGTATTATCCTCAAATGATTTGCACTAGGCCCATTTAGTATTCAAGTTGGGTCTGCATTTGAAGTTAATGGGCATGCATTTGCAATCTGGGCTCAGGCCCATCAAAATTTTTCATATATAAAACTGGGCTGATTCTTTCTAAATGTAAAGAGGTCATTGACTTGGTCTGGGCCGAAAAACTGAAGTTGTTGAAAGTATTTGATTGGGTAGTTAGTTGTCCCTTTCATTTTTAATGTTCCCATATTCAGGCCCATCCTAGAGCTAATCTTTTTTAGCAACCCATTCCTACGCCAGATCATACGAGGAGAATTAGCAAAGGTGCAAAACTCAGGAAGTTTTGGATTTCAAATCTTAGCAAATTTTGGCATGCTGTTATTGAGTCAATGTTGGATTATTTTGATAAAAAAAATAATATTCATTATAGAAATTGATTTTGCTGAAAATCATGAATTTTATTTTTTTATAACCTACCAAATGTGAATTTATATCTAAGAATATTTTTAATTTAATATGTGTTATTACGACCTACGGCTACAAAGTTTCAATGAGACTTTATGTATTGGTCGAGTTACAGCCATAAATTGATGTGTTGATCGTATGTTTCTAGTATGTGTGAGTCACTAACTATATATATATATATATTAGCCGTTAGTAATTTAATTGCATGCCAAGATGACCAATGATAATAACAACTAACGATATTTGTAATCATTTGTTTAGTTTAATTATAAAAAGACATGGGTTAGAATATTTAAATTATTTTTTTAAAAAAATTTAATCTTTTAAATTAAGATGAATTTTTGATATTTGTATGGTATTAGAGTTTTATAACCAAATAGTTAAAAGTATAAATCTTGCTATTTTTTTTTCAAGAGTTAAATGCAAAATGACATGAATCGTGTAAATTTCAAAAGCAGAGAACATTTATTCGAGAAAGTTTGTTAAAATCATTTAAATCATATTTTATGTGATTTGATAAAAATCTATTTTTTATTTATAAAGTGTATTTAAAAATATATTATTAATGGTATTTTATTTTTATTATTATTTGGATAAAGTGAGGGTACTATATATATAGTATTTTATTTTCATATTTCTTTGGGTAAAGTGTATTTTATAACTCCGTGTTTAGACTAGATTTTGGGACCTGAAATAATTTTTTCCAGCTTTGTCGACTTTCTTATATTTTAATGGCCTTTATCGAATACCTAAATAAATAAATAAAATGATGAAGGTAAGAAAAGTCCAAGGAAATCTATAAAAGAGAGCTTCTAATTGAAGATTCAGTGATTATCTCTGGGTTTATATTATCAAGAGATAATCTCGTTCTGTATGAGTTTCTGTCTCATCTATACGTTGTCCAGTTAGACTCAAACATCTCAAGTCACCAACGCTACAGGTGTGCTTTAGATACAGCAAGCGTCGAGCATCGAAAAAATTAATGTAATAATAAAAATAAACGTGTCCAGGATCAGAATAAAAACACATGGTTGAGCAAGCAGGGTTGGTGGCAAGGGTGGCAGCTGGCAGGACAGCTGACTTTCAAGGATTTAAAATGGAAATCGGATAAATAGTGAGTTATAAAGTCTCAATTGACATGCAATTTCTGCTTCTTCTTCTTCCTTTTTTTTTTTTCACCTTTTGCTTTTAACACAAAGATATATCCAAATAATTTCTTGCGTCACGAATAATATTATTTATTTTAAGCTATCTATTTCGAATTAGTTTTTTTTTTCTAAATTATTTGATTACCTTATAAAATTGATAATATTCAAAAAAACGGATACGTAATATAAATTTCTAACGAATGGATGGACTGCCTTGTCTCTTTTGGAAAAATAGATGGATTCCCACTTGATTTTTTATTTTTTTTATTACTCGGAATTAACCATGCGTCAACCATTTTTAGTTAGTATGGATTAGTTTTAAATTAAAAATTACAAGTCTTCCACACTGGTGGAATAGGAGAAGCAGACCTAGGTCTTGTTGCAGCTACAAGCCCATAAAGAGATGTAGAAAGTAGGATTCAGTTTTTAAATCTTTTCATTGAAGGCCCAAGTCTCTTACCTCTGAACCATTCATTTTGGTTATAGATAGAAATTATTAAAAAGAAAAAAACTAAAAGATTTAGTTTCGAGTACTATTTATTATACTATTCATTTAGAATTATATGCATTATTTATTTTCACTTATGGTGGTATTTTTTTAATTTTTGAGTTTTTTAGACATTTGTATTCAAATTTCCGTTGTGTTTCATTTTGATCCTGATATTTCTAAAAGATATTTTTGTCCCTAGATGGACCAAGTAAGCATGCTTGTGTTTTTTTTTTCTTAACAATTTATTTTGACTTTTTTATTATTAAATTGGGTGTGACAATCATGAAAAACTAATTATTATTTTTTTTATTTTTTATATAGGCCGGTGATTATGAAATATATATTTTATGTTTTTAGACTTTAAAATAAACATATATATCGAATTACATTGCTTTTATTATTTTGAATTAATCTTTTAAATTTGTCGTTTCTTATAGAAATTCTCATCAAATTAATTTTTTATTTTTCTTTTTATATAATTATATTTTTTAACAAATATAATTTATTTTTCTCTATGTGTGGATTCTTGAATAATTTTTAAATAAATAATCAATTAAAAAAATAAGATTCAATAAAATAATTAAAATAATATTTTAGAATAACCACCCAATAATTCGAATATAAATTTTATACTAATATTATTGATTATTTTCTAAATAAAAATATATAAATCAAATGTACATATTTTCAAAAAGTTTACCTTCTCGTCAATATTAAACAAGAATAAAAAAGATTTATTTATTAATTTTTATATAAGTTTTTATATTAATTTTTTTTTATTTTTCATACATTTTTAAAATTTAATACTAATTTGTTTTTTAGATTATTATAGGTTTTTATTTAAGAATGAGCGCATAAAAAAGAACAAATTATGTTTTTTTTTAATTACTAAAATTATGAAAAAAAACATAAAAAATAATAAATTAAATAAAAATATTTGATTAAAAATCATGAAATTAATTTTACAATATTAAAAAATTAATAGTAAATGGTTGGTGTGTATGTGTTTAGATGCATAGTTAATTTTTAATAAAATCAATGACTTCTCTCTCTCTCTCTCTCTCTACACACACACACACACACACACACACACACACACACACACACACACACACACACACGTACACACGTATATATATTACGACCATACCTAGTGGGTTAGAGTATGCAAAATAAATAAAAAAACTCAAATTGTAAAAAATACATTGAAGTTAGTAGACTACAATAAAAACAACTACAAATTTGAGTTTGATATATTTTAGTTTTATAGAAAATAAACAAATAAAATATATAAATTTTATTTTTTAATTGATTATTTGTAAAAAAAAAAAAAACATATTCGAAAATCTGTACACAAAGAAAAATTTATTTATTAAAAAATAAAATTATATAAAAAATAATAAATTAATTTCATGAGAATTTTCATAAAATACGATAAATTGAAAAAATCAATTTTAAATAATAAGAATTATGTTTTTTAATTACAAAATTTATGAAAAATATAAAAAAGAATTAACTAAATACAATTTTTTCATTAAAAATTATGAAATGTGAATTATTTTCTTTTTTTAATTTATATATTTTAATTGATCAATAATATATTATAATTCATCGAATAAAAATAAATATATCTTATTCTATCCGTAAAGTGACACAAAAAGCAAACTATCACCATTTATTACCTAATTAGCGTAGTAACAACTAGTCAGGGCCCAAGGGCAGCGGTAGCAGTGAAAGTTGCAGATTAGATATGGACTGGTTGGATAATAATAATGTACGTAATTGAAATGCAATCCTACATACTTTAGTCGGAAAAAAGATTTTTTTTTTTTTTTAAAAAAGCAGATATACTTTCTTACTACAAAAAATAAAGAATCCATGGCCGAAGGATCAATGTGATATAATGAATTTGATATTCCATTCCTTTTTCCTTGGGATTATGGGTAGGTATCAATGCCACCTTTTTCAATTTGCGACCAACTTGAAGGCAATTAAAAATGAAAAAAAATTATATTGACATGATGCTTGATTGCAATCATCTATCGAAACAAGCCACTTGATTTATCAATCAATATTTTCCACCTTTTTTTCCTTGTTTTTGCTGATCAATACAATCACTCACTGATTTGCTTGATTTGTCTATTTCAAACGTACACACAATACACTTGATTTATTCCCCTTTACAGAATCGCGCAAAAAGAAGGCTCCTATGGCTATACATGGTAGTTGAATCTTTTTTTTTTTCTTGTGTTGATTTTGGGATTTTTCTAAAATGTTCTTGAGTGCACACTTTAATTGAGATAATTGAAATAACTTAATTTCCGTACTCAGCAATATTAAATTATTGATCTGATTTTTATATAACTGTGGAAATAAATCTATTAATTATATAAGTGAAAATTTTCAAGTATGTTAATTCACTTTTTTTCTTGCAAAAATGCACATAAATGATGAGTATAAAAGTGTCAAAAATCTATTTAACCTAAAAAGTTAAGTCATTAGATAAGATCTTAAAATATGATTTATATTGTTTATTAGCATATCTCTTCAAGTAAAAACTTTTACACTCGAAACTTATATAGATCTACGTTACTTTATGTTTAATTAATTAGAAGAAAAATAAAGATAATGAGATTCGAATTCTCAAATATTTAATCATTAAGGTTCTGATATTATAAAAAAAATCAAGAATTAATTGTAAAGAATTTTTACACAGGCTTTGTATCATAATAAACTCTTTAAATAAAGTTGCAGAAATAGAAATAGAGATAGAGTTAAAGTAGAGTTTCTATTATATTAAGTTATTGTGATATAACTCTTATTATTATCAGATTCTTATCTTTATCAAGAAGAATTCACGATACCAACCTTTACTACTTTGTATGGAAATAGTTGCGGCATAAAATCTTACCAAAACAGACAAGATTTCGGTCAAATTCAACTCAGCCAATTCTTGAACCTCTACCAGACCAGTTCTCATTCTACCCAGGTGGTCTTTGTTTTTTCTTTTTAAGTTCAAACTTGATTTTTCTCAAGATTCTTTTATATAATTAGATTCATATAACCTTCGTGAATATGATTAATATGCATGATCTTTCCAAGGTTTTTTCCAATATGAGTGAGTGATCATCTTCACTTAAAAATGTATATATATATTTTTTAAAGAATTTGTTATAAACACTTAAAAATATTAACGTATAAAATAACAATTATTCAATATATTTAATTAATATCATTGATTTTTATTTAAATATTTGGTGGAGTTTAGGGAATACACTTGGATAATATTTAAGGAATACCTGAAGAAGACTAGTTAGATTTTCCTCATATTTTATTTACCAAAAGTTATACAACTAATTCTATGCTTTTCTGGTCAATATCAAAATTGACTAGTCCAGTTTTTTTCTTTTTTAATGGAAAAAAATGAATTTTCCAAGATCTAAATGGCCTTTGAGAAAAACAGGAAACAACAAACCTCCTTGGTATCAGATGCAAGTTGCAAGTTGGAACTTGGAAGAGCTCAGCAGGAATCAGGCAGGCGACTTTATTCTGTGGGTTTGGGGTCTCGAGATGGAATTTTTTAATGTATTATTTATTTATATACTTTCTACAGCAAATAAATTCATTGGACCGTTTCTAGGTCTTGGCAAATCTTTAAATAGGTCCCCTTTCTTTTTTGCTATGTCAACACTAGTCCCTTATTTCTTATGTAATCACTGCAGTTTGTTTCTATAGAATAAAGCTAATCAAGTTGGATTGGGCTTTTTTTACGGCAGAATTCATGGAGGTATAATTTACAAAGAGTAGATTATAAATTAGTGCTCCTAGTTTTGTTTAATTTTTTTTTAAAAAAACTGATTAATTTTAGTCTCTGGAAAATTTTTTTCTCATCAATCTTTTCATAATATATAATTAATTTTTTATGTTTGATATTTCTTTAAAAACAAAACAAATTAAAAAAATACATGAAAAAATGAAAAAGACTAATTAATTAGTTTCTTAAAACTAAAGAAATTATTTAATTCATTTTTCAAAACTAAAAAGACTAATTTATAATTTATTCAAGTATAAATTAAATTAATTGTTAAGTTTAATAAACATAATTAAATTGCGACTCTAACCTTTGAGTCAGGCACCAAAGTTCTCTAAGCTGAATTTGCATATTAGTAGAAACTAAATATGTTAAAAAATAATATAAAATATTTTAAAATTTTATCAAATAGTTTTAAAAATATAATTTATATTATTTTCTAACAAAATTTTAATATATTATTTTTTTATTTGGATCAAATAAATGATGGAGTTTTTATCTCTCTATGTAAACCATAACCAAGAATACTAAGATAATTAAAATCGAAAATAAAAATATCAAAAGTAAAGCAATCCTTCGGACCAATGGGAAGCCACTTTTATTATAATTGAGCGTGCTTAGTCAAAGCTTAATTTGCAATAGGAAAACTTTCTTCGTTTATGTGCAAAATTCATTTTTTTTCTTTTAGATGATAATAATAATAATAATAATAATATAGTTTAATAATTTATTTACTAAATTAAAATCAAACCCTATTAATTTTGAAAAAGAACAACATATTTGAATGGCCCAAAGTAAATATCCTCAGAAATTCACAAAATACCAAATAGCCCATAAATGACAAAACCAAAATCCAAAAAGTAGTCCAAAAGCTCAGAAATCTTTGAATAGGAAGAGACTGCCTATGACAACAGTCTTCCCCATTACTTCCCTTTGCCAACACAAAAACCTAACTCAACAAACCACCTTAGAAAACTCCTACTATATATATATATATATATAAAACCTAAGCAACGCGAGGAGCATTGTAGAGAGGGAAAAAAAAAAAAAAGGAGAGAGAAAGAGAGAGATTCACCAACCCCTCTTCTCTCTCTTTCTAACAACATTGAAGCTTTCTTCTTGCTGGAAGTTTTTGCGTTTCCCTTCTCTTGTTTTCACCGTTATTGATCTCTCTTGGATTCTTCAACAAAAAAATCGAATCTTTTTTATATTTTTGCAATTTTTAACATCATGGCCATTAATCAAAAATGGAGTTTTTAGGCGTCCATTTGCTCAAAATCCATTCTTTTCCTGTCTAAAACTTCTGGTTTTGGACTTTTGGGTATTCATTAAAGCATAAAAAAGAGTTTTTTTTACAAGGTTTTCATTCATGGGTAGGGATGGAAACCAGTTGTCTGATGATAATAGAGATGGGTTTCTCTCGATTTCCGGTTTGGGGTCTCAATGGAATAGCTTTCAAGATGTCCAGTATCTCCCTAGTGGAGGTCTGTTTGCAAGTGTTAATCAAATGGGTATGGGGGACAACGGCAGCTTAAAGGCTTTATACAATGATTTGTATGTCAAGTACTTGTCCTTTGTTGGGTTTCAAGAGGAAGAAGGGGTTTTGAAGAAGAAGAAGAAAGGTGGGCTTAAATTGAAGATCAAGGTTAAAAACCATTCATTAAGAAGGTTAATTAGTGGAGGGGTAGCTGGTGCTATTTCAAGGACTGCAGTGGCTCCTTTGGAGACTATTAGGACTCACTTGATGGTGGGGAGTAGTGGACATAGTTCTACTGAGGTTTTTAATAATATAATGAAGACTGATGGATGGAAAGGGTTGTTTAGAGGCAATCTGGTTAATGTGATTCGCGTTGCGCCTAGCAAGGCTATTGAGGTAATGAAAATTTTTCTTTCGTTTATGTTTTATTGATTCTGGAAGAGATGTTATTGTGGTTAAATTGATTGTTTGGTATAACTTTTGCTGGTTTACTGGATTATTATTTGATGGCTAGCATTTTTTATGTACTGGTTGGTTCATGCTTTGCGGTCTTGTAATTGAGGGTCCGAAGGAAGTTTTGTGCTCACTGTACTTATTTGTACTTCTTCTCCCTTTGAAGAATTACTGTGATAATTTCTCGATTCCGTTTTCTTGATGTCATCCTTTTTGTTTGTTTCTTGTTCATTTATGGTTTATATGTTTGTCTGAGTGTCAACATCGATGATTGCTTCACGGAACAGCATAGGCTGTTTGCTTTAGTCTGGTTGCTGATGTGATATGGTTGAAGCATGAATGCCCGTGATCAATGCTTATTAGATACCTTATTCGTTTGTTGTGGTGAATTTAAAATTCAGGTTTCTTAAAGTTTAATTGGAATGCAAAGTTTTAATACGAGTATGAAATTGAAGAGACTAATCTGGAATCAAAACTAATTTTGTAACCCATGATCAATAAGAATTGTAAACCAATTGGTTTGATGCATATAAATGGTCAAAATGGTGGTTCCTTGCTCATATGACAATGATCAATCTTGCAATTTTTTTTTCTGGAAAAAAAGGTGGCTTTATGTTTTGCTATTATTCAATTATTTCTGACGCGTAGGTTGTGCACTAGTTGGATTGGTTTTGGTCTTGTCAATGCTTGTATGCAAGTATGCCATACGAGTTCTTAAATTTTTTTTATCTGGTTTTGACTTTTCATTCACTGCCTTCAGCTGCTCTTTTTGCTGTATTTTTATTGTTTAGTTTTGCTCGGAAGAGGTTGCTTCTAATTTTCTATGAGTTCTTAAGTGCATTATAAATCTTCAATAACCTGAGGGTGAGTGGATGAGTATAGGCTAGTTAGTGGTTACCTGTTGGACTGGCTCTTATAATTGATGGCAGTACAATTATGAATTCAACAAAATGAGTTGCAGGCAAACTAATCTCTGTTTCAGTTAAGTAGATATCCTCCACTCTATGGGAACATCTCTTGAACAGCTTTAACAAATTTAGGTGAGCTAGCTGCCAGCTTTTACTTGCCTGGCATGTGCTCTTTGTTTGGACTGCACCTCACCTGGTAGCGAAAGATGGATCCTATCATCTACTATGTATGAATACTTTGAATTGTCAAATTAACCACCTGTTTTCAAGAATGGGTTTCAGACAAGTGGCTGATACATGTCAGCCCGATCAGGACGAGAATGAAACTGGAGATTGGCAGGTGTCAGCCCTGTAGGTCTGTAGAGCTTCAGGATACTCGTAGTTTGACTGTTGTTGACCATCATAGTTCTCAACTTCTGCAAATAAATCTCCTATAATTGATTGGAAGGGTAACAATTACAAATTCAAACATCAGTTGGTCCAAATTAAAAGCTTACCAATTCATACAGTTCTCTGATCTTTTCTTTATGTGTTGCCATGGAATCTAGAACCTTCATTGTACTTATAAACAATGCTTTTTATAGCTCCCTTCCCTCTTTTATTTTGAATTGGAGAAAAATAATTAAGCTATTCAACTTGTGCATGTTCTAAGCAACATTCCAGATCCAGCCTTCCAGGTATCTCATCTTACGTGTAACTGGCTTGTGTCTGCAGCTTTTTGCATATGATACGGTAAACAAGAAGCTGTCACCTGCAGCTGGGGAGCAGCCGAAACTTCCAATTCCTGCATCATTAATTGCTGGGGCATGTGCTGGAGTGAGCTCTACTTTGTGCACGTACCCGCTTGAGTTAGTCAAGACTCGATTAACTATACAGGTATGTGCACAGTCTAAACCAGAAACTGAAATCTTGGGTGTGGATGCTTTTCGGTTTCTCACGGGGTGGGATGTATTTTGTGCAGAGAGGTGTTTATAACGGTATAGTACATGCATTCTTAAAAATTCTGCGTGAGGAAGGCCCTGGAGAACTCTACAGGGGTCTTGCCCCCAGCCTTATTGGAGTTATTCCATATGCTGCAACAAATTACTTTGCCTATGACACATTACGGAAAGCCTATCGGAAATTTTCAAAGCAAGAGAAGATAGGCAACATCGAAACTCTTCTAATCGGATCTGCTGCTGGTGCCATATCAAGTAGTGCAACTTTCCCTCTCGAAGTTGCCCGGAAGCACATGCAGGTAGGAGCTCTCAGCGGAAGACAGGTATACAGGAATGTGTTCCATGCCCTAGCTAGCATACTGGAACAAGAAGGTATCCAGGGGTTGTATAAAGGGCTGGGACCTAGTTGCATGAAGTTGGTTCCTGCTGCTGGGATATCTTTCATGTGCTACGAAGCATGCAAAAGGATACTTGTAGAGGATCAGGAAGAAGCATAAACGGGGCAAATGAGTCCGTGTTTTTCTGTCTAATCATAAGGGAAAATTGAGATGGTAATAATTTTTATTTATACCAAGTTATCTTGGGTTTTTGTCTCCGCTGAGTTTTTTTTTTTTTTTTTTTAGGAAACGGTCCCGCAAACTTGTTTGGGACGTTAGAAAACCTATATCGTTTTTGTTTTCCCCCTTTTTTCCTGGTTTTATTGAATTGATCGGGACATTTACGTTTTTGAAAAAAGCTATGCTAGGCTGTCGTTATCGGATCGGATTGCTACTCTTTTAACTCTTGGTAGATTGAAATAGTTCCACCTTTTCCACGACTCAAAACACAATTCGAATCTCAAAAAGGAATTGGGAAACCTGCTTTGAAAAACGAATGAGGCATCGTGAATTCTTTGTTTGACATCTCAAACACGATTCAGATTTGGGTAGTGGGGGCATCTTCCACTTTTCAGTTGAGATTTCCATATCCCTAGGGCTGAGGTTCTCCATTGACTGTTAACGAGTACCTCGATTAGACCATGAAATCACTTACAAGCAGTGAGGGCAAACCCTACAGTTATTACATGGAAACACTTCACTTGCTTTTCCGTGATAAAATAAATAAACCATCACTTGAAGCCATTGTAGAAATCACCAACCAGGTAAACAAATTTGAATTTTGAATTTGCAACAGTGATGTTTTTACAAAAACTCCCTAGAAGAAATATCATCACAGCTACTGAACTTAATAGTTCCAATCTAAGATAAGCAGGTTACAAATCCAAGAGAACAAGCTAAATTCTTCCTTTCACGCTCAGCTCTGCTCCTCAGCATCAGCAGCTTCCTCAGCAGTAGCAGCGGCCATCAACTCGTCAAACTTTTCTGTCTTCCCTAGCAATATTTCAATCTGCAAGAGCGCAAATCCATTCTGCATTGTCAGCCTTTCCATCTTGAAATTGAAAATATAACTAGCTATTGATAAGGAATGAAGAGCAACTTGCTCAGACCAGTACAAAGACACATAGGATGGTTCTAACAAGAAATCTCTACTGTAGAGGCCTCATAGTACACGGCAAGATTGGATAAATTTAAACCAGAAGCAACATCTCTCGATTCATATGATTTGATCTGTCCCTAAATATCTAATGGTAATTGATGAAAGAATGTATAGATCTAAAAATGAAAATCTATAATTTGAACTCTCCATCTCCCATTGTATGTGTAGTGAGTTGTTTGTGTTGCTTATAAAAAGCATAGATGCTAACAATCGGATTTCCCAAAGAAAGCAAAGCAGATACAATTTCGAATTGAAGTTTGGTGATAGCTTTATTTGGAAGGATTTCAATTATGCTTTACCTTTGCTTTTGGAACAGGACGCCCTCCTGTTTCTTCCCTCATGTCAACTGTGGAAGTCATGATCTCTGAACAAACACATAACACATAATAAGTGATCATGCTCTCAACATCAGCTAGAAAAAGTACAGGGAAAATAAGGAATAGAATCTCACTTTTCTCAACAGCAAGTCCATTGTTCTTCAAGATCTCAGCAATCGTAACAACAGTGGCTATAGCTGCACATGTAACATAAAAATCAATCATATGCAAACTCTCCAATAACAAGAAATACGACACCAACTACTTTGCTTCCGTAATTTAAAGTTTACACAAGAGAACAATAATGCACCCCAATTCCATCTTTTTTTTTGTGATTACATAGTGTATAGTCAAATCAATTTATGACCATGCAAGTAGAACAACAAATCCCCTAGCAATTAGCTAAATTAGCACTTCAAAGGGAATCCAACAAAAATCTCTAATTTCAACAGACATGAAATGTGTCGAAGTACTAAATAAATAACTCAGATGGCGGCCAAAGAAACAATACCCATTCCAAGGGCAGAAAGCTCCACTTCATGGTGCTGTTGCATGTACCTCTGCAAAAAATTCAACCCCCATCAAGCATTAAACAGCTAAATAACAAAACAAACCCATTTACCTTTCTCTAATTACCTAAATATAAATTACAAAACCTTTCACCGAAATCAATAACAAAATGAAAAGATCCAACCATATTTTAATTTTTAAAACAACTAATTCCAACGCAATAATAAGATATACAAACTTTCCTCCTCCATTTATTTTCTCATCCACAATTTTCCTAGCAACCAAACAGAGCGAAAACAAAAACCTAAACAGAAAAATGCAAGACGAGAATAAAACAGGACCCATGTTCATAATAGCAACAAATCCCTAAAATTAGTTGGCATAAACAACACAAAAATTAAAACCATAAACCGGCTAACAAACCAATAAAACGAACAGAGATCTAATTAATTTATCCATAAAACAAAACTAAAACAGATACATAAATAGAAAACAGAAGTAATAAAAAAGAAAAAGAGAAGTGAAACATTAAATAAGAAAAAAGAAAAGGAGGACTTTGGTTTTACCTTGGCGAGATTAACATAGAAGAAAAGAGGTTTTTTGGTGTTTGAAACTTGGATTCGGTTCTTCTTGGTATTAGCTAAATCTCCTGTTGCTATGTTTATGTTGTTAACACCCTCTGTGATTCCTTCCATTCCTTACTCTTTTGTGTGTTTTTCTAGAGAGAGAAAAACCCTAATTTCTCTTTCTCTTCCCAAATCTCTCTCTCTATCTCACTATCTCTTGCTTTCTTTTTGTAGAAGAAGGGAAGGCGACAGGGATTTTATGTTATAAATACTCAAAAACCCTTGACCCAAAGATTTGCTGCTGCTTAGCTTTACTAGGGGTTTTGATTCTGGATTCTATTAGGGATATACTGTGTCGTTTTGATTTGGGGTTTACCCCAAGCCCGCCATACTTAGTTAATTGGGCTTTACTTCAAGTCCAGCTTCTGTTTTGGCCCAAATCAAAATGACTGGGACCCTGGACTACCTGGATGAAAGGAGACCGAACTGGATAATTGCGGAGAAAATTATGTGTATTGGAAATTATAAAACAAACAAAAACAAAACACCTGATTATTTTCGAATACTGTTCACACACTTATATTTTACTATTCATACATTTACAAATCAATATTCCTTTCACTATTTATGATTTTTTTAACACTTTGGTCTTTTATTTTTTATATTTTGTTTTTCAATTTTAAACTTTAATTGTATTTTGATTTATTCTCATTTTGTTTTAGTGTTTTTTAATTATTTTTATTAATTAAATTTACTACTTTAATTTGTCATTTTTAAAAACATTCACATCCAATTAATTTCAAATTATATGGTCCTCAAATTTTCTATATAATTTTTTTTCTAATTTCAAACTTTAATCATATCGTGATTTGGTCCCATTTTGTTTTAGTGTTTTTTATTGATTATTTTTATTCTTTAAAATCTACAACTTTAATTTGTCGTTCAAATTATCATTCAATTAATTTAAAATTACATTCAATGACAGTTTTAATTTATTTTAATATTATTCATTCTTTTGTAAATAAATATATAAAAATTAAATTCATATTTTTTTCAAAAATCGATATTCTCATCAACATTAAATAAAAATAAAAATAAATATTTATTCAATTTTATGTGAGCTTTTAATAATTTTTTTTATACAATCTTATGAAATACTA
The DNA here is from genome assembly GCA_963924115.1 of Dovyalis caffra. Taxonomy (NCBI): domain Eukaryota; kingdom Viridiplantae; phylum Streptophyta; class Magnoliopsida; order Malpighiales; family Salicaceae; genus Dovyalis; species Dovyalis caffra. The sequence goes on along the minus strand of CAWUPB010001194.1, from coordinate 15,246,579 downwards.
AACTTTATAAAAAAAAAAACCTTATTTAATTTTCTTTAATTTGTCTTTTTTTAAAAAAAAAATTCATCCAATTAATTTAAAATTATATAGTCCTCAATTTTTCTATACATTTTTTTTTTCAATTTCAAAGTTTAATTGTATTGAGATTTTGTCCCATTTTGTTTTAGTTTTTTTTGCTAATTATTTTTATTATTTAAAATTTACTACTTTAATTTGTCATTTCTTTTAAATTCTCATCCAAGTAATTTAAAACTATATTTATCGACAGTTATAATTTATTTTAATATTATTCATTCTTTTGTAAATAAATATATAAAAATTAAATTCATATTTTTTTTTCAAAAATCGATATTCTCATCAACATGAAATAAAAATAAAAAAATATTTGTTCAATTTTATGTAAGCTTTTAGTAATTGTTATTTTTGTTTTTTCACACAATATTATGAAATATTAAAGCTTCTTTTAAAAAATTATTTAATTTTCTTTCTAGTTAATGATCCATGGATTAACAAGCATAAATCCTTTTTGTAAAGAAAAAATTATGAAAAACACAAATAAGGAATAGTTAAATGCATACTTTTTTATTAAAAAATTATAAATACTTTGTTCACCTTTGATTTCATATATTTTTATAGATTTACATCATAAAATAGACTATCAAACTGAAATGATTTTTCTAAATGATTTTATATGTTTTATCTAACCCGCAAAGATAGCGTGGACAAAAAATCTAATTACAAAACAAACTAAAATAGCAATGGATTTCTTATCTAAATACTCGTTCCTACTCGTCATTTTACAGTGGATTGATGTTCACATCATGCTTCTTCTTCTTTTTCTTCGCTTTGTGTATAAACGCCTTTCCGATTTATTCTTAATTTCTATCATGCCACCCAGTGGATTTGTGAAATCCCAAGCTTATCCTTGACTCGATTGCTTTTAATTTACTTATTTGGTATATTTGGTAGATTTGTATAAGAGCATCTCTAATGGTGCTCTCTACTTTTAGCTATTATTTTTAATGTAAATAGAGAGCATCATTTAATTATATAGATTGAAGATCAATGTCCTATCCAATACTACTCTCTACTTTAACTCTTTATTTTGACAAAATTCATAAAACCTAGAAAGATTATTGATGAAGAGACCGAGTAATATAAGAAATAGTGATTTTCATTAATGAAATATAAAGTAAAGAGTCATTTGAACTCTCTAGTTTTGGAGAGCCAAATACACTATGTATCTCAATTTTAAAGATAGAGATTGTAATAAAAAAAGTATTGGAGATAGAATTTGAGTCAAACCTCTTTATTATAAAGAAAAATCTTAATATAAAAAGAGCATTGGAGATGCTCTAATTTCATTTGCTTTTAAAACAGAACATTAATGCTTATGTCATTCATCTTCTTTTTTTCCTTCTTATTTTGGTCACCTACTTGCAATTTAAGAGCAAATTATAAATTAGACTCTCTTTCTTTGAAAAATGAATTAATTAGTCCTTTTAGTTTTAAAAACTAATTATTTAGTTCTTTTTACTATTTTTCAATTTATTTTGATTTTTTTGTTTTGTTTTAAGAAATAGAAAAGGGATAGAATATTAAAAGATTGATAAGAAAAAAACATTTTATAAAATAAAAAATTAAATTAGTCGTGGTCAAAATGGGTTAAAAGAACTAAATAACTAGTTTTTGAAACCAAAAGGACTAATTAATTCATTTCTCAAAATTAAATGGATTAATTTATACTTTACTATACAATTCAAAGACCTCCTTCATTATAGTTTGCATGTGATTTTTTTAAAAAAATAAATATCATACTGAAAGTCTATATCAAAAGAATGCATTAAAAAAAAACTATATTGGGTATAAGAAATTAGATATATCCTACATGTGGCCTCGAGGATAGCAAGAGTGGGCAATGTCAATAAATAATAATAAAGTTCAAAAGTGACTTTAGAAAAAGTTAAAATTGCTTATTAAAGATTCATGCAAAATAATTTTATGAATATAATGTGGTAATTGTATTTTCGTGTCCAAACTTGTTGAGTGAAAATACTTTTATGTTTTTCTTTAGAAAAATTGCTTATTTGACATTTGGATTTGTTTTTGAAGAATTTTGTTTTTCTACATTAAATATCAACTCAAATATATATGCGAGTATTGATTTTTTGTGCTTTTTTTTAGGTGTTATGTGCAATTCACTTAACCAAATATTCGAGTAATAAAATATAATAAAATTGTTATTATACTGTTTATAAATAATTAAATATCAATATTAATTTTATAAGTTTTTTTAATTACAAATTGATTGTGCATATACAGAAAAAAAAATTAATATTTATTTTATTAATTAATATTTTAAAATCAATTTCTTTCAAATAAAATAATAAAAATTATATATTAAAACAACATCATACAGTGCCATACTTTTCAAATAGAGTTTTTTATGCTAATATTATTTATTATTTTGAGAAAAAATATATATATATATATATATATATTGCATCATTATTATACAAAAAATTAAAAAATTAATATTTTTATGCAATTTTTTTAAATTAATTGTTGCTTAATTTTCTCGATAAAATCTTATAAAATAAATAATTAAATTTATACATTGTTTTTTGGGTTTTTGATAAATTGAAACTTGCATTTTAAATTATTATAAATTTTTATTTAAGAATTCATGCATGATAAAAAAACGAACGTATGTTCTTTTTTTTTTAAAAGAAATCTTTTAAAAAACATAAGAAATAATTAATTCAATATAAAATTATGATTAAAAAATGTAAAGTTAGGTGAATATTTTTTTTGCTTTTGATTTCAATATATTTTAATAGATTTATAACATGGCCAAACCATAATGATTTTTTTTTCAAATAATTTCATCTATTATATCAGATCCGCGTTATAGCGCACAACCAACTACCAACTAGTAAGATTATTATAATGCCAGCATCGGTACATGTCGACCAAGGTTAAACCATTAAATTTACAAATATAGCTTTTTATTTATTTTATTTAAATTTAATGGTTTAATTAACATACTATTCAGCTGTGTGATGAGATTATTTTAAACACCAATATGATCGAAGCTGCCTTGTTAATTACTGACTTACTGTACATCTAAAGAGGTTTGTCAAAAGAAAAGGGAAAGAAAGTTCTGTTATATATATATATATATATATAAATGGGAGCATCATCAATTATTTAGAGGTAGGCGATATGACAAACATAGCTATGAAAATGAAGTGCAATCTGGAACTTACGTCGCAGAGACAACAAGAAAATCAAGAGCCAATTTCCAATCAGAAAGATCTGTGAAAAATTAAAATTCCATGATAACCAGGCTTACACTTACGAAAGAATTCTTTAGGCAAGCTCTTCTAGACAATGACGGATATTTCTATAAACTTGTACCAAGAAAAAAAACATCACCAAACTGCACAACAATGGCACGAACAAGCTCAAGAAGTCCAGCAACACCTGCTCATGTAGGGATGGATAGAAACACCATGTGGTGGTGATGACAACAAAGATGGTACATGTTTCCCTGTCCTTCACAGTGCCTCCCAGAAGTACATCTTTTTTCAGGTTAACCCCTTCTACATAAATTAAATGATATATAGTCCAGTACCTTGATTTCTTGTTATATACAGAGGGTAGGCGGCTCTGAGGAGAGATGGCATTTGCCATGACAAAATGACACCAACACAATCTAGCAATTTATGCCACATTGACCGTTTGCGGCGGCTTTTGTGGCGTCTGAGGTGAAGGGGTCGATGCGCACCCATAGCAAGGAGAAAATCGAAGCAAGGAGAATAGACCAGACGATGACAATTGTTGGTGTACGATTTTGCCGACCCAGCAAACCCTTGAGGAAAGGATACAAATGGGCAATGACCCATAGAGCAAAGAACAGCTTGCCAAAGAGTGGACCCCAAGACTGGTACCCACTGTTTATGGCATAGGACACACCAGCTACAATACCCATTATGTTTAGGAAAATAACTGTGGTTGGAGGGATGAGAAGTGATGTCCATTTGAACACATAAAGCTCCGCAAAATCCCCATCTTCATCAGATGCTTTTGAAGTGACAGTGAAGTTGGTATCAATGCCTGCAAGCACTTTCAAAAGCCCTTGGAAGACAGCAAAGAGATGAGCTGATGTACCACCAATGACCCAGAATTGTTCATTTCTCCACCAGTCATCAATACCAACTCCACTCCATCTAAGCTCAAGTATTCCAGTAGCAAAAATGGAGACGAAAAGGAGAATGAACCACATGCCAGCATAGTTACTTATCTGAAAAGAAATTGTAGCAAAATCATTGGTTTGTTAATTAAGATCTGAATCATACAAAATGAAAATGTCACTTACCTCAGGAATAATAAATTTTCCAGTGACAAGGCAAATGGCAGGAAGTACACAGTAAGCAAGCAGTGGAAGAGAAGTTAGTGGGTACACAATGGTATTAATGTATGCTAGCCTCTCCAAGATCTTTAGTCTTCCACTGTATCCATACCATATGGGGCAATGCCTGCTCAGCAAAATCTCAATAGATCCCAAGGCCCATCGAAGAACCTGGTTCAAACGATCAGAAAGATTGATAGGAGCTGATCCCTTAAATGCTGGGCGTGTAGGCACGCAATAGATTGATATCCAACCACGAGCATGCATCTTGAACCCAGTCAAAATATCTTCAGTAACAGAACCATAGATCCATCCAATCTGGCAGCAGACAAATTTTTTTAACTAACTGTATAAACAAAACAAGATAGTATTAAAGAATTACTACAAAGGACAAAGCTAGACTGACCTCTTTGCCCCATTCAGTCTTGTCTTCATATCCACAGCTAATAACATGTATAGCTTCTTTCAAAAGAGTTGCAGGATTGGTTGTCGGTGGAATGCCTCCCTGTTCCTGGAAGGTAGCTGCAATAAAAACCGGTGACTGACCAAAGCGCTTTTCCAAACTCTTCTGCGACATAAGAAGTGACCTCTCGTCATCATATCCTGCAGAAGAGAAGGAATGCAGTTAAAATAATGTGCTATGTAAGCTTTTCTGTAATCATTTGCAGATTCCACCATCAAGTTTAATCAAAATCGTGATAAATCTCAAACTGAGTGTTCTGTAATTTATAATTACCACATGACATGAAATATAAAAATAATGTTAGCATTGTAAAATGAAGCTTATGATACTTTGTAAATAATTCATATGCATAACAAATTTAAAGGTAATCAAAACGCTAGTGACCATGCTATAATAAGCACCGATCATGCTCCATCATAAACCAAATTACTGAGATGCAGTGCTAGTACAAGACATTAATTGAAAAGGACAGGTGAGAAAAAATAATTTCTTGCAGAAACCAACCTTCAACACCCTCCTCAATGTCTTCCATGTTGAAAATGGGGACAGTGGATTCAGTTCTTTTCATTGCCCTCTTCTTGTCAATATACTTCTTATTACCACCCTTTCCCTTCTTTCGTGAGCCGCAGCAACTCTTGACAATAATGTTTGGTTCCAAATCTTCCTCGGTCAAAACTGGATCATAACCATATAGAGCTTGCCGATTGAAACAACAACCAGTTCCGACATACACAGGCCCCTGGACGCCATCCTGACCCTTCATGTTGATCTGCAACATACAATGACACAACATGAACCATCCATTACAACATTGCACAGAAAGGAATACTTTGTAGATTGATGATGGATCGACTAAGACTTACATCGAAGAAAACGATATTGCGATTGGCATATCGATCATGCAAGTCAATGCCATCAAAACGTTGTGGGAACTGTACGTAGCATGTCTTCCTTCCATAGGCAGGGTCCATCATGAAACACATGGCTTCTTTAAGAGCTTTGCTGTTATTGAAGTAGTGATCACAATCAACGTTCAGAAGATAGGCACCATTGGTCAGTACAGCTGAAACTCGAATCTACATGACAAAAAGACCAAGTTAGAAGATATTTTGATGTTTAGCAAAAAAGTTTGTGGTTCAGGCCTCTAAGTCCTGGAAATCAATCATCTTGAACCAAACAACAGAACATATAAGTGCAAACTTCCGTTTATTTAAGGAGAAAAAAAGAGAGGAAAGAGAGGATAAATAAACAGCTGTTTTCTGATATGCACAAAAAATCAGCACCCATATGGTACCATGGCCTGTGATTAATGACAATGTATTTGAGAAATTGGAAAAAAACGGTGAAATCATACGAGAGGTTAAGATGACAAACCAGTGCATTCATGGCTCCGGCTTTCTTGTGATGCTGGAATCCAGGTCTCTTTTCACGAGAAACATATACAAGACGAGGTAGTTCATTTCCATCGGTATCGACCCCCCCACTATGACCCAAAAACACCTGCTCTTCACCATACGGAGGAAAGGGTAAATTGTAGGAAAAAGACAAACAAAAGTAAGCATGACTATGGATACATATAAGAAGGATGGTAATACCTGGATCATTCCTGGGTGATCCCTGGGATTGTTTCCAGGCCATGGAGTTCCATCCTGCATTGTCCAACCTTCTTCTGGCATCTTCTGTGCTTTCGCAACAAGAGCATTGATCCGCACCTTGAATTCTTCATATTCTCTCTGTGACACATATTATACTCAATCTCATGTATAATGTCACACAAAATAAAAAAACGAAAAAAAAAAAAAAAACCTAGAACTTAATCCATGCGAAGTACAGACAAAACTTTGAGCAAAAGGCACACTGTTCTTCATGACTCACCTTCATTGCTCGGCGCTCTTTCACAAAAGAAGGCTGTATCTTGTCTTTCAGATAATCAATCTTTTGGGCAAAATAAAACTCAGGGGCCCTAGGCTCAATATTGTGCTTCTTGCAGAAAGGCACCCACTTTCTTGCAAACTCCGCAGTTTCAGAAAGGGCTTCAAATGTCAACATTGCAGAACCATCATCTGAAACATAGCATGATACTTTGTCGACAGGGTAATCAACAGAAAGTATGGACAACACAGTGTTTGCTGTTACAAGAGGAGGCTCTTTCATGGGATCCACTGTACTAACAAAGACATCAATTGGAGCTAACTGTGATGGTTCTCCATCACGGTCATATCTGCAAGATATACAATGCTGTTAGCCAAGCAATAAAAACCAATTACTCCAACCAAAATCCATTTACCAATAAAATGCGTTTAACTTACCTCAATGATAGCCTGTCAAGGTAAGTCTCACGATTGATAGGCATCCATTTTGGAAATTGATCCAGAAGCCAGGACAAGGCAAACCAGATCTCACAGATAACAGATGTCAACCACAACCCATATGCATCTTTCACTGGGTGAGTTACACGATATTGCATGAAGAATCCCAAAATAATAAGCCGCAGAATGATCACAACACGATAAGGAGTCAGGTAAGATGAAGCAATGGGCACCACACGACTCAAAGGTTGTCGAGCATCATCAGCCCTGTGACACAAGAAGAGAAATACAGATACAAAATGGTTAATTGAGTGCATATAAGAAGATAAGCTCATCCTTTTCATAGAATCTGAAAGCTAATCCATACTTCAATATGAGGCAATTGCACGTAATATGCTTCTGGAAGATAGAATGATGCAAGCTAATCATTTAAGAACGAAACTCACATTTGAAGTTCATCTCCATTCGAACCAGTGCCTTCCATGTCCCCCTTTCCTTCAGAGTATCTGTTGGTCATCTGCATCATATTTTTGTCCTGTTTGAGCTTCCAACCTTCAACCCTCTCCTTCCAGTCAACATTACCAAGGCCATAAGAATTCAAGTCCTTTGACGGATCCACAATTCTAACAGGAACTGTTACAAAAAATAACATGATTGCCTCAAAGCCATACAAACAATAGAGTGGATTTCAAATACTCAAATTCAGTTTGCTTGACTACCTGGCTGTCTTGGATCAATATAAGGAGATGAGTGAACATTCCTTTCAGCAGGGCCCAAAGGACCGGATGTAGTTCGTACAGATTGATTGTCAGGTGTAACACAGGGAATTTCACCAGAAACCTGAAAATAACACCCATGTAAGCAGGATATTGCAAAACCAGAACACCTGACAATCAAAATTTTCACTTGCTAATGCACCAAGGAAAAAACAATTTTTAAATATCAGCAGCTGGCTAGCTTTTAAACAGGAAACATGCCCCATAAATTATCTTTTTCAGAGAGAGAGGGACTTATTGAATCAGTAGAAATTCCATTTAAATTATATTTCTAAGTAAGAAAACCCAACCTACAAGAAACTAGGAGCTTGCAAAATACAATGCTCGTGGACCACAACAAAACTGTGTTTGTGGTCTTGGACCACAATGCATCAATGCCTAAGACGCCTTAATCCGACAAAGGTTAGAAATTTTACAAGGACGTACAAACTAAAGTGTGTCACTAGAAGCATACAGTGTTATTCTATCTATTTTGCAGTGCCCAACATGTGCATATAAAGGAACCATAAAATGGTTAATCTGCATACCGGCTGCCCATTCATGAGAAGGGGAATTGGTTGAGATTCATGTCTGGAGGATGAAGAAAGTTCTATATCTTCACCCTGCCACTGACGCCTTGCCTTGCCAATGCCTTGGCCATAATTGAACTCGTTCTCCAGATCATCAACATCATCTTCATCCTCATCTCCATCGACTCGAGGACTACCTAAAATATCAGTAAAACTCCATCTATTGATCATCACTACATTACAGAATAGAACCCAAAAGAAGAATGAATAAACAAACTAACCTTTGTGCCTTCGATACCTAGTCTTGCACTGGGGGCAAGACTGAGTCCCATCTTTTCGCTCGTACTCATAACAAGGACGGCAAACTGGGAAAGCACACTCATTGCAAGCAACAAAGATGTCACCATTCTCTGTAACTCCAACATTATCCCCACAAATCTGGCATGTTTGCCCATTCAAATTTTTGAGGGGTTTGGGCTGCATTATTCCACAAAAGAACACAGTGATTAGAATACAGAAAGTAAATACATTGTTTCACATCCCACTATAACAAAATAACCATCACATTATACAATTGTACTCAATCAAAGATTTCCCAAATTCAGATACCTAACAGCCTGCAATGTTGGAAATTTACTGGCACATTAAAAGAAACAATCAAGTCCACATTAAGGCACATTATGAGCAAGACATTCCACAAAGGAAAAGGAAGTGAGATCAATTCACAGTGATTTAACATCTTAAATAAGATGAAATCAAGAAAATAAATTTTAAAAAAATTATCTGAAACCATGTGATCGGAATTGTCAGTTTAACAAGGAATCCAGCTCAAAATAAATTAAAAAAATTTCCAAAACACAGCTTTCTTTGATTTATTGGTGTAGATCTTATTCAAGACTGGCTAAAAAACAAGCTGAAAATGCCACTGATGTAAAGTACTATGATCTTGGCTCAACGACACTGTAATAATAAGAATAACAAAGAGGGCGAAATCCCCTTAAAGAAATCAAGCTACAATATCAAGATCAAACTGAGTACTCATAATTACAAGACTGACAACCAGATCTAGTCACTATCAGTCAACGTAACAAAACAAAGCTGAATTATAAAAATTAACAAAACCCCACCATAAAACATTCACTCTCACAGAATTTTCAACACTCAGATCCACACTAACACACAGAAATGCAACCAAATGAAATCAAAGCCAGAAAATGATCAAGCGTGAAGTTTAAGATTAAAGAAGACAAACCCCACTATCAGAATCATGTCGAATCCGAACCAATTCATTCCTCCTGTAAGACCCAGCAACCATACCCGCATTTGCTTCCATCTTTTCTTCCTCTCAAAATCAATTCACACCCTCTTTTCTTCAAAGAAACATAGAGAGAAAAGAGAGAAAGATCTATGAGTAAAAAGAAATGAAGAGAAAGGTAATGATTATTGTGGAGCTCTTCGCCCACTCAATACGCCATCTCTGTGCCTTTTCTTCTTTCTCTGCTTGTAAGCTTATTAGCTGGCAGTCTGTCTGTCTAGTGTTATAAGGTGCTTCTGTCTTTTTATTATCTTCTTTTTTATGTTTTTTTTTTCAAAAAAATTTTTGTCTTTGTTTTGTTTTCTTTATGTAATAAAATATTTTTTTTTAATTTTACCGGATCAACTGGTTTGATTCAAATCTAACGACCCCGCTTGGCTTGCTGTCCGCTACACCTCGGCTTGCCTTTATCTAATTCTTCGAGAGTTTCAATCTCAAGATATCCCAAATTTAAAAACCTTAGACTAATCCATTATTATTTTATTGAACACACAATACAAATACAGTTATTTAAAATATATATATATAAATATTTAAATTCAAAATCATTTGTTTAAACGACTAAAATCTCTTTAACTCGAGTCAACATGTTAAAAATAAAACTATTAAAAAGTAAAACTTTTCAATGTACGCATGCAAAGAATTTTAAAAGTGTTTTCAATTTATCCGAAATTATTTTCAATATATGAATGCAAAGAATTTTGAAAGTGCTTTAAATCTCATTAGCAAAATTTACACAGCTTTATAGTTTTTCAGTTGAAATTCAACTCAACAATATTATAAACTAATCATGATGTATGATCTAAATATAGTTCAGCATTTGTTTTTATTTTTGCTTTGTTATTTTAATCATTTATAGTCCAATATCAAAACTTCGCTTTATATCAAAAAATCTATAAGCATAATATTTTACTAATTAAATTTTATTTTACAATTTACTACCTTATTGATTTCTCGCTTTAAAACTTATTTACAATTAAAAGAGTTTCAAAATAATATATATTTTTATTATTATTGATTGGTAATCCACTCATATATAGTAACCCAATATTTTGTTTTACAAATACAAAAAATTGTCACATTTCTTACTTCTAAACAAAATGATTTTTTTTTCATTTTTGCACAGTTTAACTCAATCACAAGTTAATTTGATTTTTTTAAAAAAAACACCATTACTATCAGGTGGATTTAACTACTCCATAACTTTTTTTCACAGATTTGGCAGAGGATTGGTTTTCCATTAAAGCAATAAAAAAAGGAAATTCAAGTCCTAATTTATTTACTGCCTCTTTTATCCTTCATCCCACTGACCTACCGTTTCCCATAAATGGAGAAGTTAGGCTGCGGATTAAAAAGCCGAGAAGCTTAAGCTGGAGCCGAAGTACACGCAGCTAGAGCCACGTTATAAACAGCTAGAACGTCCCTTTCCTAATTTAACCAATCTGAGGTACTGGTCTCCACGCGGTCGATGGCGTGTGGTAATTGATTGGAGCTCCTTGCAAAAGTATTCGCTCTATTATGACTTCCAATAATCAAACCAATCATCTGCCGACACGTATCAGTCTCTGTCCGTTGGAACATTGTTTGTCAAGAATTGTCAAGAAAGGGACAATGGTTGATCCTTTCTTTGCTGTTAACAGGCTGTGCCTTAAGATTTACCGGTTATTGTCGGTAGCTTCGGTTTTCCACTCTCGTGGCTGTCGGTGGACTCGATTTGTGCATGCTAAAATTTTCTAATATATATATATATATATATATATATTTTTTTTTTTTTTTTCTTGAATTGACATCTCTCCCTTCTTTCCTCTCTGGGCACATAACATTTCTGACCTGATTATGTTGAGACATCCAAATTGATCTTATGCTATGCAGCATGAACTTTTCCCCCTCGATTTCTCCTATTTTTTACGAGTCCTGTTTGATGCTAAATCGTGTTGTTACTACCAAATTGATTTTATTATCTAAATCAGTGATTAAATTATAAATTAGTCCCTCTTATTTTGAAAAATAAATTAATTAGTTTTTTTTTTAAAAAAAAACTAAACTTTGAAATCTATTTGTAATTTAGTTGGTTTTGTTTTTTGTTTTAATTTATTTTGATTTTTTATTTTAAGAAATAAAAAAAATATAAAAAAATATAAAAAGATTCATAAGAAAATAAGAAATTTTATAAAATAAAAATAATATTAAATTAATATTAAAGATTAAATAATAATTTTTAAAATGAGAAAAAATAATTAATTTATTTCTTGAAACTAAATGGACTAAATTATAATTTACTCTTAAATCAGTCTAGTTTCATTATTTGGTTTTTCTTTTTTAGCTTAGAAAGATATCAAAATTTCTCCTCCTTCGCATCTTTCACTTCAATAATTTTGCAATTCAAAGATCTCAAATTCAATCCACCCTCTCGCTTTTAAGTCATTTTTCACTATTTTCGAAATTACAGTTTCTGCTTTATGGTGGATTAATTAGTACTTAGAATAGAATATTTTTGTTGTAAGTGCCTGAAGAAGGAGAAATTCAAGGCATCATTAGCACCAATCATTAATCTTGAGATAACAAGTTAATAATTGCTCCTTTCGTTTCGTGCATAACTAATTAAATAGCCATCTCAACCACTTTGCAAAATACAAAATTAATAATGCTTAACCACCGTTATAACAACCATATGTATTTGATATTCTAAAATCTTCAATACCGTCTATCATAGGGCAATGGATTATTTATAAAATGAGTATCTAAATTATTCGATTCAATAAATACTCATTAAAATTATTCAATTGATATTGAAATTAATAAGAATAAAAAAACTACTCACCCATTAATATAGTTTTAGGACATGAGTACTCATTTTTTATCTTATTAATATTCACTAATTTATTTTAATTTTTTTATTAACATATAAGAATCTAATTTCATGAAATTTAAAAATTAATGACCAGAATATTTATTTCAAAAACTTTAAAAACCACAAAAACTTATAAATAAATGACCAAAATGCAAAAATAAATAAATTTTATAGACAAAAAACTTTTTTTTTAAATTATAAGGACTAAAATGAATATTTTTATAAATTATTTTTAATCAATATTAAATGGGTATTAAATTGATGGATAAATTAATATGAATCGTGTATGGACTGGATAAAAATTTATATGGTGATTTCTTAATGAGTAATGAATAGAGTAACAAAATTGAACTAATAGATTGGATATCCATCTATTGTTATCCTTATATCGCATCACATTGCGCACATGGTATGAGAGAAATTTTGTAATACATCGAGAGTAAGTAGTGACATGTAGAGTAGTTACTCCATAAGTTTACTTTAAAGAGAGAGATAGAAAAAAAGAGAGAGAGAGAGAGAGAAATCACATATATACTCACCAAAAGTGATAAGAAGATTTTCACTTTCCTCAAATTGTTTTATTTTTTTCTCTTATTTCTCTCTTTTTTTTATATATATCTATCTCTTTTCTCAAAGTGAGTTTATGGAGTAACTACTATATATGTCATTAGTTATTTTTAATGTATTATAAAATTTCTCAATGCCATGGTAGATTTGAAAAATAATGGCAATAAAATTGGCATGGAGCCCAGCACAAAAACCAAGGAAAAAAGAAGATAAATGGACCACATTGTCATGGAATGACATAATTCAGGATCGAGCGTTTTCAATGTCCTAAAATCATACTACTTCCATTATTATGTTTATTTGAAATATTCTTTGAAAATATTTTTCATAAATAGTAATGTGTTATGTTACTTTCCCTCATAAGCAAGCTTTGTCAATCATCCTCTCCTGCTTGCTGTTGTGTTCTTCAGGATCTGCAACAAAATATCCAACCCTTCAATGGTTTGCCATGGATTGCTACCACTGAGAAAGATTTTTTGAGATTTGAACAATTTCGGCCGCCTACGTATGAGACTAGACCATGCAATTTGCCGATTCAAAATTATTCAACCTATTAAATGGGGTCCAGAGCCAAGGCCCATTAAGAAAAATTCACACTGTTTTTGACTGTCGGCAATACAACCCAGATCGAAGTCTTATTAGGGATGACAATAGGTGAGGTCGGGTCTACTACTTTCACTTGATTTGTGCCCAACCCGACTTTTTTTAAAAAAAAAAAATCGTATAAAATCAATTTTTTAAAATTTATCTTTTCTTTTTTTAACGACATCACAAAACACAGCCTGATAAATTAGTGAAAAGAATCTCACATAGCCAATAATTTTATTTTTCTAATTCACATTTAAAAATTTAACACTAAATATGATTTAAAAATATAAAATTATATTATTAAACATCACTATTAGTATGTATTAATCAGTATTTTGTTGGTATAAATCATTCAAGATCTCTTTTATGTTTAGAAATCATGGATATGTTGTTGAATTACGTGTTTGTTATTTTTTTTTTTAAACTGACTTGGATCATATATTTAAAAAAATACATCAACTATCTAACTTATATCCGTAGTATTTGATAGAGAGGTATTATATAGAATAACAAGAGACTACATACTAATTTAATATGTTCTTGATTGATAATAATTAATTATCATTGTTATCATGTATTTGTAATTATAAACTAACTTTAATTACAAAATAAAGTTAGAAGCTTATATTGATACATAGAATTTGTTGTATAACATTATGTTAATAATTATATATATTAAAGATTTTTTTTTAATTATTTATAAAGTAAAACCTAGTTAAAAAGTAAATGTCGGTTATTTGAGTTTATTTTTGTAGGATTTACGATAACTATACATTTTAATAAAAAATAATATTAAAATTATCGAGTCGGGTGTTGATCGCGTGGACTCTCCATCCGTCCCCCGCACTCGATTTAAGTGACTTTAGATTAGATTTTCATCTTACTCAATTTGATTTCCATAAAATTGAATAAAAACTAAATCCAAACAAGTTGGATGATTTCGAGTCCACAATGGTTGGGTGACATTACCATCCTTAATTTCCATCCTATTGCAAGTTTGTGCTAAAACTAGCATGGTGCCATGCCAATTGTCCAGGAGACTTCAAATGGATAACATAAATTTGAATTATTTTTCAATATTTAATTGCTAATAGCTAGGACAAATAAGACATAACAAAACTTCAAAATTTGTACCAACTTATCCATAAGTGTAAAGTTAGAAATCGAAATAATATTAAGGTAATATTTTATAAAAGTTTTTAGTATTTTTAAAGTTTTGATAGTCAAAATAAAGGGTCATTGAGGGCACTGTATAGGTCATGAATGATTTAAAAAACTTATTTTGTTTTCTTAAAGTTTTACGTGGTGTATAAATAAGAAAATAATGAAAAAAAAAAGGATTAACCTTTATTTTAGAACTCCGATAATTTCTTAATACTTCTTTTTCTTAGTTAGAGGTGAGTAAAGATTTACAATAACTTCAGTATTGTATTATAGATAAAATAATCAATCAAAAGTTTTTAATGAGTTTGTTTTATATATAATAATAAATTTATACCAATACCTTAAAAAACACGTGTATGTGATATTTGCATGCTTGCAAATCAATTTTACGTCATGGATTTTACAGATAAAAAAAAGATTGCACTTGGGATATCCATTTGAATATTTTGAACCTGATATGTATTTTTTTTTAAAAAAAAAAGTAATAAATATGTTTACTTGTAGACAATTTTTTACTCAATAAAAAAAAGTTGTTGTAAAATTGAGTGAAAATTTTGATTTAATCAAAAGCTATAAATTTTTAATTTTAATTTATCGATGCTGACTTGCACTACCTTCCTTCGACAAAAAAAGTTACTTTCAGTAAAAAATTTCTCAAACATACTTCTAAGTTCTAACTTTAAAATTATGAATCAAAGTTTGAAATTATTTTTTTTATAAGTCATGCCAAACAAAACTTTAGTTTTTCTCATTAGTAAGATTTGCCGACATTTTTTGTGTTAATTGTATTTTTTTTAATATTTTTCTTGATTGAGAAAACTTTAATTATTACATAAATGATTTTATTTATCCAACTTCTTTTGAATTTAATTTAAATAATCACCCCCACTCAAAACTAAATTTATAGGCACAAATCTCAATCGCAACCCTAACAAACTGTACCAAAAAAAAAAAAAAACTCATTAAAGGTTTTTAAAATATTAATATGTTTTTAAAATACAAATATCAAATAACTTGTAACTTGGTATCTTAAATAATAAAGTAAGTTGTAGTCTCCTAATTAAAGGTTCACATCTTATTAACATCACAAGTCAGATTTTTTTTTTATATCACATTTATAATTAATTTATTTAATCTGAATTAGTTTTATGTTTTACTAATGGCTTGATAGATAATTAATATTTGTTGAGGACATTATATAAATTAAAATATCAATTCTATGTAATATTTACGTTGTAACCCTCGTAAAATTCGTAATCGTATAAGTGTATGTATCGAGATATTTATATTCGTACGTGTATATATATATATATATATATATATATATATATATATATATCGGTTACGTACGTAAAAATTTGTAACTGTGTCAACATATGTATTGGAATATGTGGTATGTACGTATTTGTTGAGAGTAATCGGTGTAACTCAATATTTAAAAAAAAAAAAAAAAAACGTTGGGTAAATTAGTCGGAAAATTTCTTTTATATGGAATAAGTATAAATTAGAAAAAAAAAAGAAAGTGGTAATTGTCGAAATTTTGAGAGAAATTCTGAAAATGTAGTTAATTTAATTACCCTAATTTAATCACATTTTAACCCCTACTTTCTACAAATTTCCATTGACCATCACCTCTTCCTCCTTGAAATTTAAACCCATCCTTTCATTAATTTCAGCCACATTTACCTTACATTTCACCACAAGCTCTTGACACTTGTAATGAACATTAAATGGATGAGATTAGATGAGATATTTAAGTAAAAAAATGGGATAAGGATGCATTTTTTTGGTACATCCCATAGCTTCCTTAAAGCAAAGAAAGAAAGAGTGAGAGAGAGGGGAGAAAGAGAAAAAAAGGGAAGGAAGAGAAGGGGAAAAGAAAAGAAAAAGAAAGGAAAACTAAAAGGAAGCCAAAAAGATTTTAGGAAAGTTAATCCAATGTAAGTAGGTTTCATTTTTTTTCTTGTTTTGTTTATGCCTTCCATGTTTATTTTATGAATTATTTAATTCATGTAAAATGTGATTATGGTATTTTGTGATGACTTTAAACACTTGATGTTTGATGATGGATGGTTATGCATGTGTGATGAGAAATGTGCTTTAAGAGAAGATTTCGGATTTTAGGGATGGAAAAATCCGAACTTGGTGTGATTTATTTCGGGATAATTCCGTTGCGAGCAGTAGGTGATATTGAGATCACCGAGAGAAAGTAATAAAACAAGTAGGTGATAACACGATCATCGAGAGATTGGGCGCACGGACTTACATATACCTAGTGGTACTCGGATTAAAATTGATGAAAATATGAGAAACACAATAGCATTGCATGTCACATGCAATACTCTACTTACCGAGCTTTGGCTCATTCCGTTATTATATTTGTGTGTTGTTCGAGCAAGTGGCAAAGTTAAGCCGATCGAGGATGCTATCGGTTCTCGCTAAAAGAGGCTCATGTGTCACCCATAAAAATAGGAATATCTTTTGTGTCATTAAAAAGGGGTACGAGCCTAGGACGTAAATTTTTAAGCATTTTGAATATGTTATAAATTATAAAACTATATGTAATAATGTTGTAAATTATATCATACATTTCCCATGGTTTAATTTCGTTGTGTATGATGGAGGAAGTAGGGTACTTAGTCCCAACAAGTGTGTCGCACCGATCACGCTTGTTAGGTAATAGGTAAGGGAGCCGGGGGTGTCACATTTAGTGGTATCGAGCTTTGGTTTGGTAAGTTGGGTAGAGTCCTAAGTGTCATATGAGCCCGAGAACCAGTACTCTCTTCAACAAAAAATAAAATAAAATTATGATTCATTATTTGTTTGGGTAAATAAATGTATGTGATTGTTGTATATGTTTTATGTTTTGTGTTGGTATGTACTCATACACCGTAAAATAATGACGATTAGAAATGTTCTCATTATAGATGCCGTGTATACGACGCATTCCCTGAGTTGCTTAAAACCCGCGAGCAGAGGGTCACACTAGCCGCTTATTGGGTGGAACTAAATAACCTTCGCTATGACGCCGGATCGGGATATAGTTACTCACGTGACTAGAATACATGACCGATTTAGCGAGATAGTATTTGCTGATGCCACTTTTACCCAAGTATCGCGACCTAGATTATATACGGATGACTTTACGCAGGACTCTCCTACCCGTGGATCGAGCAATTGCTCGGATAAGGTATGGGAAGGTCAAATCACTCGCAATTCCTATCGAACCTAATTCGCACTTTTTTGCCAATCCAAGTTAGGCGAACCCTCGTTAGGTTGATGTTTAATTGGGGTCCGCTCGTGTGCATTGCTCGAGAAATCGCACATGCCGCATCGATCGATGCTATCAATTAGTGGACGGTAGAGGGTGCCTTTCCACGATGCGTTCGATACATATTCGATATGTTAGTCGCACTCGCTTAGACATATGACATACGACGTAGTAGCCTTCGTACACTTTTGATTACGGAAACCCTTAGGAGAGGAAGTGCTTGTAAAAGATGATTTTGTATGAAATGCTTAACATATATATATAAAAAAATATGTAAATTTTTGTATGTATCCGAATGACTTCCATTATATCTTGCTTATGATATGAAAGAATGTCGATATCATAACTAATCTAGATATAACATGACATGTATAAAGCTAAAACATGTCGCAAGAAGGAACCCAGATGCGAGAAGGAGGAGAAGGAACATCTAATGATAACAACGTGAACCAACAAGATACGTTGAACCGTATATTGGACATACTACAAGAAGAACAACAAGCAATACAACGAACAACAACAAACTCATGCGGAGTAGATGAGACAACTTCTAGCTATGCGCCAATAGCCTCTACCTCCGTCGCCTCGGTATAGGAATGATGTGGTGGAGAGATTCCGCAAAATGAATCCTCAAGAATTCTCCGAAGGTGTTAACCCGATGATAGCGGAAGAATGGATTAAATCCTTGGAGGCAATATTTGAGTATCTACACTTTAATGATAATGAACAAGTGTCGTGTGCTATCTTTATGCTAACCACAAATGCCCGCACCTAGTGGCAAAATGCACGAGTAACGCTTAATGTACCCATGTTAACTCTGGAAGAGGTCTAAGGAAATGTTTTACAATAAGTATTTCACTCGTCGACGTAAAGGCTAGAAAGATTCGGGAATTTCTAGAATTGAAACAAGATGGAATGTCGGTAGGGGAATATGTACGAAGGTTTGAACAAGGGTGCCGATTTGTTCTATTCATTACCGAGGATGAAAATTTGAAAAAGAATCGATTTTTAACGGGATTGAACTCGAGAGTCCGGAGTATGGTACGGATGTCCGCCATCAATACTTTTTCAAAAATGGTAGACAAAGCACTACCGACGGACGAGGATCAAAAGGAAATTTCAAAGGAGATACAATAGAAAAGGCAAACATTCAAGTCCGGAGCTTCTTCTTCCGGGCCATTAAGATGAGCTCCGCCAAGAAACTTCAATCTAGGCGGTGGTCCGGGAAGTGCACGAGCTACCGGACCGACACCATATGCCTCAAGGCTACTACTAAGAAGTCAACCGAGACCAATGTTGGGTAACCAATCTCGATGCAATAAGTATGGGAGGTTTCACACCGGAGAGTGTCCACCGGATTTGAGAACTTGCTTTATTTATCACAAGCAAGGGCATATAGCCTCTAACTCGTCCCTAAGTATAAAAACGAGGATCGGGAAGGGTACCTGTCTAGGTGTATACAATGACTCAAGAGGAGGTCGATCGAAAAGACTCGACATTAATTTGTGGTAATGTCTCACTCCTTGGCTTGGTTACTTATGTTTTGATTGATTCCGGTGCTACTCATTCATTCATATAAAAAATATTGGTAGAAAACCTAGGAATTAAACTCGAAACATTGACGATAGGATATCCGATAGTAGTCCATTCTAGAGAATATATGGAGTCAACGAGCCTAGTAAAACGATGGTCCAATATAGATTGAGGATAGGAGTTTGAAAGCGATTTGATTGTACTTGACCTTCAAGATTTTGATTTAATTATAGGAATGGATTGGCTATCGAAGCACGACGCCCATATCGATTTTCGTGGTAACATAATAGTTTTTGACCTACTTGGAGGTCGAAGTTAGAATTCGTGGTCGATACGAAGACTCAAGCCATACGGATCATATCAGCCATAAAAGCTCAAAAAATGCTAGGAAAAGGATGTACGTGGTACCTAGCATATGTGATGGATAGTCGAGTAGAACAAAAGTTAAAGCCGGGAGATATAGAGGTTGTACGAGAGTATTTCGACGTATTCCTATAAAGTTTAACTACGCTATTGCGGAGAGAGAGGTAGAATTTGAGATTGAATTAGAGCCGGCACGACTCTAATTTTTAAGACTCCCTATAGGATGGCCCCAGTGGAGTTGAAAGAGTTAAAGGTGCAACTACAAGAATTGTTGGATAACGGATTCATACACCCTAGTTCCTCACCATGGGGAGCTCCAAGTACTATTCGTGAAGAAGAAGGATGATAGTATGCGGTTATGTATTGATTATCGAGAATTGAATTGGGTGACAATTAAAAATAGGTACCCGTTGCTCCGAATTAATGACTTATTCGACCAATTGCAAGGTTCGACGAGTGTTCTCCAAGATAGATCCGCAATCGGGATATCACCAGTTGAGAGTAAGATCGGAGGATGTGAAGAAGATAGCTTTTAGAACAAGATACGACCACTATGAATTCCTAGTAATGCCGTTTGGATTGACTAATGCCCAGACTACCTTTATAGACTTGATAAATCGAGTCTTTAAAGGACTCCTAGATAAATTTATCTTTGTGTTCATCGATGATATTCTAGTTTATTCTCGAAGCCAAAAAGAGCATAGGGAACATTTAAGAGTTACTTTACGGATATTAAGGGAGCGACGAGCTATACGCCAAATTCAAAAAATGCAAATTTTGACTGGAGCAAGTAGCTTTTCTTGGCCATATGGTGACAAAAGAGGGTATAGCGAGTAGATCCAAGAAAAGTAGAGGCTATCTAAAACCGGCCTACCCTAAAGAACGTGACGGAAGTACGAAGTTTCTTAGGGCTAGCTGGTTACTATCGGAGATTTGTGGAGGGCTTCTCTAAGATAGCCGGGCCTCTTACTAACTTGATGAAAAAGAATGTCAAGTTTCGAGTGGACTGGATGTTTGTGAGAAGAGTTTTCAAGAATTAAAGCAAAGGTTAGTCATCGTCCCAGTGCTAACCATTCCGTCCGAAGGTGGAAACTTCGTGGTGTATAGCGACACTTCTAAAAATGGACTAGGAGCGGTGTTGATGCAGAACGAAAAAGTGGTAGCATATGCGTCGCGACAATTGAAGGAATATGAACGGAATTATCCGACACATGAGTTGGAGTTAGCGACGGTAGTTTTTGTCCTAAAAATTTAGAGACACTCGCCTATATGGGAAGAAGTGTGAGATATATATGGATCACAAAGCCTATGATATATCTTCACACAAAAAGAGCCGAACGTGAGGCAAAGAAGGTGGTTAGAGCTAGTAAAGGACTATGATCGTATAATCAACTATCACCCGGAAAAACCAACGGTGTTGCCAATTCTTTAAGTAGAAAATCGATAGCAATGATGTAATTAATTCAATAGTCGATAGCAAAGGACTTTCAAAAGCTGGAATTGGAGGTAATTCCTATAGGCCACAAGAATATTTTATCGACTTTGATAGTCCAATCGACTCGCGAGAGAGAATCAAGATGGAGCAACGGACGGATGCAAAGTCGATCGAAATAAAACAGAGTATAAAGGCTGGAAAGGAGTCTAATTTTAAGGTGGATGATAAAGACATAATTAAATTTAAGGGAAGGTTGCGTGTTCCCTCGGTGGAGTACTTGAAGGAAGAGATACTAAGGGAAGCACATACAACTCCATACTCGATACACTCGGGAAGCACAAAAATGTATCGAGATTTACGAAAATGTTATTGGTGGCTCGGAATGAAGAAAGACGTGGCAAATCATGTAACAAGATGTCGGACTTGTCAACAAGTGAAAACGGAGCACCAAAGACCCTCGAGAACGTTAAAGCCGTTGGCAATTCCAAAATGGAAATGAAGCACGTAACTATGGATTTTATTATAGGATTGCCAAGGTCGGAGAAGGGGTCGGATGCTATTTGGGTGATTGTGGACGAGTTGACCAAATCAACCCATTTTCTTCCAATCAAGACCACCTACAATCTAAACCAAGTATGCCTAGTTATACATTGATGAGATCGTAAGACTACATGGGATTTCGATCTCAATTATATCGGATCGAGATCCAAGGTTCACCTTTGTATTTTGGAAGAGTCCGCATAAAGCCATGGGCATGAAACTAAACTTCGATACAGTTTATCATCCTCAAACCGACGGACAATCGGAGCGAGTAATTCAAATTCTAGAAGACATGTTACGAGCATGCGTTCGGATTAGTCCGAAAAATGGAAGAAATATGTACGCTTAGCCGAATTTACGTATAATAATAGCTACCAAGCTTCAATTGAAATGGCTCCGTATGAAGCTTTGTATGGACGTCGATGTAGATCTCCCGTGCATTGGGATGAGGTTGGAGAAAGAAAGTTGCTTGGGACCAAAGTTGGTACAATAAACGACCGAAACGAGTAGATAAAATCCGTCAACGACTAAAAATAGCTCAAAGTAGACGGAAAAGCTACGCCGACAAGAGACGAAGAGATCTAGAATTCGAAATCGATGACTATGTGTTCCTAAGAGTTTCACCGATGAAAGGTGTGCTACGATTCGAAAAGAAAGGAAAGCCGAGTCCCCAATACATTGGGCCATTTTAGATATCGAATCGAGTAGGCGATAAAGCATATCGCCTATTGCTACCATCATCCTTAGCGGGTGTGCATAATGTGTTCCATGTTTCTATGCTAAGGAAGTGCATTGGAGAACCTAGCCAAATCTTGGAGACGAGTTATACCAAACCTTACCCTTGATTTGACATATAAAGAAAAACCAGATCCGGATTTTGGATAGTCAAGTCAAACAAGTTGAAGAATAAGGAGATTAGGCTAGTTAAAGTTATGTGAGAGAATCACGATCGCGAAGAAATGACGTGGGAGCTGGAGGAAGAGATGAGAAAAAAATACCCGATATTATTCGAATAGGTCAATTTCGAGGACGAAATTTCTTTTAAGGATGGGAGAAATGTAACTCTTGTAAAATCCATAATCGTATAAGTGTATGTATCAAGATATTTATATTCGTACGTATATATATAGTATATTGGTTACGTACATGAAAATTTGTAACCAGTGTCAACATATGTACTAGAATATGTGGTATGTACGTATTTGTTGAAAGTAACTAGTGTACGTCAATATTTATATAAAAAAAAACGTTGGGTAAATTAGTTAGAAAATTTCTTTTATATGAAATAAGTATAAATTAGAAAAAAAAAAGAAAGAAAGTGCTAATTGTCGAAAATTTGAGAGGAATTACGAAAATGTAGTTAATTTAATTACCCTCCTTTAATCACATTTTGGCTCCTACTTTCTACAAATTTTCATTGACCATCACCTCTTCCTCCTTGAAATTTAAACCCATCATTTCATTAATTTCAGCCACATTTACCTTGCATTTCACCACAAGCTCTTGACATTTGTAATGAGCGTTAAATGGATGAGATTAGATGAGATATTTAAGTAAAAAAATAGGATAAGGATGCATTTTTTTGGTGCATCCCGTAGCTTCCTTAAAGCAAAGAAAGAAAGAGTGAAAGAGAGGGGAAAAAGAGAAAAAAAGGGAAGGAAGAGAAGGGGAAAAGAAAGGAAAAAAAAGGGAAACTAAAAGGAAGCCAAAGAGATTTTAGGAAAGTTAATCCAATGTAAGTAGGTTTCATTTTTTTTTCTTGTTTTGTTTATGCCTTCCATGTTTATTTTATGAATTATTTAATTCATGTAAAATGTGATTATGATATTTTGTGGTGACTTTAAACACTTGGTGTTTGATGATGGATGGTTATGCATGTGTGATGAGAAATGTGCTTTAAGAGAAGACTTTTGGATTTTAGGGGTGGAAAAATTCGAACTTGGTGTGATTTATTTCGGGATCTTATAGTGATTTTTAGGAACAATTCAAAGCATGAAAGTTGTTGATATATGTGTCTACTATGTCTCTTTAAAATTTCGTGACTTTTAGAAATATATATATATGGAGTTATGACTGACTTGGTATGGATCGTTCGAATGGACAGACCTACTAGAAAAATATTTCATTCCGAAAGTTGTGTGTTTTATTTCGGGATCATATAGTGGTTTTTGAGCAGAACTCAAAGAAGGAAAGTTGTTCATCTATGTATCTACTAGATTTATATAAAAGTTTGTGATTTTTAGATCTGTATGTAAGGATTTATGACTGATTTGGTACGGATCGTTGAATGGACCAACTATCTGGAAAAGATTATTTAGTTCCAAAACTTGTGTGATTTATTTAAGAGTTTTAGAATGATTTTTGAAGGAAACTTAAAGAATTAAAGTTGTTGATCTATATGTCTAATATCTCCCCTTAAAATATCGTGAGTTTTAAATATATATTTAAGGAGTTATGGTTGATTTGGTATAGGTTATTTAGGTGTACAACTCGCTGAAAAATTTTTAACCTAAAATAAATGGGCTTGGATTAATGGCAATGGGTTTGGACTTGAGTTAAAATGAGATGGGCTTGGAATTACAAATAAAGTGGACTTAGATTAAAACAAATGGACTTGGACTTAGATTAAAACAAATGCACTTGGGCTTAGATTAAAATAAATGGGCTTGGATTAATGTTAATGGGCTTGGACTTGAGTTAAAATGAGATGGACTTGGATTTAAAAATAAAGTGGACTTAGATTAAAACAAATGGACTTGGGCTTGGATTCAAATAAATGGGCTTGGACTTGAGTTAGAATGAGATGGGCTTGGATTTAAAAATAAAGTGGACTTAAATTAAAACAAATGGACTTAGGCTTGGATTAATGTTAATGAGCTTGGACTTAAATAAAATAAACTTGACAATGGACTTGGACTAAAATCAAAAGGCTTGGTTTTAAAGTAGATGGGCTTAGGCTAAAATAAGTGAACTTAGATAGAAATAAAAAGGATTTTAAAATTTTAAAGAAAATTTATTCTTTCGGAGAGGAAATTAAAAAAAAGAAAAAGAATTAGACCTTTTTTAATTATTAATGAAACTAATGAACAATATTAATGAGCGGAGGTTGTGTTCTCGCTATGAGTACCATGATTGGTATGTGAGCGTCGAGTGAATCCCGAGGATTGGTTGGACCGTGAGTATGGCTTGAGAAAGAAGGGCTGGCACCCGAGTTTGGTTGAATGTGATTAAACATATCATCACGTGCATCATATGCATTGGGGGTGGAAATAAATTGAGAAAAATCATTGAGTCTTGAATTGACACGGTTTGGTAACCGAATTGAGTGGATTGGGTAATATCAAGGAATCCATAGTGCGAGCTCTATTTACTAACACCGTTAAGCGATGGATAATTCCGCTAACCGTGTGTTACAACGAGGGATAATTTCGTTGCGAGCGGTAGGTGATATTGAGATCACTAAGAGAAAGTAATAGAACGAGTAGGTGATAACACGATCACCGAGAGATTGGGCGTACGGACTTGCATATACCTAGGGTACCCGGATTAAAATGGATGAAAATATGAAAAACACAATAGCATTGCATATCACGTGCAATACTCTACTTATTGAGCTTTGGCTTATTCTGTTATTGTATTTGTGTGTTGTTCGGACAAGGACAAAGTTAAGTCGATTGAGGATGCTACCGATTATCGCTAAAAGAGGCTCATGTGTCACTCATAAAAATAGGAATATCTTTTTGTCATTAAAAAGGGGTACGAGCCTAGGACGTAAATTTTTAGGCATTTTGAATATGTTATAAATTATAGAACTATCCGTAATAATGTTGTAAATTATATCATACGTTTCCTATTGTTTAGTTTCGTTGTGTATGATGGAGGAAGTAGGGGACTTAGTCCTAACGAGTGTGTCGCGCCGATCACGCTTATTAGGTAATAGGTAAGGGAGCCGGGGTGTCATACGTGGCCTAATCTCTAGGCTTAGTTATCATGTATTAAACTTAATATATATATATATATGTCATTAAATATCATCATTACTTGTCGTAAACGATTTTTTTTGGCATTTATTTAATACTTACTAATCTAACAATAGTAAATGTGATTTAAAATAATAGGTTAATGGTATCAAATATTGCTGTTATTTTTTCTAAAGATAGTAGTTTCATTAAATCGAAATTTATTATAATAAGTTTATTAACTAGAATTGAAATAAATAAAAAGTATTATTTATTTATAACATTTAGCTATTGAGTATTAAGAAGTTTTTTTTTTTTTAAAGTATATTTTACCCTTAAACTATCAAGGTTAAGAAAAAATAAGACATGAACTATCAATTTGGTCTAATTTATCCTAAAGTTGTTGTTTTTGGACAAATTGTGTCCCTCTGTTATCGTTGAAGTTGATGGTCAAACTTTAACCGTTAGCTTAAAAATTTGAAAGTCAAAACTACATAGTTTGAACAATTTGATTTTCTATGCCAAAAACAATTTTCGAGACCTAAAAATTAAAATTTTTTTTTTTCAAAAAGCATAACTAAAATAACATGTTTAATCGTCATTCATTGTTTACCATTTTTTTTTTAAATAGTTTTATGTGTGAAAAAAAGAGTCATGCTTATATCGTTTTGCACTTTTCAATTAATGATAAAAATTTAATTTATCCTAAAAACAATAATTTGAAAATAAAATAAATCAATTGATAATTTAAATCTTATTTTACCACAATTCTCATGTTTTAAAGGTAAAATATACCATCAAACCGTTTTTTATTTCTCTCTTTCATTGTATGTTTGGAGTAACGAACATGGTCATTATTTTTATGGCTGACCGGTCAGTCTTGCCTGGTTGAGATCTTTATTTCCTTAATTTTTTTAATGCTCAAATGGGTTTCTGATGAGGACGGAGAGTGATTTTATGTGGAAGAATTTATCTCACTTTGAAACAGCAAGTCAAAGAAAGCCAAAAACTAAAGTCTTCTATCCCGGCCTTAAAAAATTTAGTCCTAATCAAGAAGCTTGAAAGCATACAAACTTGCCAACTATCAATGTTCAATGCTTTTCTTTTCCACTCTAACGAACTAATTGGTAATAATCCGTTTTAACTAATGCCACCATCTCCATCCCATTGCCCACATGCCATGGTCGATCTAAAATTTAATGAATTCGCAATGGCGCCCGGCTTTAAGGGTGGACAAAAAACACAAAGGGACCAAATTGCCATGGAATAACATGTTTCAGGATCAAGCTTTGCTAAGGTCCTATATTCATTCTACTTCCATGCATGATAGTTAACAAAGGCATGAGATTATCTAAAATATAATATCTCCCCTAAACCCTCCTCCTCTTGTATGCTATTCACCCTCACAAAGACCCATCAGCATTAGCACCACTGCTGCCTCCTCTCCTGCTTGCTGTTGTGTTCTTCAGTATCTGCAACAAAAATGTCAAATCATCTTATCATCAATGGACACCAGAATTCAACTCAGGAAAATGATAGAAAAATTTCGGATCTTCTTGGGGCTTGTTCGGATCATACACCTATTAAATGGGTTAAACAAATAGGCCCATTAGAAAATTCAGACGGTTATTGCTTGCCCGTCCAGCCCCTTTTGTAGTTTTGCAGCATGAATGGATGGAGCCATGTCCAATATTGGCCCACCACCGTTAACTACAAATCTAACTAGAGGTCTTCTCAAAATCCCAAACAACTTCCATGCTTTAATTGCTGACAGTGGCCATGGTGGGTCGGTACCAAAAGATTCATAACACGGGAAGGTTTCGAAAGACAAACATTCAAATGAGTATATTATAAATTAGTCCCTATATTTTTGAAAAGAAATTAAATAATTCCTCCTATTTCAAAAACTAATAATTTAATTTCTTAACCAACGTTGACTACATTTAATTTAATATTATTTTAATTCAAAATATCATTTTTTCTCATTAATTGTTTCATATTTTTTCTTTTCTATTTCGTAAAACAAAAAATTAAAAAAACGAAAAATGATGAAGTTGCAGTAAAATTTAAAACTATAGGGACCAAAAAATTAGTTCTGGAAACAAAAGGATTGAGTAAATATATTCTCAAAACTAGAGGGACCAATTTATAATTTACTTATTCAAAAGGGTAGTAATGGGCCAAAGATGATTTTTATAATTGGACATGACCAAGTGGTAAGCCAATTGCTATATACTCTTTGTTCAAAAACCTATCTATTTCGTTGTTTTTCAGGCCTACCATTCTATCAAAGCTGCCAAAACAAATATGCCGAATTTTAGCATGACATTACGTGATTCTACGTTATCACGTCAGTACGAGTAAAAATTGCAAAAAATAGAACAAAAAACTTTATCGTAACTAAATTTTCAGTAAATTACTGACTGAAAATTCTTATATTAAACACTAATTTTCCGTAATAACGTTAACTAGGAGTGCAGCTCAAACAAAATATCAGTCATGAAAAATGAAGAAGATATTGTCAGGTGAATCATGTGGGCTCAATAATGATAAGTTCATGAACTTTCTTTTCTTTTGTCATGTCATCCCTTCCGTTTTCAATTTATTTTCTCCGTAAATACACAACAAGATGTCAATATCCTATCTCTCAATCACCAATCATGCAGATATTGGTTCACTTATCCTTAATGAAAACAGGTAGGCAATCATCAACCATGCATGTTGCTTATGCGAATAACATGTCCTAATCTTGAGTAAATTATAAATTAATCCCTCTAGTTTCAATACTAATTAATTTACCCTTTTCATCCATTTCTTGTACTTTTTCAATTTTTTGACGAGAAAATAAAAATGATGAAAAATGGTCAAAATACTAATTAATTAGTTTTTAAAAGTAAAGGGATTATTAAATTCGTTTTGCAAAAATTGAGAGATTAATTTATAATTTACTCCCCTAGTCTTCCAGTGATGAATAAATTAACATACCCTTTTCATCCATTTCATGTACTTTTTCAATGTTTTATTTAAAAAGAAGAAGAAGAAGAGGTAGAAAAATAAATAGATATCATGAAAATAAAAATGGTCAAAAACTAATTAATTAGTTTTTAAAGCTAAAAGGACTATTAAATTCGTTTTGCAAAAAAAGAGGGATTAATTTATAATTTTACTCCCTTATCTTCTAGTGATGAATAAATATTAGAAATGATGGGATAATGGTAACATACATGTCTAAGCATTTGATTCTCATTCTGCAAAGTAGAGAGCCTCTCTTCAAGCTCAGAATTCTTCTTTTCCAAATCTTTAACTCTTGTTTCCAACTCAGTCAAGTAAGCTTTCTTCCTCTCCCTTGCTTGCTGGGCTGACACTCTATTCCTCAACAACCTAGGGAATTTCCAATAGCACCCCCACAAAACACTAATTATCACCAAATCACCCCGAATATAACTCTGCCTCTGTGGCCCACATTAAACGGCTAGAAGGGTAAAACAGTGAATCAAAATATTACCTCTTTAGCCTTTTATTCTCTTTGTCAGCTGGGCTCCTTCCTCTCTTTCTCTGACTTTGTCCTTCTCCTGCAGGCTGCACCCGGTCTGGACCGGCTGTTGAACCGGTCTCTCTACCGGAGGCTGATGTCCCGGCCGGTTCGCCGCTCAGCTCTGGCACTCTTCTTATTTCCTCGTCACTCTCCATACCTAAAATTGACAAAGAAAAACACAGTAAATTAAAAAACCTAAACATAAACAATGTAATATGAGAAAAATAAAGTTTGGGTCTTCAAGAAATCTTAATGAGAAAATTGGAGACCCAATTGAGAGAATCAATGATTCTCCAAAACCCAGGTTGGCAAATGTTGAGAAACTTGAAGATCATGAAGAAATAAATAAATAAAAAAGACTGTGACTTTACTGTAAGTAAGCTTTAGCAGTGATTGAAAAACTTTCATTTCAAAAAACCCATGTCGAAATTTTGATACTTTACTTGAAATAACGAAGAAAAGCATCAACAGTTGAAAAATTAAATAAATTTAATAAAGAAACTGCTTTAATTCCATTTTAAATTAAAAAAAAAAAATGACAAAGAAGAAGAGAGAAATGAGACCTTCTTTGACTTCAAGTTGAGGAGCAGAGCTTGAAGATCTTTCACTGCTAGACGGCAGAGAATTTGTTGGAATTGAACTAGTAGTTTGTTCCTGCATTTTTTTTTCTTTTTTTCTTTAAGGATCAGAGAGAATGAAATAAATTTTTTTTAATGGCTTTTAGAAAGAGAAAAAGAGCGGGATATTAATGCTAGATTGAGTAAATTGCAGAGAAAATGGGTACAGAGTTATTTAGAGCCATTAGATTTGATTTTAATCGGACGATGAAGACATGAAAATCGTGGAAGCATATGAGCCATGACGGGATAGGTGAATCAAAGGATTGTAGTGCAGAATCGTGGAGGAGTGTGGACTGTCGATTGATTTTAATCGGATGGTTGAGATGGAAGTTGGCAGAGTACTGCAATGAATTGGACCACATTATGTGCTGGCTTAAGGTGGTTGGTTCCTTTGGTTCTTGAGAAAAAAGAGTTTTAATTGGAGTGTTGACATATCATTCCATGATGATGTAGAGAATATCTATTTTCTATTTTTGGATATGTGCACGCCACAATCTTGTGCAATCCGACTTCAAATTAGGGTTGAAATGATTCCAAATTCCAACCAATCCCAAACTAACCATTCACATGTGCATAGCCATGTGTATTAGGTTTTTTTTTTTTTTTTTGACAAAAATGTCTTTTGATTGAAAATATTATTTTTATGTTTTTCACGTGAACATATTAAAGTTGTTTAAAAATATATATTTTTTCAATTCAAACACAAATGCAAATGCAGTTTGACAAAAAATATCGATTACAACTATTTTATTTTGTTTTGTTTTGTTTCGTTTCGAAAGAAGGGAGAGAAAATTTTGTTTTATGATATTGGTGCAATGGTTAACGGTTTTTTCAGTTATAAAATAAATATTTGAAAAATCTAGTAGCTTCCATTAAAAAGGGGTACATAGATGTTAAAAATTAATATGACACCAGAGGGTGAATGGATGCTTTTTTTAAAAAAATTAATTTATTTAAAAATCATTCTTTTGATTCCTAATTTTGAATTTGACTTTATTAAATTATATTTCATTTAAGATCAAGTATTTTTTTTTTAATTTTGATAGAATTTTATACATAAGATAATGTAAAATTCCCATGACCACTAGAAAAGAAATTATGCTTTTCACTTTAATTGCATTTTTTTTTAATTAAAATTTGCATTTTCTTTTCATTTTTTATCGAATAAAAATATTTTTTTATGTATTTAATATGTTAAATTCGTTAATTTATGGATGTAACTCTATAAAAATTATATATATTAATTTCAAATAAAATATAGCTAAAGGAGATCAAACCCCAATTAAAAATTAAAAAAATAAAATTTTAAATGAATTAAAATTCATAAAATATGGCACTCCTTTAGCCTAAATTAAATATATGCATTTATACCATGTAAAAGAGCCCGCAAGGCTCGAAACAAGTGACACACTATTGTACTATCTCTTTGTTCACATTTTTTAAAGCATAAGATATTTTTGAATTGAGATTATTTCATGAAATTTCAGAATTCAATGTACCTTGATTATGATGTTATTAGAAATAAATAATTCACTGTTCTCGTTGACAATGTATACGTATGATTTGTTTTTATTTTTTATTTTTTATCCCTCCTTTGAAAGTTCAAGTTGCTTAAAAAAAGTTAGTGGTTTGGCAATGGAAACTCTTGTTCATTAATTTGACTGCAATCCTGCTTTCGATTAGCATGTTCATTAGGTTAGGTTTGAATTTTGATATTTGGACAGCTAATCATCAATGAAATATCTTTATCTTTATAAGATTACCAATTAAACTTTTTTTATATATATATTAAGGTACTCAATTATCTCTTACAAATTGAATTTTTTATATATTTATAGACAATAAAATATTTTTGATTTAATTTTCGTCTCAATTAAGATTAAATTCAGTATTTCCTAAATTAATTCAGGACTAAAACATGTTTATTAATTAAACTTTGAGTCACAAACTAAAACCTAATTATAATCACAATTATAATGTTTATAACACAAGTTTGGTGCTAGGGGCAGCATTAGTGGCTGTAATAAACTTCACTAACGTGTATAGATATCATGGATACTCCAAATAGCGCGATTGTGGCATGGGAGGCTGCTTCTGGCTATAGCAATATTCCTCTTAAACACAAACCATGAAGTCCTGTTAGAGCTAGCCTGACATTTTGGAAGCAGAAAATTAAAAAAGAAGAAGAAAAAATAAAATAAAATAGAGAGAACAATGCATGGCTTATAATTACTAACTTATTCTTGCAAACTCGAGTAATTAAGAACATAACATGGAGCAAAAGTATCATTTCTAGCAGAGGTGAAGTGATGCTCCTTGGAGACAAGCTCACAAGTGCATAACAAGAAAAGTTTTCCACTGAACTTGCCCACATAGCCATGTACTTTTGGTCTGGATCGATTTGCATGAACCATGAAAAACAACAAAGAAAGAGAAGAATTAGGAGCTCCCTTCAGTCCAAAACAGGCTTTAAGATAATAAAGGCACTGAGCCAACACCTTTAAAGCTGCTTTAGGCTGGAAGGAACCCCCATTTCTGCACATTTCTCCTTCACCCATGCCTATGGAGAGACTTCTGCTTGCACATTGTGGAGTCCTAAAATAACTGTTCTTTGGTGAAAATTGTGGTGTTAGCCATTCGGGCTAGTTGAATTATAGGGACATGAACTAGACTCGAGCTTTTTCTACTATTTTGGCTTCAAATGGTTCCCAATGTGAAAAAAGTAAGATGCTAAAATGATCATTCGATTCAAAAGACTTAAAACTTTTAGGCAAAGATAGAGTTATTTTGGCTACATGTTCCTGGAGTGACTGCTTAACATTTCTCAAATATTTCTGATTTTGGGATCGAATCATCTAACCACTTGGTTATAATTAATATCTCAGATATCATACGAAAGAACAACTTAACCCAATTTAAACTCTTAGGTAGAATCTAAAAATATTTGTCTCAACAACGACTTTGAAAGTTTGCTACGTGAAGTCTTGCTGCTAGAATGTAGACCTATTTTTAGCCGTGGTCCCAAATACGAAATATCATCGACAACCCATTGGACAAAATCCGTCAAGATCTTTCCAAGTCTTGAATGGTCTATTTCTTCAGTACTAGGAATATATACCCTTGAATTGACAAAAGATACTGCATTTTTGCATCCCTAGCGAAGTCACTTAGGCTGCTTTTCTACTTGTTTGTTTTCAGATTCAAGCGATTCTCCACTCTCTCTCACCCCTTTAATTATATCCTGCTAAAAACCATGTATGGATTCTGCCTTCTTTTGCTCCTTTCGTTACAAAAATGATATCCGCTTGTGATTTACGTGTACTAATTAGCAGTAAGGTGACGATACATTGCATCTTCCACAGCTTGGATATGGCCAAGAAAACTGTGTGTTAACTACGAAAATATCGTGATAGGAGTCTTATATATATATGATATGATTAATGCATTTGTGGCCATTACTTGTTTGGCAGAATCTTCTTTCCTCACCTCTACGAATTGCCAAATTATTGCAGCAACTTGAAAGCGAATGATTCATATGTTTGACCTAAATGCATTGACGATATCAAAGGAGTAGTAATGCTACAAACACCATCGGCTTTTTTGACACACGCTGGCTGATTGACGAAACATAGCGTATTATTACGGACTTGGCTTTTTCCCAAACTCATCGTCCGCCAATCGACTTAGTTCTCTTTTAAATCAAACCAAGTCAGCATCTTTTCTGTACAAAATTGTGAAGCAAAAAAGACATGCTAACAAGATATTATAAAAAAAACTTTCCTTGTGAGTTTTAGTGTCTCTTGACGAGCTTGAAAAAAGACCAAATCCGAGAACGTATTCGCTCACTGGTGTCCAAGACTCGCAAGTTTCTGTAACATTGGCCATTTTCCTTATGAATCATGACGCTTATGGGTTTTGCGGGACTGGTACATTTTGGATTAAAGGTTTTGGCAATCTCCTCTATGAACATGCATGTCGACTTTCATTCAACAATGACGTTTAACCATATTAGAGTACACTAAGCATCTAACAACGAGGAATTGCATTGTCAGGTAGAATACATGTTTAGCCTAGTGATACTCTCTTTTGCCAAGGAAGAGAAATAGACATGACTCAATTTTGAGATTGCCACTATTATGGTAGCTAAACTAAAAGAAACGTAAGGAGCAACAAATAAATGAAAGATTCAAATAGCTGCATGACATAAACTTCCATGGCTGATCTTCCTAAAAATTCACTTGTTGCTGAAAAGTAAATTTGAAAACAGGTTTCTTCTTGTTGATTTGGATTTAGGGATGGCTAGAGGCTTTCCAAAAGCTTTAGAAGATTGCTTCACAGGGGCAGTTGAATAACTGCGAGGGAAAGCAGTGGGTGCTGCCTTCGAGTTGCCGGAATCCGTCGTGCTGATGACTCTAGTGCTCTGGCATGGCCTTAGTTCCTTGTAGTCTACCCTGTCCTCTTTTATGAGAGATTTATCTTCCCATACCGTTCCTGATGAACCCTGTCTCCTAAAAGCTGTTGACCTTTGCAAAGTTGCCATGTCCTTAATTCTTGAGCACCCTTGGTCTTATTATCTTATGCAGATTGGGAGATTGTGATACAAGAATAACTGCTGTCTTAAGCATATATAGGAGATGGTTGTAGCTAGAAAATAATGCGAACGTAGGAACCACAGGAAAATAGGCCATAGGATGGGATCCAAGGAGGGAGTACTTTGCTATGCCGGCTAAACTACTCGTCAACTCTTGTTTGGGCAATTTTTTGTCGAGATAGAGACCAAACAATTTTCAGTAGAAACAGCATAAGCCCTGCGATATTGTCAAGGGAAATTTGGTAGCTATTTGTTGAGTTTTGTCGAGTCAATTACTCAGGGACATTTTCTAAGCACATAAAACAAATCATGGTAAAAATCTAATTACCCAGAAAATTTCTCTAAGCATGATACTAATGCCAAAATTTGGTATTTTTTGTGTATTTAGCTGAAAAGCCAAAGAATTTGAAGCTCTTGTACTTGGTATAAGAAATTTAGCACACAGCTTTCCTCTCCATTTAGGGAAGTTAGGTGAAAGTTGATATTCATTGTTAAATTTGGAGAACTATAACGCTTGCCATACTTCAATGTCCATTTTCACCAAAAGATCCATTCAATCATGCCAAAATCCAAAGTCGTTCAACTGGGGTCGACTTCATTTTACAGTGCTTGCACACACACACACGTGTGAACCTACGACCCCTAACAGAACACTACTCTACGCATACATTTTCAAAGGCTTCGACAGCCAGAGCTGAGATTCGGTAGCAACCTCTTAACTTTCAGGACCTCAATATTGAAGAAAACTCTCTTTCACTGCTGATTATGACAGAATAGGACTTGATCTATGTGCTATTGCTACAATACTTTGAAAGTGCCACACTTTCGTTTAACTATTTGCAATAAAGACAGATTGTGACCAACCCAATTATACAGCAAAACCATGGAAAACATACTGTATTTCTCATCAACACAAAATTATAAGGATTCTCATCTTCTTACAAGAAAGACTCTACAGCCTTCCAAAGCTTATGTTATATAGCAATTTTCTTTCCATATTTCCTGTGAATTTATCAACATGCCTCCGTTCCTACTAAAATATGTCAATACTTTAATCTGGGATATAGCAAACTTATTGGCAACTTTGCAACTGCCTGTCAAACTTGCATGTCAAATTTCGCATAAACCATATAGCAGCGATATTATGAGTAGCAAAGAAGGATGGCTTAAATTACTTTCCCATTAGATAGATGAGAAATCATCTTTAAATCAAACTCAATCCTGGAGCCTTTTTCTTTCTTTTTTCCCAGACTGGGAACTTGGATTTCAATGACTTGTTTGCTGTGTTGTTTTTTATGATAACCACAGGCATCATGGTTTACAGAAAGGATCAAATATGGAAAAGAGGAAGAGCTTGATGCATTAAATATGTTGCCTCACAGGCCATCATCAGAAGCATTGATATACAGTGTGTTTCAACTGGAAGATACAGTTTCAGGAACGGACCTTTGAAATGGGTTCCGTTGTTCAGGAACACCATGTTCAGCACGTTTGTCTTCAAACCATTTCACCACTCTCTTACGGGGCAGGTTGGTCACATGTACAATGCTGCTAATCATTGTGTTCTGCATTGTTTATAGATACACAGAGGACATAAGGAACCAGATTTTCCCCATATTAATACGGCATAATTGTGTAATGAACAATAAAAACCTCATCCTCGTGTTTTTCTCCAGGTAGTTCAATAAATCATAAAAATTTCATACAGCAGGAAACTAATCTAGAAAGAGTTAAGAGTAAGGCTTAATGATAACTGATATCATCAATAAAAATAAAGGCTTGAGTGTTGACAACACCCACATGCATGTAAACTTATTGAAGGATTAAACTGTCTCCAAATTCTCTAGAAAACCATGCTTCTGACAAACCTTGATCGTGTAATGACACTGTCCATCAATAAATTATAAAAGCCATTTCATAAAATTGATTAATGATTAATATTACTTCTTAAACTGTTGGATCCACATTTCTCATAGCACAAAAAATGCAATATCAGTGCACAGAACTTATTTCACAAGAGAAAGTAGAGAAAATTAGGCTTACAGTGGGTCTCTTAGTTCTTCTATAGACTCTTTCAAGAGTGTCAACATGGATTTTCTTCAGTCTCTTTCGAGCTAACCAATTGTCCTGCATAACATGAACTGGCACTTTCACCTCACTCTCAGATTTTACGACATTCTCATTTTTCATTTCTTCAAGAAGAATTTCACTTGGTTTAGTTTCCGGCATAACCAGTGTTGGTGCAGGTTCATCAGGTAAAGCAGCACTCATCATGACAAGATTTGGAGGAGGGTCACGAAGCAAGTCAAGAACAACAGCCCTATCAAGACAAAGCTCTGCAGAAAGACTTTTAATCTACAAACAAAAGAGAAATAAATTTATAAACCAGAAATATTCACAACTGGCACTGTATGTTGAAGTTAATCGAAAACACATGCTGTAAAGACACTCACGCTTGCTTTGCGGCGACCAGTTTTTAAAACTCGTGCAAGTCTCCGAAGCTGCCAATTCTTAAGTGTCACTGGTCTTTCCTCCTCCTCATCTTCCTCTTCATCTTCACCATCATCATGCTCAACATCATCTCCAACCGAATTAACCATTTCTACCTCATCATCATCACCTCCACCAACTCCTAGCGCCTCCTCTAACTCGTGTTGGAGCTTTTCAAGGTCTTCTTCACTTAAATCATCATCAACATCACCCACAGACAAATCATCATTTTTAAGGTCTTCTTCTAACATATCAAACAATGCCTCAAATGCATCTTCATCCATCTTATCTTCCTCCCCCTCACTTCCTTCTTAGAAACTCTTTTCTACAATAAATAACACTGAATATAAACAAACAATTTACCGCTGAAAATCACTTCAGCTACTCAAAATGTTACAGATTACCGAAAAATGAAA
Organism: Dovyalis caffra; assembly: GCA_963924115.1. Lineage (NCBI taxonomy): Eukaryota > Viridiplantae > Streptophyta > Magnoliopsida > Malpighiales > Salicaceae > Dovyalis > Dovyalis caffra. The sequence goes on along the minus strand of CAWUPB010001194.1, from coordinate 15,208,870 downwards.
AAAATAAAAATTCAACTCCTCTTGTTATTTAGCTCAAGAAGCGCAATTTTAAACTAACATAAACCAGATAAGAAATAATTAAACGCACTCCAAAGGAATAAATACAATTGAATTAATTAAAAGAATAAAGAAAAGAAACAATTCCATTCAATCGTACGAAAAAGAAGGCACGCTTCAATTTCACTCACTACTTTCCTTTACATTTCTTCTCCTTCGATTTTCCCAGTAACCAAATACACACTTTCTCCAGACCCATTTCTTTCAGTCTCATTATTAACCATCATAGAATGAAAATCTCACATGGGCTATCAAAAATTTTAATTTTTAACAAATGTCATCAAAATTTTCATTTTTCTCCTCACATTTCAACTTAACTAATGCTAATATTCTAAGCTTACCTTCTTTTTCTTTGAAGAGGAAGTGGCTGTAGAGTTGTGGTTTCGACGGCGAGAGAAGGCGACAGTGGAGATAGCAAGAGAATGACGTGGCAGCACGAGATTGGATGGCCTGAGGTGAACCCGGTCAGCAGTGTGTAAAGATGTCAAGTTGTGAAGTGCCATTGAGGCTTTTGAAATTGATAACGCGAAAGCCATTTTTGCTGGCACTGCTCTCTCTCTCTCGCGTCTCCAAGATTAAAATCTAATAAATATCTTATGGATAGCCTCTAAACGCGTCGTTTTGTTGATCCACCAGGTTTTAGAGAATCTGTTTTCGGTTAATAGGATGGGATTTACGATTTTTGAGAATATGATTTTGGTGAAATTAATAATTAAAATTTATCTATTAGTTTCCAATTCAAGTGCTCGTTAAGGAGTAAAATTAAATGTTATGGTGCGATATATATATATATATATATATATATATATATATATATATATATATATATATATATATATCCCTAATGCTATCATTTTCACTTAAAACTATCTCAAATACAGTTTAAATCTGTTAGGCTTTTGTATAAAAAATTATTTATTTATTATTATTTTTTTGATATGTTTGACATGATTTGTGAAAAATAATTTTTGATTTTGAGTTATGATTTTAATTTTAATTTTTTATAAATAGTTTACAATAAAAATGAGTGAAAATGATTTTAAGTTAGAACGATGTCATGTAAAAATGAGTCAAAACAACTTTTTAAAAGAAAAATATAGTACGAGTTGAAATTCATATGTTAAAATTTGATTAAAATAAAATTTTAATTTAATTTTATAATAAACTTTTGATTTAAGTTAAAAGTTATTTCCGATAAAATATACTTATGATTTCTCTTTAACTCAAAAGACAATTTAAATCAATTTGTAAAAGTCATACTAAACGAGATGTTAATTTTGTAATTAGATGGTTTCACTATTTAACTGTTCTTTAATTCTGGATTAGTTTTTGTTTACTAATATAAAAAATTATCGAATATAAGGACGTACTCATTTCTTAAAAAAAAGGGACACGATCGTAATTATGTTGATTTATCCTTTTTTTAATACATGTAATGCAGTGATGCACTAATATAAAAATACTTAATAATTATTTACTCTTTTGACCACGTTTTAAGCATAGCATTTACATTCAAATTGGAAAAAATATCCGCTTACAGCCCCAGCCAACACCTTACGTGTCATTTGATTATCAAAAATAAAAAATCTGAAATGAAAATTTAGGAATTAAAATAAAAATTAAAAAATAATAATAACATTTGTATTTTTCATTTGTTTTGAATATTAATCAAGTATTCAAATAAAATTTAAATTTTTTAATATTTAATTTTTTATACGAATAAAAATAACGAGTACAAAAATAATTTTATCAAACTACAATAATTGTAAAATTAATAAAAGTACTTATGGTGGTAGTGATTAAAACGACGATAGTGATGATATTAGTTATAATGATAATAATAGTTGTGGTTATAGTAGTGATGATGATGATGGTGGTGATATTTATGGTATAAGTAATTAATGCAAAATAAATAAATAAAATTTACTATTTTCATTTATATTCTCAATATTCCATTCCGAATAACCCTTATCTAATTTCCACGTCTTGTGATGATTAGATTCAGCTACTTGTCTATTAAATTAAAGGGCAAAAGAGCATTAATAGTAGTATTCAAGTTTTGGGTGGGCTATTCAAAGAGAAGCCCAACCCATGAACACTTGGGCTGATTGCTAATCAACCCATCTCAAATTCACAAATTCCAAAAATAATACTGTTTGAGCCTGGCACCAAGGGCTCACCTCTCAACTCGCACAGTCCTCTCTCTCGGTCTCTCTCTCAACAATGGCAACACCAACAGCAACAACGACAAGAGCAACAGCTAGGAGAAGGAGTTGGGTAAGCAATCTAACATCATACGCAGCTCGCATCTATTTCTTCCTCATCTTTCTACAGGTCCCTCTCTTCAGGTACTTGCTCCCTTTCTTTCTTTCTTCTTTTCTTACACTTCCAAAATATTATTCTTTCAATATCCATTGTTTTCATATAAATCTGTATTATATTAATAGCTTGACTCAATTTATTAATTCCAAGATCAGATTTCGTAAGAATTTATTGAAATTTTGACTCAGATTTCTTGCTTTGCTTTGCCCATTTTGTGTTGAAAAATATGGGCAAGTTCAGATTAAAAACAGTGAAAAAACTAATTGACCATTCAAGTACGGTTTCTGAAATGGCGGGACTGAAGGATGAATGCGTTTCTTTATGGGTCAAGTAATTCGGTTACATAATGAGGGTTGATCAATCCATTTCAACTGGGATTCGATCCGAAATGACTTAAGCAGCTGAATCGGTGACGCTTATAGGTTGTTTTTTTTATGTTTTTTGTTTTTTCCATGTAGGATTCCATGTAGAGCAGGCATGTGTTCGACGCCAATCCATGTGACATCGTCCCAGTTGATTGCAAGTGAGGTCTTTCCTGTTCCTGTAGTGAAAGCTCTTCTCTACCCTGGAGCTGTTTTGAATGGTCTTGTAAGGAACATGACTGTTCCGAGCTGGGATAACCTGTTGAATATCTATAACTTGACCAGTGTGAAGGAAGCACCTGCAGTAACTGATCTTCAGCGCTTAGAGGTTCTGCTTTTCTCCTTCTAATCTCCTTATTATTGTTGTTGTTGTTGTTTTTAAATTACACAAGAGGAGGGGGCACATAACATCTTCTTCTTGGCCACCGAATATGTTTTATGTATAAAATTGCGCAGACTAATCAATCTTACAGAAATTTTTTGACATGTGCAGTATGTATATGATCATTTTCTTGTTAAAATGATTAATATGTTTGATAGGAGTTGACTTATTTCTTTTGAATTGGGGCTGCAGATAATTTTGTCATTGAAGTTGAACTCTAAATTCATCTTTAGGGGATATAGAGATATAATGACTGATTGTTATGTGCAGGCTCAATTTTGTCCTTAAATTTCTTCTGACTTCATTTCCTCCGTGTAAAAATTGTGCTTACTGAAGTCTTGAACTGAAATTCTTATGTGATTGCATTTATGGGAATTCTTTTTCCTGTGTTTGCATTCATGTGCTTGTAAGTGAAGGCAGTGTTGCGCTTCTTTTTCCAATGTGTTTGCATTTATGGAAATTCTTTTTCTTCTAGATTCCTGTTTAGTTACTTCTTTGAGCATGATTTACTCTTATGGACATCAGGCCGTGCCTGTGAGCTTTCTTCACGTATCCAACAAGCTTACTGTTTCATTTATCGGTCAGTGTTTCATATCTATGATTCTTTTTCCAGGTTCTTGCTGGAAGCTACTTTTCTGTGGCTGGAGCTCTTGTGGGCATTCTAAAACCTGGGAGGATGAGCATGTTTGGAACACTTCTTGTAATCTGGGGGCTTGTCAAGGAAGGGATCCTAGGAAAGCCAGCGAATACAGATCCTGCCAAGGCTGTATATGTCTACCCTACAATGTTGATTGCCCTGATCTGTGCCTTCTCATCAGTGAAGTATGATATGAAGAAGGTTGTAGGAAGTGCCCCTCCTCGGCCCATTGCAAAGCCTCTGCAGAGCTCTTCGAAATCTAAGCTGAAATGAGATTCACGCTTCTATTAGAAATGATTTTCCTTTTCTCGCTAAACTTCTCATGGTCGATGAGTTGAAATTATATCTGTTTCTGGCAAAAGCATCTTTGAAAATCTGCAATAGTTCAGCTATTAAATCTCAGTTTGCAAATATGTTCATTACAGAACTGAGGAATCTATAGCCAGATGAAATTTTGTTTAAACTTATTTTGAATGTTATGAAAAATTGGAAAAGAAAATGCAAGTTTCACCATTTCTACTGCGGTAGGATTCCACTTTTGCTTTTAAGCTTTCGGACTTCCCTGTTTTTCCCCATGTCAACTTGAATATTGCAGGTTGGAGAACTTCCTTTCCTCGTTAAAATGTCATAGGCATTTACAGGGTTTTTCTTCAAAGGAAGGTGAAATTTTCCTTTCGATTCCAGTTGCTGAACCTGGAAGAGATTTCAAACACTAACCAGGCTAACCGTTTGGCGGCATCAGATAATTTAGAAATGTTGAAAGGGCTGAAGCAGGCTGAAGATAGATGGCCTTAAGGGGACCCTTGTTTGCTTTGCAGTTTGATAATGGGTAAAGGTCATATATATATATATATGGCAAGCAAATTTCTGAAGGCTAAATTGGCCAAATCACTTTTGAACTTTAATTTGTTTGAAATTGAGTTTTTAAATTTTATATTTGGTTTTTGAAATAATTGAATTTTTAACCTTTTAAGATTTACTCTATTCAATAATTTTAAGCTATCACTTTCATTTTAAAAAAATTCAGTTCATAATATTTTGAGCTGTAGTGTCGCAGGCACCGTTAAGAAAAATCCAATATTTTTTTTAAAATTTTTTCTGAATTTCTCAAAATAAAAAAAGTATATTTATTTATTTATTAAAAAATAAAAATATAAAAAAAATCTGAAATGATTTTAAATTTTTTTAGGAGTTCATGAATAGTTTAATCGTGGAGTTGCTTATGTAATTATTATTTTTCAGAATAAATAACAAAAAACTAAGAAATAGACTAAAAACTAATTTTGAACTTCAAAAACTTAATTTTAACTAAATTAAAATTAAGAAAAGGTTTCACCGATGTAGCCATTTTTTAAAGTCCCTGCTGCTCAAAATAATCCAAACTTTGAAATTACCGTCAGTTAAATCACAAGAGCAAATTGTAATTTCAAAGAAATGGTGAGAAAGGTAGATTGTACATTACCAATTAAAAGAAGGGTGATCATTAAATGATCACAAAGGGGACAAGTTGACAATACTGCCCCCACCAGTACAGCAAAAAAGGCATAAATATTCGTTAACAAAGACCTGGGAAGGGTGAAGTCAAGTGGAGTCTCTCTCCCTCCTCAAGAGCTTGACTTTGGAGTTCCAAGTAGGCAAGGCTGCAAGGAGGATCTCGCACCATTTTGTAGGTAAGGAAGAACGGTATGCACTTTGGCTTTTCCTTTATATTTGAAGATCGATTCTCTATTTTGTATGCCTTAAAGATATTTTCTTTTCTTTGTGCTGATTCTCAACTCGAATATTTTGGTTCTGGAAAAACAAAAGTTTCCTTCCCAGAAATGATCTTTATTCTTACTCTCAGCTTGTCAATTTGCTAGATTTTCAGAGAGATAACAGAATATTTAGCTGTTTTTTTTCTTATTTTTCTTGCAGATTTGTTAGTGAAGGTTTTGTTCATCGTGTTGCTAGTGGTCATAGTTCTCTACTTCAATCCCAAGTGGGCATTTCCTTACTGTTTTTGTATGATCTTCGAACCTGCTACTCTTTATATATTGGCCACGATGACCATGTCTATTCCTCTTTCCCCAACCCCAACCCCCCTCCCCCCCCCAAAATATTCTACGTAATCTGTTTCTATATTACAATGATGATGAGTGACCATACTCATGTGTGTAATTTATTACAACATGTTTTAATAATATAATGGGGCGATGATGTGAAACAAGAGTCGAAAGAGAAAACGAATGTTGGTAATTAATGAAGCCATTTGAGGTTTCTATCTTTTTTAAGGTTTGATGAAGTGGGGAGAACAAAAAAGTTGATTCTTTCAAAAACGATGATTACGTAGTGAATTTTTAAGTAGATCGGCCCATAAGGCTGATAGGAAATTGATTGGTTGTGCTTAATCGTAGACTTTTAGTTTGATTTAGTTATGAAGTAAGATAGTTATTTATTAATTAATTATGTTGCTCCCTGTTTTTTTTTTTTTTCTTATTTTTCTTGCAGATTTGTTAGTGAAGGTTTTGTTCATCTTGTTGCTAGGGGTCGTAGTCCTCTCCTTCAATCCCAAGTGTGGAAATTGCTGAAGCAGTAAGGAGAATAAATGGGAGATACAAAGAATGATACTTTGATCGACATCAAAGACCTAGAAGCTTCAATTAGAGGGGAGTTAGACAGCTTGCCTGTTCTGTCCTCAGAGTGCTGCATCGACACAGTTTCTAAGCGGCTGCGTCATTTGAACCCAAAGGCTTACACACCTCAGCTGGTTTCAATTGGGCCGCTGCACCATGGCAAAGAAGAACTAAAACCGATGGAAGAGCATAAAAAGAGGTACCTTCAAGATTTTCTTCAAAGGACTAATGTAAGTCTGGTAGATTATCTTGAAGTTATAAAAAAAAGGAAAAAAGTTTACGCGATTGTTATGCAGAAACCATAAAATTTAGCAGTGATGAGTTCATAAAAATGATTTTAGTGGATGCTGCCTTTATCATTGAAGTCTTGTTGAGGTTTTATTTCGAAGAATGGCGAAAAAAGGAAAATGATCGTCTATTTCATAAACCATGGATGATAAAAGATATAAGGCTTGACATATGGTTGCTTGAAAATCAACTTCCTTTCTTTATTCTGGAAGATCTTTTTGATGCTGCAAAAACAACCCTTCTGGCTGGCAAAGATCAAGGGCTTTCTATCACCAAGCTTACCTACAGGTTCTCAAAAGATTTGTGGGACTTGGAGGAAATGAAGGTAAGATCTCAGAAAAAAAATGTGAAGCATCTGGTTGACTTTTTGAGAATATGCCATCGACCTCCTCAATCGAAATCCAAAAAGGAACTCAAAAGTCTGATCATACCCAGTGCAACAGAGCTCCATCAGGCTGGTGTCAAGTTCAAGTTGGGGTCAAGCAGAAACTTATTTGACATAAAATTCAAGAACGGGGTTTTGGAGATACCCAGATTGCAGATAGTCGGTGCGACAGAGCTTTTATTCAGGAATCTGCTGGCATTTGAGCAATGCTATTGTTCTAAGAACTACATAAATGACTATGTGATTGTCATCAATCACCTTGCCAACACTGCCAAGGATGTGGAATTACTTGTCCGAGATGGAATTGTTGAAAACTGGCTTTGGGATGATGAAGGGTTGTCAGCTCTATTTCATAGCCTTGTCCAGGAGACTATTGTCATTGTTAATCATTTCTATTTTTCTGCTCTTGTTGAAGACCTGAATGCATACTGCAGAAAACCATGGCACAAGTGGCAGGCAACCTTAAAACAAGATTACTTCAATAATCCATGGGCCATCATTTCTTTTATAGCAGCTGTCATTCTCCTTGTACTCACTGCTATACAAGCAGTGTGTTCTGTCTTGGCAGTGTAGGTACTAGGTACCGGACTCTTTTTCGTTGTGTTTTAAGTTGCTTTGGGTTTGAGCAGTATGGAAAGTATTGCCTTGTGAGTGCAGTCTAGATGTTTCATTTTGTCTAATAAGATTGTTAGTTTCTGTAAAACTGCAGCAATCAGCTAGCTTAATATGTTTTCAGCAATGATTCAGGTAGTTTTTGCATGATCTAGAAGGAATAGATACTGAATCAGAACAGATTCATGATGACCCTCTTACAAGCTGACAGCGTCAAGGACAAGGAGAGAAGGAACAATATACTCGCAAATACGGATGGTAATTTGCCCTGTTCAGATGTAGCCTCAGCCCTCCCTGCCTTGGTCAACGTGGGGATTTCCCGTGTTAACTAGAGAACTGGGCAGGGAGGAGCGCCTCGTGAATGGAGATATGATGTGAATGGCATTTGCCCAACCCGCCCAATCTCATTTGTCTCGTTTACCTCTTTTCATGATTTTTTTTTCATAAAATTATAATTATATCCTATATAAAATCTATAATTAATGTTTTTTAAAATTTATTTTTTTAATAAATTATATTTTTTTTATTATAATTTAAAATTTGATAATAAAATAAGATAATATAAGATTAAAAAAAAATTATTCTACTTGCTCCGTTAGTGTCTCACAGAAATCTTCGTCTCCATTTAGTACGAAAATGGTATGACAAATTTTGCTCTAACGAGGCACGAGGAGTAAAGGTCATGGTTTGGGCTGGGCACATTAAACAAAATGAGGCAAACAAAGAATGATGACTTTTCTTACGTCAGTCGTTGATTTGCAAGTTCGAAACACAGAGAAACAAGAGAGTCACTGCTTTATCCATGTCCAAGTACATGTGTGTGTCCTATCCTTAGTCCCATCGAACCAATAATGACCTTGCAGCTCCACAACAACTCTCATCTCAGCTATAGTTAAAAAGGATACGAGGTTAATTAAAAAACCCTTCAAGAGGAAAAAACAGCAAAAAAATATTATAACTTTTTAAATAGAAAACTAGATACTTCTAATAATATTGAATAATAAAAATATATATAATAAAATTAGAATTCTAGGAAACTAATTTCCTAATAAACTGTAACCAATTATACTAAATCTTAGCAATTAAATAAATATTACAGTAAAAATAATTAAATATTTCATCAATCAGCGTGTTAGTGTTAATAATAGGCATAACTTTCTATTTGTCTGCCTTGTATATGAAAGGGTTTGTTCAAAGAGCGGGTCTGCGACGTGGAAAGAGTTCTAATATTTTAAATAAATAATTTTAAATTCAAATATTTATATATAAAAAAAATTTTAAATCATTATATTCGTTTTATGGTTCAATCGAATAACAAAAGATTAGTAATTTAGTTCCCTTCGTACTGGATACGAAACTTCTTCGTAACATCACAGATAAATTCTAAAATCAACAACGCTCGCAATATAGGTCAAGAAAAAATACGAGACTTGCCACTTTGAGCTCTGTAAAATTGAATATGGAACCACCAATTCCAGCATCATCAGCAAGTTTGGAGCTTACTGATTCGACATTATCTTCTTCGAAAATCTCCTGAAATTGAAAGTGTGCTTTCAAATCTGATAACCACCAAATAAAACTTTTCCTCAAGCGATTCCCATTAAAGTAAGAAATTTCTTCAAAAGCAGGAACACGTTGATGAATAGGGCTTCTTCACTAGGGTGACACTAACCCTGCTCGCGATACCAATTAAGAAAAGAAATAAATATTGCCATTAACAGTGTTTAACATTGCTTACATTAGAGTCCTTTGTTTTTCTGAAAACATTTTCATGAAAAAAACATTTTCATGTTGAAAATATTCTCTTGAAAAGAAATTATTTGATTGGTTGATTTGAATGACGACGATAAGATAAAAGAAAAAAAGAAAAACATTATGATGCTGACGATAAAAATAGTGATTGTGATAATATTAGTTATAGGATGATGATTGTTGTTATAACATTGATAGAATGATAGTTATAATAATGATACTTTAATGATAAGGTAGTGAATGATAACGGTGTTGGAGCGAGATAATGATAGTGAAAATAACATCAAAGTTATGGGAATAGAGATGGTATTGGAAGATTATAGCAAAATGATGATAAAATAGTGATCACATAAGTGATAAGAAAATGATTGTTGTTATTGTTGTGATAGTGGTGATGGTACAAGTAGTTGTGTTTAAGTTATAATATCATTAAATATTATAAGTATGTAGTATCAAAGAAAATATTTTTCCTTTTCTATAAGGTTAAAATATTTAAATTGATTGAAAAATATTTTTCATTTATTTATGTTTAGTATTTGTTTTGCATTAAAAAATATAGAATTTTTTTAGCAAAACAAACAAACACACTGTAAATTAGTGTTATAAAATTCTTTCCATAACGGGTAATATAACATTTTTATTAATATTAAATTATATTGATATTTAGTTCAAAAAAATGAAGGAAAATTATTGGAATAAAGAAAAAAATAAAAACATGTTTTTATGTTAGAAATAAGAAAATAATCATGTTTTGCTCGAAATATTGATTTTTAAAAAATTATATATATATATATACACACTAAATGTATAAAACGCATCGTTTCCTAACTATTGATTAACTTATTACTTTAAAGTTTAATAAAATATTTTTCAAAACTGTAAGCTTTATCACTCAATATTCAACAAAAACAAACAATTTTCTTTTTTAATTTAAAATAATTATAGAAGCTTTATAAATTAAATATTAAATAAAAATTAATGGTGAAACCTTAAAAGTATTCAACAAAAAATAAAACTAGAATTTCCAAAATCTTTTTTTAATTAAGCGGTGAAAACAAATTTAATTGAATTCAATTGGATAATTAAATGGCGCATAATTTTTTTTCTTTTTTAAGAAATGCTAAGCTTTTATTTAGTTAACTTTAGAACTTCCAAAGGTTTACAAAGTCTTATTGTATTGCTATATATGAATTTAATTTGATCTTTTTATTTTTTTATTTATTCTTTCTATTGTATATTGAAAAATTATATTTAATTCATAAAAGGTTTGTGATAGTTTCAAATACTCATATTAGCTAATTTTTCAAAGTAATCAAATATTGAAGAATGCTTCTAAGCCACACCTAGGGAGTGATTAATTTTAAGATGCATGAGAAATGACCCGAAGACATTTTTATGGTTGAAAAAAAAAAAGTAATTAGATACTCACTTATAACAAAAAAATCAATTATAATTATTTTTTTAAATTTAAAATTTATTGAAAAATAATGTCAAGAGGTTGAATTAGTTAAAAGTTATTTATTTGTTTATTATTCAGATTTAGTAAACAATAATATTTTTTTCTACAAAGTGTGTGTAATATAACTTTTTTGACATCAAACTTAATTTTTTTTCTACTATCAAGATTGTATGGTAGAGTATATATTTATGATAAGGTAAATAATCACATTTTAAATTAATTATTAAGATAAAAAACAGAGTAATGTTTTTTTCCCTTCTGAAATATTGGTTTTTAATTATATTTCTCTTGGTCCTACTCTTATAAAATTAAAATAGTTAATTTTTTTTTTTTTTTGCCCCTTCTGAAAGGCACTCTCCAAAGAAACCCTCTTTCGTACGCTCTATCATCTTCTCCAACCCAAAAGAAACATGCACTGAAGCCCACTTTCTTCACAATCACGCCCCCAAACTCTAACAGGTGGCCGCTGAGTCAACTCAGCGAGTTGGATAGCACAACCCACAAACTCTAACATTCTTTCCCACCTTAACTCAAAACGCCTTTGTGTCGAATCTGTCCACCAGGTATTTGCTATTTGAATTGTTTGTTGTTGCTGCTTTCAATTCATTCATGTACTCTAATCTAGCCAGAGGCCAAGTATTTCCCTTGGCTGTTGGGGTTTCTTTAAAACCCAAACGTCTTAAACCCTGCTCTTTACCATTTGGGTCTCATTATAAACCCTCACTAAACCCTCTATGCGCCCCCTTTACAGCGTTTTCACTTGGGTTTGATCACAAAACCCATGAAGTTTTCAACTTTTTGAGGCCAACAAGAAATAGTAGTGGATTTCAATGCAAGTCCATAGAAATGGGTGGGATAACTAGAGGCAGAAGTATTTCAGGAGGGTTTAGAATTAGAAGTGCTGTGCATTGTTCTGCTAGAGTCTCTAGGTCGTTTTCGCAGAGAGTTGGTGAAGGGAGTGGTGTGGAGAGAGTTGGAAAGTCACTTCCCTGGTTAAATTCTAAGAAAGTCAAGAAAGCAAAAGGATCGGAGAAAGGGGCAAGTGCAAAGAGTAGGCAGTCTTCTTGGGGGGAATCTGTGAAAAGATTGGAGAAAGTCAGTGATGGCACTTCCTGGTTGGAATCGGGGAAAAGGTTAGAGAAAGGGACCATTGCGGAAACTGGCCACTCATCTTGGGAGGAGTCTATGAAAAGGTCAGAAGAAGTAGGGGTTGGAAAAACTGATAGATCTTCTTGGGAGGACTTGGCAGAAAGTGTTTCTGGGAAAAATAAAGAAAGTACAAGGGAAATGATAGGTGTTGTTAAATACAAGCAAGGTGGTTATGGTTACAAGGAATGGGAAGATAGTGTTGAAGGAGGAGGAGGAGGAGAAGAGGAACTGGAGGTTGTTGATGATCCAAGATGGGATAAGATCAAAACTAGGTTCAGAGGAACGATGGGCATGAAAGGCCGGACTGAGAAACCTGAGTTTCAAAGGTGGAATAAGCAGGAGAATTGGGGTAGAAAGACATGGAAAGAGGCTACAGAATCGACTGTTCCTAGGATTGTTGGTGAAGGGGTTTATGGGGTGGGTCCAGTTTTGGCTGCATTATCAGCTGGAAGAAGAGAATTCTATGCATTGTATATTCAAGAAGGGTTGGATTTGAGTGGCAATAATAGGAAGAAGAAGGACAAGAAAGGGTTTGAGAAAGTGATGAGGATGGCTAAGAAAATTGGGTTAAGCACAAAGGAAATTTCAAAGCATGATCTTAATATGATTGTTGATAATCGCCCCCATCAAGGCCTTGTGCTTGATGCATCTCCACTGGAGATGGTGAAAATACAGGAATTAGATGGTGTTTTGCCCGATGAAGAAATGGGTTCCCTTTGGGTAGCCTTGGATGAGGTCACAGATCCCCAGAATCTGGGGGCAATTATCAGATCTGCTTACTTCTTTGGGGCCTCAGGGGTAGTACTATGTGCAAAAAATTCAGCTCCATTGAGTGGAGTTGTGAGCAAAGCAAGTGCAGGTTCACTTGAACTAATGGAACTTAGGTATTGCAAGAATATGATGCAGTTCTTAGTATCATCAGCTGACAATGGATGGCGAGTTCTTGGTGGTTCTGTTTCTTCAAAATCTGTTCCGCTGAATGAGGTTGTGCCTGGTCAACCAACAATCCTTGTTTTGGGCAGCGAGGGCACTGGTTTGAGGCCCTTGGTGGAGAGATCATGTACTCAATTAGTTCGTATCCCTGGAAACATTCCTGTGGATGCAACCGTGGGAGGAGGTGATGAATTGGACAACGAAGTAGCAAATCTTGAGTGCTCGAGTGCAGAGTTCCGTTCCTTTCTGGCCGTGGAGAGCTTGAATGTCAGTGTTGCTGCAGGTGTGCTTCTTCACCATTTAATTGGAAACAAAAATGAGAATCGCCACAGAGGTCATACTTCAATGGTCTTACTTGAATGACTTCTCATAGATTGTTTGCAGTATACTTCCAGCTGAACTTCAGTTGCAGAAATTAGTTGCTTTCTACTCCCCTCTTAGTGTCATATGGGTACTGTAATTGTCTCAGCCTTGTCGAAATTTTTTGTGATAATGGAGTTAGATTGAAAAATTTCTATTCTTTTTTGGCATTTGGGAAACATGCATGGAGAACTCCCACTTTCATATCTCCATTTGCAATAGCAAGACTTTTAGAGGACATGGAATCAAATCCGTTTTATCATGACAATAATCAAATGCTGCGTTGATTGAAGTGTCCATCATTTTGTAGCATCTGAGTGCATACTGCAAAAAATCATGGCACAACAGGCAGAGAACCCTAAAACAAGATTACTTCAATAATCCATGGGCATCATTTCTTTTATCGCATTTGTCATTCTCCTTCTACCAAACTATTTCCCATTGTGTTTTTAAGTTGCTTTGGGTTGAGCAGAATGCGAAGTATTACCTTGTGGGTGCAGTCCCTGTTCTGTTGTCGGTGTTTCATTTTCTCTGATACATTGAGCTTCCGGCAGAACGACAATCAGCTAGCTTATTATGTTGTCAGTGGTGATTCGTGTAGTTTTTGCCTGATCTAGGAGGAATACTGAACATAAACAGAATCAGAACATTAACCTCGTACAAGCTGACGGTGTAAGAGAAGGAACAATATCGGCGTCCCCCATAATGTTGTCTTTGCTTGCCAAGGTTTAAAGGTCATGGTTCATCGGTTTGGGCTTATAATAAAATCAAGCAAATAAAAAACCCATGTCCTCATGGCAGTTCTTACGTTAGTTGTTGCTTTGCAAGTTCAAACCATGAAGGAAAAACACCAGAAAAACCAGAGAGTCACTGTTTTATCCTTTCCTTCAGAGTCACTACAACAATTGTTCAAGATTCATAACTACAGGTGAATGAATAAAAAAGTATATTTTCTTGCAGATTAAAAAGCTGGAGACCACCTTCCTATCTTGCCTTAATGCGTTCAATTAATAGAATCAAATGGAGGAATATGGCACGAACGTAGGACGTAGAGTTGATAACGAAGCTGATTTTGAACAGAGCACTCATGCTTCTTAAGGACAGATTTTAAAAAGAATAATTATGCTAGGTAGAAATCCATCCCATCTCCTCATACATGGCTAGATGTATTTGAAAAGAAAAGCTTGCCATCACATGCCTTCTTCATATCTTCTTGGGCTGGTTTTACAATCATAAAACTAAGAAAAGAGGGTCTTAATTGCAAGTGAGATAGCTCTGCTACACGTTTGATATGCATAGAATATGTAGTCTTGCTTCCAGATGATAAACTGACAAAGAGAAGTAGAGGGGAGGCGCTTCCATTGAAAAACTGGACACACTATATTAAACGAAATAGCTAAAAGGTATTGCAAGTAGAAATAGTGATCAAATTCCATTATAAAATTGTTAAGATTATATCTGATTTGGAAAGATACCAAGTTTGATCAGAGACTGATCCCATGTACAAAAAATAAGCTTCCTCTATATGTGAGTGTCTTATCCTTGGCCCCAACACACCATAGATGACCTTGCAGCTCCAGAAATCCTTTCATCCCTGCTATTTCCCATACGAACTTGAATACTCTCAGGGCCCTGTCTAGCTGCTTCATCCCACTCCAAACCATCTCCTCCTCATCTGAAGTCAAAATCCTTCCCATCCTCAAGTGGAATATATTCTCACCATCACCACCATAAATGCCACCACGCATGTCAACTTCGATGTCCCTAACATGGCCGTAGAGGTAATACAATAAAAGTGTGAACAAACAGCGGGAAGAGTGACCCAACGCATTGGAGAGCTTCTTCTGAACCAGGCTTTCTTGATGTAGAACCTCCTTGTATCCAAGACTTTTATCAATCGGCACATTCTTGATTCGAGACAAACCTTCTTTCATGACTTCAAGCTTCTCCACATGATGAGCTGACCAGTTTTCACTTTTCAAACACCGAATGAGATCATGAAACATCTCAAGAACATCTTCCCATTCAGCACAACTACGAGAACCAACACGTTTAGCAGGTGCAAGCCTCATCCACGAAGTGGAGTCATGATCAACCGAAATGTCCATATCACTTACGAACTTTAAACAGCTTGAAACTATCTGATACCCCATGTTGTTCCCTTTGCCTAAACAATTATAATTCAATAAATCCATCTCTGATTTAAGCTCATTTAGTATCTCCTCCAGCGCACCTCGCCATATCTTATGTTGTGTAACCTGTTCGCATATCTTGAAACGCACTACCTTCCTTTGTTGTGCAGATACATTAAGAAAGTTACTAACTTTCGTAAGTGAATTCACAACCATTGGCCCTCTTTCACTTGCTTTACTAAAACAAACAACTGGGTTCCTACATTTTCCATCTACTAACAATCCATTCACAGTTTCCGTAACTTTTTGCTGAACCGATGGAGACCCAACAAAAAACCTTACAAGTGACTTCAAAGTATGCATCTTGTGCTGAATATACTCATCAACAATAACAGACCCATCATTGACATTCGCTAATCTCCCATCAATCATATCCACATGTTTTAACTGGTGGGTCAATTTTGTTATCGTTGGAAACATCTTCTCATACCATTCAATCGGCAAAACCTCTTCTTCGGTTTCTCCTGATGAGTGATATAACCTCAAATTCAAATGGACAACTCCATTTCTCTTGGATTCAAAGCACTTTGAACCAGTAAGAAACTTTTGTACATGCTTATACACCATAATTAGCTTAGCTAACAAACTCCTCTATCCAATAACAAATAAAACACACAACAGGAACACCAAAAATATTCAGTGCAAAAACAATATTGAATCCTCGCAACTGGGTCTTCAATTTTATCTCCAAAATCAATTCTTTTATCTCGGAAACTTTCTGTGAGACATTTTATCGAACAACTAGTGGACCATAAGTCCAACATAAGAAACAAACGAAAACAAATAGTGAGCTATTGCATGATAAAAAAAAAAAACTAAAAACCAATGCAATTTGCTGCAAAGAAACAGTTTAGAATCGTGAATGAAAAAAAGGAGGAGATTAAGCGCGAAACTGAACTATATTTGCCGTTGCTGTTGTTTTGAATTATATGGGCGCCGTTGAAGATCTTTGTCCAGATTTCTTACATGAAAAATGAGTTATGGCCCATTTTTCATTCCTGGCTTAAAAATTTTGATGGGCCGAAAAGTACCATGATGCCCTAAACGGCACATGTATTGGCCCATGATTTTGATGTGCAATCTGTTGCCGTTTTAACTTTATGAGAATCACTCATGGATCACCCTCTTTAGGTTAATCAATGAGAAAATACACGAGGGGTACGTACTTAATAGTTTCATTCTAAAGTTTATCATTTAGTCTTAGTAATGGTAATATTTTTGTTTTCATCTTTTTAGAAAAATGGATAATTTGAGCATGAAGTCTTACAATATTATTAGTTATACTTCAGAATGATTTAAAAGACAATAATTTTGATGAGCTTGAGATGAACATGTGTGTAATTAAGTTGTGGATCATCTTTTCATCTTAATATTTTTTTTTTTATGAAAAGAAGAAATGTCATAATTAGGGCTTAATTAGTTAGAAAATGTTTCTTACTGAAACTAGACCAAATAATATTTTCTTGAATTATTTATTTGCCAATACGTAAACGTGTGTAAAAGGACAGAAAATTTTATAATATTTTTAGAATAACTATCAATACTTATTTTATAAAAAAGAAAAAAAAACTAAAAGAGAATAAAAAAATAATAGACATAATTGGAGATATTTTTATTACTTTTAATGGGTTAAGATGTGATTTATATATATATATATATTGTTGGATTGTTTTTTAATAAAATAGTTTTTAATAAGATATTAAAAAAAGTATAGTAACGTATACCGTTTCAAAATAGTATACGGTGTGGAGAGTGAAAAAAATAACAAGCTATTTTTTTTATATTGCTTAGAGAGAAAAACTCTTCTTTCAATTTTATTGCTTTTGCTTCCCACTAAAAGCCATATTATCTCTTGGCAAATTTTTCTTTAGGCAAGAGTGGTACTAGTTTATAATAGAGTTTCAAATCTTACAAGTAGTGCAAACTTGTTAAGATACAACAAGGTAACTAAAATTTTTGTATCCTTGGGACGGCTTGCAATACATCTTTGATCCGTTGCATCGGATAAAATTATGCGGACGATGCATAGCATCTTAAAAAGAAACCTAGTTGTGCCTCGAGACAGTCATCTATAAAATTCGATAAAGCTGTTTTGGTGTTTTTCATTCAAAATTTTCGGGTAATATTTTTCTATTTTTCTAACAATTTGAGACAATTCCTACTAGTGGAAAACACTAATATGTTCGGGCATAACTCCATTGGAGTGGGTGATCTTAGCAAAACCTTCGCTTTTGTGGTTCAATTTTTAAAAGATGGAGACAAAATACCTTATTTTATCTTACTCTATTGAATGTGAGTCGTGTCTTAACCGAAAAAATTCCTAAGAAGAAGAAAACTAAAAATATGAGTGATGAAAAGATAGTTCAATGTGAAATAGAAGTTAAGAAATGAGAAAGAGATAGTGATCATTATAAAAATTATTTACTAAATTATCTTCCCGATGAGCTTTATGATTACTATGCCCAAGGATATTTTTTTATTAAGAAGATTTGGAAGGCTCTAGATAAAAAATATGACATCGAAGAAGCTCGGATCTAAAATATATGCTTGCAGATCGTTTTTTCAAGTTTCAAATGAATGAAAAAAATCCTATGATGGATCAAGTCTTTGAACTTTAAATGATTGCACATGACATTCGCCTTGAAGGCATACATGTAGATAAGCAAATGTAAGTTTCAACCATCATTGACAAGTTATCGGGATCTTGGAAAGATTTTGCTAAAGGCTTGAGACATAAACAAAGAAGCTCTCCATCGAAGCTTTTATGACTCATCCGAGGGTTGAAGAAGAAGTAAGAAATTAAGACAAAGCTCGTTGAACTTAACGTTTCAAATGGTACTAAGGTAAATTTTATTATCTCTAATAAAAACTCCTATCACATGCCAAAAGCTAATGGAAAGTTTAATGGTCAATATAAGCTAAAGAAAATTTTTTTTTAAGAAAAAGCCTTATGAAAACCGAGTATCACTCCAACCAATGAAGGAATTATGGATTACGTCCTAAACCACCACCAAATAATGCTAACCATAATAATGCTTATACTTGTTTTATTTGTGGTAAACCCGAGCATATTGCTAAAAATTGTCACCTTTGAAAACGTGAGCTCGTTGCTCAAGCTAACGTTACCGAAGAGCCGATTATGGTTATGATTTTCGAGATTAATATTCTCGAAGGCTCATATGGGTGGTGGATTGATTCGAGAGCTACTTAACATGTCTCTTATGATAAAAACTTGTTCAAGACTTATACAATCTTGGATGAGAAAAAGAAAATAATGCTTAATGATTCTCACATTACCGATGCAAGTAGGAGTTGAAGATGTACTCATAAAATTTATATATGGAAAAGAGATTACTCTCAAAGATGTGTTGCATGTACACGAAATTCATAAGAATTTGGCTTCTAGTTTTCTCTTGAATAAGGTTGGCTTTAAGCAAGTTATTAAGACCGATCAATATGTATTTTTCAAAAAAAGCCTATTTGGTGGAAAAAGGCTATGCTTGTGATGAGATGTTTAAACTTAATATTGAAATGAATAACGAAAGATCCACTTCGTTTACATTGTTTATTGTTTGAATGTTTGACATGGTAGATTATGTCATATAAATTACAAATATGTAAAAAACTTGAGTAATCTTGGTTTAATCCCTAAACTTGAAAATAAGTTTGAAAAATGTGAATCTTGTAGTATGGCTAAAATTTCAAGAAAACCTTTTAAAAGTGTTGATCATAATTCTAAATTATTAGACCCAATACATATTGATATATGTGAGTTTAGTGGTATTCTAACTCATGGTGGTAATCGTTATTTTATAACATTTATTGATGATTTCTTAAAATATTCATGTGTTTTTCTTATGAAGCATAAAAATGAAGCTTTTGAAAAATTTACTAATTTTTTAAAAGAAGTTGAAAATATATTTGGTAAAAAGATCGAAGACTTCGAAGTGACAAAGGTATGTAATATGGCTCTATTAGTTTTCATAATTTTATGCAAGCTAATGGTATTGTGCATGAAGTTACGGCTTCATATTCACCTTCGTCAAATGGTGTAGTCGAAAGGAAGAATGAAACTCTAATTGATCCGGTAAATTCTATGCTTGTTAGTTCTAATGCTTTAAAGAATTTATGGGGTGAAGTCGTTTTATCTACAAATTTTTTTTGAATAGAATTCCTCATAAGATCACATTTTTAACTCCTTATGAATTATGGAAAGGTTATAAGCCAAAATTAGATTTTTTTTTTTTTTTTAAGAATGTGGGGTTGTTTAGCTTTTATTTAGCTTTTAAGAATATGGGGTTCAAAGACCAAAACTTGATAAAAAAAATATTCTACTTGTGCTTTTTTGGGTTATGCTTTGAATAGTAAAGCTTATAAATTTTTTTATTTCGATAATAAAACTATTATTGGATCTTTGGATGTTATTTTTCATGAAAACAAATTCCTTTTAAAGTAGAAAACAATGAGGGTATGATTCTTCAATCAAGTAATGAACCTTCTTCTTCAAGATTTGAAAATGAAAATGATTTTGAACCAAGAAAAAGTAAAAGAGTCGATTTGAAACAAATTTTTGTTTTGATTACTACTTATATAATGTACAAGATAATCCTATTTTTTTAGAACAAGCCTTATCTTCTCATGATGTATTGAAGAGAAGCTATTAATGATGAAATGGGTTCTCTAATTTCAAATGATACTTGGAAGATAGTTGAATGACCTCCCGATTGTAAGATAATTGGATGTAAATGGATACTTAAAAAGAAGTTAAATCTTGATGGGTCTATAGACAAGTTCAAAGCTAGACTAGTAGCCAAAGGTTTTTTGCTTTTTAGAAAAGGATATTGATTTCTTTGATATTTTTTCTCCAGTAGCTAAGGTAATATCTATTATATTGCTTATTGCTATTGCTACTATTCATAACTTATTTATACATCGGAGGGATGTAAAGATAGCTTTTCTAAATGGAGATTTAGAAGAAGAAATATATATGGATCAACTTCGAAGGTTTTATAGCACAAGATGATGTAAATAAGATATGTAAGTTACAAAATTTTTTATATGGTTTAAAACAAGCACCTAGACAATGGCATGAAAAAATTGATGCTTGTTTACTTAATAATGATTTTAAAGTAAATGAAAGTGACAAGTGCATATATTATAAATCCTCCGAGAATGTTCATGTGATTATATGCTTATATGTATATGATCTTTTAATTTTTAATTCAAACATGAAGGTTATTAATAATACTAAATTATTACTTCAAAATAATTTTGATATGAAGGATTTAGGTGAAGTAATTGTCATTCTTGGAATGAGAGTTTTTAGAGTTTCAAGTGGAATATTTATTAATCAATCTCATTATGTTGAGAAGCTTTTGAAAAAATATGATTTTTTAGATAACAAACATATGGGAACTCCTTTTGATACGATCGTATATCTATTTCTAACAAAAAATAATAATGACATTTGCTATCAAAAATAGTATGCTAGTGTTATTGGTAGTCTTAGGTATGCTACAAACCGTACAAGATATGATATTGCTTTTACTATTTATGTACTAGCAAGATTCACCAAGAAACCCAATGCTCAACATTGAAATGCAATAATTCGTCTAATGAGATACTTGAAAGTTACAATGAATTATGATCTATTATATCAAAAGTATCCCGTCGTACTTGAAGGGTACATTGATGTTGATTGAAACACCTTACCCGGTGATTTATTGTTTACCATTGGCTATGTTTTTACTTTAGATGGAGGAGTAATATGTTGAAAATCTAAAAAATAGTCAATGATTGTAAAATCCATTATAGAGGCGTAATTGATAGCTCTAGCCTTAGTTGAAGATGAAGCAGAGTTGGTTATGTGATCTTTTATATGAAATTTTTATGTGGAAGAAACCTATCCCACTTGTCTTAATTCATTATGCTAGCACTAACCGTTATTGAAACTATGCACAATAGACATTATAATGGAAAATTCAGATCCGTTAGAAGAAAAACACATTACCGAGAAATCATATATAAACAAAAGTGTCATGAATATTGATTATATCAACACAAAGGATAATTTAGCCGATCTTTTTACAAAAGCTTTGGCCTAAGATGAGATCTAGATAGCATTAAGAAGGATGGCTTTAAAGCCTAAAAATAAATAAACTACCTATGAAGATGCCCTATCTTGTTGATTGGACATCCCAAGATCTATGTTCAAAGGGAAAAATGAATTATAAGAGTAGTTGATTATCATGCACTAACATAGTTTTCCATCCATATGGTGTAAGTGCATGAATCTTATAATGAAAGAGATGTTAAGTTTCTTTAGAGGAAACTTTCAATGTGGTCTATAGTTTTTATTGAATGGGATGTTAGAGTTATGGGAGCATCTTTGATAGACACACCTATATGAGTGAGGAAGCGAGGCCGCTTCCTATGAGAATATGTCTAATTCTCTAGAACACTTATAGAAGTCGAGATCAAGCACAAGGAATTAATGTACCGGCTCCGAAACTCATTGCAGAGTACCTAAATATAATATGTGTGATGCAATATTTGTTTCACTTAAAAAACTTAGTTCAAGACAAAGTTTACTATTGATTTAGGAAAAATGTTATTGAAACATCAAGTAAGGGTTCAAGTTATTAGCACCCTTATTATGTATTATATTTGTTTCCTTATCTAAAATTATATGAATAATATTTTATAAAAAAATAAGTGGGAGATTATTGGATTATTTTTTAATAAAATAGTTTTTAATAAGATATTCAAAAAATAAAGTATAAGTTACTATTTTGAAATAGTAACGTGTATTGTTTCAACAATACAAAGTTAATACTATTTTATTCAATTGAATGGTACGTGTAATTGAAGGCCACGACTATTTCATTTTTTTTTAAATTAACAAAACGACTTTTGTTCATTCATTCTCAACGTTTTTTTCAAAACCATTTAATTTGTTTTATTAATTCCATTTTCCAATGAACAATTTTTTTACTATATAAATGGCTCTTGCCATTTGATGAAAAACACACTGCAAATATAGCAATTTCTTACCTTGTGGAGAGTGAAAAAAGATAGCAAGCATTTTTTCTTTACATTGCTTAGAGAGAAAAACTCTTCTTTCAATTTTATTGCTTTTGTTTCCCATTAAAATCTATATTATCTTTTGGGAAATTTTTCTTTAGGTAAGAGTGGTAGTAGTTTATAATTAAGTTTCAAGTTTTACAAGTAATGCAAACTTGTTAAGATATAAAAAAGTGACTGAATTTGTTGTATCTTTAGAACAACGTGCAATATATCCTTGATCCGTTGCATCGGATAAAATCCTATGTACGACGCGTATCGTATCAATAAATTCTGGTAAAAATGCTTTAGTATTTTTCATTCAAAATTTTCAGATAATATTTTTATATTTTTCCAACACATATTTTTCAAAATAAATCCGTAGTA
Organism: Dovyalis caffra; assembly: GCA_963924115.1. Classification (NCBI taxonomy): domain Eukaryota; kingdom Viridiplantae; phylum Streptophyta; class Magnoliopsida; order Malpighiales; family Salicaceae; genus Dovyalis; species Dovyalis caffra. The sequence continues at coordinate 15,185,919 of CAWUPB010001194.1, read as the reverse complement.
GTACCTTAAAATTTTTCTAAAAAGACTAGCAAGAACGTGGTTGGCTTATAAAGGAAGTAAAGGGAAAAACTTTAACATGATTCGAGCATGCTTGGTCTTATAAAAACTAGAAAAAGGAAAAACAACTTTTATCAAAGTTTAAGCCATTTAATTCTCGTGCCTTGAATTGGATAAAAAAAAAAAAGTGCTCTTGTTTTTGCTACCATTGACCATCACAGTGTTGATTAAATTTCAATTCTTGTACTTAATCCACTGAATTGTGTAGTTTTTGATAGCCTTTAGGGGCCCAGCTGACATTTAGAAATCATTGTTAAAGATGTTGGTGTTCTTCTTTTATGAGCAATACCACCAATCAATTGTCTTTTCTTTCTTGGATTGAATTGCATAATGTAAAAATAACATATTGCGCCAAGTGTGGAATTCGATTCTTGATCAATTTCCATAGATTCAAGAATTTCGATAAGTGACAGAGTTTTTTCTTTATTTGCTGTCGATCTGGTAAACTATATTTTAGCCCCTCTGGATTTAAAAATGTTCACTTTAATTCTCGTAGAATAAAGTTTTCTATTATCAACTTCATAGTTTTCTTAAAAATTTACATTATCCGAGGCCCAATTCTTTACGTTTATCATAAAATTTAGCTTTGTATGCTCGTCTTTTTAAAAAGCAAAGGAAAGAAAGTGGATCAAGTACTTTAAGTCCTGCCCTTGTCAAGTTAAAAAGCAAAGTAAAAAAACCAAAAGATTATAATTTTTTGATAAGCAAATGTCGACTTATAGATCAGATTTAGGGTTTAACCTTTATGATCAATATTTTTGAGAATTTATTTTCAAAATATCTAAAATCATGTGTTGAAGAATATCACTTAACCAATCAAACAAAAAAAAAAAAGTCTCGAGGTATATGAAAACCAATCCAAAAACATTCTTATTGCCAAATAAAAAAAAAAAAATGCAACATCTCGGATTGTAGAAATTGCAACACGATCTATAATCTTTAATTATTATTTTTTTAATTCGAGTACTCCAAACTATTTTTGGTAGAAAAATAGATTTTTTTATTAATTTTCACCATACATAAATTTACGTCACATTTTATAAAAATGATATATTCCTTTTTTTTTATTTTTCTAGCTGAACAAAAACAAAAATAATTAAATAAATAAATTAACAAAAACAAATAAATGCAATGTTGTTGTTGTGGCTGCAATTTCCAACATTGATGAGAGAAAATCCGAGGAGAAATTAAGAGAAAAGGAGGTGTACGTTTTCGCAGTTTGAATGAAGGAGAGAAGGTGATGATGGTTTACTAACAGAAGTTTGAAAAAGGAAGCGGGTCGACTGGTGGTGTGTGATGGTGGGAGAGAAAAGACAGAGAGAAAGACAGTGAAAGAAAAGAAAATTTAGATTTTTATTTTTAGTTTTTTTTTTGTTCGGTTTAGAAGGAAGGGATTTTTTATTTAATTAGAGAAGAAAAAACACTTGCATAAAATGTGTTTTGATACTTGTGTTATTATTTTTTTTTATATAGATATTCATGTACTGTCAAAATTAAGAAAAAGATTTATTTTATATCCAAATATAGCTCGACGTATTCAAATGAAAAAAAATAAGAAATTATGAACTAAATTCAATTTGAAAAATAGTTCATGGTAGTTTTGAATCATTTAATCTTTCTAACATTGTTAAATAATCTTTAATCATGCAATGTAATAGATAAAAGTGATAGTACTCATCATCTTCTCTAGAAATAAATTCACTTTCTTAAGATTTTTATGGTCATTTGATGACAAGATCGGACTTAAACCAATTAATATTTATTGAAGAACTATACAATTAAATTAAGTTTCTTCTACGTAATAAAATTGACTTGAACGAAAAAAACTCTAGTCAATTGTTTAAACAAATGGTTTCGGTTTGCCGTATTCAAATGAAAAAAATAAGAAGTTGTGAACTAAATGTAGTTTGAAAGATAGTTCATGGTAGTTTTGAATCATTTAATCTTTCTAACACTATTAAATAATCTTTAATCACGTAACGTAATAGATAAAAGTGATAATACTCATCATCTTTTCTAGAAATAAATTCACTTCCTTAAGATTTTTATGATCAATTGATGACAAGCATCGGACTTAAACCAATTAATGTTTATTGAAGAACTATACAATTAAATTAAGTTTCTTCTACCTAATAAGATTGGTTTGAACGAAAAGAATTTTAATTATTTAAATCATTGATTTTGGTTTCAAATATTTATATATGTAGAAAAATTCTTAAGTAGTTATATCCATCTTATACATCCAATTGAACAATGAGAGATCAGTTTGGATATTTAAGCATATCTTCAAGATCCAAAAAAAGAAAATGAAGTTTTTTTTTTAAAAAAAAAACGTGGTCAAACATGGCAATGAAGAGAAAACTTGGCACAAAAACCTCTAAAACAAATAATTGCTACATCAACTTGGACATGCACCTGCAGGGTGATATGATTAAATGGGCAAGTACTTGACTTCACTAACATCAACAAAGCATATGAAATAACATAAAGTCAAGCTCAAAGGGAAAAAAAGAATCTTGCTAAAAGCTATATAATGGAGTGTAGTAGCAGACACACTAATAAATGTGTGGTTACTTTTTGACCAATTAAACTTTCTTCATGCATGTTAAACATATACCCAAGAGGTCAATGAGGGAACCCATGAAAGGTTAGCTTAAAGGCTTTGGAATCAAAGCTAACCTTTGGAATCCTATGTGAATTATACCTTTAAATATGTTCACCCAAGTTCATTAGATTATACCAACCCAACCCTATCCGTTAATTATTAAAGCACATAAAGTTGAGTAGAGTGAACTCTCTTGATCAAGAAAATCTAAGTATTATCATAAATATCGTACTTTTCCATTGATGCAAAGTACATGAATGAATAGTTCTTTTTCTCTTTTTACTATTTATAACATCACCCGTCTTTAAAGCAGGGATAGATTTATTCCCATAAACCAATTCGAACTCGATTGACATCCGTCTGATGTTATCCTTCTCTTTGTAAGAGATCTCAAATTCAATTTTTTTTTAATAATAATAAATAAATAAAACCCATTTCATATGTATTTGACAATAGTACGTATACAGGTGCCAAGGCAGGCTAGCTATATAAGAAAATGAGAGTATTAACGAGAACTAAAATGCAAAGAATGGATCTATAACAAGAAAAGAACATTAACTACACATGCATATGGTGCTCTGGCCAAGAGGTACTGCAACCTTTAGATGAATAGTCGGTTGTACAAAGACAAAAGGTCATTAACCATGTCATTGGCTCATTCATTTGATCAACAAGGACACCAAGAAGAGATGTTAATGAGTCAACATATTTAATATAATTGCAAAACGAACTTTGATAGGTTAATGTTCTATGTCTGGAACTCATATGGTACATTTTGATTTTGATATATATATATATTATTTTTTAGATTCGTTTTCACATAGATTAAGTCTATTATTTTCTAGACTAAATCTGTATCAAAATATATTTAGTCTTTAGTCGACCACTAAACTCTCTCTTAAACCTACTCTTAGTTTTTGATCGAATATTAAACTCTTTCTTAAATCAAATAAGCTTAACTCGACATCATTACATAATAATTATAGCTAATTATTTATGGATCGTTAAATTCTTTCTTAAATCAAATAAACTTAACTTTGGTATCACTACAAAATAATTATAACTAATTATTTATAGATAGTGAGAATTAAATCTTGATTTTGGTCAAATCAATGCAATTCTGTTACCTCTAGACCATATCCCTTTGAGGTATGGGATTTTTTTTTTCTTGATTTTGCTAAAATTACATTAGTATCCTATAAGGAGGGACCGAACCATCCTTGAGGAACAGCCTTGTTAGTGATATGTACGTACTACCTAGAATACCTATAGACTATATTATCATTTGGTTTACTTTCTATTTAAATTACGAGTAGTATTCCAATTAAGGAGAGGCCATCCTTGCAGATGACTCAAAATTATTTAAACTTAGGCTTTGATTTAGCATCCTATATAATCTTGAAGCTATTTGCATCCAATTCTCTTACGATGTTATGGTGGAATATCTTTCATTTTTAAGAAGATATGATGCTTATATTATCCGTAAGGAAGTGTTTTAAAGGCTAGCTAAATATCTAAATTCTCGAAGATATTCTCTGTATGCAAAATCCATTAATTCGATCTCTTGCATTGGTTTAACCAAAAAGATCCCATTGTGGTCCATGAAACAACTCCTTTTAATTGCTTTTGCAGAGATGGAGAATGCTGATTAATTAATTTACAGTTAATTTGAAGTCAAATATTCCTTGGACCACTGTAAGAAAAAGCAGTCTTGTAGCCCTTATACTAGAACATTGCAATGCAAAAACAAAAAGGAAAACAAAAAGTTTGAGAAGTGGTAAGCATGCTGTAAGTACTATATTAACAAGGAGAGGGATTTCATTAATGTAGCTAAATGAAGCACACCTTAGACTGAATAATTAATAAGGGCTTAAAACTGTCTCAAAACACAAAGACATTGATACCAAGTACAGAAGAACTACATGCATATATGTCTATATTTAAGAAACCTGACAAATTACTAACTAATGATATCGCTTTCCTGGAATTTAATTTCACTCCCATGATCCTTCTGAAGCTCCTCGGCATAAGACAGATATCCAAAAGAACAAAAATAGAGGCAACTAAAAGCAAAAAGATTAAGCCATGATTTCTCAGGAACCCTTCTCGATAAATTCTCTCCTTGCAAAACTGAAGTACATAAAATTTGAACCATGAACAATATTAGCAAATATTAGCCGAATAAAACTGATCAAAATTGTACCATATTACATGCATATATAGGCTTGTATCCAAAAAGTGCAAATCCTTACACAAAAATGAAATTGATGTCGATGATGATTAATATGAAGACTTGCTGCTGCCAGATTCTCTTGGTGCATTGCATCTGTAACACTCAGTCCTGCTGGCAAAGTTGTGCTCGTTGCAACCGGACCTACCAAATTTAAATTCAAAATATAAAATAATTATTAAAGCAAATTAAGTATTTTTTCAGAATTAAGGGGTACGAACAAAATATGCATCAACCTGGTGCAAATCCAGTCTCCGGATTTCCAATTAGAGCGGCTAGAGGTGCCGCCTCCGCCGAAGCCATAACCTCTCATCATTGACATGTCAGTGTCAAGTCCACCACCAGAGGTTTCATCCTTGGAGACACCACACTTGAAGCAGATGGAACGACTGGCAAAGTTATGAGCTCCACAGTTGCCAACCGCGCAATACCAGTCACCAGGCCTAACATCAGGACCTGTAAATCCAAATGAGCCTCCTGATGATCTTCCACCAAAGCTTCCATAATGATCCCTCTCTCCGGGCCTCGGGTCCCCGCAACGCTGGCATGAGTCCCTCCTTTGAAAGTTCAAGTGTTGGCATGACCTGCAATTCCAATCTCCTGGTCTGCTCATCTTCTCTTGTCTTGCTAGCTAGAAGTCCAAATCAGTCAGTTAGTGCTTTAAGGAGATGCTACTATTTTAATATGCAAAATCGCGTAATAAAAATTCTACAAAAAATGCCATTATCAAGGCTCGACTAGAATATGATTATCGTTCAAAGAAGAAATAAAAATGATTCAAACATGGAGCTTGAACCTAAAATACCGGAAAAAAAGTTGTGACTAACATATCAGTTGTTAGGTCAAAGAACAATAAGCAAGGACCTTACCTTGAGAAAGCAGAGAGTTGAAAGAGAGGAGAATCAGTACGTACAAAAATGAAGTGTAACCTAGCTAGTAGTTGAAAGAGCGATAGATTGTTTAAGGAACTTGTGAATTAGATATTGGGGTTAAGGCTGTTTATATACTTGTTTTAGACCTCGATAATGGGGTAGATTGAGGTAGGCAGGAGGGTTAGGCTTTCTTTTTCATATTCTTCACTTTGCTTCCTTGAACAATGGAATCACTAGGAAATATGATTGCAAAAGAAAAATAAAAACAAAGATAGAGATAGAGAAAATTTGAAATTGGATTCCAAAATATGTATAAAACAATTCCTTGTTCTAAGAATTTAAAATATGAGGATTCGCATCTAATGTGCATTTAAGCTATGTTCTTAACATGTCTTGGAGTTTATCTTCTTCTTTACAAACTGAAAAAAAAGTTATATATACAAATAGACTTGACCTAACGGTTGTCTATCTAATTAGCTTCTATAATGAACAAAGATTCGAGTTCTAATGTTTTTAAATTTCTTTAATGATTATGTTACGGAAAAAAAACAACCCATTGTATAACTCAAAAACCTATGAATCTTTGATGAAAAATTATTACATGAACACGGTATACATGCATGGACAAAACCAATTATATTGCATAGATTTACTGTGATTTACATGAACATGGTTCACAGTTTTGATCTACATAAACCCGACTAAATTTTAGAGCAGTTTTGTCAAGACCTAGCTAGCTTATCCGGAAAAGTACCACAATGTCTGTGCATTAAAGGGAGAGTATTATAGGGCTTGTCTTCCTCGTGATTAATTTGATAACATGCAATTACATTATGATTACTTCTTCTAGAACTAAATTAACAGTAAGCATCAATAGCCTATTGCGCGCAGGGCTTTAATTATATTAACTGGGGTACTTAATAATTATTTTTCTAAATGCAATGAGGACATGATGATAACCAATCATCAAGTCTGATCACCCTTTATAGGCATTTATATAAAGTATAAACTTCAACGAATTATATAATTCCAGTAAGTGCAAAAGCTACAGCACTTGTGCAAAATTGCCATAGAATTTGTTCTTTAATAAGAACACAGAATTCCATTGATGTTCCTTATCTGATTAATTTTTTACCCTCTCAGAATTCATATGTATTTACCAACTATTAATGATATAATAGATACAGCATAATGCTTCAAGTTAGCCTGCAAATATATATACCTATAACCATGCATATCAGAATATAGATCAAGGAATTGAAGATTTTGTGGAATTTATGAAACTCTCTAGAACTGCATCGGCCCCTATGTCCCCACATAAAGTATGCATTGTAACCTGTCAGCACAAAATAGCCCAACCAATCTCTTTTTATTCCTGTAAACAATGAACCAAAGGAAATTAAAACCTTTTGACTATGGCATTTTATTAGGGCCCTCGATATTTGTTGTCTTACAAATAGAATGAAGGGATCCATGCAAGTAGGGGATCGGGGAATGATCTAAGTTTGTGAGTCAGGATTGGATAAGAAGGAACAAAATTCACTACTTATTGCCAGACAAATTGAATATTCTACGTATAAAAATAACCATAGACAGAAGACCCCACTTCTTATGAACTTATGTTAGAATAACAATCTAAGGGATCATGTCTCCTTTCAATAATATACTTTGAGAACTCACCTGAATGCCAGCATTCACTATATGGGAAAAATGGTGCTTACTTTACAATTTTGAATATTCCTTTTATTTTGTACTTCTTGGGACTTAATTGTGGAGATAAGTCAAAAGGGTTCTAACACAAAAACCCAATTCAAAAGGGTTCTAACACAAAACCCCAATTTCTTTCTTCACTTTTAAATATTTCACAATTGTGGTACTTTGATTACTTTCACAATGTATTGATTATTATAGGAAACAACATCGAATCACCAAACAATTCCAATTGAAATTGCCGAGTATAATTAGCTAACTGATTTTATCCATAGTTAGTCTTTCTACTCTTCAATTATTTTGATTAAGACATCGTAATAATTTTTTTTGTATTAATTGAATCTTCAATTCTTTGTTTTATTTTTAGTTTATACATCTATGTGCCACATTGCCATCAAAAGCTTTTTTTATGTGCAACATGTGTCATATACAGAATCTCAGTAGAAACACTCAATCAATTAAAAGAAGTATAACACTTCAATTAATCAAAATAATCTAAATAGTACAAAACTAAATATTGAGGGAAAAAAAACTTAATTTTCAAAACATATCCAAATTAAAAATTAATTTTAATATTAGGATTGACTGAACCATCTACCCTTATATATTGGGTGTATTCTTCTAAAGACCTTTTTAGTAATTTTTACTTCCGTATGTCCTTATATGTTCATATTTTCTTCCATATGTTCTTTTTGTCATTTTTTAGACCAAAATGCCTTGCAACCATTAAAAGGGAAATTAATTTTAAAAAGCCTAGAAAAAAACTCCCCAAATATTAAAACATTAAAAAACCTAAAAAAATAAAAAATTGAAGAACACAACAAAATAATACTAACTCTTTAAATCTGAAAATTGAAAAATCATGTTCATAAAGCCTTGTATATTGAGATATATGGCAACGAAATAAGTTTTGAGGACATTGATTTTTCAAAATTTTCTATAGTTAAGAAAAAATTATATATATTTTTTATGAGTTATTTCATTCTTTTGGGATGTTCTAAGTTTTTAGGTTTCTATTTTTTATTTTTATTTTATATAATACGGGTTTTTCAACTTCTGTTTATTTTTTGAAATTGAGTTTTCTTTTGCCCATTATTTGGTCCTTGCACTCTTCCAATTATTTTTCATATTTATTTTTGCATAAATTGAATCTATCTATATCCCACATATGACATATGTAGTGCATTAAGATGAGGTTTTGAAAATAACATACCATTTGCGTAGACATTTATAATCGAATTCTAACTAATTACATCTGAAATGAGATTGCCAATATTCATGCTTTTTCAAAATATCCTTTTACAATGTGTGTGTATATATATATATTGTTTGATGTTAGTTTTATTAGTTGATTAGTTAAAGGACTGAACACCATGCTGGCAAATAAAATTACATACCAAATACCAAATTCATGGGTTGAATCCTTTTTTTTTTTTTTTTTTTGAAGTTTACCGTCATTTGGCGTCCTGATCAAAATAATTATTTTAATTAAGTTCATCATTCTAGTTTGATAAGAATAAGCTCTATACGTATATTCTCACAATATCTAGCCTTAGAATCGAATACTTGATGATAGCTTAGCTTAGGGAACATATAAATATATACATAATTGCCAACTAGGCCAACTTTCAAGCTTGATATTTGAGCTGAGTTGAACAGAGTTGAAGCTAAAGTAAAAGTTGCATGGCTAGTTGTAAATTCAAGGAACGTCCTTTCGCATTTCAATAAACAATTCTACTCTCATATTTCTTGAAAAAAAAAAAAGAGAGAGAGAGCAATAGTGCTAGAGCTCTCTCTTCTTCTGTATAGTAGATTTGATTGGAAGGTTCGAAGAGAAGATGTAATTAATTAATATAGTGTTCAAAATTAAAGAAAAGGAAATTAAATGGTAGGGTTTCGATAAAGATAGTCGAAGCTGATGATGGAATAGATCGAAGTCTTCGAGGTTTCAGATTTTGACCGTCTTTTCTTTTCTTTTTCTTCTTCTTCACTGCTGTAATGGCTTTTTCAACTGTCATTTTCTTTTGATATAGCTTCTCATAATTAATATTCTCAATCCTCACTTAAGTAATATTCTCGAATGCCCGTTCTCTTTCTTTCTCCTCCCTTTAAAGAAAGAGATGAAAAACAAGTGCTAATAAAATTAAATTAAAACACCATGTAAGGCAATACACCCACCATTTTCTTGGGGAATGTTAAAGAAGGCTGTAGCAAAACTGTGAAAAAGCAGCAAAAAGAAAGGGGGATTCGATTCTCTTTGGGAAATGCTTCCATGCATGACCATGACCAAACCATCCCTCAATTGCTCCCTCGGCCTAACGTATACATTCTTTCTTCCTTCTACTTTCTCTTTTTATTCTCTCCAATTACAAGATGCCAACTTCCATACTGACACAAGAATTTAAATACACTTTTCCTGTAATTTCATGCACACACATATATATATCTATACATTTCCTTTTTCTCTCTTCATGTAAGTACCTGTCACTACGTCGGTCCATTATCTTTTTGGTCATGGAAAGCAAGTTATGCACAAACTAGACATCTTGTTCTCAAATGCCCGGTACCCAATAGTTATATGAATGAGATTTGAAATTTCTATTAGAAAATTTCAGTTTCAAATCCTAGAAAAGATAATTATCCTCCTAATTTAAACTAAGGAACATCAAACTTTTCCCTAAACCAAAAAAAAAAAAAAAAAGAATAGTAAAGAGTAGACGTGTTCCTTTGTTCTTTTGTTTCCTCCTATAAGAATGAATGAAAGTTTGATTATGAATTTGATTTTGAGTTATATCGTAACAATAAGATCGAGTTTGTTCAAGATTATGTGAATTAATTGGACATCTTATATTAATTTGATTTTTAGCATTGTGGGTGTGAACAGCTTCTTTCTTCAAATATGTTTTTGTTTTTTGACCCAAAATTTATTCCTATTAAGTCTTATCCAAATACTTATTATAAACTGGCTAGCCTCTTTATGGCATCTGAGGTGTTGGGTGAGTGGTAATTGGAATTTTCCACATTGTTTTCTGGCGTGAGTAATTTTTTTTTTTTTTTTGTAATAAATATATGGTAAGAAATATCTTTTAATGTGGGTTATATGTCATGTCTTATTTTAATTAATACTATATATTATTATATATTTTATTTTGAATATTAAAATTATGAGTCGCAATTAAAAGTTTAGAGCCTATTGGACTCTAACGAGTGGGTTAAGCACATTCATGATGGATAGAACCGTAAAAATTAGGTTAAAAAAAAAAACAATTTCTTGTCAAGCTATATAAATATTATATAAAGCTATTTATCATCTATTTACACACATAAAACCTAAAATATTGGTATAGACTATAAGAAAATTTTCTCATGACAGCACTAGACTTTCTTGAACAATTGCTTGAACACTTGATCGATCAATTTTTTTGTGTATATTTCGTGAATATTTTTTAGGCTTGTTAATAAATTTATATGGAGAAATTTGTTAAGGAAAAATCATGATATTATTTACATGGTTATTTTGTTATATTAAGATAAAGTTTTTGTTGATAATTAAGCATGTTATCTTGAGATGATGATGTTAGTTAATCTAAGAGTAGCCATAACACCTTAAACCATTTTGATGATTACATTAGAGTTTATTAAATTAATATGATTATACGGTACATAGCTTAATTTGTAATTACTTTATAAAAGTAATGACTTGACCCTATAGAGATGTTGCTATTTTTATGATTCAATTGGAATAAGATAATAAATGAATGATAACGATGAATTTTATTCTAGGCTCTCATGTAAGAATAAATTTTACTATTAGTATTTTATTTATTAGTTTTATTATTAAAAAATAATAAATTCTATACACGAGGCAACCTCTCGCCCACGAGAAGGTTATAAATACTAAATTGACATTAGTTAGGTAAAGTATATTTTTCATAGTATTAAAGTATTTTCTTGGTTATTTTAGTTTTTTTTCATTGTTTTTATTAATATATCTAGTATTCTAATTCCATGTGGTGATAATTTTATTGATTGAAAGGAAATATCCTCTTTGCATTGGAGTGTGTGGATTTGGATTTGGCCTTTCATATAGATGAACCCGTCTATTCCTATGAAATCAAGTAATGCTCAAGAAAAGACTCGATTATGATCTAATTGTTTAAATTTAATGCTCATAAAGTCTTGAATATATAAGAATATTAGGGGTTCTACCCCTCAATGCTCTAAAGCAAAAGATTTCTTGAATGCCATAGGAAACAATCTAGATAAGTCAATTGACTATTCTAAGAATATGCACAAGCACATTATTAAAATGAGGACACTTTTACTCAATTAAAGTCATTAAGGGTGGAGATCTTCTATTCATTCTTGGTTTGTTTTCTTCGAACTCTCTCCCTATGAAATATAGTATGTTCAAGATTTCTTACAACATACATTAGAAAAAATGATCAATTAATGAACTATTGACCTAGTATGTTCAAGAAGAAGGAAGATTGAAACTTGAAAAATCTAAAAGTGCTCATTTTGTTTCTCAAGTTAAGAAAAATGCCAAGAAAAGTAAAACTACTCTCAAATTGAAAAAAATGAAAATATGCCAATGAAGCAAAATGACAATAGGAATAAATATTTCTTCGCAATAAATGAAGAAATGTTAAAAAAAACTCGTCCTAAGTATCGAAATGACTTGTAACGAAAGATAAAATCATCTCTTTAGTGTGTCTTATATCTTTTTTCATTGAGGCTCCTAATAATACGTGGTGCATTGATTTTGGTTTTACAATCCGTATTGTGAATATCAAGCAAGGCTTTTTGATTCTAAGAAAGCTCGAAAGAAAATAAAAGAGTTATCTATTTAAGAAACTAAATGCATTCTAAAGTAAAAGTTGTGAAAACTTCTAGATTAATTTTAGAATTTGGATTCATTTTGGATTTGGTAAATGTAAATTATATTCCATTTTGTTTTTTAGAAATTTGATTTCAGCTTCCAAACTTTGTAGTGCTAGCTATGAATTTTTATTTGATGAAAATATTTTTGGTAGTTTTAAAAATAAAATTTCTATTAGTGGTGGAATGTTAATTGATGGTTTATATAAACTTAATCTAGACCTACTTTTAAGTTCAACTATATATCAATGCATGTTGATACTAGTATTAAATGGAGAAAAATTGATGAGATATTCTCTATGTTATGGCATAAGAGATAATTCATATTTCTATAAAAAAATTCAAAAATTGGTGAATGAAGAAGTTTTAAATACTTTTAATTTTGTTGATTTTAGTACATATGTGAATTGCATAATGAAAAAAACAAACTAACAAGATCACCAAAGGTGTTATAAGGAGCTTAAAAATTTTAAATGACATACACGCTAATATATGTAGACTATTTGATACTCTTTTTCCTAAATGGTTAGAGATATTTTATCTCTTTCATTGATGAACATCATAGATTTATATATTTCTATCTCTTATTTGATAAAATTAAAGCACTTGATGCTTTCAAAATCTAAAAGGCTGAGGTACAAAAAAAAAAAAAAAAAAGACCATCAAAATTATAAGGTATAAATATGGAGAGTGTTATGATAGGTATGCAAAAAAAAAAAAAAAAACAAAAGGATAAATTTCAAGTCTATTTGCAAAGTTTCTTGAAGAAAATGGCATCATTGTACAATACATAATGTCTAGTGCATCACAACAAAATAGTATAGTTGAAAAAAAAAACTATACGCTTATGGATATGGTAAGAATTATGATAGTAATTCTAATCTATCGTTACCCCTACAGAGTAAAACACTAAAGATTACTCCGTGTATTTTAAATAAGGTTCCATCCAAGGCTATCTCTAAAATATTTTTTTTTGAGGTTTATAATGGATGAAAATCTAATTTAGATTGTACACGTGTATAGAATTTTCATGTTGAGTTAGATATTTATAATCCTCGCTTAAAAAAATTGAACTAAAAACTACCGGTGAATATTTCTAGAGGATATAGGTTTTATTATTGTTCTTATAATAAAAGAATAGTAGAGACAAAAAAAAACTAAATTTTAGGACATTGATTTCGAGTGGGAGTACCGATTTTCTTCGTATGATAAAATTTAAAGAAAAGCAAAAATTAACCGAGTTATGTCGACAGGGGCTCACAAAAAGGCTTGGGAGATGTGAGTTGTCACCTAGCTAATCAAGGAGAACTAAGAAACCCTAAACAAATTGATTTGTGTAGATATTTAGGTAAGGAGTTGGCTATGTATGGGGAAGATTCATCACCATCATCCCGTCTTTCCTAGGGTAGGCTACATTGAATGCATGTGAAATAAAAGTTTAATTTTATTATGTTATGTTTCTATACTTATTTGAATAAATTTATTATGTTGGAATGAGATAATAGAGTAATAGATCGATCCAAGACCAATGCCCATACTCAAAGGAGAAAAGTGGGGAGAGATTGGAATTTTAGCTAATCTTTAGCAAACACAAGCTTATATCGATAAATAAGTGAGTTTTTAAAAATTGAGAGCCTATATTAACATGAATAGGAAGTCATCGATAACTTTGCTCACACAAATGGGAAGCCGCCACCGACTTTGGATCATAGATTTAGAAAGTTATCGACAACTTCGTCACATAAGTATGAAGGGGTAGAATAAATGGAAAGCCACCGATAACTTTTTTTTTTGCTCGAGCAAGGAGCGGATAACTAGTTTAGAAGCCACCGACAACTTCATCACATAAGTGGGTGGCTAATCTTTAGCGAACATAACCCTATACCGACAAATAGGTGAGTTTATAAAGATTAAGAGTCGATGTTATGAATTGGAAGTCATCTACAACTTCACTCATATAAATGGAAAGCCAATGTCAACTTTGGATCATGAATTTAGGAAGTTATCGATAATTTCATCATATAAGCGAGAAGCTACCGACAACTCGTTTTGCTTGAGGAAGGAGCAAATAACCGATTTAAAAACCATTGATAATTTTATCATATAAGTAGAAAGCTGCACGATGACTTTATTTCAAACGAGTAGAAAAAAGATAAAACAACCGAGAAATCACCGACAACTTCATCACATAAGTGAAAAGTCATCGATAGTTTAATTTTGAATGAATAGAAAGTAAGCAAATTGACTTGAATGCCACGGGCAACTTCGTCAACACAAATGGGAAGCCATCAACATCTTCAAAATAGAAAATAAGAAAAATGACTTTGAAACCACTAGCGACTTCATCACATAAGTGAGAAGCCATAAACAACTTCATTTTGAATGAGTAGAAAGTAAGTAAATTGATTTGGAAGTCATTGGCGACTTCGTCCACATAGGTGGAAAGCCACCAATAACTTCATTTTCGGACAAGCAAAAAATAGGTAAAATGACTTCAAAATCACTAACGGCTTTACCACATAAGTGGAAAGCTATTGACAGACTTCATTTTGAATTAACAAAAAGATAAAAAAAAATTGATTTAAAAGTCATTAGTGACTTCGTTCACACAAGTAAAAAGCCACCGACATGTTCATTTTCGGATGAGCGAGAAAATAAAAAAAATAACTTTGAAACTACTAGCAGTATTGTCACATAAGTGAAAAGTTAGTAGCAACTTCATTTTAAATGAATAGAAAGCAAGCAAATTGATTTAAAATCCATAGGTGGCTTCATAACACAAGTAGAAAGCCATCAACAACTTGATTTTTAGACGACCAAAAAGTAGATAATCATGAATTGGACAAAAACATTAGGTATTCAACACGTCACCTTCATGGTTTGTAATCAATTATTCAATCACAAATATCACATTCAAGTGTAAACACCGGGACTAGCATTTATCCCGGATCCACCATTAAAATTAAAACCGAAGCTTTCCTCTAAAATTTATCGTAGAGCATTGATCAATCTACCTTATTTTACCTCAAAATACCTAGGTCATTGACCCTTTTGGGTTCGATACACAATCGTGTATCTAATGGCATTTCAAATCTCTCAAAAATCCTAACCAAAGCAATTTTATATTTTTGAAATAAAGCAGTTTAATCAAAGATATCAAATGGATATAAATTTTTGAATATTACCCACATAGATGTTAGAAAGTGTTGAATTTATCAAAAGTCATCTTTTGAGTCAATTCCACTCTCTTCATCCCAATGAGAACTAATTGTCTAGTTAGCCGGATAAGAAGAGCATCCGTCAATTAAAGCATTGAAGATACTTTGTAAAATGATCGAAATGCCCATGGTCGATTATGAAATTACCAAAATACCTTTCGATGCCAAAATTACTAAACTACATCCGATAACCCGAGGAGTTACTACTACTTGCTTCGACCATCTTTCGGGCATTCTTCAAGCACATTAACCGATCAGTAGGCTGAAACAGTACCATCATCGATCCGTTTATGGTGGTAATGTTAGTCATTGTTGAAGGAGGAGGGAGATTAGGGACCTCGAAGTTTCGATCATCTCTCCCTCTTTTCTCGATGACGATTCCAGCTATAGCTTGGTAAGGGGAGGATATTAAGCTACTCAAAGGATTATGAGGAACATTTCTACGGTGGTTAGAAGGTCCAATTTAGCCTCGATCGGTCAATTAGGTCGGATCTTCGCAAATGGGTCGAAGAATAGGTTCGTTGTTGGTTTGACATATTTTGACAACATTGAGTCATGATTTTTAGAGAAAACACCTTTTAAAAGGGTGAGGAGTGTTTCTTTAATGGTATTTTGGCTAGAATTAGGATATTTGGTCGGGTTTCTAAATAAGTCGTGTCGTTAACCTTCTCTCTTCAATTCCAGCCACGTTTGACATATTCTCCTTCTCTAACTAGTCGTGGATTTAGGCATGGGCTATCGATCGATCATGGTGGATGGAGTAGATATCGATTAGTGGGTGGCTGATTTAGGAAGATAAGAGTCGATGGTATACGGGTCCGATCTACGGTCTGCTTGGGTCTCTTCTTCCTTAGGGGCCGTTTGGTATATTATTGGCTTTTTAGGGTTTTTGGTCTTAGGAAGCATGCTTCCCCTAAATAATCGAAGAGATTAGGCATTTATTAGGGAAAAATTAAGATTTTTAGACAATATTAATTTTGATCCTTGGTTTCTCCCAGCTCATCAATTTAAGTATAATTTTGATTGTTTGAACTTCAATGGCACTCTTAAATTACAATTAATCGGGACCTATTTTTTTTAGATTTCTTCTAATTATGTCATTCCTTTCTTTTATTTAAGGATTTGAGGTTTTAAGCTTTTTAATTGTATCATTAATTGAGTTTCTTTTAGTTCCCAAGCTTCTTATTTTTTTAATTAGACCCTTAGAACTTATTTGAGCCACTTATTTAAATTAATTTATTTCCTCTTTATTTATATATATATTATTTTTTTATTTTTTTGTATTTTTTACCTAAAAGAAAAAGAAAATAATAAGAGTGAGAAATTGGGTATTAAAAAGTTATATAAAGATACAAGATAAATATTAGTTATTGTTCAAAAACTCAATCAAATAATATTGAACACCAACCAATTCAAAAGCAACTAGTTCATGATAAGGTGAAGCCATATGAGGAAGTTGAGTTAAGATGATCCTTGAAATCAATAATTTTTAATGACTATGTTGTATACCTTTAAGAGTTTGACTTTGATAGTGAACCCAAAAATTATTCAAATTCATTTTCATAAACCATGAATGAAGACAACTATGTTTTATGGTATAATTATGCAAAGGAAAAATATAGTCTATGTCTAAAAATCAAGATTCAAGCATTATAAAATCACAATAATTTATTTCAGTAATATCAAGCGATATAAAGCTAGACTAAGGATTATATCTAAAAAAAGCATGGATTATTATAAAACCTTCTCTTCGATCTCTAAGAAGAATTCATTCAAAATTATAATGATACTAATAGCTCATTTTGATTTAGAAATACATCATATGGATGTGAAAACAATATTCTTAAATGGAAATTTAGATGAAAAAGTGTACATAAATTAATTTGAAGGTTTTTATGACGATACAAATAGTTATTTGGTTTGTAAGTTGATATATATATATATATATATATATATATATAGCTAAAGTAAGTCTCCTAATAATGGTATATTAAATTTTATAATGTTATTATCTCATATAATTTTATTAAAAATATTTTTAATCGATATATAGACCTTAAGATTAGTAGAAAATAATTTTTTTATTGTTTTTGTCTTATATGAGATGATATTTTACTTATAAGTAGTGACTTGTGTTTTGTGCATGAGACAACAATATTTTTTCTCAAAACTTTGATATGAAGAATTTGAGTAAAACCTCTTATATCATTAGCATAGAGATTCATAAAGATAAATCTTAAAAATTATTAGAACTGTCTTAAAAAAGACCACATTGGGAAAGTTTTGAAAAGATTCGAGACGTCAAATTATACGAGCATAAGTAGCACTCACTATGAAAAGAGACAAATTCAGTCATGATCATTTTTTATAAATTTATTAAAAAGAAGTAGATGATTAACATTTCATGTGCATCTACAATAGATGGTTTGATGTATAATGCAATAATTCATCCTAAAAATAAGGTTAAGTTAGTAAATTATATATTTTTAGGAATAATAAAAATAAGTATAAGCTAATTAAAGGTTAGTTGTATTTTTAGAATAAATTAAAAAAATATGAAATTTTTAGTTAAAAAAATTAGTATGCTAATCATATATAAAGAGAAAAGAAAAGAGAACAAGAATAAGATAAAAAAGAAATAAAAAAATTGAAATTGATTTTTTTTTTTTGGCAACTTATTTTGAAAAAGCCGAGATACCCCTCTTGTTTTCCTATTCCCCCATTTTCTCTCCTTCTCGTCTCCTTCCTTTCTCACCCATATATTTCCCTTTACTTTCTTTAACTTCCTCCTCGATTTTTAAGCTAAAGTCTTGCTCGGATACCTAAGAAATTATGAAAGAAAGATAATTAAAGTGAAGTTTACAAAGCTAGATTAAAGCTTGGAAGAGCTGGAGAGTTGTAAGATTGAAGTAGGGGTTTGAAGACCCATTTGTCAAAGATGAGATTTTTATCATTTAATCTTAAAATTGAGATGAGTATATGTGCTAATTGATTGTTTGAAATTGTTTATATTGGTTTCGTTGTTTGAATAAGAATTGAGTTAAGTTAGGGTTAGGAGTTTAATTGGATTTAGGGATTTGATGATTTAACAATTAATTATACTAATTGATGCGTGAAATGAGATAATGATAGTGTGAAAGTGATTATTGAACGATGGATTCAAGAAATTCCCAAGCTAGTTGAGATAATGAACTCGTAAAGGTAAATTGTGGGAAAAATTAAATTGAAAATTAATGATGAACTCGTAGAGATAAGTTATGTGAAAAATTGAATTAGAAATTGAATATGGATTGTAGAGACAAATTATGTGAAAAATTGAGTTGGAAATTTATGATGGATAATTAGTTGCAATAAAGTGTAAATTTAATTATTAGAAAAAGATTATAAAATGAACTTAAGATATAGTTGTTAGATAATTATCTAGAATTGGTTAAGAGAGTAAGAGTTTAGTTAAAAATCCTTAATTTGAGTGTTTTCGATAAATTATATTTTTGTAAATTTTATAGTATTTCAATTTTTAGAATAATTCATTTGCTTCTTAATTATTCTTTGATATATAACATTAATTATTATTCGATCATTTTGTATCATTATATTTTTTAAAGCGACGACTCCATCTCGGTAATCTTAACTTTGCATAATTTTTCGATTTGCACTATTGAGTGGATAATATATAGTATATCATATTTTTAAGTTTCTTTAATATTTTCATCATGCATCATTATTGAAAATATGTCAAAATCACATTAATTCGAACTTAGATGGGAATAGACATCCTTGTGAAATTTTGTAATGATTGCATTTCAAAAATGATTTGATATGATTAAAAAAGATCTAATTATGTGTTTGAACAAGAGTTTCATTTAAATTTTGATTTAATTATATGAATTTAAATTTTATTTACTTGTTCAATTAAGATTCTTGATTTTAATGTTGTTTGGATAATTTAATTAAGTATGTATTTGATTTGTAATTTTGAATATGAGTTTGTATTTGAGCTTATAATTTGAGTATGAGAGTTGATATTGAATTGCATTAATAATGATTTGGAGCATGAATTGTGTATGGATATGTTAGACTTGTATTTTGGAATAAATGTAAGTTTATTCTAATTATGAATTTGTTGACTACCTTGGGGTACCTAATTATAAGGGCATAGCCTATGAACTTATTGATATGTAATGCTCCAGCTAGTAAGAGATGTATAGCCCTAGCTCGTGCATCGACCAATATGCGAGTTACCTAGCCGGGGAGGATGTAGCCTTTGAATGTTTGTATCTAATCATACGTTATGATTTGATCACTCTAGTTGTAGATTTTGAATATTTGATTTGGTTTGATTATTCTATGTATAAATTTTGATAATTGATATGATTTGATTTGATTGTATGTATTTAGACATGAGATTTTGATAAGCGTTTTGAATGACTTGAAAATATAAGATACGATTTTATATTTAAATAGGTATTTGATTTTGAGAAATACGCTTTGCATCTTGAGCAAGTTTTGAATTATCATTCACTTATCTGTTTTCCTCTTTTAAATATGTTATATAATATTTACTCACTGTGCTATTATTTTGCTCACATCTTATTATTTTAGTTTTGCAAGATTATGGGATTTTTCCTTAACCTCCTCAAAATCGTTGTCCTAAAACCGACACGTTAATCGTGCTTCTTATTTATATAAAAATTTTTAAATTTGTATTTTGATATTATTGTATACTCTAAAAGTTATGCAGTTATAATTATAAACTCGTATTAGTTTGTTAATTAATATATTATATAGTACACGTATTGTGAATTTGGATGTGATAAGGACTAATTAGGTTATTGATTGTTGAATTATAAATTGAGATGGATTTTAAGAAGTATCGATTAAATTAGGATATGATATTGTGAATTATATTAGAGTTGTGTTAGGTTATTGACTTTAATATTATTTTGAAAATGTATATGTGGAATTAGTTTGTGTTGGAATTTATAAATTGATGACTATCAAGTGATGAATTTATGGATTAGAATGATGTTTTTATTATTATAGGTTTGATAGTTATGTTTAGATGTTCAAGATTTGCTTGAATCAAGGTAGGCCCTATAGCTTCCTCAATTTTCACATCGGTTATAGCCTATTTTGGGGGTCGTGATATATACATAGGTCCGTATAAGAGATGACTTGATATTTACAGTAGGAATGTTAAAAAAGTTCTAAAGCAATATGGGAATAGAATATTGGAAAATTTCTAAGAAAGTTATATGATATTTATAAAGAATCAAATGTTACAAATCGACTCACATACATACTAATCATCTTGAGGTAGTTGGTTATTTAGATTCAAATCTTCTATACATACGGACATAAAAAGAGTCTATTTTGGGATATATTTTGTTTTTATTGAAGTAGCTATATCTTGAATAAATATTAAACAAACTATTGTTGCTAAATTTACTATGAAAACATAATCATTGGATACTATAAAGGAAATACATAGGTCGTCTTGTTAAATAATTTCATTTCTAGTCTAAAAACTCTTAATTTCATATTAAAATTAGTAAAGATTCATTGTGATAATTTGGTTGTAATTTTTTTCTCTAAAAATAATAAGAGTGAAAGTTGAAACTAATATATTAACATAAAATATCTCATTGCAAGAGAGAAAGTAAAAGAACATGAAATGCTCATTGAGCATATTACCATAAAGTCGATAGTTATAGATCCCATGTTTAGAGCATTATCTACAAAACAATACAAAGATCATATCGATCGCATGGTCGTTGACGATCCATTTGATGTTTGACTTTATTTTATTTTCATTGATTGTCTAAACGCGTTATGCTTCGTTCTTAGATATTAATGTGATGTTTGGTGTACATAAACTATTTTTTTCTATATCCATTGAGACATATAAATTTAGACTTGAACGACTTATTAGAAGTTCATTTATAAAGTTTATTTGCTCATTATGTGTTTATTTTGAGGATGCAAAATATTGTAATGCAAGGAAGGGAATACTTAGTTGTAAAGTATGATTGTTATGATTCATATGTTGTATTCTTAATCTAAATGTGAGTCTTTCTACTTACTAGCTATTTTAGACTCTATATAGAAATTATGTTTTTAAATATTGTATAATATAGGTCGAGTGTGAGAATGTAAAAAATATCCTTTAATGTGACCTATTTGTCATGTCTCATTAAATTAATACTATTTTATCTTGAATATATTTGTAAATAACAATTAAAGGTGTCAAGTGTATTGGATTCTAGTAATGGACTAGACACATTCATGATGGATAGAAGTGCAAAAATTAGGTTAAAGAAAAAGTCTCTAATCTAGTTATATAAAGATTACATAAAGCTAGTGTCATCCATTCACAAAAAAAAAAAATAATAATAAAATTAAAGCTAGTCTCATCCATTCACATACAAAAAAGTTAGAAGTATTGACATAGATTAAAAGTTCTTTTCTTATCGATGCCACCAACTATTTTTAGACAATTTTTAGAACACTTAATCAAATCATGATAAAAATATATGCATCATATTAATTTCTATTATGATTATAGATTTAGACATATTCAATTTTATAATGTATATTAGTCCCTATAATAAGTCTCTAGTTAAGTTTCAATGGAAAAGAAAAATTAGTGTTGACAAAAACATGAAAATAAAGAGTTTAAATCTTTTATGTTTTTAAGACAACTAAACTCACTCTTATTTCAAATTTCACTATTGATTATAAATTCAATGATGTAGATAAAATAATAATGAGTTAAATTCATTTATAAATAATTAATTTATGACCTTTCAATTTGAATTTAATTATTTAAATTTAATGGTCATAATAGTCATATTTTTAAGTAAATAAATATAGAGAATCTTAAGGGATCACCATAATAAAACAAGAAACAAAAATTCTATGAATGGATAATAAAAAGAAAAACCTTGGAAGTTTTTCAAATCTAAAAATGTTGTACGTGATGCGTGTTGGGATTTGCATGCACGTGAGGTGGTAAAGATGAATGTGATGTCATCAATAATGATAAAAGTTTCCTCTTTTCTTTTGCTTTTTAGTCCTCCAATATCTTTTCCTCGTGCTTCAGAGTACTCAGAGTCCCCAAAATGACCACTTGATGATCCATAGTTTTTTTCAGGTAAACCTTCTTACTTCCTCAGCGCACAGCCCTTCACTCACTAGTGGGCAAATCATGCATGCGATTGGTAATTTAATTCAATCCAAGAAATATGTATGGGCAAAGCGAATCAACCAGAGATAGGAATCAATTTCGATTTTTGAGGATAAGACAATAAAAGAAAAACTATACATAAATAGTATCAATGGGTTTTGAATTCTGATAATGCAGAATCTTTTTCATTTATGATGAAACCATGTCTATTATAAGTCTTTTA
Organism: Dovyalis caffra; assembly: GCA_963924115.1. Lineage (NCBI taxonomy): Eukaryota > Viridiplantae > Streptophyta > Magnoliopsida > Malpighiales > Salicaceae > Dovyalis > Dovyalis caffra. The sequence goes on along the minus strand of CAWUPB010001194.1, from coordinate 15,162,937 downwards.
ATTACATGGTTTCATTCTAAATAATTTACCCAAAAACGTTTTTTTTATTCCACAATAAGAATATTTTTCAATTAATTTATATGTCAATCGAGATTAAATTTTTTATAACGATCCAATGACCAAATAACAATCTTAACGAAAACTTGTTAGTTGTGGCCATGGAATATTAATCCTATTTTTTTCAAGTCAAAATTTTTTATTCTTTTTATAATCTGAGAACTGATCACCATCAAATTGATTTTAAAATTATGAGTTTTAAGCTTTTCACGCTTTTGAAATTGAGAAAACAAACATAAATTTTGCGAATGACATAAAAATAAAAAAACATATTCAAGTTTTGAAACATGAAACTCTTATTAAAAGTTTAAAGCTCTTGTCACTTAGCCATGGTTAGTCGAATTCTCCAATAAAAGAGGTCCAGCTCACCAATATCGGGCATGTCATTAATAGAGAAATCTTTTCCAGCCGAGCCCGGTTCACGTCTGGGTAGCCATCAAGAGCCCTTTGCTAGAATCAACTATTAACGTTCTGCTAAATAACTAAAGTAAGAAGAAGGGCCTGTGGGCTGTGGTGGGCTATAGTTTAAACTTAAATAACTAATGTGTACAACTGAACCCACTGTATGAAGAAAAAAGCCCAATCTGATGATGTAATTATTTTGGGTTTGGCAATGCAGTCATGGTAGGCAAGGTTTTTGCCTCCCCTGTCCCTTGGGCTCAGTTTTGGTTCCGATCAGGTTCAGGTCAGATTATAAAAGTTAGGTCAGGTTTATTTTTTAGGAATTAATTTAATGTGGTTTCCAATAATGATTTTTTTCTTAAGTAAAATCAAGATGGTTTCGGATACTCGACACAAAGTGGCAGAGTCTTCTGCTTGACCATTACTAAATACGAGGAGGACATTGAAAAATTTTCTGTTCATATTTTGGAGCAAGAACTATTTGGTTTGAATTGAAAAACTAAAACGAACCGAAATATCAATTTTGATTTGATTTTTAATATAAAAATTAAGAAAAATATATTTTTTTTATTTGGCTTTTCAGTTCAGTTCAATATTTGAAATTTTTCTTCCATTTAAACTAAAAACTGATTTTTTTATGACTTTTTTTAAGTTCTAAAATAATTCAAATAAGCTAAAAAAAATTAATAGCTTAATATTATTATAAATATATGATGGATTGATGATATTTTTAGTCTATTTAAATTATCTAATTTTTTAAAAAAAATTCAAAAAAATAAATCATTTTAACCTCAAACAAAAAATTAAAATTTTGGTTTTTTTTTTTAAAAGAATAGTAATTCAGTTCACATTTGATTTTTTTTTTTTTGTAAGTTTATTTAACTAAAAATCAAACCAAAATTGTTTAAAAGAAAGAAAGAAAGAAAGAAAGAAATATCACCCCTATCCATATCAAGCATTTTATTGTATTTTCACTTTAATGCACACTGAGCCCATTAAGAATAAGCCCAAATATTTTGAGACCCATAGAGCAGGTAAGAAACTTCCCGCTCTGTTTTTAAAAAGCCGCGTTCATAGCCTACGTCTCTTTTCTATTTTCCATTTTATCTTCCCCCTGTTTCTCAACGACAAAGGAAATAAAAATAAAAATAGAAAATAGAAAAAAAATAAATACTAACGTTTCACATCTTTTTTTCTACTTTCAGTTTCACCCTGAGCGAAGCAGATTCAAAAATAAAATAAAAAACCAAAACTAAAATGCAGCAATTGATTTCTAGGGTTATCACAATTAGGGTTTCATTTCATGGATTCACCTAAAACTACCACCACTGCAACGACAACCATCTCCGCCACCGCCACCACAGTCAGTTTATCAGATTCTCCTCCAGTTCAAGTAACTTCATTTCTTAATTAATTCACTTCGATTTTGTGTTTTTTTAATTGTTTTTATGCTTGTTGGTTTCTTACAGGATAGTGTGTCCATTTTAGTTTTTTGAAGGAATTTTGTTTGGTTCTGTTACATTTGTGTGTTTTATAAGGATCTGAGGTTGTGATTTTTCTTACTTCAATTTTCGTGAAAGGGCTTAAACTTTAGTGATTATCAGGGTTGAAGATATTTAGTCTGTTGGAATTGTGGACTTTGTGATGAGGATTTGGTGTTGCTGTAGGAGTAGGTTTTGAAGCGACATTGATGGGGATATTGGCTTTCGGATGGAGTGGTGTATTGAGTTAGGTGTTTTTTCGCTAACTTGTTTTTGTTTCTCAATTAGGGCGTTCAGTTTACTCAAGTGCATGGAGTTATATGGACTATGTTTGATTGATGTAATAGGTGTTAATGAAAACCAATCAAAGAGAAAATGGACGTGAAGGCTGTTATTATTACTTTTAGTATTATTATTTTTGCCATGTGGTATGTAAATGAATTGAAATAACCACAATTGGAAAGAATGAAGGATCTTTTGATTTTCTCTCGTTCAATTTTTTTTATTTCTACCCTTCAACTTGTGGATGAGTAATTGGGATCTGTTTGTTTTATTTTTGCTTTACTTCCGCTGGATGCTTAGTTGACGTGATGAAAATGGAGGGTTCTCCAGAAAGTGTCCTGTACATATTATCAAGTACTGTGGATATTCTCAATTGAAAAGAAAATGTGGATATTCTGATCACTTTGCTTCCTCTGTTTCCAGGAATCCCCATTTTATAATTACATAAGCAATCTATCCCCTATTAAGCATGTCAAAGCTGCACATGTAGCACAAGGACTCCTGGGTATCAATTCTCCTCCACTTGTCTTCACGTCACCACGTACAATATCAGACCGTCAAACAAATTTGTTGCCAAGGTTTGAGATTCTAGATTTTTCTGTTCTTACAGTTTTAAAGAGCACGAATTAGGGCTTGAAGACTGTTTACATGGCTAGTTTTTTTCTTTCTCAGGTTTCAATGTCCTCAGATATCTGGGGCAGAAATATCTAAGAATGATGATGGAAGCAAGAAATCTGCTGATGGTCCAGAGGATACGGGGAAATCGAGCACTTGTTTGAATAGCAGTCTGATTGTTGATGCCCAGAAGAGCAATAATGTCAATAACTCCGAACAAGACCAACTGGGCAGCTCCTCAGGTTGTGTTGACGAGTACTTATCTGATCCCGTGGATGCAGACTGTGCAGACTCTGTTAATTTGTTAAACCCAAATGTGAAAAAATCTGACGATGCACTTCAGTCATCAGAAAGTAATTTAACCAACTTGAAAATAGCTGTACTAGAAACTGATGACATAAATGATAAGGGGACAAAAGGGGATGCGTGTCAGGCCATGCCCGAGCAAGATGGAGAGGATCCTAAGGAGCAGTCAGCATCCGAAACTAAGATGGCAAAGATTGAAGAGGAGGGAAGCATTGTCGAACAACCATCTCACGTTTGCCCAAATTTTGGGTCTGACTTGCTTGTGGACCATGCTTCTAGGCAACAACAATGTGACACATCAGAGGCTCAGGTAATAACAGTTTTTCTTTTCTTTTGTGAAACTAGGAATAGAACATGCGAACCCTGATGTGAAAGGATGTGAATGTTAGCTGGTAATTTTTAAGGTAACTTTTTACCCTCAACTACTTCTTAAACCTTTTCAGGTTGCTCATCCACGTGAAGATTATGGTGAGGATGTGGGAACGGTCTTGCATGGACCTGTTCAACTCATAACACTTTCTGGTTCAGAGGTATAAATTATTCTATCTTAAATTCATCTTCCAAGATAGTTTTCCGAAGAGCAGAGAGGCTGATAGATCATGCGTATTTCAAATAAGAATTTTCCATTCATTGCTCAGTTAAAATCATAGCCACTGAGAATTTATCATGAAAAATCGTTGCCCTGTCAAGTAACATGGTTTATTTCGGTGGTGCTTCGTAGTCACATATCTAGGAACTGCACACTTTCCTAATTACGAGGTCCGTATGAATCACATTCTAGTCCATTGGGCCTCTTCTGATTAATAGGAATAAGTTAAATTCATGGAGCTTGCCAATGTCTAACATCTTGAGAAGTTATAAGTGTGGATGGGCATACTGGAAAAGGCTGCCAAGGGAAAATTGTGCTGATTCTTGTTGTGTTTTTTAATTGTATGTGGAAGAAAAACTTTCCTACAGATAGTCTATGCCATTTAAGGTTGTGGATTTGCTGTGCTATTCTTCTCCATATTCGGGTCCATATGATGCCACTTAATGCAAGTCATTTTCGCATATCCATCATGAAACTGGTGGCTCTCATTGTTTCTTTTGTAATCAAATTTAGTAGGACTTTCTTTTTTAGTAGAGTAATTGCAACATTAATGTAGGTCAGTCAGCTCCATCGTGGCATGAGTAGACGCTGTCTTCAGTTTGAAGAAGCTCAACAGAAAACTAAAATGGATGGCACCTATTCTCCAAATCCAGCAATGAATTTAATTGGTTCAATATTTCCTGCTTCCAGTACAGAAATGGAGATTTTGGATTCATCTCAGATGGAGCGAACTATCTCTTCGAGCCAGAGTCAAACTGTGACAGCTGTGTTTTCCACCGACGACAGTGGAAAGTCTCCCTTACTTGTGTCCAAGCCATCAGGTATTGGCTTGCATCTCAATAGCATTGTCAACACTTTGCCAATGGGATGCATTGCATCAGAACCAGTCATGAGCCACCATTCTGTGGAGAGCAAAATTAGTTGCTCCAAACTATCGAATTTAGTTGAGAGAGTCTCATTAACTGCTGGAGATAGGGTGCTCCAAACTAAGGCTTCACTTGCTACAAGCTCTGCCACTTCTCAGTCTTTTCGGACCATGGAATCTTTCAATAAGTTGCAGCTACCCGAGCATCAGGGAACTCCACACAATAAGAGGAGATTTAGTTCAGAGCACGCTGACAATTTTGAGTACAACCCCTCAAGCCCCAAGAAGCAAAGGCAAGTTTATGGGATAATTTTCATAGTCAACTTTTGTTCTCTCTCTCTCTCTCTCTCTCTCTCTCATATATATATATATATATATATATATATATATATATATATATATCCAAACTAAGCTGCGCCACTGAACGTTTTATGATCTCTAGGAAGAAAGTATCAAGCACTGATGGTGATGGTTGCAAACGTTGCAACTGTAAGAAGACTAAATGTTTGAAATTGTGAGTGATTTCAAGTTGTCATGGTAGTCATGTACACATATTTGCAATTTATTTAAATTTGTTAATTTTTTTTAACTTCCTTCCCTATTTGGCCAGATACTGTGATTGCTTTGCAGCCGGCATCTACTGTGCTGAAACTTGTGCTTGCCAAGGCTGCTTTAACAGGCCTGAATATGAAGATACTGTTCTTGAAACAAGGCAACAAATTGAATCGCGTAATCCACTAGCTTTTGCTCCGAAGATTGTACAGCATGTGACCGAGTTTCAAGCAATCAATGTGGTACCAAACGCTTTTTTTGGTTTTTTAGCAATTCCTTTTTGACTGGGAATTTGGTAATCATGTTTTCTTTTCACAGGAAGATGCAGGCGTGTTTACACCATCCTCAGGGAGGCATAAGACAGGATGCAATTGCAAAAGGTCAATGTGTGTGAAAAAATATTGTGAATGCTATCAGGTGCAGTATTTTGTTAATATCTGAATTTTCCATCACCTTTGTCACGATATCCATTTCTCAATATTTCTAACTTTTCTCTGTTCATATTTAAAAGGCTAATGTCGGATGCTCCAATGCTTGTCGATGTGAAGGGTGCAGAAATATCCATGGTAGGAAACAAGGTGAGAAATTACACAGAAATTAGTTTTTCCTCAACTCTTTAGCTGTCATCATTTATCATAAATTATGGTAAGATGTTGTGCAATTTGGAGTATTTGTGGTTGGAATTCAAGAAATAGTTGCAAATTCGAGTCTCAGCCTTTGTAGATTCTCCTTCCAGCTTTATAAGAGATTTAAGTCTAATGACTACATAACATGTGGAAAGTTTTACAAATTCTTTTGGTAGTTTGGCGAAAATGTTTTGAGGAAAACCTGGGTTTCATAGAATGTTTGGATGAACAGAAATATAAATGGTGAATAATTCACTCTCTTTCATTATAAAAAAGAAAATCACTATTCTACCAGTAGAAAGATGAATGAATTTTGTTGATGTATTTACAGAATATTCTATGACTGAAGAAATGGTAAGCAACAGAACTAATGAAGAGAGGTTAGAAAGCACGGCTGATGACAAATTGGAAATGGTTGCTAACAATAAATTTTTACATGCCGAGCTATATGATCTGCGCAGCCTCACACCACCAACAACATCATTTGAGTACTCAAGGTATTATTTATTTGATTAAGATGTATTTGTTCTGGAGAGGTTAGAATCTTTCAGTCCAGTTTGTTTAATTTTGCTCCTTTTTTTAGTCATGGAAAGGATGCACCAAAATCCCGACTCCTTCCTGGTAGGTATGTCCTATCGTCGGATTCTGATTTTTCCATGTTGCCATCTTATGCAAAATCCGTAAGTTCTACGAGCAATTCACACAGCAACGACATGCTTCCCAAAACAAGTAAAACCCTGGACATAGTTTCCCAAGGTCAGGAACTAGATTATAAAATTTCTGAAATAATGGACCAATTCTCACCACGATGTGATGAGCTTGCCGATTTCTCTGATCATACTCCACTGCCAAATCCTTCCTCAATCATGATGGCTTCTTCGGCTTCATCTAAAAATCGGGACAAGGCAAATGTTTCACAAACTCAGATGTATTCTGGAAGTGCTCGTCTCTCATGTGGCAGTTCTCTTCGTTGGCGTAGTTCACCAATTACTCCAATGACTTGGTTAGGTGAGACCAAAAATCAAGCACAGGACTCCGATTGTGGGCTTTATGACATTCTGGAAGATGATACACCGGAAATATTGAAGGAATCTCCTACCCCTATCCCGTCTGTTAAAGCAAGCTCTCCTAATAAAAAGCGAGTCTCTCCACCTCATAGTCACATCCAAGAGTTTCAATCGAGCTCTTCAGCAGGGTTGAAAAGTGGGCGCAGGTTCATATTGAAGTCTGTGCCTTCTTTCCCGCCTCTCACTCCCTGTACCGATTCCAAAGATCGCACCCAACAGAAATACTAGAAATATGGACATTTGTTACTTCAGGTGAGTCTTATTCATGTTTCTTGCAATTCCCAAAAACGCCATTGATTTATATACTTATCCTTGATTGACCAATGTGCTCTTTTGTATCACAGAGGCGTTGGATATACTTCATTCCAGAAAAGTACATATGCAGCTATGGTCTGAGGGTTCAATTTTGTGTCAGGTTCGGATATGGACCTCAGATGGTTCTTTATTAATAAGTTAGATACTTGATTATCACAATCTTGCTTAAGTAGGTATGTTGGGTGACCACATGTCAGAATATACGCGAACTCACGCAAGAGATGTAGCCAAGCATCATCATATGCAGTGTTTTCTTTTTGCTCCTTTTCCATTTCCATTTCCAATTCGTATCTTTCTGTTTTGCAATTGGATGTTTCTATTGTTGATTGGATTTCATTCATGGCTGGTTGATAGTACTAAAGGTTGTCCTTGTTGATAAAAAAAAATCATTCTCTTAACCATATCTAAGTTGAATGAGTTGACAATGATTTTTTAATGCCCTAATTTTATCATGTCATTTTGACTGTTCCTGCTCTACCATTTCCAGTTTCTTTTCCCTCACAGATTATGATGCACTAGTAACTTGTATGTGGTAGTTAAAACTTAACCGTTGATTTTACTGCAAAACACTGAATTTTTATGATGGATTGATCTTGCATGTTTGCTTAGAGTTGTATAGCCTTATCAGAGTTTTAACTGTCCGTAGAAGTTGGACCCGTGAGCCTTTGTGCTCTATCAGGGATTATTATTTTTTTGTCAAAGTAGGGTACTCCTAAATTTTATTTCCCACAATAGGGTGCTTTCAATCTTATTTACTGAAACAAGGTATTTTATGCCATGTAGGTGCCATCTCTAGTAAATAAACGAACATGTCAGCTTTTATTTTCCAAAATGAAACATCTAGCTAAAAAAGTATGTTAATTATCAAGTTGCTGTCTGCAAATGCTTTCTCCCTCTCTCTATAGCTTAAATCTTTCTTTTAGATTTGTATGCTACCCTCCATCCTATTATTTTCTCTAATAATTTACTGGTTATTTTACAACCAGGGCTACCTTTGCTTCGATTTGCGTTTTTAGTTATGTGATCCATAAAAGCTGAAAGAAAGGGGTCATTGGGTTACGAAATTTCTACTACAGTAGGTACTATTATATATTCATTAGATTTCTTTTCAAGGCTTTTCTGCTTTAATATAATCCTCAACACTGTTTTCTTTTAATGAATTGCCCAATCTACTTTTCAACTTACTACTTCCCTAGATTGTAAGCAATTGTGCAAGAACATGTAAATGGCTCTGGGAAGTAGCACACTAAATAACATTGAGAGGTTACATAACAGCAAAAATCCCATTGTTTAAATAGCGAAAACTTAGGCTGGTTTCAATAGAATCTTTCTTTGTGCTCTTATGGAAAACTAAAATTTAAGAAGAAAATAAAAAATTCAATTGACATATAACAGAGCTAGGAAGAGAGAAATATGTGAAATGAAGTTTCATACCTTCCTTTCTGCTATATATTTGTTTTTAGTTATTACTTATTGATATTTTATAAAAAAAATATAAATCATGATGCGTATGTATATTACCTTAATTAATTGCTCACATAAAATAAACTTTCTATGTTATGATAAATAAGACTGAAAATACCCTAAAAAGATTTTGAAGTAGCTTATTTTGGAAAAAGACTATCAAGCTTGCTATGGGACTGTAATCAAGCCCAATGCATTGAGTGAAACTTAACAGTGAGTCTGCATTTCGAGCTGCCCTTGTTGTGTCATGCTTGCCCTGGCCCATATATGACATATCTTTGAGACTTGTGAGCTTGTCTGGCCGTCGGCTTGGTCATTCATTGCTCGAAGAAGGCTTTAGGAAAACCGGAAAACGATTGATCAGATGCTTTTGAAGTGTTAAGTCTTTTACTGGACAACATTTGATTAAGAAACTTTCCCTGGCTTTGACGTTGTAAATGGTTCTAAACAATACATCAGGAAAGAGTGAGAAGCCAACCGATATCCAGCTCTTATTATGTGCCATCAAATACATCTAATGCTGGTAACCTCACAGATACATTATTCTGAGTCAACCCATAAAATTTCCTGGATTCAGAGCAAGAAAGAATCATCTGTCCCCCTTTCCAACTCTCCAGAGGAAAAGAAAAACCCAATAATACTAACTCCAAACCCTTGCTAGCCATTACAATATGATAATAAACCCAAACAAAAAAGAAAATCGATAGACGTCAATAGCTTATTTAAGAAAAATGACATCGAGGAATAATGAATTGAACCATGAGCTATACCATATACCCCACACCATGCATATATTCTGAATGCCTTCCCTATCCATTATACATTCTTCTGTAACTCCGCACAACCTTGCTCCAAGCCAGCTCTTTTGCCATTAAGACCATCACCCGTCGAGCCCTAACCTAGTGGTTAGCCAATTACAAACTTCATCCATCTCTTCAGGGATTGTGTAATGGCCAAGCCTGCAATGAAGTAAAACATTTTTATTTTTATTTTATTGTTAGCGCCATTAACAAAATGCTCAAGAAGTATGATATGCTAATGCCAAGTGGGAGACAGATATACCCATTATAGCTTCTAAACATAAGATTTCGGAATCCAGCTGCACTCAATGCCTGTGCTGATTTCTCTCCAAGTTTATGTGCAACCACATCATCACCTGCAGCCAGAAAGTAAGACATGAACTATCTAAAGCTCGCTGCATGTAGATTACACCATTACGAGTGTATGGACCTATCTGAAGTTAAAAAGCTTAGAAAACAGTGAGTTCGCTACTTTCGAACCAGAGACTGTGTTTACAATGACAGATCAGGTCTTTCAGTGGAAGAGCATAGCTCAATATCTAAATATTTGTCATCTTGTTTGTCCATCTCAAGTATTTTCATATACTATAAGAAACTTTTGCTTCATGTAAATGGTATACTTCGCTTCATTGTTATAGAAAGTTTATGCAAATCATATGCATTCCTCAAAACAATCACATTTTCCAATAGCACATGCAAATATGATCTTATACCAAAGTTACTAGAAATGCAGATAGCAAAACGAGAAAAATTGTTTGTCTTTCCATCTGCTTCTCAATGAAGGTATTCTAAATGAGAAGGAATGAATTTGTGGCCTGTGGGATGAAGGCCAATACCTGAGCCATGGCAGAGCAAGATGGGCAAGGATGCTGCACGTCTTGCAGCTTCATCTGATCTTTCCATCCTGTTCCTCAAGGTCCTACAAGACAAGAAATAGTTTTCTGAATAAATTGCTTAACCAACATGTGTACTTTCATGTTTCATCTCGTGTATAATCGTAATTAAGGTGTTTTTGTCTGTTCACATGTCAGAAAGCAGAAACCAAACCTTGAACATGGAAGCCAGCCACTTAGACCAACAATTGCACTTAAGTTGACAGGGTACAGGTTTCCATTCCCATGTTGCCCTAAAATGTGGCATGTGGCAGAGTAAAGGGCAGTTGCAGCACCCATACTGAAGCCACCTACACCAAGTTTGACTGAAAAACAACAATAAAATCATACTGGTTACTTATTGTGCAACTTTAAGGTGCAGTATTCAACACTGACACGCTAAAAAAAAGGGTAACTAAGAAGAAACAGACATATCAATACGAACAACAATATTTCCAAGCAATTTAAGAAAACATGCTTTCATTTACATGCAAACCAAGCTCTCATTCCTCTGTCAAAGTAGTGCGTCGATACTTTCAAATCAGACCGGAAATACAACTAATTCAGTGAAGCACATTTCAAAAAGCATCTGACAGCCTTTTCCAGGTGATATGTGGCAAATCCACATTCATACAGGACTAATAAACCAAAAAATTCATGGATGCAGGATGCAGTTTGTTTTGTGATAAGAACATTTTTAGATTCACAATAATCATATAAGGAAAACAATAAGGTATTTTGCTGAAATCTTGATGCACCCTCAGATAACAGAATTGAAAACACCACTCATTATCCCTCCAAAATAATAATAACACAACAAATAAATAAATGAATAGCTCACTAGGATTATATAAAAAGTTCATAGCAATGTGACTGACAATGAAAAAAAGATAGAGAAGCTTCTTAGCTCTCCTTTGGACATCCAGACAGCCAAAGTAGAGAACAACAGTTGAAGAGTTTGAAGCGTAGTCTTAAGTATAACCTTTAGCTGATGCGCTGTATTGGAGAAATATATTAACAGCATTTTGATCTAGTCAAGCTTCGTTAAGTATACAACCATAAATAAACCTTAAGTCTAGGGCAAAAAGCTAAATAGTACCAAAAAGCTACTTACTATCAGCAGGCTCGGTTGATAAAAGATTCGCAACATGTGCTGCTGAAGCATCTAGCCCCTGCAAATCATCAGGGGCATCTTCTGAAATATCCCCCGCATCAAACCCTGAAATGAGATACATAAGCTATTCACACCATCTTCTCTATTGGCACAACAGCTAAAGACATGAATTGAGACTTTAATTTTGACAGGATACATAAAAACAGTTGCAGGTTAGTTTCATGTGAGGTTAGCTCAAGATAAGTAAACCCACAAGGTGGTTCTTACAAGCAGTGCATGGAAATCCACCAAATATTGCTACTGGCCTGGTTGGAGCAGTTGGGCATATCCATTTAATCTGCCACATCAAATTCGAACAGAACCATATGATAGTTATTTTTGTCTGCTAAAAATATATTTCTGAACATGGAAGAATTAAGGCATATAGCGATGCATGTTGCATGTGTGCAAGTAGAAGCTGTAAGGTAACTTAAAATAGTAATTAGTCTTACATTTGGAAGAGGAAGGTTTTCCAAGATCTGGGACCAGCTGCAAAACAAAGCACAAAAGGGGGAATTCATTCAGTCATCGTAAGATACTCTCAAAACTGCCTCAACAGCACATCAAAACCCAAATGCAAAGGGGTCATTATCACCCTTCAGAAAGTTTGAAGGCATTTTATTATAACTTAGGCAATACCTTCCAATATTTGGGGACCACACTCAAAGTTGAGCACCAGGCCTCAGCAATAATGGAAATAGCATAGTTCATATTATATGACATTATCAATCCCTTATCTTGATTTGCCCTAACCATAAGCTAAAAAATGGAAAACCAATGATTAATATTATTAAATCATTAGTAATATAATTTCTCTGCCAATTGAAAGGACAAGCTAGTGCAGGAGTGGTCCCCTATTCTAAGCCTTGGCATAGATATGGCTTTGAGCTATCCCAACACAGCTTAGATCAATGGAGGAGATGGAAGAAAAAGACAACTAATGATGTTTAAACAATTCATGCACAATTGCTCTCTCCCACCAAATCAATTGTGATAAGAATCTTGTAGAAAACGACACAGAGTTCAAGAAGTTAAACAAATACCAAAAATTTCCACCAGAACAGGACAAGATACTGACATTTCATAACTCTCTCTTTGGTTTTGTAGGAGGAAAACAAGTCCATACTCATAAATGGCATATGCTCAAGAAAAAGAGAATAGAATTTCACCAAGTGTTGTTCATAAAGCAGGATTACACTTATTGATATTGATAGATACTATGAAAAGAGCTGGCGGTCTTAATCTTGATGACTGCCATTCCATGCATATTCAAATAATCCACAACCCAGACAATAGACAATGATATAAGTTGTATCTGTTAAGAAAAGATTAATTTCCAATATAAAATTCAACAATAAATTCCAATTGCATCAATAAGCAAGCTTCAAAAAGTGAGCTATTCAGCAAAGAAAAAAAAATCAAATGGAAACTGATAAGAGAGAAGGAAAAAAAAAAAAAAAAAAACATGAATAAAAGCACCAATTCAGCAGAATAAAGCTAGCATTATACCTTGAGCCCTTATCACCAAGGCCGTGCAGCCAAACTATAGTGGCCTGGTGCTTTCCTTTAGGCCTCACCACATGGGTCCTTCCAAACTCAATTGTTCTTGTAGTATTCCTACTGCCTGAAATGTCAAAATTGAAGGGTTCAAAAACTTACTATAGGTCACACAACCCTCACACACACAAACAAACCATAAACAAGAATGGCAACAGAGACTAACCAGAACCTACAGCAGAGGTATTGTAGCTCATTATATTCCACCAAACAAACTTAAACTAAGCAGGATTCTTGATGAATGTTCAAGCTGAGTTCTTGAGTTTCTGCAATGAATAAAATCAAAAATGACCACGCATCTATTTATAACCATACAAGAGGGTGAAAATGGAATATAACCCAATAATCTACATCAACACCCCTTTCTTACGCCAGTTATACACTGCCTCAAACCTTCCAAAGAAACTATCAGAAAGTGAAAGGCACCCCAAAAAAGAAGAAAAAGATAGATAAAGAAAGAGACAAAGAAATAAAAAAGCAGCAACCTTTTCATGAACAGAGAATCCATAGAGATCAAAATAGCACATAGATGCAGAAAATGGGCTAGCAAAGACATCAAGAATCTATTCTTTGTGGACAGTGGACAACTAAAGTACTTCAACTATAACAACCCACGAATATAAACAAAAATAACCACAAATAGCAAGCATTTCACTTATTATTTCAAGAAATAAAAAAGAACCCATCTTTTTAAATGTTCTAAGTGCTTAATTGATACCCATTAACATACAAATCTCGAAGTTGAAACCTTCAACTTAGTTTCAGCATGAACTTACTTGTTACATATCTGTCTATAAAGATCTGATTAAAAAAAACGAAGACAAATAATAATGATAATGAATATGGAAATGTGGGGTTTAAGCTTTTTAATGGTACCCACCTGGGCTAGGATTAAAACCCTTAAAAGCACAAGGCCTTTTTCAAATTTCACTTTCCTCTTCCTCTCTAACAACCTTTATTTTGTTTGCTTTGTTCATATCGACAGTGGAAACCCCAAAGCCCCTATGTGTCCGAAATAGACTAACCCCTTGTTTGGATATTTCCTCCAAAAAGGAAAGAAAAGAGAGAGAAAAAAATGAAAAAAAGAAAATGGAGAAGAAAAAAAATTATTTTTCACTTGTTGTTTGGATAAGAGTAGAAATGAAAAAAAGAAAATATATTTTTCTTATTTGAATAATTGTAAAAAGAGAGAGGAAAGAAATTATGTTATTGTATATTTACTATAATACCTTTATGATTATATTTCTATATTTAAATACTTATAATAAATTTGTATGAATATTTGATTAAAATTGCACAAACGATAATAAAATAAAAATCTAACATGTAGCATCTATCTGAAATAATAAGATGGATAATAAATCATCTCTATAGAATAATCAATAACTGTTTACTAATTAATTAATTTAATAGCCAATTTAGATTAATTATCAACATAAAATTAATTTAAATATGTATAACATATATTATTATCTATGCATATAAAATTAATTAATTCAATAACCAATTTAGATTAATAAGTTAGTTACTTTTATCCATAATTTTTCTCAACTTTTTTTTATTTTGGATTAAAAAATTATTATTTAGCAATCCACGAAAAAGAGTTTATTAAATCATTTCAAGAGATATGTTCTCTCTGAAAAGAAGATTGGTTAATAATGAAGAAGTTCATTCAACAATATGTAATAATTTGGCAAATTTGGAGATACTGCCAAGGAATTAGGCTATTATTTTGAAAGAAGAAAAGGTTTCATAATAACAGGGACTCCATATTGTGGCTGCAAAGTCAAGTGATTGCCTCTGCAACTGTGGGCGCATCTAGAGGAGGACGTGGCTGGAGAAGTGCACCAGGAGGCCTGCCATTCTTTACCGATTTGTGATCAGCAAGTGGCCGTCCTTGGAATTTAGCAACAGCTATGGACTCATTGAACATGGCTGAATTCCCAAAATTCTTTGGCAAGTTCAAGTCAGGGTGCGATGCAAGGTGCCGAGTCTCCGACTCATCTTCTAATTGAACCTTAAAATCCTTGCTCCTATGAATCTTCACAAATTGAATTGTTACACATACACCTTTTGGAATCATCAAATTCCCTAATTTCATATCTTTTGCTGCCTCTCTATCCATATCCACTGCACCATATAGCCTCAAAGTCTCAAGAAGAACCATGTTCACCTGCAAATTAAATAAAAGCCCTTTCATCAATCATTAATTTAAAACTATATATGCTTTGTTATAGTACTTAAAATTAAGAGGAATATTAATATTGCATATATAGTTTACCTCTTTCAACTTGGTAAGCACATCAGCTTCAGGAATTCCCATCCTGCATTCCCTTAGCACCTCTTCCCTAACTCTCTCTTACCATTCTTGATGTAAGCTTAACAAGAATATGGTCTAACTTGATAGATTGGCAGTGGACTCCAGGCCAGAAAAAAAAAAAAAGAATTGTTTGCTCTCATTTATGACTTCGTCCATGCGCAACTTGAGATTCTTATTAGTAGTTTTTAAGGCATTAATCAGTAAACCAAGTATATCATCTCCATAAGATCTATTTAATAAATTTCTTTTAGAATCATCTCCACAAAAAAGAACAAAATTTCCAAGAAATAAGCAAATTCACAATCCTCTTGCAAGTGATTGAATTGAGCCAATGATCTATTAAATCATTTCAAACATCAGCTTTAACAAGAAACCCGGAGGCTCCGATTCAAGTTCCAATTTTAACCCCAAGTCCCAAAATTTCAGATTAAATCAAGAAAAAAAATACAAATCAAGAAAACATAAACCCAATTTTAAGTTTGAATCTTTAACCCCAAACAAAAAAATCCTAAAACATGGAATTTAAAGCAAATAAACAAATCAAGAAAGGAAAAAGAAAGAAACAAAAGGAAAGTAGAGATCTTGAATTGTGAGTACTTACAAATAAAGGGAAAAATTGATAGAAGCAAGACGAATCCAAAACTGCCCTCGAGGAGATCGATCATGGGAGTATAAAGAACCGTAACAGCAGAGACGATGGTGGTGAGGGCAAGCCGAGCGACCAAGAAACCATAAACTTTGCGAATCAAGCCTCATCAGTAACTCGGTTCTCTCCAAGAGAAATGAAGAGGGACGGATGATGCGGATGAGGGCAAAAATGAGAATTTCTATATTCGGATCTCATTGTTGTGCGTTTCCTCCCAGTTTCCTCCCAATTTTGAGAGAAAAATGGGTCCCACTTAAAATACGTTTTTTTATTATTATTTTTTTCTTTCCACTCGCTTTCCTCTCTTAACCAAACGGAGGAAAACATTTCTTTCCTCTCCCCCACTTTCCTCCCTATCCAAACAAGGGGTAAATGGTAAAATATCCTTGAACTTTGAGAGGAAAAACACCCTTGTTAAAACATTTTTAAATTTGCTCCCTAAACAAGTATGATTCTTTTAATTTATCCCTTCTATTGAGATTCTATTGAAAATTTTTGACAAAAAACCCTTACATATCATCTCAATTACTCTCTTTTCTCTACTAATAAACATATTCTTCTAAGCTAGTAGGAAACAAAAAACGAGATAAAAATTTAAAAAGATTTTTATAATTTTTTATCAATTCCTTGATAAAACCTTGATTAAAGAAGCACATTCAAAAAATAATATTATTTAAAGTGTAAAAATAGAGATTTTTTTAATTTAGAAATATAATTTTTTTTCATCAACTTCGAAAGATATTTGACAATTTAAACATACAAAATATATATATATGGGCTTTTGGTTTTTTTACTATTTCAATGACCAAATTGCCCTCCAAAGATATCTCGCATTTTCAATTTACCTATAATATTTTTCGGACATCAATCTTCCGGATCTAAAAGTAGTCTTCTCAAAATTAAGATGTTATGTTCAAAATAAAGGAACTAATAAGATAAATTTATATTAGTAAATTTATGCACAAAATATTGGCTTGGGTAGGCTTGGTCGGTGATGCAACTTCAAATAGAAACAACGAAAAACAGTTGAATAATATTGCAAGGATGGAAAGCAATTTTGCATTGAATCCAAGTGAGAGTTATGGTACAATTGCAAAAGAAAAAGTAAATTCAACAATAGTTTGTAAAAGAATTCATCAAATGCTAGAAAGAAATACGGAATATAGAAGCTAGAGAGAAAATCCGGAGAGGGAAAAAAATAATGTTTTGCCTACCTATTACAAAATGAGCCTCTCTCCTCCATAAACACTTCTCCCCATACTAACAAACACATTAACTAACTCTCTAACTAAATCCTAACAATTCCAGCTCGCTCTATTGTGTTGTAATTAATTCATAATTGTTGATGAATTTAATCCAAGCAATTGTCTCAAACCACGTCATAGATGTCACGTTTACATAGTAGTCACTCTACCATTTAAACCCCGTCAAAACATATTCAAAACACCTAGCTCATTAATATAGTTGCATCAATACTCCCCTCTTAAATAACCTTGTCCTCAAGGTTAAAACTAGGAAAATATTTTGCCATATCAAATGCAAACTCCCAAATAACATCAATAGTTGTGCCATTTAACCATTGAATAAGGAGTGTGATAGCAGTTTGATTACCTCATTTCACCATTTTCCTATCTAGAATGGTCACTGGAGTTATGGGTAATACTAAGGATGCTAATAAATGGTCTTGTATTGTAATGTTGTGATGAACATGCTTAAGTTGTGATACATAAAATGTGAGATATATTAAATGCTCAAGAGAGAGTTAAAGTATATAAGCCATCTCTTAATGTTATCAATGATAAGGACCATAATATCTAGGAGACAACTTCTGATTTTTTCCGTAAACCACAGATTATTACCCATAAGCTTGCAACATGAGATACACCCAATCCTCAATCTAGAACACTTGTCAATCCTTCTTTTATCTATTTATAATTTTATATGTTGTTATGCTCGAGTTAAATGCTCCTTAAGCAAGATAATAATGTTTTTCTTGTCCTATAAATAAGCTTTTACTTTTGTTTTCTTGTAACCATTTGCTAAATAAGATAAATGAAGAGGAGGAGGGTAACCATATAAATCTTCAAACGGTGATCGCTTGATTAAAGTGTGGAAGGATGCATTATACCAATATTCAGCCAAGCACAACTATCTACACCGGACATCGGGGAGAGAAGAAGTCATGCATCTTAAGTAAGTCCGTAGACACTTATTAACCACTTATGTTTGGCCATCCATCTCGTGGATGGTATGGAATGGAAAATTTTAAAGTAACCCCTTAATAAAAAAAATAGCTTTTTTCCAAAATTTACTAAGGAAGATAGAGTCTATATCCAAGTACAATGTTTAAGGGCGATCGACGAAGCTTATAAACCTACTCTATAAAAAATTTACACATTGAACTAGTAGTGTAAAGATATGCTAAAGCCATAAAATATGCATACTTCTTCAACCTATCCACCACCATAAATATAGCTGATTTTTCATGAGATAATGACAACCTCTCAATAAAATCTATGGTAATATTAGTAAAAATAGAGATAAAGGTAGTGGATGTAGCAAACCTAGATTAGCTATATTTTCATATTTACACACTGGCATGTTGCATGCTTTTTGACATTTTTTTAACGAGTAACCTTTACTCTAAAATATCCACCTATAAAAGAATTATGAAAATAAGAGATTAACTCCCTACGCGACTCTGGATCCTTTCCTATCACTAATCCGCCCTTTCTTCGTAATTACCGATCTTACCAACTATATTTTAAAAAAATTATTAGAGAAAATTGCAACCGAGATATGATTGCTCGCTAAGGTAGGGTTTGATTTCTAAGAATCCTTGATCTTATCCATTAACCTACTAAGGATCGAAAAGCCAACCATCGTAGCTAGTTGTACCTTGGACAAAGCATCTACCGTTAAGTTCTCTTTCTTTTTTTATAAAAAATCTCATAATCATACCCTATTAGTTTAACCAACTAATTAAACTGATTGACAATATGTATTTTTTGTTTTAACAAGTGTTTAAGACTTTGATGATCACTTTTAATGATGAAGTAACCGTTAGTCAAGTAAGGATGCCATTTTTTAATAACAAACAAGACCACGACCAATTCATTTTCATAAACTGATAATGACTAATGTTTAAGGGATATAAGTTTACTAACATAGGCAATTAGATGACCATTTTGTATTAGAACCCTATTACCATACTAGAAGCATCGGTCTCTATCACAAATTCTTCTTTCAACCGTGACAATACCAACACAAGAGTTGTTATCGTGGCCTTGTTTAAACCTTTAAAAGCTTTTTCTCGCCAAAGGACTCCATACAAATGCATCCTATGGATTATCTATCCTTTTATAGTTCTTCACAAATCTCCTATAATAACCAATGAGTCCTAAGAATCGTCTAAATTGCTTAAGAATCTTAGGTACCGACCATCGTTGCATAGCTTCAACCTTCTTAGGATCGGTGTGGATATATTTCTAAATATATGATGTCCCAAGTACTACACTCTTAAAGTTCTAAAGGTGGATTTGGATTTTTAGCAAATAATGTGTTTTTCCTCAAGATGGATAAGGTAGTTTCTAAATAGAAGACTCGATCATGCAAGTTTTTACTAAAAAATAAGATATCATCAAAGAAAATCGAATTAATTTTCATAGGAAAAGCCTAAAAACATCATTCGTAAGTGGTCTAGAAGATGCTAGGAGCATTAGTTAGTCCAAATGACATAGTTAGATACTCATAGTGTCCATTATGAGTTCTAAAAATTATTTTTAGTATGTCTAAAGCATTCATTCAAATATGATGATAACCAGCTCATAAATCTAGTTTTGAAAACATAATTGACCTTTGTAATTGATTAAAAGGTTCCTCAATCATAGGAATTAGAAACCAATATTTGACGGTCAGTTTCTAAATAGAAGACCTTATCATACAAGTTTTTACTAAAAAATAAGATATCATCAAAGAAAACCAGAATTAATTGTTATAAAAAAAGTCTAAAAACATCATTCATAAGGGTCCGGAAGATGCTAGGACCATTAGTTAGTCCAAATGACATAGTTAGATACTCATAGTGTCCATTATGAGTTCTAAAAATTGTTTTTAGTATGTCTAAAGCATTCATTCAAATATGATGATAACCGACTCATATATCTAGTTTTGAAAACATAATTGACCCTTGCAATTGATCAAAAGGTTCCTCGATCATAGGAATTAGAAATCAATATTTGACGATCAATTGATTCAAACCCCCGTAATCTATATACATTCTCTATGTGTTATCATTATTTTTTTTAACTAATACCACATAAGAAAAGAAGAGACTGGTATTGCCTCAAATAATTTAGTTCTCTAATATTTCTTAAACCTATTTTTTTGTTTCATCCTTTTGAATAGAATGATACATATAAGGCTTCATACTCGTAGATTTAGCTTTTTCCTTAAGTATTATCTTATGGTCATGTATCCTCTATGGAGACAATCCTTTTGGTTCTACAAACACATCTTCAAACCTTTCAAATGGTGGTTTTAATTCTAGTGGAATTTGTTGTTCAATTTCAATTATATAATTCTCAACTTTTAGATCCTCAAACCCCATTAGTAAACTTAACTAGATCCATTTAGGTGATTGTTATTTGCAAATGGCCCTATGAATTTCCTTGTTCTCTTTACTTTTGCTATTGTTAACACCCTTTCCTTACAAGTATAAACAACTTCCTATCCTATTTAAATTTCATCCATGTCCGTTTAAAACTCCATGTAATATCCCCTAGAACATATATTCATGTTACTCTTAAAATCATCTCATATGGACCTAAATGCATTACAAAGATTGATGTTTCAAAAGTTTCCTCTTATATTTTCCATTTAAAACTCTTACACATATATCCACATAAGATATCACTCTTATTAGCTACTCTTACTATTACTTGGATCAATTTTAATCAACTCATATTGATTCACTTTTGCAAACATCAAATCCATAAAGTTGTATGTACTCGTTAGTGTCAATCAAAATATTCATTCGTTTATTCTACAAGCTTCCTATAACCTTCATAGTTTGATAATATTCCCTACCAAAGATTACAAATACTAATATCCAACATAGCTCTCCATTATACCTTCCCTTGTAGAATCATCTTCTAGAACTTTAATTTCACCACCTTCCATTACATTATCTTTCGGTTCTAACATGAATACCTACCTTCTTTTACATTTATGTCCAGGAGTATATTTTTTATCACAAAAAGTATAATTATCCCTTTAACCTCCTCTCGTCTAACTCTTTATTACCAAATAGTCTCTTGGTTCTAAACACCGAGTTACAATTCTAAAATTGAGTTGGTAAGGGTAGCAAGCCTTTTTGGTTATTAGTAGAATTATTATTGTAATTTATAGGTAAATTTTGGTTTGAGAATTTTATAGGTTTGTAAGCAGTGTTGTTTGTTCAATCTTGGACTGAAAAAAGAAGGATTGAAGTTTGGTTTTTTATTGAAGAAAGAATGAAGATGAGTATTGAATTTGTTAGAATTGTATTGACTATTGAGATTGGTCTCTTGCAGTTTAGCTATAGCTACTACCTCTTTAAGAGTCTCGGGTCTCATTACTCTTACCGGAACTTCTAACTCGGGTTTTAAGCCACCATTAAAATAACTAATGATATAGTCCTTAAGTAGAACTAATATATCAAGAACGAGAGATGAATTTTTTTGGGAAAGTTTGGACATCGTTAGTTAGGTTAATTCCCATTAATTCTGCTATAGGATCATCAAACACCATAGCACCGAAACGAATACTCATAGCTTTAACAAAATCCTCCCACCTAATTATAGAATTAACTCCATTCATTTTCATGAAAATCGATGTCCTCTAAAGTCTCTTCTTCTAAAAATGTATGGCAACTAGATTTACCTTAGCATCTTCATAAGTCTTATCGATTATAAAAACATTTTCATATATAAAAGTCCATCCTTCAAAGTTCGACCAAAAAATCTTGAAAATTCTACTATGGAAATCCTAGTGTTGAAGGTATATCCCATATTATATCATGCACCATTAGTATTCATCATTCTAGTGTTTAATCTATTCAATGGATACCCATATATACCCAAGTGCTTGGTAACCTCTATCACTTAAGCTTTCTATTTCCTCTTCCAAATTACCATTCTCTTTCTCATAAACTAAAACTTTAAGTACGAGTAAATAATTCTTTTAATTCACCGAGTATCTTGATCGTGTTGTGAAAAAAATTAACTCACATGGTTGTGTAAAATCAATGATTAACTTTGTAAGTATAGCAATCGATTCCTTCATTTTTTTTAGATCATTATTTCCCTTCATTATGGTTAATAACTTCTCAAGGATCCACACGTGTGAGAATCAAGCTACGATACTAATTGATGCAACTTCAAATTCAAGTAATGAAGAATAATTGAATAATATTAAAAGGATGGAAATAAATTTGGTTATATTGAATCAAAATAAAAGTTACAATATAATTGTAATAAAAATAAAAGTAAAATTAAATTATAGTTAGTAAAAGAAATCACCAAATGCTAGTAAGAAATAAAAAAGGAAGAAGAACGAAGAGAGAAACTAGAGAGAAAATCCAAATAGGGAAAATACAATATTTTGCCCGCCTATTACCAAATGATCCTCTCTCCTCTATAAACACTTCTCTCTATGCTAACTAACCTTCTAACTAAATTCTAACAATTCCAACTCGTCCATTCCATTGTAACTAATTCATAATTATTGATGAATTGAATCCAAAAACTATCTTAAGCCATTTCATAAATGCCACGTCTACATGGTAGCCACTCTATTATTTAAAACCCGTCAAAATATATTCAAAACACATGGTTTATTAATACAATTGCATCAATCGAATGGCATAAGTCATTAGATCCTTGGATCATGTTCACATCATTTAATTCAAAATTGATTATTCAAATCCAATTTTTAATACGATTTAAGGTATGGCCAGATTTTTTATACCATTTTTTAATATATTCATGTATAATAAAATATAAAATTTAACAATTGTATATATCAAAATTGAAAAAAAATAAAATAAATAAACATTGTTTGACTAGTTGATACGGACAATAGAAATAGGTTTTTTCTTCTTATTTTTTTTAACTAATTGGTTCTATAAAACTTTAAATTTTTGTTAAATAAAGAAAGGTTTTAAATTTTAATTTTTATAATTTAGGTTCTTAACTTTTTTTTGGTCGGGAATCAAGTTTTTTTTTTCATTGACTAATCTGATGCGAAATTTTTCACACATCAAAGTCAAATTATCTAATAAAAAATGACACATATCATGAGAGGGATACTCCGAGGCACGTGAACTAACATACATCCCTTCAAAAAAATTAAATGACAAAAAAGCCTATCCATCTAAATTTATTTTCCATAAACAATATTGCCAAATCCAATCTTTCTCTCTTTCAATCTATATTTTGGTTTTACGGTGCAAGGCTCAATCCAACATTTTCACCATCCTCTTCAATTACTAGCATTTCAATCTTTTCATCATCGTACTTTGATTCACTTAACTTCAAATTGTTAGATGCTTCAATTTATTCAAGGTCCTAATCAACTTGAGGTTCTTCTAGGGAAGTTCTTAATCCAACAAAAATCGAGAATTCTTGGTCCTAGAAAATTTCTTGAACTCGGAATGGCTTCTTTTGATTGCTTCTCTTAGATTTCTTAAGATCTAGGCCATAAAAATAAAAATTCTTTTCAAGTTTTATGGTTATAATTATTGAAAATAGAAGAGTAATTTTTTTCTTGATGGTTGCATAATAAAAATGGTGAGAAAAGAGAAGGGAGAGGTTTGCTCCTCGCTCAATAGACCAACCTCTCCCTATTTTTTTTCTCTTTTTCCTTCTTTAACATTTTGATTTTATGATCCAAGACTCATTTTCAAGATCTAAATTTGGTACTATTTTTCCCGAAGATGAAATTAAATGACAAAAAAAAATTAATAATTTAGGAATTTTGAATTTTAATTTAGATTTAGGAAATTTTTATATTGTTTAATTTTATTGAGTGGATGCATTTTAGTTCACATGTTTGGAAGCATCTTTTTCATGACACATGTTGTTTTTTTTTTATTGGATCACATGGCTCACACGTGCGAAAAATCTAACATGAGATTGATCATCATAGAGAAAATACTTGATTATTGATTAAAAACAAATATATAGTTCGGGACCTAAATAAAAAAATAAAGATTAAAGACTTTTTTTTGTTTGATCAAAAGTTTAGGATACTATGGAATTGATTATCATTTTTTTTTAAGGAAACAACATTTCATCTAATAAAATTGTTATGATAAATAACAAAAATAAGATAAGTAATAGAAAGCAATAATCAAGAGATAATGCCAAATAAATTATCAACACACAGGATTTACATGGTTCGATAAATTGCCTACTCCACGAGTGAGAGAGAAGTTTTATTAACTTGTTAATAGAAGAATACAAGAACCCTGGAGGCTTAATGCAAAGTCTCTGTTTTTCACTCTATTTTCTAAACAGAGACATGAGGAGGTTTAAATACCTCATACCTATAAAGGAAAAAACCTAATAGGCTAAATATATTATTGGCTTATAAAATTCAAGCCACACACAACAAATCTCCATCCCGGCTTCAATTCCGCAAACCTTCAAGAATATCAAATAATTCCTCGAAACACTCCTCTAAACTTATATGAGTTAACTCGATATAAGAAACAAGAGATGTGAAGAGAAAATATTGATTTCAATATTAAGACTAACAAATTCCTTCTCGCTAACAAAACCCCAACATGCATAGACAAATGCTCAAGGCACATAGGCACAAGACAAGTGCTTCACATGGACGAAGCATGAAGCACGAGAGAGAGAAGAAAACTCACATGATCATGTCTCTCTCTTTCATATGGTTGAGTCTCTTTTTTCAAATCACTACCTATCTATAGGTAGAAAGCTCCCGAATACCCATTGTCTCGACTATAGTGAGGGCATAGGCTACTTAGATCAACATAAGCATATCTCTTGGGAGGTTTTATCTATCTTTTTTCTCGATGAGTAGCTATTGAGTAAAGTTGTTTGGCTTCCTTGGTATCTTCATTCATATTTGAATCTTGTTGCACATCGTCAGACTCGTAGAGGATATATCCGGGGATGGTTTTTTAAGAGTCTTTTTTTAAACTCCTTCTAAAGCTTCACCTTATCTACGACTTTCTCACTCTTTCTTGTAGACTCACAAACAGCTTTTTCTTGATCAAACATATATTTCTCATTAAAAATAGCATCTCTACTAATAATAAATTTAGATGAATTGGATTTAAGGCATCATAAATGATAACTTTTCACCCCATCAAGATAGCCAATAAATATGCATTTCTTTACTCTAAGTTCAAGTTTAACATCTTTAATATGATAATAAGTAGGGCATCCAAATACTTTTAAATTTGAATAATCACTAGGTTTATATGACCATACCTCATTTGGAGTTTTACAATCAATAGCGAGTAAAGGAAGAATGGTTAACAAGATAACAAGCCATGTTAACTACTTCGACCTAGATATCCTTCTCCAAACCCAAATTAGAGAGCATACATTTAGCTCTCTCCACCAAAGTCCTATTCATGCGCTCTGCCATCCATTTTATCGAAGAGTGTATCTAACCGTACAATGTCGGAAAATCCTAGAATTTGTATAAAACTCATTAAAATTTTCACCACGTAATTCCAAGCCATTATCTATTCGAAGGCATTTAACCTCCTTTCCTGTTTGATTCTCTACTAGAACTTTCCATTATTTGAAGGTTTCGAAAACATCGCTCTTATGTTTGAGAAAATAGACCCAAACCTTTCGAAAGTAATTATCAATAAATGTCAAAAAATAAATTACACCACCTTTGGATGGAACTCGAGCTAGTCCCCATAAATTTGAATGAATGTAATCAAATGTGCATTTTGTAGAATGAGTGCTAACAGAGAACTACATTCTAATTTTTTTCCTAAAACACAATACGTATAGAAATCAAATGATGTCATTTGATCACCATAAGCAAACCATGTTTACTCGGAGTAATCATACCTCTCTCACTCATATGGCCCAAACACATATGCCATAATTAAGTCTTTTCTTTTTAGAGTAGAAAGTAATCAACCTTGTAGAGCCTATTACTATAATACTTTGTAACACATAGAGATGATTAATTTGAGTTGCTTTCATCACAATCAAGAAACCTTTAGAAACCTTAAGAATTTCACTTTTACTAAAGTAGCTATAACATCTCGAATCTAGATAACTTAAAGAAATTATATTCTTCTTCAAATCCGGCTTTATGTCTCACTTTCATCAAAGTCCTCATAACCAAATCATGACACCTAATACGAATTGTACCAATGCCAGTCATCTTACTAGCTGAATTATTGCCCATCAAAACAGAGCCAACACTTATAGGTTCATAAGTGGTAAACCACTCTTTATTTAAACATATATGATAAGAAGCACCTATATTCAAAATCCATTTTTGATCAAAACGACCATCTGTAGGACATACAACAAGAACACTTTTAACAAGCATCAACATCAATAACCTTCGCCACATTAGTAGACTCAAAACTTTGACCCCGCGATTTCTCTTTCTTCTTCGCAGTAGGACAATATGATTTATAATGTCTTTTCTTATGACAAGTAGTAGCATATTTTTCTTATCCGGGAGTGATCTAGACTTAGAATGAAATTGAGGTCTTCCTTTATAACCCTTTCTATCCTTCCGTCTTCCCCGTACTAGCAAACCATCGACTCGATTATCAACGGCTTTACCATTCAACTTATGTCTCAGCTCAACGTAATTCAAAGAGGCCTTAACATCCTTTAAAGTTATGGACTCTCTATCATATCATACAATATTAAATTAACAAAATTCTCATACGAAGTAGGTAATGAACACAATACAATAAGAGCTTGATCTTCTTCATCAAGTTTAATATCAAGAATTTTCATATCCATAACAATTTTATTGAATTCATCAAGATATTCATGAACGGATGTACCTTCTCGTATCTTTAGTGTATAAAGACATTGTTTCAAATAGAATCTTGTTGAAAGAGATTTTTTCATGTAGAGGCTTTTCAACTTCTTCCACAATCTCGTTTTCATCTCTTTATCCGCGACTTTTCATAGTATCTTGTCTAATAATGATAATTGTAGAGTACTACGAGCCTTCTCATCCATCTCTTCAATTTTGGCGAAGTCATGTCCTCTCGGGTACATACCCTCAATTGCTTTGATAGAACCTTCACATCGAAACAAAGCTTTCATCTTTATCGTGCATAGGCCAAAATTATTTTGATCATCAAAAGGCAAAACATCAAATTTCAAAGTTCGTCATTACGAATAGAAAAATCTAAAGATGCGTAACCTACGCTCCGATACCGACTTGTTATAATAAATAGCGAAAATAAAACAAGTAATGGCATGTAATAATCAAAAGATAAAGCTAAACAAATTATCAACATATAGAATTTATATGATTCCGCAAATTGCCTACTCCACATGCGAGAGATAAGTTTTATTAATTTGATAATAGAAGAATACAAAAACTCGAAGGCTTAATACAAAGTCTTTGTCTTTCACATTATTTCCTAAACAGAGACATAAGAAGATTTAAATGTCTCATACCCATAAAGAAAAAACTATAATTGGCTAAATATATTATTGGTCCATAAAATTCAAGCAACACACAACAAAAATCATGATAAACCTTACCCAACTAAAAATATCAAGATTGCATGATTACATCATTCGTGATTGTGCGTAATATTTACTAATGATAAACCTTACCCATCTAAAAATATCAAAATTACATGATTACATTATTCGTGATTGTGTGAAATTTTTACTAATCAGTTCGACAATTTTTTGGACGAATTAAAAGTGTCATTCTCTCCACGGCATTGATTCAACAAGACGAACACCATACCCCAAAAAACACTTAAAAATAGGTGACGTACGCCTAATCTCTCTTAGGTTCGAGGAGATGAATGGACTTTAAAAACTGTTTAAAACTCTTGAAAATTAATTAAATTCTACTATAAAATAATGAATACTGTAATGGTAAGGGAATTTCTGATCAGTTTTTATTTATCAAAAGAAAACAATTTCTTGGTTGAATTTTTAAGTGTATATATATAAAGTCTAAACTAGCCAGAATAAATTTCATTTTGAGTGTTCTATTTTAATTTAATTCCGAGAGGAAAGCAACACTATATGAAAGTCAAATTCGTTCCAGCTTTCGAGTTGTTTTCCAGTCAAATTATTACGCTATCCTCAAAATAAATAAATAAAATAAAAAGATTGTGCTCCTTTTATTATATCAATTTTTTTTTTCACAATAAACGTGTCAAAGAGTTAGTTTTCAAGTATCTCAAAATTAATTTCTCTCTAAACATGATTTTAAAAGTGCTTTTTAACCCATGATTTCAGATTTTTTTAAAATAAATTCATATTGATAAAAAAAAATCGAATATTACAAGTCAACACAATACTTACCCATGGGCTACGTCTTTTGGCTTATTGTATCATTTTCAAACACGTGTGATGGCTCAGTAATCAGCTGGATGTCATTACCTTTGTGAAGTATATCTAATCTTGGTGAGGTATGAATGACAAATGACAAGGTGACATTCTATTTGCCAAGGATGTCTTTGTCCATCCTGTCCTAAAATTAAAATGCTGATGCCCACTAATATCCGCTGTCATAATCTTACACAATCAGCACATCTTATGTCGTTTTTTATGACGCCTTTTCCCACTGCATTTCCTCAAATATTTCATGTAGTGCCGCCAGAGACTATTATTGTATGATTTATAGAATTAAGAGTTTTTCATTATCAATTTGTTGTTTCGAATGTTCACATGGTGGAAGCTTTGGTCTTTAAAAAGGTTGTTGTTTTAGCCAGTTTTTTTAACCAGTTAATCATCATTGAAGGAGATGTTAAACTTCTGACTGAAGCTATCAAGTCTCACTTCTTTAATCTTTACCGAAACTCATTTCATCCTTCAGGAATCAATTCTTTGTTTTTGTTTCACGAATTTGTAATTGTCTCTGTTCATAATGTAGCTAAAAAAAAAAAAAGGCTTTATGGATTGTCAATCATCGAACAATTCTGATTATTTTGTTAGTTGGATCCGATATTATTTGGAAGATCCCAACTTTTTCTCATAATATATATGAGATGTAATTATCTTTGAAAATATATATATATATCTTTAAAAAAATCCTTATGTCATTAATCTCCAACAAAAAAATAAATTATGCATGTTTTTTCTTCTTTTGATGTTTTGAGGTAATAGCATACACTTGAATCAACATTCATGTTAATCCAAACATAATTTATTATTTTCTTAACTAATTCTTTATATTAAGCCAGTGCTAAATGCTTGGATAACATATTGTTTTTAGTCGATTTTAAAAATTAAATTCTTTGAATACATCGATAACTGATGTTAAATGCTATATAAAAGAGAATAAGGAGCTTTCCAATGATAATAATCGGACACCTAAAAAGTGAATCAGAAATATTCTTCTTACACCCTTTTTTTCTAAATAAAAAAATATTATTTCATTATTACAATATTTGAGAAAAAATGAAATAAAAAGGAAGAATGTACTCCCCACTTGTAGCAGCCAGTGTTGACACAGTGGCAACATGCACCATACACAGGCAATGCAAACAAATAGATGGGTGGTTTTATCTTTCTCAGAAAGATGACAAAAGTAAGAGAATATATAGCAGAAGATTGTACAGAAATTTAAAAGAATTCCCAATTTCGAATTTTTATTTTCTTGAGAGACAAATTGGAATCATGATACGGTTTTTTGAAAGGAAAGTAACTTGTATTATAACCATTATGGAGTAGTTTCTAGCTCGTAAGAACATTCATTAAATTGACCCAAGTGATAAAAAAGTTGCTCATGCTTAGACATGAAATATATATATATATATATATATATTTCACCTTATTTCACATTCGTTTAGAATATTTTTTTTCCAATTTTTAATAATTTTATAATAATTTTTAATTATTTCAACTTATAAAAAGATTGATTTTAACAAAAAAAATTATATTTTTACATTTAAGTTGACATGTGTTGCCACTTAATTAATCGAATGTTAGTCAATTAATAAAAATTAATTAATCCGATGAAACAAATTAACGAACGAATTATTTTACATCAACATCTAATGATATAAGGTTTATTATGAAATCCAAATCTTTGTAGTTAGCAAGGGAGCATAGGCCCTTAATATTCAAAACTTGTTAGGGGACATATCTCCATGGAAATCACACCATTGCAATATTTAATGATCTGTGGTTCAAAATAAATCAACTTTTGAAAGAATGGAAAAGACAATTTCATATACCTAATGTTTTGCAATTTCAGGGTGGGAGTATCAAACTTTTTAACAAGTCAACTCTTTTCATACCCCACACCTGAATAGAAGGAGAATCATTGGCATAATAGAAAAATCCTAAGTTATGGTCTTGCCTTTGGAATAATCAAGAGATGAGGCTAAAGCAGATTTTCTCTTGCCCAAAAGTCTTCAGGTTCAATTCATTGACATGCAGACAAAAACACATATGCTGATGCCATTTCTTTTGGACACAATTAGGAGTATCTTCTCATAACAATGTAAATGGCATTGCTTTCCATAGCATAATTTAAGATGACACCACTTATATCAAACCGTGTACATGGTCTCAATCATGTTTAATATAATAACATTAATTGACTAAGTGCAAATTGTATGGATTTTCTTATGATTGCAGGATTTTGGGAGCTCATGATGATGATATGAAATCAAAGCCCAACAATTCATTTTGGCGTTTCGAGGGCATGTACAAACAATTGAGGTAAAGAGCTGCTTTCTATAGAAGAAGTGACGTGTAATTTTAATGATGGACTTGTTCCCAAAGAAATGAAGAAATGGAATTTGTCTGTCCTTTTGTCTAGATTCCAGAGACGCCCATTCGGCAAAATCATTGTTTTTTGAATCGAAGTCCACCCTTGCCCCCCTACTAACGCTAATGGCATCATGTTCAATAATATAAATTAAGAGACAAGGAAAATCTCTATTGATTCTGGGCTTTTCTTGGTAATGATGATGGGCACTTGAAACACAGGCCTAGAAAAGCCTATTCTGATATTGTCGAGAAAAACCACTACCATTTTATTAGAAAAATGAAAAAGACGACAAGAAGAATATTAGGCTGTCTGTGGTGGACAACATGATTTTCGATCCCATTAGAAAACTGTATAGACCATGAAACCACAAAGAGCAATTCAATTATTCACCAACCGCAAAATGAATTGAGATTCTTGAGCTGTTGCTTTAATTTATTGCCATTACAGTTATGATTATTGGACTGTTTCAAAACTAGTAAATTACTGGTA
The DNA here is from genome assembly GCA_963924115.1 of Dovyalis caffra. Lineage (NCBI taxonomy): Eukaryota > Viridiplantae > Streptophyta > Magnoliopsida > Malpighiales > Salicaceae > Dovyalis > Dovyalis caffra. Next base: position 15,131,491 of record CAWUPB010001194.1, on the reverse strand, counting down.
AATAAATGGTGAAATTAAAGAAAATTATCTAACAGCCTCATCGTACCAGGGAAGAAACAGGGAATTCCCACCGAAGTAAGGATCAAGGTTAGCCTCCATCATCTTCTTCATTAGCTGAGCGGCCTTCTCGCGTGCCTTTGATGATCCTCTCACTGAAATATCAGCCAGGACAGATGAGAACTCTGGCAACCTGAAAGCATCTCTAACACAGCCCTCACTTTCGTCAAAAAGCCGAAGAAGAATTTCAGCTGCGCCTTCCTTGCTCAGCATGCACCTACCTTTTAAAACATTCAACATAGAACTTACAATCTGGTCAGTTCTTATTAAGGCATTCAATCCTTCGTTGAACCGAACCAGGAGACCTAGAACAGCAAGAGAAGTTCCGGCCAAATCCTCACTGTCTGTGCTCTCCACTACTCCAATGAGTACCTGGACTGCTCCTGAACGGACAGCCACTGTACAATTCCCATGAAACTGCACAAGCTCGGCCAAGGAACTAAGGAGATGGTGAAAGGCAGGACCACGAGGTCCTGAAACAGCACCAACCAGCACCTGGACGGTACCTGCCACCCCAAACTTGGCCTTGTTCTTGTCTAGCATTGCCAAGCTGCAGATTAAAGAGCAAGCTAACCGGCTGATTTCAGGGGAACTTGTTGAAATAATTATTGAATTGAAGTGGTGAATGGTTTCCATATCTGCAAGAGTCCCTTTTAGATCAGGGTTCAGGGAGAGGTTGAAAAGGATGGATAACGCAAGAACTCTGATGATAGAGGAGGAAATCTTGGTTAGGGTAAGAAGGGTAGATATGGCACCATCTGTCTGGGCAAGCAAGCTCCTGTTTTGGGGACTGACCTTGGTAAGGGAAGCTAGGGTTTGCAGAGCTTTTTGCTGAACATCAACGGAGTCTGATTGAACATCAGAAAGACATTCAGTAATGATTTCGCGAAACTGAGCTACTGACATGGTTTTACCAGTGTAACAAGAGGCAGCAGCAATTTTACAACGCGCACACAGCTTAATATGCTTAACTATCTAATGAGGTCAATGATCAAGTCAGAATAATAGAAATTTCCAATGTCTAATGGCATTGGAAAAATCTCCATTTCTTGGATTGCCAGTTCTGCAATTTAGGATCTGCAGCATTGTTTCGACAATCCCGTAGTTTACATAACAAAATAATTATTTTCCTACTTTGGACAACACTGGTCGTATCACTAAAAGCATCCATCTATTTGGACAAACATAAGAAAACAGATCAGTCTTTTTTTTTTTTAGTACCCATAAATGGCTGGAATATGGTATGATTTCAAAAGCTAAAACAAGATTACTATAAAAAAACAAGAGCCAACACAATTTAGATGGCAAACACCAACTAGCATTGCAGAAAAATATTTGCATGGTACATTTGTGATGGCACCACTAGACATTAGGACACCTGGTTTGTTATATTGCATTACAGAAGACAATACATAGAATTTTCGTAGCAATTTTGATTTATTAAAGAATGAAATGTAACCATTGATTATAAGAACAATAGAAGCAGAATTAATGAAAGAATCATACCAATGGATAACCAGCCATACAGCCAGAAAAATCACTATATTGTCAGCCGCCCAATCTATTGAAGCAGAAAACATAAAGGACAAAAAGGTGCTTGGAGTTGCATTTTATACAAAACTCTCGTCTTTTCATCAAAAATCATTCCAGCAAGAGATTGCAAGCTGGATCAGTGATTGTCATCTCCATGCCCGTCAAGAGAACCTCCGGACCAACCACTTCCAGCTGCAGAACATAATTATAAATCATAGAACCTTCAGGAGACATCAATTGAAGAGCAAGAAAAAACCAAACAAAAAGGATTGACCTCTCTCCCCACCAAGAACCAGCACCAGCCAGCGGTGAATTTAGTTGTTTAGTTTCCTAAACATAAATGCATAAATACATATCTCCATACATGTGTGTGTGTTCTATCTGTGTTTTTGTAGCACCATCAGCAAATGGGGATGCATCCAACGACTCAAAGGTCAGTAGCTTACCTTGAAATTCATGGGGCTTTGCCTTTCTCCAACCGAAACCACACAACATCATGCTGTGTTGTTTTACAGTCAACAAACATAAAACAAAAGAACATGAGAAAACAGATTGCAAAAGCAAGACATTGCCAATTTCAAAGAACAAAAACCAAAAAGAAACTGATAATATCAGCTCACGACCTCCCTCGTCACCAGCACATCCAACAATTCTTTTGTCATAGACAGACTTGACGATAGCAGGTGATTCCTGCAGCCAATATCATGACATAACTAGAAAATCAGAAAAACTAATTCCATATTTTCACAGAATCACGTAAATATACAGTCCATAAGCAAGCCACATAAACAAAAACTGTGAAAAGAAAAATCACATGATTCCATTCCCTGCTTATAACCATTCAAACTTCCTAACAAGTAGTGCATTTTCCCAGGGATGTAAATCACGATTTAACAAGGAGAAAAAACAAACCCAAAATTTTGCAAGACTCAAATAATTCACCCCAAAATCATTAACAATCACACCGAACTACCACATTCCCCAATCGAACAAAATTACAATTAAAGCAGCAAAAATAAACACCAAAGAATCCAAGCAATTTTCAAGTTAATATTTATTTAATCATTGTATTAAAAAATCAAAATAATAAATCAAAAAGATCTATGGTTGATTTGCCTCGCAACCGGCGTTCAGTGTTCTTACCACAGAGTATCAAAATGGCGTTGCAAAACGACAACGGAGCGACTGGCCTGGTCCAGGTCATTCTAGGATCGAGCTACGGCCTGGACGGTCTGGGTCCCCCTTAAGATGGGCTGATTTCGGGGCCGCCAATGATTCCCAAGATGAGTTTGGTGGTGCTAAATAGGGCGTAAAGGCTAACGGTGTGGCTCAGGTGACCGCGAGACCAGTAGCGCTGGATAATCAGGAGGTCGGCCTAGGTATAGAACTCTAGATATACTACGTACAGCCACAATCCAACCTTTAAGCCCAATAGACCCAACTTCGATTTTTTTATAACCCAAACGAACAAATTGAGCCCAAAAACATTCTTCTCAGTATTGCCCAACCGAGCACAGTTTAAAAAACGAAAAAAAGAAAAAAGAAAACAGAACATGAAAATGCGATATTACAAGTATCAAACAGGCCATAGATGTTCTTATGTGTGTTTTATGGGCCGAAGCCCAGTTCATTTACTAGCAAAATAGGTCGTATTCAGGAGTCGGAACTAATTTAGTCGTAACCAACTAAAGATGAAGGCACTATAACCCATGCTTGTCCTGAGCATCATCAAAATATCAATTCTCATGGTCCAAAAACATAGGAACCAAAGTTTAAGCTTTTGATCCATCAACATGATTTACATGGTTAGAGCCTATATCTTGATTGGTCCCATCGTTACAGCAAAGAACCTTCCTGGCTTACTACTATATTAACTGATCAAACCAAAACAACCTGAAGTGCCAGACCATAGTTCAAGGGACATAGCTACCCTTGCAAAAACATATCCTAAGAGTTAGCAATTTCCATGAACATATATAAAGACAGTAAGCAGACGCACCAACATAAGAGCTCAAGCAACCCTGGTCTCAAATTTCAAACTTATGCCCATGCTGAATAGCTCCTGTGACAGCAACTTGGCCCCATAAGGTACCCTAACCTTGATAATGTCTTCACCAGACTGACAAACCCGGCAATAGGGACCCCTGATCTTGCGGGCACCTGGCCGTAGGATGATCGAGGCCACGAGTTTGCAGTTCTGGCAAATATGCATTTCAGAAGAGTCACTGAGAGTAAAAAGACGTTCGTGCAGGTTTGCAGACGCACCATGAGCTATGAGGCAGTCACGCTCCATCTCCCCGAACTTGACACCACCAAAACGCTTACGGTCTGCAACTGGCTGTCTTGTGAGTGGGTGTACCGGTCCTGTGTTTCGGAATTTTACCTTGTCTTCAGCCATGTGGACCAGCCGCTGATAGAATGTTGGACCCATAAATATGAGAGAACGAACCATTTCACCAGTTTGACCATTGTAAACTCTTTCGTTTCCCCATCTAGAAAATCCAGTCCTGTTGTAAACATTCAAAAGAAAGTCATTTCTCGCAATAACTTGAAGAAGAAAAAGAAGAGCATGAACAGAAAGAGAGGGGAAGGACTTGGAATGGACTGCAACATGCAATTTGACAATGAAGTGTGCCAGGATGAAGCAGTTTGAAACGCTAAAGGAGCCAAGAATGAGACAGCATTGACATTTTATTATTATTTGATTCTGAAGCAACTACGATACAATGGATTTCAGAGAAGCTATGCATCAAAATTTACAAATGGCATGATTGCCGCACAAGTAAATGCATTGTCACCTGTGAAGCTGGTCTGTGATTTCATCAACAGAGAGAGTGGAGAAAGGGGTGGCATATCTCTTTGAGCCCCCACAGGCGATTCCCTTTCCTAAAGCAGCCTCTAAGAGTTGACCAGGAGTTTGTCGTGAAGGAAATGCATGTGGGTTGATGACGATATCAGGAACAATTCCTTGAATTGTGAAAGGGAAGTTCTCTTGTGACTCCAAAAAGCCCAGAACACCCTTTTGCCCATGCATGCTTGAGAACTTGTCTCCAAGACATGGAGATCGAACCTGCAACAGCCATTCAGGAACATAACCGTGACAGAGAATATGATTTAAGAACATAATTGAATCAAGCAAAAGGCTACATCAATATTATTCAAACACCCACACACACAAAACACATTTGGTTCAAAAGGACTAGCAAAGTGACTACACCCTTCGAAAACAAACCAATGCTCCCCATGTAGGAGATGCATGTATGTGTGGGAGCAGATAGGTACCATGCAGAAAGTGTGCTTCAGTGGGGACACAAATAGAAGCAGCGTCTCTATGGTACTGTAAAACGTAGTATTTTTAGCAAAAGTACCTGTCTCAAAGACACAACAGCAAAATTCTTCCCCTCGTCGTTAGATGACAATACTACTTTCTGGACCATGCCCTTTTCAGTGTGCTTCAGTTTTAGACTATGATCCTCCCCAGATTCTGCACATCTCCCTATGACAATGTCACCGCTTTGCATATTAGCACCAATAAAAGGAAAACCATCATCATCAAGGCTGTCAACCCGTCCGATTTTGCTTTGTACTTTTGCAAAATTTATGGACTCCTCAGACTTCCGCCTCCTGTCAGCTAGGTCCTTGTTGTCCACCTCAGCCTTGTAGCTTCTAATGTGCTCAGAACGAAACATGCCACGCTCCAAAGAAGCACGATTCATTACCAAGGAATCCTCTTGGTTGTATCCCAGATGAACATTAACTGCCACAATAGCATTTTGACCATTGAACAACTCCGGCTTTGGCAGGACTGCGTTATGACCGAGTGGGTATCCAGGTTTACCAAAACAATCAGAAATGATTGTACGAAAAAGAGGCCTTTGGGGGTAGTGCAATTGGTGAGACAGGGTGTCAACTCTGATGTTGGGATTTGTTGTGGAAAAACCAATTGCCTGTTGAGAATGTTTTTGAGCCTGGTACAGGACCCTTCTTGCATGGTCATGATTGGCAAAGGGAATAATTCCACAACTCAAACCTAATAAAAAGGACATGTCAAGTTCACAGTGTGTGTACTTCATAGGTTGCTTCCTATCAGCTTCCTCTAAGAGAAATTTTATACCCCATGCAGTACAGCAGTCCTCTTCCTCTTCAGTTCCAACAAACTCGACAATGCCCTTGTCCAGAAGAGATTGGAAGGTGAAATTTCCCCCTTTAAGTGCTTTTATTTTATCCAAGTTCTCAACAACTAAAAGAGGACGTAAAATCCTTCCAGCATCAGAATATATGCGTACTTCTCCCTGCTGTTCATCTCTTTTGATTTCCACCTACAAGACAAAACCATCACTGAAAAGGTTAGGAAGGAAACAAAAATAAATCAGATAAAATGAATTACCTACCAAACCATCCATTTAAAGGGTAAGGAAGAGTAAATCTAAGAATGTTAAATGCCTCAAACCATAAAAAGGGTTAACATAGAAGGGAAGAAAAAGAGAGAGAAGGTAGCAACAATTCAACATGCACCAAGCAATTTCTGAAAGTGGACCAATTTTTCTTTTGTTTTCATGATTTCCAATCAAATCATCAACTTTTTATTACAAGCTGCTCCCTATTCAACCACATTCAAATCCCACCCATTCTTCTACCATTCCAAGCTACTATTCAACCACATTCAAACCCCACCCATTCTTCTACCATTCGAAGCTACAGAGTCCCTATTCTGCCCATCTTAAGTCCATCGCAAGCACATGACTGTAAAAGAGACAGCAAGGTCTTCACAACTGGGACACCCTCTGCAACCATAGTTCCATCCACTCTAGCTTATAACGGTGTGCAGGGACAACTTAAGGTTAAAGTCCAATGCATGTAGTGTAATAATACTACTTTGGGACACTTCAAGTTTGCACATCAATATAACAAATAACATGAATTAACAAGCTTTCTATCGTAAGTTCTCAAGACTGTCAATTATTGGTTCAGAAAAAAAAATCATTCTTCAGATAGTTCAATTTTGACGCAATTGATCTATCTGTTGGTCTCAACCATACCAGCAAATTGCTCCCATACATAAACTGTATTTGCTAGAAATTTGAAAAAAAAATTCATGAATTGAAAATGAGACAACCTGATATGACAATTCTCTCCTGCGCCGCATGCTTCTTAGCTCACTAACAAACAAAGAAGAATCTTCACTAACTCCAACCCATTCCCCATTCAGAAATACTTTATGCTTCCCATTCAGTTTAATGTAGGTATCATCTACTAGTTTCTCCATTCCACTATCAAAGAATTTGTCAACTAGTGGTTCTGATATGTTGATGCTGACAATTCCTGTGACAGCCAAGTTCTTCACAAGACCACAGTTTTCACCATCTGGAGTAGAGAGAAAGCAAACTCTACCCCAGTGAGAAGGGTGCCTGTGCCAAGAACATCATATTACAAAATTTAGCAACTACTACTGCCACATCATCCACCAAACAAAAAGGATAAAAATTCCCATATGGTCAAGCACACACGTGTTAAAGTACATACCCTTATAATAATTCAATTCGAGAAAAGAAACAATTATAGTCATAACCACCGTTAGAAAAGCTAATCAACATTTTTAACAGCACACGATCAGGTTTTTGAGATCAAGTACTCATTTGCATACAATTTTTTTGTCACTCGCTTGCAACTCAAATATAACCTGGCATTCCAAATTTCTAATAAGCAATCCATTTCAATTTTAATACTTAGCAAAATACATTAAGACAATCAAACCTGTTTCATGCAAATCCTGAAATAACTCAAAACTCATTTTCTAAAAATAACTCATGAATACTTCAATTAGTAAACAAGACTAGATTAATTTAGAAGTGAGGTGATTGCTTAATCATTAGTTCCCTCCCTTAGACAAAAGTTATTTTGAGGTTTCCCTCAGGTGATATGTTGCTAAAAACAAATGAGAAAACTTCCATCATTAAACACTTGAATTTTTGGAGAGAGTATATCAATTAAGACACAAAGCTCTAGCAACCTGGTGTAGTCAAGACAGTTTAGTACAATAATGCAATAAACTGATCTTAACCAATTACGCAGTGGAATTTAGTGAGGTTGTAACGTTTAACATCTCAATGTCACAATGCACAGAAACAAGAACTAATCTTAAGATATGAATAACTTACGGGTATCTGGCATCCCCAACCTTTCCAGTGTATTGGACTTGCTGCCTTGTTTTCCGCAAATCTAACATCGTTTGCAATGGATTTGCACGTCCAAGATTTGCCACAACTCCAGAAACCCTCTCCATCCTTTTGAAAGGATGACACCATGCTCCAGTTGAGAATGCTCTTGTCAAACCATTGGTCACTATGGAAGCATCCAAATAGTGTTCAATTGAGTGCACATCACGATCTCCATAAAGATCTCTCTGCAAAGCCTTGGTCATGCGCTTCCGTGCATGTATAATGTGAACTTTGAGCTCTCGTTCAAGCAACTCACCAGCCAACTCAAACCTCTTGTTTCTAAAACTGTCCCTGTTGTCACATTTCCTGTGGCCAGTATAGGCCTGTAAAAGGCACTTCACCATATATCCAAGAAAGCGAGCCTTCTGCCCTACGCTATTGAGGCTGGGAAACAGATATGCACTAATGCACTCTTCAATAGATTCAGATTCTGGTGGTGGGAATTTGGACTCTTTTATCAGAACGTTCAAATAATGAAGTGCTTCCCCTTTCTTACGAAAACCCTCGCACTTATCATCAGCATCATGAATTGAGGCAAAGAATATATTTACAATGCTAGCATCATTGCTGTCATAATCAACCAAATCTATCACTTCTTTGTCTGACCTCACACCAATGGCAAAAAACAATATCCATACAGGGATCTCTGTTGACAAGAAATATACACAGAGGCCTTTCTTTTCTCCTTTAATGTATTCCGATTTAGAGAGGTCCACGAGTCTAACAATCAACCTATTCCTCTTAACTTCAGATTTATAGGAAACAGTCCAGCCCTGACTATTTGAAATCCAAAGTCTCTTCAGACAACTTTGCTCTTGTGCAATGAAAGCCTGCAATATTAAAACAAATATATTTAAGTTTTGGCAGAAATAAATAATAAGAACAAAAGAATTAACTAAAATCAATGAAAAGAGCACATTCAAGGAATTTCAACCAAGAGAAAGAGAGAGAGAATACAAATGAAGTAGCCAGATAACCAATGTAGCACTTCTTAGTACCAAGGCTGCTTAATCCAACATCAGTAGAGAAAAAGAATACTAACATTTAACTGCAAAATTGGGAAAAGACATCTCAGTCCAAATCACTCATGAAATGTATAAATTACTTGTCTCCTAAATATCTGCTGTTCTGCTTTACAGGCTACATAACTGACAGGAGTAAATTAAATTGGTTTTGGATTTGCAGTTGATAATCAAATCAAACAGATATGCTCAAATATCAACTACCAGAGAATGATCCATTTCAGGGAATACAAGCTTAAACGTGTGGACGAGAACCAAAAAGTATAAGAAGAGGAAACTAAACACAAACCTCAGACTCACCTTCTCGGAACCCTTGATCAGAAAATAGCCACCGTGATCAAAATCACAATCCCCCTTTTCAACCGTATTCAGCCAGCAAAGGTCACTCTTCACCATAACAGGGATCCTTCCAATTATCATTTCCCTGTTTTCAGTATGTACGACTTCCTTTTGAATAAGTTGATCTATCCCCGTTTTGAACTTGTCACTTCTAACAACCCTTCGAGTGTATACCTGACATGTTTGCAGCAAAATATAAGAGATTAAGAGCTTTAGAAGGCAGAGAAGATATCCCAAAGTTTACAGCATCCTCTATAATTTTAGCTAAAACAGTTGACACAGAATGAAAGTGCTGCAATTGCACCATTTTAACAGAGAGAATTGTTCACTTCTTTCTCCTCTCCAGTTAATAAGAGTCCACATGGTTGATACTCAATAGTATACACAGAAACGAAAACAACAAAATAGAGATTGAAAAAATGAACCAATTAAAAGTTTAATGTCGAGTGGACACTTAAGTCTTCAAGTCATTTGTATCAATATGTCAAAAATGGCTACCACCACCACACTAGAGAAATTTCTGAACACCACCATCATAGGCAACTGTCAAGTCAACTGCTGTGGTTATTATGATACTCGACCTTAAAATGGTACCAACTTCATCAAGGCCCTTGCCGAACAACAAGGGTTTTTTGAAATATAACTAAGAATTCTAAGAGTCTCGAAAACTTACTAATACAACATACTAATATTGCAGTTAAGACATATCATGACACAAATACTAGAGATCAGCACTGCCATTCCTACTTTAGACAAAAATTCGAACTTTTCAACAGTAAAAGTTTGAGGTTGCATTTACCTTGTCAAACACGGTGCAAACAGTATCAGGTCAAACTGCAACCATCAATAAAACCCAGAACTCTCATATGGAATTACATACCTGAACCTCGACCTGCACTTTCATCCTTGCTGAATATGTCATGTTCTGAAGTCTGGCATGCCTGGGAAGCATATTATGCTCTTTAGCATTTGAGCCACCCCAAAAACTTGGTCGATCGAGGGTGACCTGTCCAAACCTAACTAATGCATGTTTCCATTCGCCGTCTCCTTTCTTAGATGCATCATATCCAGGATCAACAACAGCCTCGCCTAATGAATCAAATGCCCTCTGTAACCCATTACTGATGAAGTCATTATAAGAGTTCAGCTGGTGACTGATGATACCGTACTCATCAAAAAACAAAGATGCTGCCTTCCTACAGAAACCTCTCAGAGTTTCTTCCCCCAAGTCACGTAAATTAGTCGCGTCCATTGAGTCGTCATCTATATCCATATCATCTACTTCACCCTTACTACTCTGACCCACCTCCTCCATATAATCTGATGGTGCAGCCATGTAAATCAAGATCTGTAAAGAATAAATGAGAGAAACATCAACAAAGAAGCTGCAATCATAAACGGTACCATTTGATAGATTGTCATCCTGATCATTTTATGCCATAAATGTATTTCTTCCTCTTCAATAAACACCATAAGCATTTGGATTAACTCTTAATTCAAAATTACACTTTTTTATCAACTCGTTTCCCTTTAAAACACCACTGCAGAAACTGCAGAAACACTTTTCTCAACTGCCACTTAAACATACAGTAATCTATTATTGCTCCTGCAAGTGATAACTTTAAGAAAATGTAAAAATGGCATATTTTACAATGTAACGGTGTTGTTTCAGACATGCAAGAAAAAGCCAGAATTTTTGGTCTCTCACTCAAGTTTTTCACTTGTAGAACAACAACAAAAGCACAGAAAAAGAAAACAACTTAGCCATCTGGATTTTTCTCCAACACAACAAAACTTCCAAAAAGCCACTAGATTTCTACTAAAACGTGTTACAAATTTACACCTTTACTAGGCACAAATAAACCCCACCACCAAGAACCAAAAAAACAAAGCCAAAAAGCTACGAACTTTAAACATTTTATGAGAAAATAAACCCAAAATGAGAAACAAAATACATTGAAAATAAAGAGAGAGAAACGAAAAGAAAACTTAAATTAAACTGTAAAGTCTAAAAACCCCTCTTTTCTTGATCAAAGTTTGCACCTTTAGGCCTTCAAATGAGAGAAAAATCTCTCCTTCACACAATGTGAGCGTTAAAAATTTAATGGTTTTCTTGGTTTTTGATCAGAAAAAGTTGTCAGGGACAGTGACCGAGTGAACTGAGAAAAATTTAATCGTGGTCCTGAGGAAACTGAGTGGAGGTGTACGGTAAGGTGAGTGACAAGGTTGGTGTGGTGCATGCAGGTGCAATATTGTCATTTAGAAAGCTGGAAACCAAAAGGTGTTTTTTTTTTTTTTTTGAACTCCAGACAGCCAAATATCTAGTATTCCATTGAAACTTAAAACCGTGATTTCTTATTGCAAAACATCATTATCACTGGGCTATAACCTCTTCGGTTAAACCAAAGGGTTCAAAGTACGGATTCTGTCCGAACAGAGACCTTTGATAAAAAGACGCATGTACCCCACAGAGGTAAAGAGGGTTCAGGGATAGAATTGTGAAATTAGTTGTGTGTTTGGACTCTGGAAATGGAGGTTTTTCAATTTCAGCTTTTGGACTGGTCCAGCTTTTTTTATGACCATGAAAGGATAAAAGGATCTTGAATCAGATTCATGCGTGACGGTGAAGGTTGTTTACTTTTAACCTGTGATGATAACAAGGTGAAGGTGAAGCCACATAGAATTGTGAAATTAATTTGATTTGTTTTTCTGTCTTAATCTCATATTTCTATTTGATTTTTCTGTTTTTATCTTTTTTATCAAAATTAAATAAAAAGTTTTTGAAAAAAAAACTAGAAAAAAATGAAGATATATTGCATCATTCTCTGTAAAAATTAAAATTTTAAAAAAAGATGAAGCTAAAAATACTTTTTTATTCAAAATATCTTTTATGTATTTAGATTCCTTAAATGAAATATTTATAATATTTTTTTTAATATTAACAAAATTTATATTCTCACGTTTAAGAGATATTGAGAAATTTATAAGATAAAAATAAGTAAATTATAATAGACTCATTTGATAAGTTATAAAATTATAAATATCATTCAAAAATTTAACTAAAACTCTCTTCACTTAAAACAAACTATAAATATTTTATTTTATCTTCAAAATTTACATACTACCACATAGACAAATTTAAGCCCATAAAAAAATGTTTTGGATAAAAAAAATTATCCTCATCTTTTTTTCATTTTCAATTTTTAAAAAGAATGACCAGATATATTTTCATTTTTTTCTTTATGGTTTTGTTTTAATTTTCCATAATTTATTTTTTTGAAATTTGATAAAATAAAGATGGAAAAATAAAGTATAGGGATGAGATTAAAATAGAAAAAAAATTAACTTCATTAGTTCAAAAGTTAACGAAAAAAAGAGATTAAGATAGAAATTAAAAATAGAAAAATGAGATGAAAGAGAATAAAGAGATATGATTAAGAAAAATAGATAGACCTTTATAACCATTAACCCATTTAGCAATAAGAGCATGGTAGGATCAAAGGCTTGACTTGATGGAATATGATCCAAGTGAATTGAAGCTAAAAACGAGTGTGTGACCATAAGGTTAATGTGTAGTGATGTAACATAAAATCACAATTGAAAAGCATTAAAATAGTATTATGAATGGGAAAGCTTTGAAGAAAAAAAAGTAAGGGAAAAAAACAAAGACTAGCCGAAAATGTATTTGTTAGTTTATTCCTCGGTTTAATGGCAAATTTTACCCCAATTCTATTATGATTCGGTAATTTTGGACCCATAATATCAAATCGCGGAATTTGAATTTCAAAGTATTAGAGATTGAGCAAATGCGATCCAAATTACTCAATTTTCGTAATGTGTAATGGTCAATCCATAATGATGCACATAACGAAAATTGAGCAATTTGAATCACATTTGCTCAATATCTAATACTTTGGAGTTTAAATTACAAGATTAGATATTATGGATCCAAAATTGTCAAATCGCAATATAATAAGGGTAAAATTTATCATTAAATCATTTATCCCTAAAAAATGAAGATTGAAACCATAATTTTTGTTTGAAAATTTAAAGCAAGATTTAACTGTGATATAATTATTAATTTGGCACATGCTATGTTTTCCATATAAAGCAAAATGTTGAAAAGCGGAGGAAAAAAGATTTATCTTATTTAGTTGTTAGAGAATACATGAGAAGAGTATGGGGAATTAGCACATTAATTATATTTAATTTTTAGGCAAAACCCATGTATTTCAATTTTGGAACATCTTTAGCAAGATCAATTTGATGATATCAACCCAAAATCCTTCATTATATAATGTATACGATCACATATTTTCAAGAATTTTTTTCGCAACTAACATTTTTCTATTGGTATGTCTACCACCACTAATGTTTCCCTTTTGTGTCATTTTCAGCTAAAGTCTAAGATAGACTTGTAAACTATAATCAATGATACAATCATGCGAAAGTGTAAATTATAATCAACAAGTACAATTGTGCGGAAGAATAAATATATGATTTGAAGATTCTCATAAATCCTAGAACTTCATGCTTTTTACATATCTTTAAAAGAAAAACATACCTTGATTCATATTTGACCTTTGAATCCATGACAAAAAACAAGTAGGTGAAGGATGATTTTTCTCTATTGATCTCTTTCTTAATGATAGAAATTGGTATCCCTTTGTTTATATCAACTTTTGCTTCGTTAGTTTTTTTCTTAAGAGATAGAGAGAGGGTCATCCTTCTTTTATAGTTTTAACCCAAATCTCCCATCAAAATTTGTACATGTATCATAATTAATTTTATTTATTATAATTAATTAGATACATTTTATAATATACATGCATTATAATTAATATCATGTATCTTAATTAATTAGATACACTTTATAATATACACGTATCATAATATACATGTGTCATAATTAATATATGTATCACAATTAATTAGATACATTTTAAATATACATGTATTTATTATGTCACAATTAATATTATCATTTGGTTCATAATTAATCCTATATTCTCCTACTTGGCCCATACGATATTGCCTTTAAAATTTCATAAAAATATAATGTGTAAAAAATGATGATTGTAGGCTATAACGTTATATCATTATTAAATTAAAATATTAATGCAATTCATGAAAATTGTATGTTATTTTCTCCACACGATATCTTTCACATACCACAACATTAAGTTTCAACTTAATATGACCTTGAAGGAGGGTAATAATAATCCAACTTTAATGTCTTTATTACAAGACTATTCATGTCAACATTATTTTAAAAAAATTATGTTTATCAAATAGAAGAAAGAAAATATCGAAACATATAAATGAGCTCGGAGGGTCAAATATGTATACTTTATACAACCGTAATACAATATCACTAATGACATCCAATAATGCCCATTCTTCTAGCATGTTTATTAAATTTTTTGGATGTCAATCCTTCTATCGAGAATTTGTAATCATAATATTGATGCTAATGCGCTTAATTAACACTCTTCATTTCTAAAATTTTTGGTTAACAACCAATTATTTGATTTTCATATGTTTAGCACCCTTAAAAATACTTGTTATTTTGTAGAAAGTAAAACTGTTGTGGAGTTATCACAATAAATTTTCAGCAACTTGGCAATACTATCGATAAATCCATGCCCCGAAATAAAATTATGTAACCATAATTCATAAATGGTGGCCTCAAAGCATGTCACAAACTCAACTCTTGTAGTAGATACAATGATGACATAATACATTGCACTCTTTCATGAAATAGCTCCTCTAGTTAATAGAAATAAATAGTCATCATATCTAGCAATATCCGAATCCGAATATCCCATCACCTCAAGATGATCATCTTATAAGTGAGTATGTGGATCTTTAATTTCTTTCAAGTATCCGAGAACTTTCTATATAGCTTTATAGTGATCCGTAACTGGATTATTTTGATACATGTCTAGCATTCATATGGAATTATTTATTTATTTATTATTAGTTTCTCTCGTTCTAATTCACTTTCTAGACATTACGTGAGTTTAATTTGTCTTCTTTCTAAATTAAAACTATTCATGCTGATTATTTATCAATCTTGAATTTCTCTAAAAATTTATTAATTCAGGCCAAGACAATCCTAACAACCCCCGTAATCTATTACAAAATATTTATATTCCTATCACACAAGTCATCTCTTTCATAACTTTAATTTTAAAACTTTTAGAAAGGCATTTCTTGGTTTCATGTAATAAATCTAAATCATTAACAACATGTAAAATGTCATCAACCAACAAAATAAACTTGCTCCTACCGATCTTTATATAGATATACCAATCAATGATGTTCTTTTAAAATACATGAGAAGTGATAATATGTTTAAATTTAATATATCATTGTCGAGAGGCTTGTTTAAGTTCGTATATGGATTTCTTTAATTTACACACTATATGTTCCTTTTTCTTAATCGAATAGCCCTCGAGTTGGTCTATATAAACCTCTTATTCTAAATGTCCATTAAGAAAGGTTGTTATAACATCCATTTCGTGTAACTTCAAATCATAATGAACTACCAAAGCTATGATGAATCTAAAAAAATATTTCCTAAAAATTGTTGAAAAGGTCTATTTCTAATCAATGTCATCTTTTGAGTAAAGCATTTGACAACAAGTCTAGCTTTATATTGTTCAATATTGCCATTTAAGTCATGCTTAGTCTTAAAGACTCATTTGCACTCAATCTTTTTACATCCTTTAGGCAATTTGACAAGATCTCGGACTTAATTTTGATGCATAGATTTTAATTCTTCCTTCATGACACTAATCTCTTTAGTTGAATCATCACATTTCATGATTTGTAAAAATAAAACCGAATCATTGTCAATCTCAAGGTCGGTTTCGACTCTTATAAATAAACCACATAATTATCGAAATAATAAATCTTTTTTTAGATCTTCTTAATATTGTTCCTTGAGGTTTAACTATTATAGGTTCATTGATATTTTTATTTTGAAGAATTTAGTCATTGATTTGTTGTTCTTAACCATTCTTAGGTTGAACTATAATTTCATAAACAACAATAAAAGAAGTTTTGAGAATAAAATCTTTCACCTTAACTTCTTGAATGTTAACATCATGCATTCTCTCACTCCCACTAATGTCATCATTTTCAATGAATTTAGAATTTCTAGATTCAACCATTCTTGTACTATGATTAGAATAACAAAATCTTTACCCTTTAGATTTTTTAGATATCCGATAAAGTAATCACTGGATATTATAAAATATAATTACTTTTTATATGGATTATAAATTTTTACTTTTGTTGGGCAACCCCAAACATGTAAGTACTTCAAATTAGGTTTCATTCCGATCTATAGCTCGAAAAGAGACTTTGAAAATGCCTTACTAGAAACCTTATTTAGCAAATACATGGTGGTTTTTAATGCATACATCTATAATGATAAGGGAAAAAATGAATGAATTATCATATTCCTAACCATTTTTATTAAAGTACAATTTTGCCTTTTTACCGCACCATTTTGATGTGGTGTTTATAGCTTTCCGTATTGTACATAAATGTCATGTCTTTCAAGAAATTTGGCAAATAGGCATGGACATTGTCATGATTCATCATACCTTCCATAATATTCATCATATCATTCTAGCCTTACAACTTTCACTTTCTTATCTAATTGTCTCTCAATCTCTTTAATATATATATTTCGGAGATATTAATTGATTGAAAATTATGATGCAATGTATAAATATAACCATAATATGAAAATCCATCAATAAAGGCAATGAAATATTTTTCCGTACTAAAAGATAAAGGATTAAAGGATCTATATATATAGGTATGTATAATCTTAAGAAACTGTGTACTTCTTATGGTTCTTTCCTTAGTGTATTTTGTTTGCTTTTCTTTAATATAATCAACACACACTTTAAGATCCATAAAATCTAAATTAGGAAGAATTTCATTATTTACTAATCTTTTATCCTTCATTTGGATATCTAATCAAAATATTTATGCCACAAGTAAGCAAAATTCTTATCGGCTAAACCACATGTAGTGCCAACATTATGATGCAAGGTCATTAAAATCTTAATAAAAATATCATCGAGTCTAAACTTGTCGAGATCATCACATAATATTCCAAAAACAATAAAATAATTGTTCTTAAATGGACTAAAAAGATCTATAACCAAACTTAAGAACACATCTTTACATGGAAAGTTTGAAACAAATCCAAATAATGTCTAGTATCTTAAATTAAATGATAAGTGCTAATGTCTTTAACTAAAACTTTGTTTTGGTTCCCCAAGAACATAAAACTTTTATTTGACTTCATGGTTTAGACTATAAGAAATTCTTGCACCATATTTAAAACATATGCAATAGAGCTAAAATCTATCTATCAATTATTATGAGAAGCTTCGAGTAAAGTTTGATTCGAAACATACTAAAGCACAATGCTTATCTTTTTTTCAAACCAAACTTTACGTTTCGGGCAATCTTTTTTGAAATGCTCAACTTTATTATAAAAATAAAATTTAATATTCCCATGTTCCTTCTTGTGAGAAGCTTTTAAAGACTCATTCGAGTAGTGTAAACTTTTCTTCTTGTTCTTTTTACTTTTCTTTTAGAGTTTTTTTCAGCTTCGATGACTTAGAAAATAAATAAAATGAGTTATTTGATTCTTTAATCATGTTTCCTCTTGAACAAGCATACTAGTCAATTCATTTATGTTTCACTTATCCTTTAAAGGATTGTAATTCATTTGAAAATGCCCATATTAATCGAAGGCAACGGGTTAAGTATAAATTATACTAAGAAGTACTCATCAATGTTTATTCCTAAGTCCTTTAATTACGATGCTTAGGTAATCATCTCAAGAACATACTTGTGCATAGTACGTGAAACATCATATTTTATTATAGTTAGAGTAGTCATTAATGTACCAACGAGTTAACTTATCAATAGCTTGAGAGTGTTCTTCCACAAATTTCTTAAATTTCATAGCACTATCGGTTTTAGAAAACAAATAATCTTTAAGTTGTTTGCCACTATCATTTGCATAAACATTCAACTTAATTTGTTTGATCTTTCCCAAACTTTATGGAAAGTTCTTTTATCTCTTTTCGGTAATATCAATGAGAATGTCAACTTAAAGTGCTAAATCAAATTGCAGAACACTTAAGTGAAATTGAACTTGTTCCCACCAATCAAAAAAAATTTATCCATTAAATATCGAATAGATTAATCATGATAATGAAGTGAAACAAACACAAATTCTTCAAATAAGATAAAATACTCACACATTAATGTTTTGAGTCATAAATTCATATTCAAATTCAAATATATAACATGAATAACCATGAGGTACATTAAAGTTCTCATTTGGGCGACACTAAGATATGCAAACATAAACAATGAGTGGTAATAACATATATACTAGATAGATCCATTTTGTTATCTTTGGATATGCAAAGCAAAACCAATAGAACATATTAATCACCTTAATAATATTTGTCAATTATAAGAATAATTAATCAATCTTTGGGCTAATTTTGAAATGTCTTATATGAACAAATTTCAATTTATCCATAAACGAATATAATACATAACTTAATGTTATGTAAAACTTTAGATTTTATGGATAATTGAAAATAATTTACAATTTAAAATTTATTTACATTAAGATTTGGTCATTTTGGTGACTAACAAATCATTATTCATATAAAATTTTAAATTGCAAATACAATACTTATATTCATTTAATGAAATATATATACTTGATCGGAAAAACTTTAATATGTCAAAATTTCAATATATTTGATCATTCAAAATATAATTAAAACATCAATCAACATTGCTTGAAACAAAATTCATTATTTGAATTCTAAATTCACAATTGAGAGAGAAAATCATGATCTTAAATAGAAAAAAAAAAATGAGTTCCTAAACCAAGCTATGATACCACTCATAAACTATAACCAATGATATAATTATGTGGAAGTGTAAACTATAGCCCATAAGTATAATTATGCAAAAGAATAAAACATAAATTAAAAATTCCCATAAATCTTAGAACTTTATGTTTTTGACAGTATTTTTTTTAAAAAAAAACATACCTTCATTCATATTTGACCATTGAATCCACACTAAAAAGCGAGGTAGATGAAGAATTATTTCTCTCTCTTGTTCTCTTTCGTAACAATGGAAATTAGTATCCCTTTATTTATTTATTCTTTAAATTGGTAGTCTTTTTTTTTTTTTTCAAGATACGGAGAGGATCATCCTCTTTTTATAGTCTTAACATTGTACATATATCATAATTAATTTCATTCATTATAATTAATTAGATACATTTAATTATAATATACATGTATCATAATTAATTAGTTACATTTTAAATACATATGTATTATAATAAATACATGTATCATATGAGTCATAATTAATTTTATTAGGTGGGCCATAATTAATTCTACAAGACTCAATTGCTTTCTATTAAATTATTAGCAGAGCCCAAAAAAGGGTTATCTTTCTGTTTTAAAGTAATGGTTGACTTTTCATATAGTTAAAAAAACTTATTTATTATCATGTTATATCAACATTTTTTACAATATTTTTCTTAAAATATCTTTTTTTAAAAGAGAAAATCTATCTAATTTAATCGTGTATTGAAAAATAACATACTAATGTAAATACTTACTCTAAAAATTTCGTTAGTCCACACAAACTTTTAAGCCAAAAATTAAAACAGCAAATTAAAATTCCATTCTTTTCAAATTTGAGGATCTAAACATTATTAAGTCTACCTAAATTTCTCACAAAATTTTAAGTCAAAAAATTAGTCTCAAAATTAAGACTACAAGTTAAAATTTTCATCCCTCTCAAATTTAAGTATTTGTATGTATGAGGAGATATTATAAAGAAAGTTGAATTTTATTAGTTAAAACTAGGAAAAGTAAGAAAGAATTGATCTTATTTTTTATCAATCAAGGATATTTTAGAAAAATACGAGTATTAAAATTTTTAACTAATTAAGTATTTTGGGATATATATAATGGTGTTTACTACTTGGTGAAACTCGAATAACCAAACCATACTAAAATATCAATTTCGATGCGGTTTTTTAGAAATTTTTTTTAAAAATGAACCAAAATAATTTCAATTTTTGGGTTTGAGTTCGGTTTTAAAAAATCAATTAAACCGAGAAAACCAAAATTTTATATATATATCTTTTTTAATTGAGATCACTCATGACTCCCATTATTCCCAAATTGAAAAAACCCTTCTTCTTTGTATGCACGTTCTCCCACAGTTTCGTACGTACTCTCTCTATATCTACTACAAGTCCGTATCTATACAAAATAGCAAAGATTTTGATAGATTTTCTATTGTCTCAAATTCAAGCATTCTTGAGTTGACAATTTATTATTTGTTTATGTATCAATGTCTTTGTTATTTTTTGGATGTAACTTAATTTCTTAGGTAGTAGTTTACGAAGTAGAAAAGAAACTCACTCTAAAAAAAGATTCTATAAACTTTAATATAATCAATCATTCATAGAAAAAATAAAATAAAATAAAACGAGATAAAAATCGAATTACCGAATATCAAAATCAAAATATTTTAAAATTGAACTGAAAAATCAAATAATATTTCAATTCAATTTCGGTTATTTTTTTTTTTTAAATTGATTATTTGAAACCGAATGAACATCTCTAAACATTTACAGGTAGAAAGAAGGGCAGTTTATTTGAAACAAAGGAAATAAATGTGAGAAACGTGCCTTTCTATTCTAAGGATACACATCTTGTCATGGCCAATAAATAAATAAAATAATAATAATTTTTTTAAAAAAACGTAGACTACTGTCTCTTTGTCCTGATGTCTAACCCCATCTCATCTTCGAAAATGGTTTTATTAATTATTAGAGAGTTTATAGGGCCATTATTGCATAGTAGGATGAGTAGCCTTTTTATATTTTCAGAACAAAAACAAAAGTGTAAAGATCTCGCTCTTGTACTGCTGTCTGCTGCAAAACTTTCCATGTCTCGAATATTTTGTTTTGCTTGCTTTTTTTTTTTTTTTGCCCCAAACATAGTTTTTGCTGAATCAATGCTGTCCTTTAATAGCAAGAAGAAAGGAACCTTGGCCGGCGTGGCCCATTTTCCAATTTTGGTGTTGGGAAGTGCATTTTCGCAAAAATAGTAGTAAATAATAATAAAAGATAAGGACATGGCAAACATCACCTATAATTGAATGTGTATTTAATGATGGATGAATTTTCCAAGTTGCATTTGTTCGTGATTTCCCTTTTAATGCATAGATGATTTTAATAAAAAATGTATTGTAACATCTGCAACAAAGTTTACACACAACAAAATCCACAGTCCTTGGAACTGAGCAGTAGGTGACGCCTAATGGAAAAAGGATAAACACAAAAACCATGAAAACAGTAGGCTCCAAGCTCACCAAGTGAAACTTCCAAACCAAAAGGACTAACCCATCACCCCCTTTTGTCTTGTAATTCAACCTGTTTTTCATTTGTCGCAAGGGCACATGGACAGTAAGTTTAAGCACTTACACGTTTTTTTTTTATTTCCTTTTGAAGGACTGGCATCTTCACCATTCCTCTTCATGTGCCTCTCTACTCCAAAACAATTCAGAGAACCAAAGGTTTGGGTTTTGAAATCAATGAACAGACAATCATATTTCCTAGTGTTGAGGCCGGATTGCCACAGGCCCACAAGGATGTGAAAATGTGGACTTCATGTTTTCCCATTCCTAAGTCGGCAAATGATTGCAAAAAATTTCATGGTAACTGCCACCCATGCTTCAAGAACCCTTCAAGAGGCTACTATAGGAAATCCACCCTGACCGTCTTATTGCAGACATGATCTTTCCTTGGGGCTCGGACTACTGATGTTGCAGCCATGTTAGAAATTCCAAATTAGTGGTTGATGGAACTAGCCCTTTTCTTTTCATGCACTGATCAATGCTTAAGGTTATACGATCGACACAAGAAAGTTTCATCGGATTCTGAACCATTTTTGGTGGAGATAACAAGACAAGAAAGGAAGTGCTATGGAAAACATGATGATGAATGATGAATCCTTGTCGAGGTATTCAAGAAGGGTAAAGATGCAGATTCGAAGAGATATTGTGTTGCTGTCAACAGTTTCTACGAGCTCGGGCCAATTTATGCTGATCATTATAGAGAGGTTTTTGGAAGAAAGGCATGGCATGCAGGACCAGTTTCACTACGCAACAGAAACATAGATAATAAAGCAGAGAGGGGAAGAGAAGCTTCCATTTGATGAACATGAATGTTTGAATTGGCTTAATTCAAAGAATCTCAACTCAGTTTTTTGCATGCTTTGGAAGTATGGTGAACTTGAGTGCTTCTCAAGTACAGGAGACAGCCATAGGGCTTGAAGCTTCTGGACGACAATTCGTCTAGCTAGCAGAGAAAAGTGCTTTTGATCATGAAGCAGGAGGATTTTTGCAACTCATTATTTGTCGAACCATAGTTTAGGAAAAAAAAACATTCTGAAGGATTCAGCGCTGTGTCGTGATGCTTGGAATCCTGGTTGAGAGCAAGGGAGAACCCAGCTATGGCATGGTGAAAGTGCCTCGACCACCAAACTATTATTGATAAAAGAAAAACTAAATGACAGCGGTCACAAGCGCATCATAGCCCAAGTTCGATTCAGGCACCACAAACGTAAAAGAACTGATACAGCTTAAAGATGCAAAACTTTGAGCTTCGGAAACAAAGTCTCCAGTCCAGCCCAAGGCACATAAATCATCTCCCACCTCAACTTCAACCTACCTATCAGCAAGTCAACACAAGGAAAGAGTAACGAAAACCTGCAGCAAAGTGACTCTATGTTCATAATAAGATAAGTTATTACTCTATATCCTTGCAACAAGCCAAAGATAAATCTAAAACACACTAGGATAATGATATGTGACTACACGACCTGCCTCTATAAAAACAAACAATTTAGGTCCAGTTGGAGGTGGGGTGGGGGGTTGGTAAACAAGCCCCTAGTTCATCGGAAAAAACACCTACTCAAAATGCAGGATATCGTAAAACACAGCTGCTCAAAATGCATAATGGATTGCTTGAGCTAGTCCTGACCAAGGATCATCAACATCACATCTTTCACCCAGTTCACCTTTGGCTGGAGTCAGGGAGAACCATCATCATATGACACCAGGCCCTTCTTCCCACCAGGGCTTCTTGATGACGACCTTGATCCATCTTTGCTGAGTCGCTTGGGAGACTGGGAGTCCAATGAAGATGGTGATTTCGACAGACTCCGGCTGCTAGATAGCGACCTCCGCCTTGTGACTCGTGGAGACACACGAGGCTTGGACACATTAACTGGGGAACGACTGCGAACAGGGCTGCGGCTGTAACGACGATTACGATAACGGGGGCTGCGTGACACAGATGGGCTACGTGTCCTGCTTCTCCTCCCTCTATATCTGGTAATGGTGTCACAGAGAAATTAAGCAAGCAAGATAGAAAATTGCACAACCAAGGATAGATACAGTACTTCCAGAACTAAGTTCCTTTGGAACCATCCCAATAAACAATAAACAAGACGTGCACTTCCAGGAACCAGAACAAGAGAAAGGCAGTTCCAACTTCCATGTAAACAGTATTTCCAGCATCGCTAAACAATGTGACAAGAAATGAGATCAGCAAAAAAAAAAAAAAACCGAAGTAGATCACAGACCTGGGTGGAGTTCTTCCTCTTGGTGGACTTCTATAACGCCTAGGAGAATACCTTCGGTAACTGGAATATCTAGAAACATATAATAAAGGGTGAGTTGTCATTTAAGAAAATACATCATGTAGTTAGTATGATAGTTCACATGACCAAAATATATCAGAACAGGACGTGAACAAAAAACCAAAGGAAGTTGGCTTGCCAGGTACCTATCACGGCCGCTATAACGGAAGGATCTCACAGGAGAACGCTCTGGAGAGGGGGTTCTATATCTCCGAGCATAAGCGTATCGTTGACTGAAACCCCTTCCCCTCCTGATGCGCTTGGGAGACCCATTCGGGGAAACACTTCTTGACAAACTTCTTCGATCAGGAGACCTTGCCCTACGTATGCTAGGGCTTCTTGAGTAGCTGCGCCGATCATTCCTGCTTGGTGCCCTAATTGGACTTCTGCTAATGCTTCTCCTCCTTGAAGGAGCCCTACCAGAGCTTCTGCTTATGCTTCTCCGAGAAGATCTAACTGGGCTTCTGCTTATGCTTCTCCGAGAAGATCTAACTGGGCTTCTGCTTATGCTCCTCCTGGAAGATCTAATAGGGCTTTTGCTGATACTTCTCCTCGAAGATCTAACTGGGGTTCTGCCAATGCTTCTCTGAGAAGATCGAACAGGACTTCTGCTGATGCTTCTACGAGAAGATCGAGCAGGGCTAATGCTAACGCTTCTCCGAGAAGATCTAACTGGGGTTCTGCTTATGCTCCTCCTGGAATCTTTTAAAGGACTTCTGCTAATTGATTTTTGCAATGATCGAGACTGAGATCTCACAGGGTTCCTGCTTCGGCTTCTTCGAGGTGGTGCTCTTACAGGGCTCCTACTGAAACTTCTTCGAGACCGAGATCTCACTGGGCTCGTGCTTATGCTTCTAGCCTTCTTTGCCCTCACAGGACTTCTGCTGAAACTTCTAGCTGGGCTCCTGCTGCTGCCACTTCTAACAGGGCTTCTGCTGACACTCCTCTGTGATACATGAGGATGGCTTCTACTAGAACTGCGACTCCTGCTAACACTTCTCTTTGGACTAGCACTCAGGCTCTTGCTCAGGCTCCTCCGGGGACTAATACTCATACTCTTACTCATAGTCCTCTTGGGACTCATGCTTTGGCTCCTGCTCATCAACTTTCAATAAAATACAGATCTGGAAGAATCTGTAAGCATAAAGAATAACTGAGGTGTGACAAGAATGGAAACTAGACCTAGATTTTCCTGGGTGATCATATCTGATATCAGGTTGTCTATCTTCACTTCCATAGGATTTAGCATCTGCCTCAATGCCATTACTTCGTCGCGATCCATTTTCCTTGGGGAATTCATCATCTTCCTTTTCAAGTATATCAGGTTCCTCCTTTCTTCTACGAGGAAGGGAGGCAGCTTCTTCCTCCAAAACCACAGTAGATTGATCCTCAGCTGCACAACATTACACAAAGCAATTAGTACAATATTTGTTAAATCCAGAGTGCATGACTATCACAAGAGAGGCCATAAGGCCAACTTGAACAGAATACAAATAAAGAAAGCAAATCAAGAGAGAAAAAGTTTCACTCTACTTCCAACATTGTTAGCATCAGACATACAACTGCAAGCGTACAAATGAATTGCAAATTTAACAAGAACCAAGTGTAGTCAATACGACAATGGCATCCATGCAGCATGCATCAAAATAAATAAGCAAGGGCAATCAGATGATCTTTTCCAAGCATTCTGCAGCAATTTCGGAGACATGCAAAAAACTTGGATAGAATGACTTCGAGAGGCAGTACCAGTTTTCCGAGAAGGGTCTCTACGCTTTCTCTCCTTACGAGCATCAAGAGGATCATCATCAGAGCTGGTTTCACTCTCACTCTCAGCATCTGTCATACTATCTGACGATCTAAGAGACAAAAGAATTAATTCAGTATGGAATACATGGGAGATACATTATCAAAAATGAGTGATCGACAAGTTAGTGTTTTTTTTAAAAAAATTAAAGCTAACCAACTCAACAGCGATAAATGACTTAACAAATTGGTTCACACATCATATCTAAAATACTTCCAGAGTAATGCTTTCAAGCAGAGACAATGTTCTACTAAACATTCATAAGATCAATGTGAATTCACTTATCTGCGATTGTGAGGATGTTAAAAGTCAAAGACCAACTGATTTCTTTGGGAGGTGGGGGTTGTGTTATAAACAAAGCAGTTTGGACTTTTTTTTCATTTCAAGAAGGTAACTCACATAAAAACATTAAAGTAACATAGACAAAGATGGTTTCTTTTGATAGGTAAGATTAAGAATATCATGGCAATGCGGCTACCTTCTTGATCTATGTTTGGATCGCTTGTCGCGTCTCTTTCGCCTTTTTTCACGTCGCTTATCTCTTTTTTTCCCACGTCTATGTTTGTCTCGTTTAGAAGTTCTCTTTCTCTTCCTACGCCTGTCCTCACTTGAAGAACTAATGTCAGATGATGATGACATAGAAGAGTCAGAATCACTATCGGATTCCGATGATTCCATATCAGAATCAGATGAACTCTCTGAGTCAGACAAATAGTTTCTCCTCCTCCTCTTCTTTCTTTCCCTAGAAGATTTCTTGTGCTTCTCCATTTTCAGTTTATTTAGTTTCTTTTTGTCTGCAGGAAAAAAATGACAACAAATTAAAACTTGAGAAAAACCAGTGGCACCTGATATTAAAGAAAAAGGCTAACAAAGAAAGAGAGGGAGACAAGAAAGAAAGCATTCCTTAGACACTTATTGGATCTGTAAAAGCCAAATCAAACAGACCCACCAACAAAGTCCACCTATTGTCACACATATATTGACTATAGATTTCTTACCCTCGATGAATTCACCACAATTGACTATTTTCACTGTTACAGTGGGTATCCCTTCTTCATCCCCCACATCTTCAATATTCTTCAGTACTTTATCTCCTTGCACAAGCTTCCCAAAGACTACATACTTCCTGTCATATAAAATCCACAACAAAGCACTGTAAATGATGGATGCAATGACACGTCAAACAGTGTGTTGAAAAAAAAAGCATCAACTTTGAAGAATTGGCATGCATCCTAAGCCACAAACCTGTCGAGATGATGATTAGCCCTAAAAGTAATAATAAATTGAGAACCTAAAGTGTCACGATCAGCAATCGACATGGACAGAAGACCAGGTTCATCATGTTTTAGCTTTGGATACTCATCTGCAACAGTGCCACAAAAATCGCTTGTTACGACATTGAATGGAGGATCACTTTAACTTGCAGCATCAATGTAGCAACCCAGAAAATCAAGATAAAATTATAATGCAAGTCCCATGGACAATGCAAGACTGGTAGTTCCCAAACAGCTAAATGGCACTGGGGTCCAGACATGAAAACAGTGAATTATTGCACCAAGTGCGAAGCAGAATCTGAGATCTCACATTACAGCACACTATACAATAAACTGCTGCTCTCAATGTTAAAGGAAGTTAGGAACAATAAACTGGGATTTTGTTTATGATGTGTCCAAAGACAAAATTCAATCTGCAAAATACCAATGCCAGCATTAATATTAGACTATTTTATTAGATTGGTTTCCAACGCGGGGGGGGGGGGGGGGGGGGTTGTTGTTGTTCTCCTTGAGAGACAGACCAGCAAAGCATGATTTTTCTATTTGAAACATATTGTCAAATCAGACCCTTCATTGCCTCCAAAATGAGACGCCAATAAAAACCAAAGATATGTGATAAGCTAGCATAAAAGTTTACACCTATACTACGTGATTCAGAAACATTTGGACCTTGGGGCAAGACATTCAGACATTTTAAGACATGACATGGGTTTGTGTATCGACATTCAATATACACCCATCAAGGAACCACTGAACCTATAGGTAAAAGGCAAGTGATATTGCCACTCCATAATTGATAATGACACTCCACTCTATAAAGAAATTACATGTTTAAATGACTTCCTTGAGTGGAGTAGCATTATAACAATATGGAGTGGCACTGTCAACACCCATTGTTAAAATGAATGCACAAGTGATAATTTCACTTCCATTTCCATGACGGATATAATACACAATTTCTCACTTGTATGCTCGCAAATTTTTTAACGTCAACCTCACAACAAGCATCAACATGAACAAAAGATTGCAAAAATTCTCACCTGGAAACTTGTCCCCATATATGCTCTCTCCAAAGGTCCCTGCAAAACAGGGAAAAAAAAAGTTCAGAATTTGACGAGCGAAAACATTTCAGGGCATCTTATCCCCTGAAAATCTAAAATCGTGCTTCATTCTGATTGGATTTTTATCTTGCATAAAAGCTTAAACACAGAACTTTGATTTCAGACCATGTATTAGGGACAAATGATAGGAGTTATGTTATAGACCATAGTCTCATTCCTTGGCCAAAACTTACTGTTTTACAATTGGCAATCACTAAAAACAAACAAGATTTTAGATCTTCAAATATATAGAACATTATAAATTTCAAGAAAAAAATCTATCAATCCACCTTATACTCAGGACCTAGTCTCCAATCTACCCTCTAAACTATCAATTGCATCCATGATACCTCTAAAGCATAATGGAAATATCCAATATAGCCTTCTATTAGTGAAATTTATCAAATTATGCCGTCCAAATATCAGATCCTACATAGATGTGAAATTGCAGATTTGAGTTTTTGCGACAAAAAAAGGTTTTTAACCAAGAATAAAATAGGGACTGACAGAAACCCATTTAGATTATATAATCAAGTGGTGAAAGAAAAACTTAGTCACCCGCTGCAAGTGACAGACACCCTTTGTTGATGGTAACTAAGCCTGTCAATAATCATAGAATACACATGTACATGACACAAAACTCTTTTAAGTTTAACAAATTTCACTAACAGAAGTCCATATTAGAGATTTTAACATAGTTCAAGTGTAAAATAGATGCAATTAAAAGTTCCAGGATAAATTGGATATTGACTTCCAAGTATAAGGGCAAATTGGTTGATTTTCCCTAAATTTGAGGGAAAAATAAGGGGTGGCAAAAATTCTAAAATAAGCATAAGAATTCTGAAAACAATTAGGGTCATAATTTCAAATTCATGTACCATGCAAAGTCATAAACTGCATGAAATCAAAAAGAACAATGACCACACAAGAATTACATACCATCTCGTTTCAAAATATCACCACCCTGCAAAATTAACACAAGATATTAGTCCACCAATGAGTAAAATTATTTGTTTCAAAAATGGGTTTGGCATGGTGAAGCAGAGTAAATTTTGAGGATGGACAACTCAGTAAGTACAACCTTAAAACTACATCACAAGAAATGCAGTCGTGACCATCAGCCCTGTAATCCTACAGCATAAACAAGGGTAACTGACTAAAAGATGGACCACCTCTAAGGCATGTTCAAACAAGAAAACTAAGCAAACCTATGTAAGAAAAATCTAGATGTACACTAGACAGAACAACAAACCTGAGCCATGGAACCTTTAATGATGCGATGGAAAAAGGATCCCTTGTAGTGCAATGGTCTTTCAGATTTAGGACCAATTCCTTTCTCGCCTGAGTGTAAAGATTGAAGACATCAGAAAAGCAATGAAAGAAAAGAAAATTAAATGTCTAAAATCTACCCGAACCAACCTTCAAATATAAATTAAAAATTCCAATAGCTGAAAAAAAGGCTTTCCCATCCAGAAACAATATAAAAACCATCAATCCAGGACAAAAAAAAATGACACAAGAGACAGCACTACCAACACAAGACAAGTCATTGCAAAAGACTACTATAGCATGTAAACATTACCTGTACAAAGAGCACGAAAATTTTCTGCAGTCTTGGGAACAATGTCCGAGAAAAGCTGCAGAACAAAAAATCACAAATGAATAAATAAAAATGCAAGAACAACACTAAACGTAAAAGTACTTCTTCATACATCCTACAAGATTAAAGCATAATGATACCTCAAAAACCATTCTCTCCTTAGGATCGCCATCAATACACACGTCCATAAAAACCAACGGGTTCTTCTTCTTCACCATCTTCTTCTCCATAACTTACTAGTATCACAAACTCAAGCCACCATAACCAATAACCTGATAACCAAATAACACATTACCAACTTTACAGCAAAAAAAAAAAAAAGAACATTGAATTAAGCTCAGATCAACCGTGCAAGTAGATCTAGAGCCAGCTTTAACAATAAACAAAGCCCACCAAAAATCCATCATCCTAGAACCAAAACAGTAGCTCCATTCTCTACAACCTTAACTAACTTGCAACAAAAAAGGCTCAACAAAACAAGTAATCATGCAAAAATTTGATTAGCCAGCAAAAAACCCTTAGACCCTAGATACCTGCAAATCAGGGGGGACAAAACATCAATAATAATAATAATAATAATAATCAAATCTTATTATTCACTAAATATAAAATCCATACATGCTCATCCACAAAAAAAAAAAAAAAAGATCAACAAAAATACATAGAGAAAAAAATCACGGTGCTCATATTTAGAACTTGTTAGATCAGAAACGTGAGCTAAAAGATGGAATAAAAAAAAGTGTAAATATAATAAAAATAGAAAAAAATGAGAGCGAGAGAGTTAGGGCTTTATTTTTCACCTCAGAGACGCAGAGCCACAGAAACTCTTTCTGTGAAGAGATGAGAGAAGAAAAGGAGTGAGGTGCTGCTTACTAAACAAGGAGGAGAACCTAGCTCCTCCTAATAACTTGCTAAATTACAGTGTTACCCTCCGTGTTCTAGAGTTTCGTGTCTTTAATGGTTAAAAATTGCACTTTTTTTTTTAAATGACGGGTGTGTCCAATGGCTTTGTTTTATTTATTTATTTTCAAGTTTAGCCGAGAGCCAATGGTTTCATGTTCTAAGCGCAGCTGCGGGCAAATTTATAAAAATATGTTTTAATATCTTGATTAATTCTGCAAATTTAGACAAATAAAATTTTATTATTTAATTCATATATTGTAGAATGTAATATCATGTGCATTTTTTAAAAGTTTAAATGTGTTTTACAAATATGTTTGATTTTGATAAATAAAAAATACAAACATACAATCATTTATATACTTTACTTAAAAATCCAATTAAAAATTAAATAATTAGAAAAAAATGAAAAAATTAACAATAAAAAGGTTGAGCAATTTATGTTAGAATGACCCTTAATTTTAATAACTGATTTCCATATCTATTTATTAAAAGAATTCATTATTCTGTATTTGATAGTTATATTTTTTTATTTTTCATCAACGTAATTCTTAATATTAATTTTTATTATTTAAAATGTAAATTTATATTAATTTATATTATTTAAAATATAATATAAATTTACGTAAGATAATGAAAATATCAAGTGATGAATTATTTGACGTGTCAATGTTATTCTAATAGAAATTTTTTTTTTTGAACAACTATTTGAAAACAACAAGGAATCACCTTTCTATTACATATTGAAGAACCATGATTGATTTTGAAGCAAGATACGATTAGTCAAGAATAATATAAACTTAAAGACAATGAGCCGGATATTATATTATTGTTATTTAGACTCTTTTCTTTTAATTTTAATCTATGGTCAATGCCGGTTTTTTTTAAAAAAAAATCAATATTATGTCAACTCTGTTTTAATTTTACTGTGGTTATCTTTTTGAAATATGCATCTTATATCGATTCATCGTCAACCATCAAACTTTTGCTATTGTAAAATTGGTAATTGATTATTATTTTGGGTAAGGCTGCACAAAGAGTCTTTAATTTTTACGATAATGATTATTTTCTATACAAATTAAAAAAGCAGAAAAAAAAGTTAAAATTATGGAAAATAATCATTGTTTTTTTAAATTACATGAAAAATAAAAAACGATCATTAATTACTGAGAGAGAACCGATATTAAGAGACTAAAAAATAAAAATAAAAATGAAAGTTGGGTTAAACGAGCGTCAAGCTTATATGTAAGTCTGAAAGCAACTAGACTTACACGTTTGGGTTAAAAAAGTGTTGCCCAATAATGTAAAAAGAAAGGTAAGAAAGGTGAACAATGCATTGCCTCTGATGATAGATGAACACGTCATCCAATCACCTTTTTTCCTAATTTTTTGATGATTGAAATGTCATTAGAATCTAGGTTGTCAAAAACTCGGAAGGGCATTCCTTTGGCCCTCTGCACCCATTCTCTACGCCAATTTTACTTTAAAAATACCTTAAAATGGCCTAAAAAACATTTATAAGTCATTTTAAATTTCAAAACATGCTCAAATCCAAGGGTAAGCACTATTCGGTTTGAACTTTGTTTTTTTTAAAAAAAAAGAAAAACAAAACTAAACTAAAGTATTTTGGTTTTTTTATTCAATTTTTTTTGGTTTAAATTGAAAATCAATTTTTTTAATTATATGTGTGTGTGCGCGCATGTATTTAAAATTTAAAAGAAATAAACCTTAACAAGTGACACCCTTAAATGACAATCACCTTTTCAATCTCTTAGTCTCTCTTTCACTAAATCACTAATTTATAGTGTAATACCCACGACTTTAAACATTTATGTGCACTTATATGTGTGTGTTCACTTTGTTAAATCGTATGTATGTTAAGCTTCGTTTTGCATGGATATTATGCTTTGTGTTGCCATTGGTGCTTTGCTTAGTGTTTACGCTAATAAATGTACGGCTTTATAAGTTTATACTGTTAAGTGTTGTATGTGTGTGGATGATTAGAGACCTTATTGTGATAATTAAAAGATTGAGGACTCGAGTAAATTAAGTAGTAAAATAAAGTGACTAATATGTTAACCTTGTCACACTTGAGGGACTTAAAGATATAGTTTAATTAAATATTCCACACATGTTGTAACTTCAAAATAAAGCTTCGTTGGTGACTTATACACATGTATTAAACTAGAAAAATATTTAAGTGTTCCATACTTAATAATTAAGTTATGAAACTTCATTAAACCTTCCAAAGTTTCGGATAAGAGAGAAAAAAAGAAAAGGAAAGGGTTTTTAAACCATCTTAGGGACATTTTAGCCTTAAAAACATATAAACAACAAGGAAAAAAACTAATTTGCTTAGGAGACCGATTCGGCCGATAAGAAGAAATGAAGAGTTGGTCGAGAGAGAAAGGAATAATTTTTAGGAGATTGGCCGAGAGCAAGAGTAAGGGAGAAAGGTCATCTCATTGTGAGCTTTTAGGTATCTTCAAGGCTAGTTAAACTCAAATATAAGTGTAATCACATCTCACGACATCACAAGACATATAAATTGTACGATTATTATATTTATGTGCTTAATTGAGGGTTGATTACTTGAGATGATCCGTTTGTGAGTTTAATTAGTGATTGATAAATTATGATATTTTGTTTAATCAATGATTAATCACGAGGTTACTTGAAGATTACAAGTTTAATCTCAATTACATCACAAGACATAAGTGTTATATGTTTGATTAATAAATGAATATTGAAGTTACAAGACTTGTGTTCAAATATTGCTTGATGATTGATCACTTTTGAAGTTGTGTTTAATTGATGTTATATGCATGTGTTTCTTAATAATATTATGTGTGATTCAACTAAACACAAGATAAGCATGTTATATGATTTAGTGTTCCTATGCTTACTTGATGGATAAATACTTTAATGATGCATTTACTTGATAGTTTAGGGCTTATGTGATACTTGATGATGCTTGGTTTGTGTTTAAGTGTTTATACGATGATTGAACACTCGTGATTGTTGCTTGATTGGTTTTGAATTTGATGTAATTACTTGATATTACATGATTGTATATTCATATGGCTAATTGGTGATTAAACATATATTGTTGATCAACTCGACAAAGTGCCTACTTGAAATGATTCGATTTTGTATCCATATGTTTATTGGGTGATTAAGCATTTGTTTTGTTGCTTGGTGACTTTAGTTATGTCATTGCTTAATGTTGCATGGATAAGTGTTTATTTATTAAATTAATAATGGTAATACGTTTGAAATCTTTGAAAGTTTTGGTTTATGTATTGAATTCATGCTATATGGTTTGTTTCTTATGATTGGTTTCAGCCTCATGACTTGTCTAATGTTACTTGATTTATGTTCATGTAATGGCTTGAGGAATGTGTTATAATTAAATTAATGTCATGAATATGGTTTATTATTGTAACTCCCGTGAACTTGCTTAACGTAGCGATATGTACGAAAATAATTTTATCTACATCTACTAAGTCACAATTATGATTTTTATTTTATGTTTGTGTTTGGTGAGTTTAAGATGCTTGGGTAAAAAAAATTAAAATTAATTTTGACATGTCAAAATTTAATTCTCGAGCCTAAATATCTCTTGAAATATTTATGATTATGTGAGCATAAATTAAGTGCCATTTCTTTTATATTTGTGGTGTGAAAATATTTAAGGTTTATGGAATTGTTCATAGGAA
This sequence comes from Dovyalis caffra, assembly GCA_963924115.1. Lineage (NCBI taxonomy): Eukaryota > Viridiplantae > Streptophyta > Magnoliopsida > Malpighiales > Salicaceae > Dovyalis > Dovyalis caffra. The sequence goes on along the minus strand of CAWUPB010001194.1, from coordinate 15,097,124 downwards.
TACTCTTTTTTTAAAAAAATTTAATTAACCATTATTTATTTTTTCCACAATGTATATTTAAAATGACAATGCAAGTGCAAAATATGTTCCACTTAAGAGTCATGGCTGGATTTTAGGAACCAAATAAGGTAAGAAAGTTGGTTAGTTTAGTTACCTTTTAGTTTCTCTCTTTAGTTAGTGATGTGATATAAAATCTTTCACCATACTTCTATTTGTACTTTCTCACTTAATTTTGGAAGGTTAAACACTCCAACTTGCCTATCTTTTTATCTCCACGATTGACCTCTCTTACCATAAAAATTGGACACGTGACATGCTAAAACATGAAAGAAATAATGCTTTAAAAAGGTTTGATATAAAAATGGAAAGAAAGCTTAAAACTTTGCCATTTTTTTTGGCAAAACTCGTAACTTTCAAAAAGAGGAGAGAGAGGGGCGAGTTTATGGGGAAAGAAAGGAGAAAAAGAAAGAGAAGAAAGAAAGGAAAGAAAAGAAGGAGAAAGAGAAGAAAAAAGGCTAAGAAATCTTAACCAAACACATATCATTGTAAGTAGGTTTCATTTAGCTTTATTTATGTCTTAAAAATTTAAATTTTCATGTTTAGTTTATGAGTTTGTTTAATCCATGTAATATGTGGTTATGGTAGCTTGTGTTGATGTTAAAAATTTGATGTTCGGTGATGAATTTATTATGGATGTTGGATGTGTATTTCATGGTAAACTTTATGTTAGAATGTGTAAGTATGCCATGTATATGTATGATGATGGATGGTTATACATGTGCGATGGATTGGTTTGGTGATAACTATATGTGATAAGAAATATGTTTTAAAAGAAAAATTTTGAAAGAAAATTTTTGAATTTTAGGGGAGGAAAATTATGAACTTTATGTGATTTATTTAAGGATCTTAGAGTGATTTTTGGATAAAACTCAAAGAATAAAAGTTGTTCATCTATGTGTTTGCTAGCTCTCTGTAAAATTTTATGATTTTTAGATCTATATATAAAGAGTTATGGTCGATTTGATACAAATCATTTGGATGTATCAACTGCTGGAAATTTTCGAGTTTAGGAGAGGGATTTCTGAAATTTAATGGAAAAATGAGTTTAGGTACTTAAACTTGGTTAGTTAGGGTGTTTAGTTAGACACCTAAGCTACCCTAATATAAACATATGGGTTTGAAAGATATGTATAAATGGGCTTGGATTTAAAATAAAATGGACTTGAAATAAAACACATGGACTTTGTCTAAAACAAATTGGGCTTGGACTAAAATAAAAGGGGTTTGGATTACAATCAATGGACTTGGGTTAAAATAAAATGGGCGTTGATTAAAATAAAATGAAATTGAATTACAATAAATGGACTTGGGCTTGGATTAAAATAAATGGGCTTGGACTAAAACAAAATGAGTTTGGATGAAAATAAATGGACTTAGACATCCTAAGAACACTTAATGGACTTTGGTACTAAAATGATCAAGTTGGATTTATATTTATGAACCTAAAGATCTAGACTTCCAAGGTAATCCACATAAGTATAATTTAATACATTAAGATGGAAAGAAAAGACTTAAGAATAAAAGATAAACCTTTGCCCCTATTTGAACCATTCGGCCAAAAACCCTAGAACTCGGGTTTTGAATATCATTCACTCAAATTATGAATCGATGGTTTAAATATACTTAAGTAGGTATGAAATAAAGTGTAGAAAGGTTAGATCCTAAGAAAAATAGAAATTTGAATTTTATTAGGAGACACTCGGTTTAAACCCAACTTTAGAAATTAAAGTTTAAATACTTTAATGATGCATTTACTTGATAGTTTAGGGCTTATGTGATACTTGATGATGCTTGGTTTGTGTTTAAGTGTTTATACGATGATTGAACACTCGTGATTGTTGCTTGATTGGTTTTGAATTTGATGTAATTACTTGATATTACATGATTGTATATTCATATGGCTAATTGGTGATTAAACATATATTGTTGATCAACTCGACAAAGTGCCTACTTGAAATGATTCGATTTTGTATCCATATGTTTATTGGGTGATTAAGCATTTGTTTTGTTGCTTGGTGACTTTGGTTATGTCATTGCTTAATGTTGCATGGATAAGTGTTTATTTATTAAATTAATAATGGTAATACGTTTGAAATCTTTGAAAGTTTTGGTTCATGTATTGAATTCATGCTATATGGTTTGTTTCTTATGATTGGTTTCAGCCTCATGACTTGTCTAATGTTACTTGATTTATGTTCATGTAATGGCTTGAGGAATGTGTTATAATTAAATTAATGTCATGAATATGGTTTATTATTGTAACTCCCGTGAACTTGCTTAACGTAGCGATATGTACGAAAATAATTTTATCTACATCTACTAAGTCACAATTATGATTTTTATTTTATGTTTGTGTTTGGTGAGTTTAAGATGCTTGGGTAAAAAAAATTAAAATTAATTTTGACATGTCAAAATTTAATTCCCGAGCCTAAATATCTCTTGAAATATTTATGATTATGTGAGCATAAATTAAGTGCCATTTCTTTTATATTTGTGGTGTGAAAATATTTAAGGTTTATGGAATTGTTCATAGGAATACTCTTTTTTAAAAAAATTTAATTAACCATTATTTATTTTTTCCACAATGTATATTTAAAATGACAATGCAAGTGCAAAATATGTTCCACTTAAGAGTCATGGCTGGATTTTAGGAACCAAATAAGGTAAGAAAGTTGGTTAGTTTAGTTACCTTTTAGTTTCTCTCTTTAGTTAGTGATGTGATATAAAATCTTTCACCATACTTCTATTTGTACTTTCTCACTTAATTTTGGAAGGTTAAACACTCCAACTTGCCTATCTTTTTATCTCCACGATTGACCTCTCTTACCATAAAAATTGGACACGTGACATGCTAAAACATGAAAGAAATAATGCTTTAAAAAGGTTTGATATAAAAATGGAAAGAAAGCTTAAAACTTTGCCATTTTTTTTGGCAAAACTGTAACTTTCAAAAAGAGGAGAGAGAGGGGCAGCTTTATGGGGAAAGAAAGGAGAAAAAGAAAGAGAAGAAAGAAAGGAAAGAAAAGAAGGAGAAAGAGAAGAAAAAAGGCTAAGAAATCTTAACCAAACACATATCATTGTAAGTAGGTTTCATTTAGCTTTATTTATGTCTTAAAAATTTAAATTTTCATGTTTAGTTTATGAGTTTGTTTAATCCATGTAATATGTGGTTATGGTAGCTTGTGTTGATGTTAAAAATTTGATGTTCGAGTGATGAATTTATTATGGATGTTGGATGTGTATTTCATGGTAAACTTTATGTTAGAATGTGTAAGTATGCCATGTATATGTATGATGATGGATGGTTATACATGTGCGATGGATTGGTTTGGTGATAACTATATGTGATAAGAAATATGTTTTAAAAGAAAAATTTTGAAAGAAAATTTTTGAATTTTAGGGGAGGAAAATTATGAACTTTATGTGATTTATTTAAGGATCTTAGAGTGATTTTTGGATAAAACTCAAAGAATAAAAGTTGTTCATCTATGTGTTTGCTAGCTCTCTGTAAAATTTTATGATTTTTAGATCTATATATAAAGAGTTATGGTCGATTTGATACAAATCATTTGGATGTATCACTGTTGGAAATTTTCGAGTTTAGGAGAGGGATTTCTGAAATTTAATGGAAAAATGAGTTTAGGTACTTAAACTTGGTTAGTTAGGGTGTTTAGTTAGACACCTAAGCTACCCTAATATAAACATATGGGTTTGAAAGATATGTATAAATGGGCTTGGATTTAAAATAAAATGGACTTGAAATAAAACACATGGACTTTGTCTAAAACAAATTGGGCTTGGACTAAAATAAAAGGGGTTTGGATTACAATCAATGGACTTGGGTTAAAATAAAATGGGCGTTGATTAAAATAAAATGAAATTGAATTACAATAAATGGACTTGGGCTTGGATTAAAATAAATGGGCTTGGACTAAAACAAAATGAGTTTGGATGAAAATAAATGGACTTAGACATCCTAAGAACACTTAATGGACTTTGGTACTAAAATGATCAAGTTGGATTTATATTTATGAACCTAAAGATCTAGACTTCCAAGGTAATCCACATAAGTATAATTTAATACATTAAGATGGAAAGAAAAGACTTAAGAATAAAAGATAAACCTTTGCCCCTATTTGAACCATTCGGCCAAAAACCCTAGAACTCGGGTTTTGAATATCATTCACTCAAATTATGAATCGATGGTTTAAATATACTTAAGTAGGTATGAAATAAAGTGTAGAAAGGTTAGATCCTAAGAAAAATAGAAATTTGAATTTTATTAGGAGACACTCAGTTTAAACCCAACTTTAGAAATTAAAGTTTAAATACTTTAATGATGCATTTACTTGATAGTTTAGGGCTTATGTGATACTTGATGATGCTTGGTTTGTGTTTAAGTGTTTATACGATGATTGAACACTCGTGATTGTTGCTTGATTGGTTTTGAATTTGATGTAATTACTTGATATTACATGATTGTATATTCATATGGCTAATTGGTGATTAAACATATATTGTTGATCAACTCGACAAAGTGCCTACTTGAAATGATTCGATTTTGTATCCATATGTTTATTGGGTGATTAAGCATTTGTTTTGTTGCTTGGTGACTTTGGTTATGTCATTGCTTAATGTTGCATGGATAAGTGTTTATTTATTAAATTAATAATGGTAATACGTTTGAAATCTTTGAAAGTTTTGGTTCATGTATTGAATTCATGCTATATGGTTTGTTTCTTATGATTGGTTTCAGACCTCATGACTTGTCTAATGTTACTTGATTTATGTTCATGTAATGGCTTGAGGAATGTGTTATAATTAAATTAATGTCATGAATATGGTTTATTATTGTAACTCCCGTGAACTTGCTTAACGTAGCGATATGTACGAAAATAATTTTATCTACATCTACTAAGTCACAATTATGATTTTTATTTTATGTTTGTGTTTGGTGAGTTTAAGATGCTTGGGTAAAAAAAATTAAAATTAATTTTGACATGTCAAAATTTAATTCCCGAGCCTAAATATCTCTTGAAATATTTATGATTATGTGAGCATAAATTAAGTGCCATTTCTTTTATATTTGTGGTGTGAAAATATTTAAGGTTTATGGAATTGTTCATAGGAATACTCTTTTTTAAAAAAAATTTAATTAACCATTATTTATTTTTTCCACAATGTATATTTAAAATGACAATGCAAGTGCAAAATATGTTCCACTTAAGAGTCATGGCTGGATTTTAGGAACCAAATAAGGTAAGAAAGTTGGTTAGTTTAGTTACCTTTTAGTTTCTCTCTTTAGTTAGTGATGTGATATAAAATCTTTCACCATACTTCTATTTGTACTTTCTCACTTAATTTTGGAAGGTTAAACACTCCAACTTGCCTATCTTTTTATCTCCACAATTGACCTCTCTTACCATAAAAATTGGACACGTGACATGCTAAAACATGAAAGAAATAATGCTTTAAAAAGGTTTGATATAAAAATGGAAAGAAAGCTTAAAACTTTGCCATTTTTTTTGGCAAAACTGTAACTTTCAAAAAGAGGAGAGAGAGGGGCAGCTTTATGGGGAAAGAAAGGAGAAAAAGAAAGAGAAGAAAGAAAGGAAAGAAAAGAAGGAGAAAGAGAAGAAAAAAGGCTAAGAAATCTTAACCAAACACATATCATTGTAAGTAGGTTTCATTTAGCTTTATTTATGTCTTAAAAATTTAAATTTTCATGTTTAGTTTATGAGTTTGTTTAATCCATGTAATATGTGGTTATGGTAGCTTGTGTTGATGTTAAAAATTTGATGTTCGAGTGATGAATTTATTATGGATGTTGGATGTGTATTTCATGGTAAACTTTATGTTAGAATGTGTAAGTATGCCATGTATATGTATGATGATGGATGGTTATACATGTGCGATGGATTGGTTTGGTGATAACTATATGTGATAAGAAATATGTTTTAAAAGAAAAATTTTGAAAGAAAATTTTTGAATTTTAGGGGAGGAAAATTATGAACTTTATGTGATTTATTTAAGGATCTTAGAGTGATTTTTGGATAAAACTCAAAGAATAAAAGTTGTTCATCTATGTGTTTGCTAGCTCTCTGTAAAATTTTATGATTTTTAGATCTATATATAAAGAGTTATGGTCGATTTGATACAAATCATTTGGATGTATCAACTGCTGGAAATTTTCGAGTTTAGGAGAGGGATTTCTGAAATTTAATGGAAAAATGAGTTTAGGTACTTAAACTTGGTTAGTTAGGGTGTTTAGTTAGACACCTAAGCTACCCTAATATAAACATATGGGTTTGAAAGATATGTATAAATGGGCTTGGATTTAAAATAAAATGGACTTGAAATAAAACACATGGACTTTGTCTAAAACAAATTGGGCTTGGACTAAAATAAAAGGGGTTTGGATTACAATCAATGGACTTGGGTTAAAATAAAATGGGCGTTGATTAAAATAAAATGAAATTGAATTACAATAAATGGACTTGGGCTTGGATTAAAATAAATGGGCTTGGACTAAAACAAAATGAGTTTGGATGAAAATAAATGGACTTAGACATCCTAAGAACACTTAATGGACTTTGGTACTAAAATGATCAAGTTGGATTTATATTTACGAACCTAAAGATCTAGACTTCCAAGGTAATCCACATAAGTATAATTTAATACATTAAGATGGAAAGAAAAGACTTAAGAATAAAAGATAAACCTTTGCCCCTATTTGAACCATTCGGCCAAAAACCCTAGAACTCGGGTTTTGAATATCATTCACTCAAATTATGAATCGATGGTTTAAATATACTTAAGTAGGTATGAAATAAAGTGTAGAAAGGTTAGATCCTAAGAAAAATAGAAATTTGAATTTTATTAGGAGACACTCGGTTTAAACCCAACTTTTAGAAATTAAGTTCCAAAATGATTTCTTTGTACCGACATGGAATGTGGTTCATGATACGTGAAATGGATTGACCTTATTAGACGGGTTTTGAATTCCTTGTATGAACTCAATGGCATGGAATCGATAGGTTTAGTACCCATGACTTGGTGGAATGTGATTCATGATACATCACGTGCATCATATGCATATGGGAATGGATTAAATTGAGAAAAACTATTGAGTCGAAAGTGATGAGGTTTGGTAACCGAATCGAATAGAATTTAGATAGGTTTGGTAACCTACTGGATAAAAAGGGGTATTAGTGGTCCATCCGTGTGCGTACTCTAAGCTCGTGTGCATGCACTCTGTTAGACGATGGATTTCGCTAACAATGGCTACAACGAGGGAAAATTCGTTGTAGCACATGGTGATATGCGGATCACCCGGATTAAAAATAGAGTAGACTTATTAATACCCGTGGTATCCGAAATTAAAAGTGGATAAATCAAAGTGAGGGAAGTTAAAAAATCATTACATATCACGTGCATCACCCTACTTACTAAGTTTCGACTCATTCCGTGTCTATTTCATGCCATGACGAGTAAAGGTGATACTAATGCTAATAATGAAGCTCGCTGATTCCTCCTAAAAAAAGGCTCATGTGTGACGTGAAAAATTATAGGATCTATTTTTTATTGTAAATTATATTTTATAATTTTTGTAATGATATTCAATACATTATGTATGTGTATGGGATTAAATTTGAGACTTCGATCTCTAAACCGTTGTGTACCTAGTCACACATTTTAGGTAATTGACAAAGGGAGCTAGGGGCGCCACAATTATGATTATGGATATTGAATGAAAAGTCATGTTTATGTTTTCAAAAAAGACTTGTAAAGGGAATTATCTAGTGTATACTCTTTACAAGACATATTCAATATGGCATACGAAGGGAATAATCTGCTGTATACTCTTGGTATGTTTTAAAGAGGGCAAATTAAGGGAACGATCTAGTATATATTCTTGGTATGTTCAATCATGATTCACATAGGAAAAGGATCCTTTTCCTATGTTTTAAAATGGGCAAGCTAAGGGAATGATCCGGCATATATTATTGGTATGTTCAATCATGGTTTATATGTTAAGAGTATTTTTGCAAAGAGAATGATCTATCGCATACTCTTTGTAACACATATTCAATAGGGTATACAAGGAGAACAATCTAGTGCATACTTTTAGTATGTTTTAAAAAGGATAAGTTACGAGAATGATCTAATGTATATTCTTAGTATGTTCAATCATGGTTCACATGGCAAGATGGCATACAAAGAGACTTATTTGGTGCATACTCTTTATATGTTTCATATGAAGTATGATAAAGAAATGATCCGGTGTATACTCTTGGTATGTTTAATCATGGTTCACAAAAAAGAATGATCCGGTGTATACTCTTTGTGACGATGATAAAAAATGTAATTTAGTTTTATGAAAGATGTAATTCCTTGCATTCATACATGATTACACTTATAAAGATTTAACTTATGATTGTCTTATGATGTAGGTATTCAAGATGATGAAGATGTTGTAAAAAAGAGTTAAGTTTGTTGAAATGTGTAATATAAGTATAGATTTAAATTTGAAGGCTAAACACTACATAGGTTTGGTCACTTTATGTTCTTATGCTAACTATCTTGGTTTGCAATCTTCATGTCATATTTAGATCACTTAGTTTTTTAAATGGATATGCTAATGTATAAATGTTTTTTGATAATTAATAGAGAGTTTAAATATGTCATATTTATAAAGTTGAACTAGTTTATATTGTGATAATTAAAGGAAAAAAAAGGAGTTTGAGTTGAATTCTCCGATTGTATCTCTTATAGGACTTTAACTATCCTTATTATAATGTTACAAGTTTAAGCTATACAATATTCTATAAGCAATAATCTCGTATATGATTTACGGGATAGAGAGCGAGAGAAAGGAGTTATATGAGATAATATCTAGCTAATATTAGTCGAGTCTAATAACAATAAATGGTTATGATTTTTTTAAGACTATTGAAACCGACTTGGATTTATCTAAAGTAGAGATTTGTTTTAACACTCCCCCACAAACTAATTATGAAAAATTTCCCACTATTATTTTATCCTGTAAGAAGATAAATCTTATAATGGATAATGATTTAGTTAGAATATCGAGAATCTAATCTTATGTGAAAATGAATTTCACTTGTAATCTTCCTCGTGCTACCACATCTCCGACAAAGTGAAAATCAATTTCAGCATGCTTAATATGTGCATAAAAAATTAGATTTACTATCGGGTATTTAGTCTCTATATTATCATACCAAATAACGGCCACTTGTATCGATTTGGACTTGTAACTCTATCGGTAAAGAGGTGACCTAAGTTATTTTAGTATCTAGATCGACCACTACTTTGTACTCGACCTTAGTAGAACTTCGAGCCACTATCGTTTGCTTTGATGATTTCCAAGTTATAAGATTAGGTCCAAGATAAATAGTATACCCACCTATTGATTTTCCGTCATCTAAGGAGCTTGCCTAATTTGAATCGAAAAGCTCGTCAAAAGCTAATTGGTAAATTTCTATATATGAAGCCCATGATTAACAGTGAGCTTCGGATAAGGAAGTATTTTTTTAACTACCACCCAATGATCTACAAATGAGTTATGTATGAATTGATAAAATTTGTTTACGATAGATGAAATATCAAATCTTGTCGAGTTATATACCAAAGTGCCGCAACTACCTAATGGTATAGAGTAGGATCATCAAAGGTCGTACTATTAGCAATTTTTAATTTTGAAGTGGTTGACATCGGTATAAATACTAATCGATAATTGTGGAGTCCATGCTTGGTCAAAACTTCATCGATATATTTCTATTAAGATAATAGAATGTCATGTGAAGTCTTGACTACTTCAATTCCAAGGAAAAAGTTGACATCCTCGAGGTCTCGATGGCAAACCTAGAATTTAAGGAAAAGATAACGGTTTGTACAAAAGAAAGATTATAACCGAGTTATGAGAACATCATCTATGTAAACGAAAAAAAATTCTATTACCGGCCACATAATAGATAAATAAAGAGAAATCCATTTTAAAGGGCTCAAAATCGAAATCCAGTGGGAATGACTAAAGATAAGAGAACCGGACCTTGGGTGATTGTTTCATACCGTATAGTGATTTTTGTAGATGGCAAGCATAATCTAAAAATTGACGGTCCACAAAGCCTATTGGTTGGGCCATAAACACTACTTCGGTTAAAGTGTCATTCGGAAAGGCATTATGCACTTCTAACCGTCTAATAACCCAATTTGAAGAAATTACTAGATAAAGAATAACTTAAATAGTTATTGGTTTAACTACTAGGCTAAAGGTTTCACCATAATCAATACCTTCTTGTTCATGATATCCCTAAGCCACTAACTTGGCTTTGAATTTTTCTATCTATCCATTTACATGCTTCTGGTTCTAAAAACCTATTTGTTACCTACAACATCCATGACCTTTGTGGGTTGGACTAAAGACTAAGTTGTCTATTTTAAGGAGAGCATTATTCCGATGTCGTGGTAGATCGTCATTTAGGGCATTTGTAAGCTTCGAGTGACATATAGGATTTTTAAGAACTTAGGAAAATGTTAAAGCCAAAGAGGCTTTTGGTTTAAAAGCAATTCCTTTAGATCGAAGCACAATTGGGTGAGTCCGAATTGATTCTACAAGTTTGGTTTAAAAAGTACTATTATTTTGTTGTTGGCTCGAGTTATATGCACACATAGGTCCAAAACTAAATTTAAACCGGGGGAGGAGGTGGTTTGGGTTAGGCTTATAGTGGGAATTTTATGTATAATAGAGGAGGGATGACGAGATTGGTGGGCTTATTATTTGAGTAGGTGTAAGTGTATGAGAGCTATTTTGTAAATTAATAGAAACTTGCATATCTAGGAGAATGGGCCCGGTTGGAGAGCCTAGATGATGCCGACTCGCGAAAAATTTTGATTAAAAAGAAAAGGAGCTCGAATCGAAAGACTAGCCCAAGGAGTGTGAAAATTTGAATTTTGGACCTTGTTTCCTATTTTAGTGGACTCTACAAAAAGAAAGATGGTTTCTACAAAATGAACATGACAGACAATATAAAGTCTATTATTTTTAAAATCAAAACAATGATAGCCCATATGTGAAGGATTATAACCCAGAAGAGACATGGTTTGGGCCAAAAATCCTTTTTTTTTTTTTTATGGAGGTGTAGAAGAAGGAAATATAAATACCTAAAAAATTTTAGAAAGGAATAATTGGGTTTCTTATTAAAAACAAGTTCATATGGAGATTTATTTTTAATAACGGAAGATGGATTCTTGTTGATCGGGAAGACAGTGATTTTAAAAGTATGGTGCCAAAACTTTATTGGAATGTGGGCCTCTTCTAAGAGAGTGAGACTCGTTATCACAATACGATGATGATGTCTTTCTATAGTTCCATTATATTCATGTGTATATGGGTACATTATATGATAAATTATTTTGTTTCGTTTAAAAATTTTATTTAAAAATTGAAATTTCCCTCCTCATTCAGCTTTGAATTTGTTTAATTTTATAATTAAATTACCTCTTTATCATTTATTGAAATTCAATAAACATAGGAAAAACATCGGACTTTTTATGTAGTGGATAGTAACATATATATTTTGAAAAATGATCAGTGAATAAAACATAATATTTAAAACCATTAACTAAAGCGAGAGGGTGAAGATTCCTAAACATCACTAAAATTAAATTCAAAATACCAAGTACAAATACTTTGCCAATAAAGTAAAGATAAACGATTTGCTTTTCCTAATGGATAAGATAAACAAATCCTAAAAAAAATTTCAATGTTTGATAAATATAAATTTTTAAAAATAATATTTGGTACTCGTTATGGGGATGACCTAGTCTCAAGTGCCAAATACTTAAAGAGACCGAGACAGAATAAACTCGAGGTTGACTAAAGATTGTGGAAAAGAGTAAAGATCAACATCACTTTGGCTTGAAAATAAAGGTTTTCTATGTATTTAATCTTTTACACGAAAACAAGAAGGGTGAAACTCTCAAAACATATTATTATCTTTTACAAATCGTTTAACTTGTAAAGGTCATATTTGTTGAGGAACATGAAGGATATTGTTTAAATTTAGCTTTCAACATGGTGTATGAGTATAACTTTTGCCAATGTGTAAAATAGACAAGTACTAGCCATTACTAACCCGAAGCTAATCTAGACCTCGATATAGCTCAAAGGTGCTGAAACTAGCCAAGTATGGTGTGATATGATGAGTTGCCTCGTGTCCAGTACACCATGGATTGGTGTATATGGCTAAAGACCTTACTACCAAGACATTAGCAATAGGTCGATTGGCATGATGATGTTGTTATGGTTAGTAGGTGGTCGTGTGTTACCGTAAAGATTAAATCTAATGCTTTTCTCGATTGTCATTATTCTATCGAGACCCATGAAGTTGTTGAATTTGTTAAGAAAGCAACTATGACCTCACCTATGGTGGTTTCTACCTTTTCTTCGGGTATTGCCGATGAATCGATTAGTGGAGAAGCCATTTAACTTGTTGGTAAAATTAGCCATAGGTGGTGTATGTAGTAATGATGCACTCAAAGAGACATTAAAAATACTTTCATGATTAACAAACTCGTGGCTTAACAAAAACTTATGTAGATTAGTAAAATTTACAGGATTTGTTCTTGTAAAGAGTGTAGCGATGATCTATTTGAAGTTATTAGAGAGACTTTTAAATACACATTGATTAAAATCTATTGAAAAGAGAGGACGACTCCGTCGCTAACTCATTTTACACGATGCAAGAAGATAAACACCGATTCTTTCGATTTTTATCGTAGCTTTTACAAAGCTAGGTGAAGATGATTATAGGTAGTAGAGCACTCTCAAAGGAGAGGCTAGTGCACTTTCAAGAACACTCCAAAAATCATGAAAAATAGAGCAATTGATGATCATGGGCTAAACATCACCGGAGAGAGAGGCTATAAAAGTACTCATACAAAGTTGGATCTTGTTAGATCTATGATTGATGTACGGGATTTACCCGAAAAGTAGCTAATTCTATAATAGCCAAATGGCTAGGAGGACACGAGTTGTTCTCATTTATGAAACTCGAATAAGCCTTGGCCTAAGAGAAATAGTTTCATCTAGACACGTTAAAGCAAAAAATTGATCCGGGTGAGTTTAAAGGGGATGAAGTGGTGTGAGTTTATAAACCGACTCATTGGTTATAATAGGTTCATTGTTTGGGATGGATCGATAGATTGCGGGAGAGGATGTGTTACTTGAAGAGGCCATTTTTTTAATCGAAAAAAGAAAGAAAGAAAAATACGATGAATCCGGTAGTTTAATTTTTTGACGAAAGAAATGGCAAAGATAGGAGAAAAGAAGATTGTATGCTTAACTTTTTTTTCTTTGTTTTTTTTGTTTTTTTTTTGTAAAGACACAAATGATAGTGATACCTTGTCATGCTCGATACCAAATCGAAGTAAAGAAAAGGAGTTCAAGTTAAATTTTATGATTGTATCTATTGTAAGACTTTAATTATCCTTTTATAATGTTACAAGTGTAAGTTATATAGAACTTTATAAGCGAGTAAACTTTGATATGATTTACGAGATAGAAAGCGAGAGAAAGAGTTCTATCATATAATATCTAGCTAATATTATCCGAGTCTAATAACCGTAAATGGTTATGATTTCTCCGAGGTTGTTGAAATTGACTCGGACTTACCTAAAGTAGGGATTTATTCTAAAAGTGATAGTGAATCAGTTTTAAATATGTGAAGCCTTAAACGTTAAACTAAAGAATTTTCATTATGCAGAGTGTAATTTACACACGAGGTAGAGGATATGAGGCTTTGTCTCACATTTATCGCACTAAAAGTGTGAGACTACCAAGTAACATTCTTGGCCTCATAGCCTCATAGTCGTCATTCATAACATAACCTTATCGACCATTGTTCATCCCTCTCTTAGCCTTTAAGTGGCCTTAATTGTCCAAACTCTCCGTTTTTTCCACAACCCATAACACAATCCTATCGACCATCATCCTTTCCACTCCCAACCTTCAACAGCTTAGACTATCTTTTTTGACCACCTTTAGTCAATTAGTCGTGCACGCCTCTTCTCTTTCCTTCACTTGAAAACTAAAAAGCTTCACATACTCACACTCATCTCGATCCTCTCAACTTTCAATTCCATGATTAGTTATTATCTTTGTAGGGAAGAGAAGAAGAAGGAACAAAAATAGCGTGTTATAGTTTGTACGCCTAAAATTCTAGAAAAAGATTTTTCATTAATCTTAAAAAAAATGTTGAACGGATTCATAAAATGATGATACAAATAATTAATTTGTTTGTGTCCGGATTTTTTTGTTGCAATAAGGATACTACCGTTGTTTTGTTGGTGCTCTTTGTAAAAAAGTATGACCCCGTGTCTTATTGGATTAAAGGTTTTGTTAGTTGAACTAGTAGTTGTTTGTTGTTGATCGAGGAATGGAAGCCATTATTATGTGTATGATAGATCTAGTTTACGAGTTTCTCACATTACATCTCGAATTTTTTTGTTTTTTCTTGAATATTTTGATAGATTATTTAGTTTAATTGGTGTTTTTTTTTAATAAGAAATGCTAAGACTTGAAAGTTAATATTTATTTTGATCGATTTTAATTCACTATGGTATTTTTACTATATGCTAATTGGATTATATTTTAATCATAAATGCTCAAATGATAGCATGTCTTTAACTCCGCTAAAAAAAATATGGCTACGTATCCTTTAACATACATGTGTTGTTGTTGTGAACAAACAAACATCAATGGGTTTTTCTTTCTAATAAATGATCTGGATGTCGGTGAAACTAAGGAAATGTTTATAGAAAGAAACACACTGCAGCAATTTGATAAGAAAATTTTACTTTTTGTCTCCGAGACAATTATTCCTATAGTCCTAATGGAATTTATAAAGGTTCTATGTTGTAAGTTTTTTCTTGTTAAGATATTCATCTTCACATAAAAAATTTTAAAAAATTTATCCATATAGAAGATTTTATATATTTTAGACTAAATGCATTATATATATATATAACTTATAAAATGCAAAATAATGGATATAAAAGTTTATTTTGACAAGAAAATATAATTTTGGTTTGACATGACTTATAAAAAATAATTATTTTTAAGTTATAATTCAATTTTTTTATAAATAATTTAATTTAAGAATATATTTAATACAAAACTATTCAAAATAACTTTTTCTAGAAGTAAGACAATGTAAGTTAGAATTAATAAATCGAAATTTAAATTAAAAAATAAAGACTTAATTTTGTAACAACCTTTTAAATTTAAGTTAAAATTGTTTTTAATGAAATTATTTTAGTCAAGTTTTTTTTTTATATATATATAAACATGATTATTTTTATTAAAAAATAAATAAAAATATAGTTTATACAATGATTTCTTATAATTTTTAAATGAGACTACAATTCTAAGTATATATGCTTGATATAAAGTTTGAAATATATTGAATGATGTTTTTCTAAGTAATTGACAGAAAATAAAAAACATATAAATTAATAAATAATTTTTTTTAAAAGTGATGCTATGCATGTGATGCTTATGCGCGAGGGCCAAAAATATATGGTTTAGAAATAAAAAATCCATTAATAAATAACAAAAATAAAAATAACATGTGTTTTTATTTTTTCTTTTGTAATGAAAATTTATCGAGATTAATTTTAGAGTTTTTTTTTTGATAAATTAATTATGCATATTAACATAAAACATTGAAAATTTATTGTTTTTTAAAGATGTTTTGAAATCAAAATTTCTCAAATAAACAATTAAAATTATGTTTAAAAACACACCTATGGTACCATAATTTTCAAATAGAGTTTTTTATGTTAATATTACCGATTGTTTTAGGAATATATATATATAATTTGCATACTTTTAACAATTAATTTTCTCATCAATAACTGTTGCCTTAATTTTTTGACGCAATCTTACGAAAAAAATAAATTACACTTACACATAATTTTTATTTTAATTTTGATAATTGAAACTTGTTCTTTATATTATTTATAAATTTTATTTAAGAATTCACAGATAAAGAAAAACAAATCATGTTTTTATTCAAAGAAGGAAATCTGTTTTTTTTTTTAAAAATAGAATTGATTAAGTACAAAACTTTGATTAAAAAAAATCACAAATTTAGCTCCTTTAATTTCAATATATTTTAATGTATCCATAGCACAATAAAAATTATTAAATTAAAATAATTTTTCTAAATAATTTCCTTACGGGTAATGGTCTATCTCAAATCCCAATTCACTTTGGGAGTATATTCATTATCTTCAAAATATTTAATCTAGTACTTTTAAATTAATTAATAAAAATTTTCCCGGACCGATGTCTGGGTATACACTATTTATTATATTTAAGCTTCGTTTGTTTTTCTAATTGGGCCGTTGATCCGTACATATAATTTAATTGGGCTGCTCAAATCTAATAAAGAAAAGGAAAAAAGAAAAAAGAAAAAAGAAAAAACAGTGGCATCATATGCCAGTGGACTGGTCCAAAAAGATGAGTTTTGAAACCTTAGCAAAATCCCCCTTTTCAGCTTCTCAAAAACCCAAAACCCAACTTGAAGCAGAGAAAGAAAGGAAGAAGAAAAGGAAAAAAAAAAAAAAAATCTATGGAGGAGACGAGGGGTGTCCTCCTCAAACAAGAAAAAGAGCCATGGCGAGTTCTGGAATTCTATAGTGGCATTGGTGGCATGGTAATCACTGTCACATCAACAACCCAAACACACGCATATCTACATATCTATTTATGCATCACTAAGTAATTATTTCCTTTTTTTCTTTGTGTTTTGTTAGAGATATTCACTAATGAAGGCTGGTGTTAATGCAAAAGTAGTGGAAGCTTTTGACATAAATGACAAAGCTAATGACGTTTATGAGCACAATTTTGGTCACCGTCCCTATCAGGTTTGGACTTTGAGTTCTTTATTTTGTAGGGTTGTTCAATTCTGAACGTGTTGGCATCTTAGCTTTTGTAAATGTGAGCTTTTGTGGCGATTTATTGTTTGAGAAGCTCCCATTTTGCTAACAATTGCTATATGGGCATTGAGATCCTGAAATAAGTATTCTGATCTTGTAATTTTGAGTTGTTGTGTTGCTTTATCCTTTGGGAAGCTCTAAAAATGGCTTCCATCAAGTTCCCATTTTCTATATTTCTATACGGGATTGGTTTACTGTTTATAAACGTTTGTGCTTGTTTGGCATTCAAGCTGGAGTAAGTTTTAACTACATAGCAGTTGTGCTTTGAGCCTACAATTTTTTAAATTCTTTTCATTTCATCTTCTTAAATATTCTGGGAACTATAGGGTAATATTCAGACTCTGACAGCAGCTGATCTGGACAATTATGGGGCACACGCGTGGCTACTTTCACCTCCTTGCCAACCCTACACTCGACAAGGTCAGAACTACACATGTTTATGCTTTTTTTTTTTTGTGGATTGTTTTGTGAATTAGGGGAAGTGAATTTGTTTGACATATTAATTAGGTCTTCAAAAACAATCTGGTGATGCTCGAGCAGTTTCTTTTCTCAAGATTCTTGAACTTCTTCCTCATACTAAGCAACCTCCAAATATGTTGTTCGTGGAAAATGTTGTTGGATTTGAGGTTTGTTCCTAAATAGTCTGACTTAGCAAGTGATTCAAATTGTAAAATTTTTGCTTATTCTTTGTTTTGTTTGCCTCTTCGTTGCAGACGTCAGATACACATGCAAAAATGATAGAGATGTTAGCGAGTTCTGATTTTATTACACAAGAATTTATCTTGAGCCCGCTGCAGTTTGGTGTGCCTTATTCCAGGCCACGTTATTTTTGCTTGGTAAGCCCCCTCTCTCGCTACACATGGACACATACAAACTGTTAAGCTTTTTTCCCACCGTACACATTCAAGAGCATAATAAAGACTGCAATTCTTGAACTTGACTTTGAGATTGAATCTGGGACAACTTGTTGCTTGACATCTAAAAAATCAATATTTGTGTAAGATAGAGCATAAATGACAAAAGCATATTGAATCCTGAAACGTTTGTGTAAGGTTTTCATGTACGATTCTGCATCTGTTTTATCAACTTGCATCCTTATAATATGTTTGGTAATGCAAAGTTTGATATACAGTTTCATTCCTGATTCTTGATCAGATTTACTATTTTAATAAAAACAGGGGTGGATCCAGGAATATTTCTTAGTGAGGGCAAATTTACCATTAGCTATCCTAAAAGTATACGCATATGTGTGTGTGTGTATATAAATTAAACTAATTAACATAAAAAGGCGAAAAAATATGCACACATCTTTCATTTTTTGTCAAGAACATGCATTTTTGGGAGATCAATACTATTTGGTGGTGGCACTTTTGCATTACACTAAATCTGTTGGGGCAAATGTAACAAAAAATGCAGGTTACGGGGGCAAACTCCAACTTTTTCTATGGATTTGGGTAAGGGCAGCGTGGGCAAGTGCCCACATTGTCCACACCATAAGTCCGCCACTGACTAAAACAGATTTTTTGGTATTAACATCCTGTTACCAAAACAAGTAGATAGCCCTATAAGAGCATTGTGATCTTTTATCCCAAAAGTGACAAAAGTGATGAGAAATATATATAGTTGAAATATGTCAAATTTGAATGCCTCCTGTACTCGTTTTACAAAATTAAGTTCTTTGATAAAGTCCAAAAGCATTGTTATTTGGACAATAGGTGTATTGTGATAATAATGTCACTGTCACTTGTATTCATTAACCGCACAGGCAAAAAGAAAGCCTTTATCCTTTCAGCACGAAGTCTGCAATAACCAGTTGCTTTGGTCCCCTGGTCCATTGTTTGAGCATAATGAAAATACCGTAACAGATGGATGGGATAAACCACCAGCAAACTGGGATGATTTGATCCATTCTTGTGAGTCAGTTGAGAGGTTTCTTGAATTCAAGAACTCCAGCTACCGAGTAGCTGGAGGAACTGGAACTGATGTCTCAACAGATTGTTCTGGAGCTTTGGAGAACGTTGATGAAAGAAATCTTAGAACGATGATCCAGTATATCGTTCCATTAAGCTTGATAGAGAGGTGGGGAAGTGCTATGGGTATCCTTGTTATTTTTGCTTCTTTATATTATTTTCCACCTTCATATTCACACCTCATTTAATCATCTCCTTTATCTAAATGTATTCCTAAAAGAGTATAGATATTGTCTATCCCGATTCAAAGCGATGCTGTTGTTTTACTAAGAGTTATTATAGATATGTGAAAGGCACTGGATCGCTCTTGGCCACTATTCAGGTATGATTTCATTTCAAACTTTCAGATATATGGCCCTGGAGCTGGGAATTTTTTTCCCTTCTTTCTGGCTGAGCTATTAGTTGTTAAGTCCAGTCGTAGATCTATTTTAAAAAATCATGTTCAATTGCTTTCAATCTTCCTAAGCACTTCATTCAACATATTAGATTGGATCTACTGCAAGGTCCTCTCTGTGATTAGTGCTAAACAGAATAACTCGGTATCTATTGATTTGCATATCACTTTTGATGGTCATATGGACCCAAAAGAGTTTGCTTGACAAAACTAGTTAGTTGCCTATTCTTCAATTTGATAGTTCATATTTAGTTCAATATATGGTTACATTAAGTGCCATGCTAGTCCTTTTGGACATTCCTGATATTTATGTTACACCGTTTTTAATCCCGTGTTTTCTTTTGACATGACATTTACAAATGGATATCCAGCCAAACATCAAGGGAAAAGCATCTTTGTTGAAGGAGCAAGGCCTTAGATATTTTACCCCTAGGGAGGTGTGTAGATTTTGCTTACATCTCTTTTTGTTTAGCTTTTCATTTGTTTTAACCAATTTCATCATTTCTTTGTTATTAGGTTGCTAATTTGCATTCCTTCCCTGTGGAGTTTCAGTTCCCAGAGGATGTAAGCCTTAGACAATGGTATGTTTTATTTCGTTTGCAGCTATTTTTGAAATGTTACAACATGCAACTGAAGTAGACTGTTCATTCAGGTTTCTTTTCTTTAGGATGTGTGCCTCAGGCGGAGCAAGATAATGATATTCCCTTCTGATAAAAAATGAAAGATTACTTGCATATTTTTTCAAGCATAAAAGCAACCAAGAGCTCTATATTATATATCAACTAAACACTGTCTGCAAAATATTTGAAGTTGGAATAACACAAAACAAACATCTAGGCGAATCTAGGTTTCTTGCTGAATTGCAAGGCAACTTGCAATTTTGAATTCATTTTCTAATTCGCATGTTTGAATACCATCTTTTACATTTCATTTTTGGTTTCCTTTTCCTCTTGGGATTAAGTTAAAACAGTTGCAGGGGTCTGCCTTGCCAGTTTCTTTGTTTTTAATATAAATACTGTGCTAGACTGTTGAATCAATTTACACCTTTTGTAGAGAACATCACTATGGAACTATCTAATGCATCTGACTTGGCTATTTTTCTGTTGCAGTTATGCATTGTTGGGAAACAGTTTAAGCATAGCAGTGGTTGCTCCCTTACTCCGCTATCTGTTTTCTCAGCAATCATGATTTTTCAACCTAAGAGCGCTTTTCTAGTGATTCTTGGCTCACTCTTTCAAGTTCTATACCACTCCTGATTTCCCTTGCTAGGGGTCCTAAGTTTGTTCCCCCATTTTTAGTCAGTATGGGGGTAATGAGTTAAAGAGCTAACTTATGAATGAGAAGGTCTTGAGTTTTTACTGCTGTAATCAAGCATTCTGATGGTAGCGGAACTCAAGAGACACTCTAATCATGTCCCATTTTTTCCCTTCTCATACCATAATGGCTAGGAATGTAGAGATTAAACGCCCGGTTTGGTGCCGAGTGTTGTATCAATTGTACAGATATCATATAGGGAGGAGAAGGATGGAAGGAAGCTCTTTCAACATATGGCAATTTATGTATCATCTCTGCAGGCGACAAAGCATCTTCCTCTTCCGAGTTGTTTTTATTAATCTATTAATTAGATTCATCGTATGTACCTTAGTGCCTAATGTCCAGGATTCCATGTTTATTTTTCTATTTGTAGGGTGCAGGTTTGTGGTGTTGCGTAGCATTCACCTCCTCTTTCCCAGTTTTTTAGAGTGGTTGTATGATTAACTTGCCTCTTATTCCAGGGAGTGATAGCAAATGTATTTTTAGACAAGTAGTTTAGAAATTTTAAAAAAGAAGAAAAGAATTACAAGTTTGAGGTGGATTGCTAGTTTGCTTTGAGCTATCTACCATATTTGACATTGTTGACTAGGGCGGGAATGCCATTGTTGTTGGACATTGAGCTGGTTTTGAAATTAAACAAGGTCTCCAGACTAGTTTAGCCATTGAATAGATTTCGATGAGGATCCTTAATAACTTTATCTGTTGGCCTCGAGTGATTGATTCTGATACAGATTAGCATTGCATTGTTGAACTTTTGTGGTGTGTTTTGTTGTCCAACATGACTCGAATGTTCTGTTAAATTGGGTTGGCATCCCATTTTTAGGGCTTTTTGCATCTATTGATAGTTGCCGTTGGTAAAGCATCACTGAGACCAATTCACTATTTTCTCTAGGTGTATAGAATTCAGGACGGAGGTTGGAGTCTGCATAAAACAGTGATCCAAGTCATTAGCCCAAATTCACTTGTAATTTTTGGTAATTATATCCTCTTACCTCATTGCAAAAGTGAACAAATGAGGATAACTACCTTTCGACTTCACATGAATTGAATGAAGAATCACAGCATCAGGAGAATTGAATAAATTCTTTAGAATTGCGCGTTTGTTATTATTATGGTGTGGATGCCAAGGACCGAACCAAATCAAACAGACCAAGACTATCTCATAAAAAAGAAAAAGAGGTGTGACAAAACATAAGTAATATGATTGAATAAAGATTGAAATTCAATAAACACAACGTGTTAGCTTGCTGATGATTAAGCATTGATTTATAAGTTAGGTTCAGGATTTCATATTTATGGTCAGTATTTTTTAGTAGTTATTCTCAAAATACTCGAGGCCGTGTATTGAGAAGTGCTCCTTAGCCAAGTTCAGAGGAATTAGTTTTGAGATATGCCAAAGCTAATCTGTTTTGGAAAAAAAAAAAAAAAAAATTAAGAAGGCTGCTAACGTTGACGTCTAACAATTGATGTGGATTACAAGGTAGGATTGAACAAAACAGATACCAAATGCTATCTTAATGGATTTCGTGTAGATGTAAGCGCATGAATACTACATATCATGATAACCTTGAATGGAAATTTATTTTTTGTCATATATCATATGCAGGCTAACATTAAGTAAAGTTGTCGTATTTTGTTTAATTTCATTTTCTAAATAGTATCTTAAATGAATTCCATTCTCAAGTCTTCTTCAATCCTACATACCAAATGCTACCTCAAATGAATTCCACACAAGGGTGAGAGTAGGAGGAATATTCTGGGATATGGTTGAACAAAAAATAATTTTTTTCACAGATGAAGTTTTCTTGTCCAATCTTCATAAAATTTTACCTTAATGGATTCCTGTGCACGTGACACCATAAAGCTATAACTAGGAGTATTTTAGGGCCACTCCATTGAAAATTTGTAATTATCAAGGCCTATAAAGTGTCACAGGCCCAGCCCATGATCACCTCACTTCTTCTCTCCATTAAAATGTCAAGAGGAGTGGTGTTCAACTGTTAAAGCTACTAGGGGTTTAGGTTCTTCTTTCTCTTCTCCTCTTCCCTTTCTGCAATTCAAAAACCAAAGTAATAAATGAGAAATTCAGTAATTTCTTCATCAATCTCTCATTTTACTCTCTGCTCAATCAAAAGCCCAAAGTTCTTCTCTTCACAACCTGAACGCCCCATTAACCTTATCTCAGAAACCCCACTTTCCCAGAGTTTTCCCGAGAAAATCACCGATTGTCCTCGAAAATCCATACCAACATCACAAGAATCAATTTTGACAGAAACCAATGTCCTCAATACCCTTCCAAATCAAAAAAATGATCCACAATCAGCTGAATTCCACACCAGCCCCATCTCAGAATCTCCACCTTCACGGCTTCCCAATCCTAACTCCAACTTTCCCGAGAAAATTACCGATACTCCTGGAAAATCTGTACCAACCTCACAAGATTCAGTTTTGACACAAACCCAATTCATAAATACCCTTCTAAACCACCAAAATGATCCGCAATCTGCTCTTAGTTACTTCATTTGGGCTAGTAAAAAGAGAGGGCTTATCAGAAGCGTCGATGCATTATGTGTTTTGCTTCACATTTTGACCAAGTCTGTGGAGACCTGTGGAAATGCTAGAAATCTGCTCGATCGATTTGTTTCGGATGATTGGGGACCTGTGCCTAGTGTTGTTGTTGATAGGCTAAACGAGAGTTCAAAAAGATTGGATTTTGAATCTGATTCTCGGGTTTTTAGTTACTTGTTGAAGAGTTATGTTGACACTAAGAGGATTAATAATGCTATTGATTGTTTTAATTCATTGATTGAGAAAGATATAGTTCCTTATCTTCCTGTTATGAATATTTTTTTAAGTGAATTAGTCAAGAATGATATGATTTGTGAAGTGCGGGATGTGTATAATAAGATGGTTTCGAAAGGGGTTAGTGTTGATTGTGCCACAGTTAGTATATTGATTCGTGCATCCTTGAGAGAAGGAAAATTAGAGGAGGCAGTGGGGTGGTTTAGAGAGGCAAAGGATAAAGGAGTAGAGCTTGATGTCAGGGTGTATAGCATTGTTATTGAGGCTGTTTGCAGGAAGCCTGATTCTGTTGCAGCATGTGGATTGTTGACGGAGATGAGAGATAAGGGGTGGGTACCGCATGAGGACATATTTACGCGGGTTATTGGGGTTTGTATGAAGCAAGGAAAGATGGTGGAAGCATTGAAAGTTAAAGATGGGATGTTGAGTTGTGGGAAGCCAATGAACGTGGTGGTGGCAACGACTTTGATAAAGGGTTATTGCAAGCAAGGAGACTTGAATAATGCTCTAGAATTGTTTGATAAAATGAATGAGAATGGAATTTGTCCGAACAATGTTACATACGCGGTTATCATTGAATGGTGTTGTAAGAATGGCAATATGGATAAGGCTTATGAGATTTACAACCAAATGAAAAACAAGGACATATCCCCTACTGTCTTCAATGTGAATTCCTTGATCCGGGGATTCTTGAAAGCACGGTCACTTGAAGATGCATCCAAGTTGTTTGATGAGGCAGTTGAGTGTGGGATTGCTAATCTCTTCACTTATAGTTCTCTATTATCATGGTTATGTAACAAGGGTAAGATGAGTGAGGCATGCAGTGTATGGGAGAAGATGGTAAGCAAAGGTGTTCAACCCTCTGTACCTTGTTACAATAGCATGATCCATGGCCACTGCAGACAAGGCGATTTGGATTCAGCAAATGGTGTGTTTGTGGAGATGCTTGAAAAGGGTTTAAAACCTAATGTGATTACATATTCTGTTTTGATGGATGGCTATTTCAAAAAGGGTGACACTGAATATGCCTTAGATTTATATGATCGTATGCAGGGTGAAAATATTGTCCCATCGGATTTCACTTGCAATATTGTAATACATGGTTTGTGCAAAGCTGGTCGCACATCTGAGGCACAGGATATGTTGAAGAAGTTGGCCGGGGAGGGTTTCATTCCCTCCTGCATGACATACAACTGCATTATAGATGGATTTGCAAAGGAGGGCTCTATAGACTCTGCCTTGGCTGTTTATACAGAGATGTGCAAAAGTGGAGTATTTCCAAATGTCGTCACTTACACTAACTTGGTTAATTGTTATTGCAAGAGCAATAATATGGATCGTGCTTTGAAGATGCTGAATGAGATGAAAAACAAGGGTATTGAACCGGATGTTGCCTTATATGGTGCTGTGATTGATGGATTTTGCAAAAAAGGAGACATGGTAAGTGCAACCCAGCATTTCTCTCAACTCCTCGAAGTTGGGTTATCACCAAATAGAGTAGTCTACAGTTCTATGATAAGTGGCTTCAGGAATCTCCAGAATATGGAAGCAGCACTTAACTTGTACAAGAGAATGACAAGTGAGGGTATTCCTTGTGATTTACGTATTTACACTACACTGATTTCTGGATTGCTAAAACAGGGTAAATTACTCCTTGCATCAGATCTTTATGCAGAGATGATTGCAAAGGGTATCAGGCCTGATTTAATAGCTTACAGTGTTCTGATACACGGTCTTTGTAGTCAAGGACAGCTAGAGAATGCACGGGAAATTTTGGAAGATATGGATAAGAAATGTATGACCCCCAGTGTCTATATATATAATACGCTGATTGCTGGACACTTTAAAGAGGGCAATCTACAAGAGGCTTTTAGACTGCATAATGAGATGCTCGACAAAGGTCTTGTTCCTGATGATATTACTTATGATATTCTTGTAAATGGAAAAGTCAATGATGGAATATGGGCTGAGCCTTAACTGAGTTGAGATATGGTCCTTCAAGATACTGAAGCATATCATGACCGACATTAGCCGGCACTACATCTTTACCATTTCTCTTTGACGGTTAGTTACAAAATTCACTATTTTGGTTTGTTACTCTGAGCGGTTTAAGACAACTCTTTTGTGATATTTGTGTTTTACTGTTTTCCTATATTTTTACTAGGTTAAGAAAAGAGGATGGCTACAACAGCAGGGGAGATCCTGGGATTGGATTGGTTTGCTGTTTCATATTGGATGCCTATTGGCTTTGCAAATTATGATCAATGTTTATTGTATCAGCTCTACTTCAAACATCACTCCTGATGCATTTTTCTAATATTTAGATCCAGCTTTCCAATTCTTTCTGGTTCGCTCCTGGATTCCTCACTCGTCGAACTGTTGCTAAGCGGTTTTTACACCAGGTACTTTCTTTGATCTTTTCAAGAGTTCTTGTGGGTATGAATTTACTCCTACTGTCTGCAGCTACCACTGTGCTCCTAATCACTTGCTTCAGATCCCTTTTTATTGCTGTAAACGTGTTAAATAATAAATAATATTAATTATTACATCTCCTTGTGAAATTTTTGTAAGCTAACGAGCCTGTGTGTCACTGGTGAAAGCTTAGCAACTGATGTGATTTTGTTTTGCTTCCCTTGACACTTGGGTTTCAAGTAATATGATGTTGCTTATGACCTCAATTACGGTCAATGTGTGTTATCGAGATTAATTGACAGACTATTGCAATTTTTTGTTCCTGTAGCCGAATGCCAAATCAATCACCCTCTGTTCTGTGTGCTCTCTCTTGGACATATAAAGATGCCGACTGCAGTGCTTTTTATTGCTAATAGTTCACTGGGTGAGTGATGAGCGTGACTGCATGAAAAAGAAAGGTAAAGTGTGTTCCTTCCCCCCAAGAATTTGACATAGCTGGGGAGAAGTGACTTCTTGCTTACAATCTTTAAGGTATCAATTCGGCTGAATCAGATGTTGCTTGGACTCTCAAGATGTGCATGCGCCTGTGTTTGCCTCAGACTAAGGGTCACAGGGACTCTCCACGAAGACTGCCCTAGAGGGATGTGGTCTTGTCAGGTTAACAGTGCTAGATGACTGCCCAACCAAGACTGTTAATCGGTATCATTTAAGAGACAGGAGTGAAGCTTGGCCTTGTTGCAAGGCTCCAATGTCCACATATGCTCTCATCAAGTCATATTGGTAGGTAGGCTCTAAAGTTGCTAGTAACTTCAACATTACAAACTTGTAAAAAGTGAAGAGCTCTAGGCTTCAAAGTTGCAAGTAACTTCAGCATTCGAACCCCACATGTTCTCATCAAGTCGACACGTCACAGTGTATGCTACATGATATTATACTTTATCCTGTACTGATCATATTGATTGTGATCTCTAGGTCAGCAAAGAACACTCAACCTTTTCTTGTTGGTTTGGACATGAAAAGCTGAATGGGACTTCGATCACACGGTAAGGATAGCTTTTCCCTCTCTGAATCTTCTCGTCCCAAATGGGAGCATGATTTGATGTCAGGCTGTTTTATACTACCATAAGTGATTTTACCAAGCAAGCTAGCTAGCATGAATGAAAATCTGCTTTTTTATATTCTTTATGCACCATTACAACTTGGGAAATATCTTTCCTTGTGAGCTTGGAAAAGTTAAGCCCCATGTGATCAGCGAAATGAGCGAAGGCAGGCAGAGGCAGTGTGATGGTAAGATCGCTTCGTTTGTTGTGTGGCAGCAGCAAGGCTGCAAGGGGAGGACTTTGGCATTGAGAAATGGAGCATCAAAAAAGAAAAATGAAGAATTTGGAAGCCATTGCTGCTGTGTTATGCTCTGCAATATGCACGATGGGACTCTCATACTTCTGTTAAAAGGGTCAATTAAGCAATTATTAGTTGCTCATTTTTGCCTCTTCATGCTGTGGATTATGGTATACAATTCCTTAGCACCTTTAACTAACACTTTTGTTTGTTAAAAAGAATGGGAATGCAAAGGATGGAAAGGAAAAAGATTGGATGTTAACCCTTCATTTGCTTGTTTGGATAACAAGAAAGGAAAGGATCAGAACCATTTATCCAATTTGGAAGAATTGTTAATTACATGTTATGAAGCATAGGAGTGATCGTTTCTTTACTTTTTAAGGCTACATCCACCCAAAACCAAACGGATGAACACATCTCACCCCGTCTCTTCTACACTTTTCTTCCGTCCCCGTTTTCCCTACTTCTCTTCCTAATAAGTAGTGTGTAAAATGTTTTTTTTTTTTTTTTACCCATTTCGGTTTTAGTATAAGTTCTCCATTCAATGACCAACAATCAAACATGCAAGGGAACAAAAAAAATAAAATAAATAAAAAATAAAAACAAACTTTTTATCTATCTATTTTTATATTAACCATCAATCGAATAATTATTGCATAAACTTAGTTTAAAAACCCACATCGATCATATTAATCAATTTCACAACACTAATAATATAAAACGCATCGATTAACTTGATTGATATGGTTTACATAAACCGAGTCTATGGTGTAATATTTTCTATGGTCTTTATAATTGACTAGAAATCACGTGGAGTTGATAATCGTTTAGAAATCGATTAGACCACTACGAAAAGTTGAGGGACTAAATTGTCACTTCAAACATAAGGAGTATTGGCAACCTTAACTTCTACAGGGGGACGAGGAGAGACGAGGAGTCATATAAATCCACCTCAGGTGAATTTCTAGCTTCTTATATTATCCTTTTGATATTTTAGCCAACATGTTAATGTTGATATTTGGACACCGAGCATATGAATAACTATGATTCCATTAACCTTTGCTTATTCCACTTTAACCTAAGAATATACTATTCGGATAATGAATTTTCTTTTTCTTTTTGAAGACTGTCTCACTATTTCTAGGCCATAATAAGTTATGAATTACTCTTTTTATTTTAAAATATTAATTAATTCTTTTTTAAAAAAAAACTAATTATTTAATTCGTTAACCAATATTGACAATATTTAATTTAATATTGTTTTATTTCATAAAATATCATAGTTTCTCATAATCATTCTATATTTTTTACTTATATTTTTATTTTATTTAAAAAAGAAAAAAATGATTGAGTACAATAAAAGTTTAAAATATAGAAATAAATAATTAATTTTATATAAAAAGATTAATTAATTAATTTCTAGAAACACTCATTTATAATTTATATGCGTAAACAAATCGGCCCAAAGAATCTAAAACCCAACCCGAACACGCTCCCCATCCTCCAATGCACGACAATATCTCCAAAATCAGACGGTCTAGATTCGTGCGTCAGATTTAAGCCACTGAATTAGTTTGAAATTCGAAACCCTCGCAGCCTCTATCCTCTACATACACGTCATTTATCATATAAATCTTCACCCTCCACTTTACAAATCTCGCAATCACCAACGTTCCAGATCTGCCAACCTTCTGCAACTTACAGCACAAGATCTTCTTTAAACCTCTCCTTATAAAACCCTTCGAAGAACTAGCTCACAAATCCCTCTTATTCTGCCTCTCTCTCGATTTTTGCTGCTTTGAAAAATTAACACAAAATGGTGAGTTCTTTTTCATTTTTAAATATGAGTTAAATTTCTTCAGTTAGATCTATATTGCAATATTGCTTTTTTACTGATAATTTTTATTGCGTTTTTGTTAATTTTAGGCATTGCCAAATCAGCAAACTGTTGAATATCCAAGCTTCAAGCTTGTAATTGTTGGTGATGGTGGTACAGGTATATATATATTTTTTTCCAGCGAGGTTCTGTTCGTTAATTCTGTGCTGGTGTTTTTGTTTAATTTTTGGGTTTTTGATCTGGGGTTTGGTTGCTGTTTGTGTTGATTTGTAGTTTTTTTTTTTTGGCATTTGGAGTTTTGATATTTTTTCTTGGAAAACGTTCGCCTTTATTTTTATTTTTATTTTTTTATATAATAAGACTGATTTTTACTGTTGTTTGCGATTTGTGGTTTTGATTTTCTTGATATAAAACTTGGGTTTGATTTTTATCTTCTGGGTATTTGACAAGATGGAGGTTTGAGGTTATTTATTTGTGAAAATGGAATTTTTTTTTTAACTTGTGGCCTCTGTTGGCTGTGAATTGCAGGGAAAACCACATTTGTTAAGAGGCATCTTACTGGAGAGTTTGAGAAGAAATATGAGCGTAAGTTTGATTATATTTTGTTTGTTATTGTCATATAATCTATTGTTTTGTTTTTATTATTTAGCGTGCATGTTGTTTATTTATTGATTGATGTGTTTTTGGTGAATACAGCAACCATTGGTGTGGAAGTTCACCCCTTGGACTTCTTCACTAATTGTGGCAAACTTAGATTCTATTGCTGGGATACAGCCGGCCAAGAGAAGTTTGGTGGTCTTAGAGATGGATACTAGTAAGTGATTAGCTGTTTTGTTTGTTTTAATCATGAATTTTTGGAACAAGTTCATATTGGTGTGTGTTAATCATGTATTTATGCTGTTGGCTAAGGTTTAGACAAATCATCTCAGTTGCTTAGTGGTATGTCATGCATCATGTCAGTTTGCTTGTTAATGTTATTCATTGGGTTTTATGCAATTAGGATGATTTAGTTCATTGTTGGAAGTTTATATCTTATTATCCTATGTGTAATTTTATGTGCTAGTTGTGAGATATTGATTTATGAAAAAGATGAAAATGCTAAGGATTTCTTTGATTAATTTCATTTTGATGGGGAATTGGTCTGCCAAGGCTATTTGTTCATGCTATATCTTAGTTGGTGTCGCAGATTTTGAGTGATGTCTTAGTTTCACTTTTCTGTTTTGAGTGTATCTGGATAATATTTCTGTTTAGAGGGGTTTGATCTGTGTTGTATCTCTAGTGATTTTTTTTTATTGAACCTTTTTTTAAACGTGTATTGATGGATTAGTTTATATGTCTTTAAGGTGTATTCTGGAATTTAGCAAACTTTTTTGTTTGTATCGTAGTCCTATTTTATTCCATGGAAATTGTGATGATATCTGTAATTTTCTTTATTGGTATCCTGAATTGACTAACTGTGTGACAATTGTGCTTTTGGTGCAGCATCCATGGTAATTGTGCTATCATCATGTTTGATGTTACTGCTCGGTTGACATACAAGAATGTCCCTACATGGCATAGAGATTTGTGCAGGTGTGTTTTTGAGTTCTTTTTTTCTGATCTAGATTTAATTCAATTCTTTTTGTCAAGCTGATTGAAACCATTATATTGATCACTGTGTGTTGCCTCTTCAGGGTTTGTGAAAACATTCCTATTGTGCTTTGCGGAAACAAGGTTGATGTGAAGAACAGGCAGGTGAAGGCCAAGCAGGTCACCTTCCACCGTAAGAAGAACTTGCAGTACTATGAAATTTCGGCGAAGAGCAACTACAATTTCGAGAAGCCGTTCTTGTACCTTGCCAGAAAGCTTGCTGGGTAAAGAATAACTGTTTTTTAAACTCAAATGCCTCACCCTTTTATGATTTCTCTTGACCATACCAATCAGAATCTAATACCTATCTGAAATGGTTTCACAACTGCAGGGATCCCAATTTGCATTTTGTTGAGTCTCCAGCCCTGGCTCCCCCAGAAGTTCAAATTGATCTGGCAGCACAGGCACAGTAAGTTTTTTGTGTCATTTAAGCTTAGCTCTCCTCCATCTCTGTTGCTCTTTACTCCATGGATGTTTACAAATCTGTGTGTACATTTTGTGCATTGTTTATACAGAGCAAAAAAATAAAATAATAACAATAACGAGAGTTTTTCAGTTTCAACTAACATAAACTTACACAAAAGTATTTGTTGTTGCTCCTCACTGTTAGTGTGTTTGATTATAGAAGAGGGCTATTTGGTTCTTTTCTATGAATGGTTGATGTAGCTTATGTCGTGACCCGCCCCTCTTTCCTTTCTTCGGGTCTGTTTCTATATTGTCAGTTACACTCCATCAGTTTTGTACTTAACCTTTGTTTTTGCTGCTGGTAATTTCAACAGCCATGAGGCAGAACTTGCTGCTGCTGCAAGTCAACCACTTCCAGATGACGATGATGATACATTCGAGTAAAGAATTGAAGAGGCGTTGTCATTGTTGGGAGAGGCTTCGATTATATGGTTTTGAGGATATTGATTTATGTCCTTTGACTTGTATGAATATAAACTGAATGATTTCAGGTCTATTACGGACCTGTTTGTTGAGTTGCTCATTTCATCATTTTGTGGGGGTGTCTTGCTTTGTTTATTCCATCCTTCCTACTACAGTTTTATGCTACTTATTGATGTTTGTAGGATGTTATTAGTGACGCGTTATATCCATAATTTGCTAGCATCTTGCTGATTACATTGTTTATAATTACGGCTTTTCTCGTGGGCTGCATATGATGTGATTTGAGGTGGTTTCCTGTTGCCCCCTGTAATTTTTTAAAACCAAGGTGGGGCTTCACTTCCATTCCAT
Source organism: Dovyalis caffra (assembly GCA_963924115.1). NCBI lineage: Eukaryota > Viridiplantae > Streptophyta > Magnoliopsida > Malpighiales > Salicaceae > Dovyalis > Dovyalis caffra. The sequence continues at coordinate 15,065,107 of CAWUPB010001194.1, read as the reverse complement.
AAAACTACTACACTGAACTACTAGATTGGTTCCGGATGTTTTGTGACCGCACTTTCAAATGAATATGAAGCAAACAAGAATTTGGCATATAGCCTGTCGCTCAAATTGGCCTTTGTGTCTTGGCAAACAAGAATTTGACTAGCTGGCAAAACATCACCTGCTTTTAAAATTCTCTTCATTGTTCTAAAGGGCATGCACCCTCTGCTCTCTCAAACGGAAAGAACTATTAGGAATCTGCCAAAAGATGAAGAATTTGAGCACAATGACTGCATTAATGCACAAGTAAATGGATTGATTCTATTCAAAATATTTAAATTCCCCATCAGAAATTGACAATCCAACAAAAGTTGGAATATCCAATAGTGTTAACTGTGTAAGTGGTTGGGCAGACATATTGGCCACATTTTGAAAGAAAACAGAAAAGGGCTGCTTCAACTATTGAAGACAAAACGTATAAAACATGAATTAGAAACTTTTACCTAGTTTCTTGTTGACGAATCCGAAACAGCATCATAGAATGAAAAAGCCTATGTTCTCCTAAGATCCTCTATAGGAATACTCGCCAGACAAAAATAAAATATCCGTTAGCAAAGGACACTACAAATCAAGCTAGCTAGCTAGGGGATAAAAATCAATGTCCTCTCTTCTATTTTCCCTGTTCCAAACCAAACACTTGCCATACTATGAAATGGGTTCATTTTCCAGGAACGGTAGAGTCCTCAAGCTGGTGCATCTTGAATGCTTTGCTGAGATTCATAAGTATCCAATATCCGCTGCTGAAGTCATGAAAAAGAAGCCAAGGCATTTCATTACGCGTCCAGATGTGTTCAGATTTCCATGGATATAGTGATTCGTCCGGAGTCCATGTTGAAGCCTGGAAATGTCTTCGTTATTGTTCCACACCTGTTCATCGTTTATTACAAACAAGCAAATCTCGTATACAAGCCTCTCTAATGCAGCAACAAGATCATTTTCTTCCATGTCACGACGAAAATTGTGCAGCAGGATCATGGGCTGAACAAGAAGTTATGTGGGCAGATGATGATTGATTAATTCGTTTTCCTCAAGAAATTAAAGGCATTCAATGGAGTAGATTGCAATTCCATCTACTTCTGGAGAAACAATCTCTTCCGATATGACAAGCACGAGCTAAAGTAGATTGCAAGTTTGAAGATGAAGATGGTATTTTCCCAATGGATTTAATTGACTCAAAAATTAAACAATTCCTTGAACAATGCCCTGGTCAACAATCATTAGGCAAGGCTCGCTTCGAGGTGAACACTCAACAATATTTTGATGATTCACCAAAGAAACTTTACCCAGCCAAGTTTTGTCCAGAAGTCGGTGCTTACAAAAGTCGCAGAAATGAGTGAAGATCGTCATTTTCATTTTCGTCACAAAGCACTTCGAGTGATGCAGAAATTGTTTTTCCTTTACCAAAAGATGACAATGGGGGTTTAGATATTAGCAGTTCTCAGGAGGAGAAAAGGTTGAAACCCTGTTTGAAGAAGAACAACTTCACTAAAACGCGTAATTTCAGAGTAAAATTTGTTCTTCCAGATGGGGATGAGAAAAGTTAAGTGTGAAAAAGTCTCGAGTTTCAATCAATGTAGTCTCTTTAGCTTTTCTTTTCTTTTATGTCAAAAACGATAAAAAAAATTCTTAGTAGAAACATAGCAGTATAAGTCTATCAGTACAAATTTTAAGGTATATCTTCCATTAAACAGTATACAAGTAGGGAGCAGGTGGATATCTGAGGACATTGGAAACTACAGGGTTGAAAGCTTTCTAGAGTTGAACAAATTTGGGGTGGTTTTTGTCAAAATTTTTGTTGCTGACAGAAAGCTGAAGGGGGCATTTGTAAAATCTGGAAACTTTTTGGTAGCATATATAGTCACACATCAGGGAAAATTTGGAGGGTGTGTACTAGGATGATAAGTCTCTGTATGATGATGTCCCTGGTGCTTTAAATACCATGTCTGTGATGCTAAAGAACTCTTCTAGATGACGCTGGAAAGTGAAAACCTTCAGCTGAGGTACTTTTTTCTTTTTCATCACATTGCCATCTTCTTGGGAGTTGTTATCCGTCACTGCAACCACTCCGAGATGGTTGAAGATGTTGCCAGATGATTTGTGTTCTGTTACTGCTGCTGTTCTGGGTTCAAGTTGCAGGCTTTCTATAGGGATTGCAGTAACCCATGAATACACTGCTGTGTTCACCCTTCTGTTTCCTTTTTCAATTTGCCTCTTGGTGATGGTGTTTCAGCCATTAACTTGTAGGCAACTTATAAAACTTTCTTTAACAATTAAACAAAGTTTCTGATCACATCCACCAAAATAGAAAAAGTAATCCCATACCTTCGAAGAGATCTGTGCAATTTATTCCAGATTAGTTGTACGCAAGAAGTTCTCCTTTATTGAGGGGGAGAAGCAGCGGGGAATCTGATATGGAGATGCTGTCTTGAACTTGCATGATTTAGAAATCTCCCAAAAATTAATGAATCTGAGCTGTAATTTAAAATGAAAAGCAAAAGTCATTCACTATTATGAATCAAGTTCTATAAACTCTCACTGTCAATTGTAAATAACTAGATAACTGATTTCAGATTGTTGCTTAGTTGTCGTTGTAATTAATTTTTTCAACTGTAATATTTAGCATATTTAGAAACCTGTCAAAAGATAGATCTAAACATTTAAGATTAAAATCAAAAGAGCAAAAACATTCCATAATACATACCATCTTACAGGGTGGAACTTTATGGCTACAGATTGTATTCAAATCAACGACGTTGACTCTACGAAAATTTCTTCAAGAGTATATTCATGGGAAGATACTTACCTTTATAAAGTTTCCAGACGCCCCTGCAGGGGATGAAATCCATGTAACTGCACCCCATTATGGCTCCAGTGAATAAATTGCCACTGTAACCTGGGTTGACTTTCTTCTTCTCGGTCACCATTTCTCAATATGTTTACCAAACCTTGGGTTATAAAATCAAATCAAACAAGAAAAGAAGAAAATCACATGCATGATTCAATCTCAAAGTTTGAGATGACCTTCCATATCAGAATTTCCTGGTAGCCATTTCAAAGCTCTGCTTTGACTTCCTCCAGTGTAGGTTCTTTACATGATTCCAGCACACCTGAAATGGACTACAGTATCAGAGTAGAGGTAACAATGATATCAGCACCTCGCCATTATTTGCAAATATTACACCAAAGACCAAACTCATTGAGCCAGAAAAATGATGGTGAACCCCAGGTCCCCAGCATCATCTTTAGACCTTTGGAAGCAACGTTGCATGCATCCAACAGTGGCCCTGGAAAATGCATGGGACGTGTTAATAACATCCTTAAAACTGGAATTTCTTCAGTCAACACCAAGAACATTGAATACCTGCTTTCTACTCTTAACTTCACTAAAACGTGACCAAAAGGAAAGAAAAAAGAGAAATAATAAACATGACTGTCACTGGCCAGGTGATGTAACATATACATTGTTGCAGGTTTCACATTCACATTCCACAACACGAAATTGTAAACCAAATCTCCCAAAGTTTCACTAAACAACCAGTGATCATTCTGACACGCATAATAAGAGAAAAGGCCAACTTTCTGCATATCCAGAACATTCAACGCAGATGCACAATTTTTTCACAATCAAATATCAGATGGAGGCAGAACCTTTTAACTTTATCAGCCTATCCAAAGTTCTACATGCAAAAACAAAAGATGCTAAAAAAAAAATTTGCAATCTTGGTAGCTGGCAATATTATTCTCGCACATATGATTGCTATTAACATACATAAAACGGTTACAAGTTCACCGGAAAAGAAAGGGGGAAAATGGAAGAGAGAGAGAGAGAAGATCAGCACACGCAACATCAGAACGAGCCTTGAAATATCATACTGTATCAAGAATCCAAATTACAAATTTTCACTGGCTAAATCACCATGACTCAAGTATAATAAATCTACAAAATGTAACAATTTCATCCTGCTTGTTACAATGATGTGAGGCAACGATAACCATGAAAAGAATCTGCTTCTAAAAAGGAAAAATTACTTTTACCTAAAAAGGAAAGAGAAATATTAACTGATATGAATGCTTGTTCTGGTGGAAATTAAGTTCCTTAGCTCCGCCAAATGTTCATCATTTGAAACGTTAAGAGATATGCGGAGATTAGTGAGCAATGCTTCTTGTTCCCAACTTAAGGGCCCAGAAGCATACAAGGCCTCTATAGTGCAACGATATGCATGCAACTCTAACCTATGGATTCCTGCAGCTAAATCCTCCCCCAAGGGAAAGGAACATTTTTCTTCTTCATCCCCAAAGCCATAAAAGGATTCAGCATCACTACTAAGGTTATCTGCATCAGGACTATTAGCTCCTACATTATGACCAAACAAATTGCTTGGACTGCCACTCGCAACACTACAACTACCGACAGAGCATGCATCACTACCAGAATCATTAGGTTCCACTCTTCTTCCACAAAAAGAGTTGACAGCATAATTTGGTTTTCCCCTCTCCATTTCAGTATATCCAATTGCTTGATTGTTAGAGGAAGCATGCATGTGTATTTCACCCAGACGTTCTTGTGGGTAAGCAACAGCATCTACCTTTTTCAGCAATGAGGACGGATACTGTGATATCACTCGTTGATCCTCACTGTGTTTCTTAATTGCCCTTATTTTGTCAACCTTCCTGGTATATGCTACAAATTCAGATGACCAAAAAGGGGATGCTCTCTTGGATGTGCTGGCTTCCTGGAAACCAGTGTTCTCATCAGCTAAACGATTGTCTCCTTCTTGCAGTCTCCTCTTCCTATTGGCTTGCAGCATTGGAGACCTCAGTTTCTGATAACTCCTCAAAGTTGATGGTTTATTGGACTTCACATTTTCACAACTGCCAGAACCCTGAAAACAATAGGAAGTGCACAAATTACAAGTCAAGACAGACAGCCAATAAAAAGCGCATGTTAAAAGTTGCTGTTGACAAAAGTTCGAATCACCAGCCAAGGTCAGGAACTATTACCAGTTCATGAACCATATAACTTGGTTAACGACGACTAACACAAACAAGGAAACCAAACATGATCAAGTAAAAACATAACCAGAAAACAACTGGGCGGTATTAACTTACCTTTCCAATGCCGATCCATTTACCATCTTTCCATAATTGGCGCACCCTGATGCTAACTTTTCTAAGTTGAAGTTCCGTCGAAGATCCAACCAGCCTAACCAAATAGTAATCTCCACCCATAACCTTCAAAACTGCAGCTGTTTTCCAAGAAAGATCAGTGAAAACCTCCACCAAATCACCAGCAGCCCAGCCATCCGAAGCATCAGCAGGAGGAGGGCATGGCCTGATGACTTTTCTTGACACCCGCTCCACATTATCCTCGTTATTCAATCCCCAAGGACAATCATACCTTACCCAATAAGCAGATTCATTCTCATTCCCCGAGATAATCTCACCACACTGCCATACACCCGAAGGCACCTCCTTTTTCCTCAACACCTCAACTCTACGTCCTTTCTTGAACTTCATGTTATCTGTGTCGAAAAATCCCGAATTCCCAAAAACCTGCAACAACCAGGAAATTAAGTTTCATAGTCAGAAACCACTTAGACAATATCAAACATTGGGAAAGCTTTCATGTCTCTATGCATAGAAAAAATAAATCTGAGCCCGAAATAAATATTTTTAATCAAAACAAACACTACAAGCCTAGAAACAGAAACAAATACTCTATTCAGATTAATTAATTAATTAATAATCACAATTAATCCCCAACATTAGTAAATGAAAAGTTTGATCTTTCTTTAAACAAACTCCTTTTGTTAGAGACACAAACTATTTTTTAACAATTAAAAACAATAACCAAAACCCCAAAAAAAAAAAAAAAAAAACTACTTGCTTTTTCAACAACAATTCCTTAGTTTGACAACCTTACAGCACAGGTAATAAAAAAAAAAAAAAAAAAAGAGAGTTCAAGAAAACCTCCATAAATAATTTTAAATTCAAATTAAATCAATAATCTGGATAAATTCATAGATATACAAAAATTGATAGAGAGAGCAATTAAAAATGTGAATTCAATTAATTTCTTCAAGGCATTAATAAATAAAATAAAATTTAAGAAAGAAAAACAGAATTGAGAAAAAAAATATAATTTCACTGACCTTGCTCTTGCGGTGATAACCGATGAAAAATTCGATCAGAGAGAAAATTTGAATTTTTTTTTTCAGGTTTATGATTTTCAATTTGAATGAGACCTTTTATTTATTATTATTAGTTTTTCCTTAAGAAAAAAACAGGTCTTTTCTTTACTTTTTACCTTTTTCAGTGAAGAATGAAAGATTAGCAGTTAGGGAAGCGAAGGTAATGTAATTTTGTTATTTTGCCCTTTTTACTACGTGGGATTTAAGTTTATTGAATCTCTTCACTAAATTATAAATTTCCTCCCGACAAAAAAAAAAAAAAATTGAAAAATTGATTAAAAAAAGAAGAAAAAACTTAAAAAATCGTTTCAATTCCTTTTTTCTCTATTAGTAGATAAAATAAAAGAAATTGAAAGAATTTTGATGAATTTTTAGTCAATTTTTCATTGAAATTCCAACGAAAAGAATATGATTTAAAAAATAAATCAGAAATGTTTTAATTGAAGAGGTATTTGTTTTTAATTTTTTTTTTCAAATTCAGGGATTTTTTACAGTTTAGCCGAATCTAATAGCAAGAGAAAGAATCGAAGTATGGGGCCCAAGGGGGTGGGCCCTATCTTCAGTATTGTTGTTCCGTCAATCACATAAAAAGGAATCGGATTATTCGAATAAAAATACAAATAAATCAGAAATATTTAGTAATTTCTTCTTTACATAGATTTCACTTTTTTTTTTTTTTTTTAATTAACCTATCGAGCTATACAATAAGAATAATCCTCCTCGTTAGATAATCATTAAAGAAACTAGAGTCATAAAAAACCTGAGTCGACGTAGCAAACAATTGTTCATCTTGAATTAATTTGTAGATTGCTCCAAAAGCCTTGGCAAGTTTGTATCGTTCATACCTATAAAAAAGTCAATCCCATAATTGACTGGCTTGTCTCTCATACTTACTCTCTTCTACTTAGAATTTCGTACCTTAAAAATGCCCCATCAGGATGCATCAGCCTCCTCTTAGAGGATATTTGCAGCGTGATCTCTCCTACATCATGTAACAGCTAATTTATCTGATTTACAATTTATTCTCTCCCTAATTTGAAATATATATATATATATATATATAACTGCGATTGGCTAAATTCACAGATCCAAACCACCTAATAATTTTGCATCATGACCTTAATTAATTAGCTTCCAATGATGCATGTTCCACGGAGACTCGAAAGCTTCACATCGTCAGTAACAGGTCCACACAGAGAAGATAAGTCATCACTCCTCATGGTCTAAAATTAATGTACTGCAGAACATGATTCTTGTTCTGTTAGAAACAGCAACAAATTTAAGCACTGTACGCTTAAATCCACCTTTGCCCTTGGACTCATAAGGAACTTTGAGTGTGTCCTTGCCGGCAAACGCCTCGCCACCATTGACCTTTCGTATGAATTGCTGGCATCTCCTACGGCAAACGAGAGGGTATAGGTTTTGCTGGAGAATGATTATCTTCAGTGTTGGGTGGGATTAGGACACCCCAGGTTGTGTTAGGTAACAAATATGGAACTTCTTCAAAAACCCAATTTTTCATTATGTTCTCTGCAAAATTTAGAATAAAAAGATAAGCTGTTAGCTTTAATTCAACGTTTTGGTGTTTATAGCAGGAAGCAAGGACCTAAGCATTAAGCAGTCATTGATTAATACTAGGCTGAGCGTAGGTCAAGTTGCAGTCTGCTACTTTAGCATATTAACGTCTCAAAACCGTAGAGCCAAGTTATTATAGCTAATAATTACCTCCAGGATTCCTTCATTTCCAAAACTTAGCAGGATTGATCAAACCAGTTAAAGATTTGCCTGTACTTGTCCTCTGGTGAAAAGGACTAGAAAACAAGTGGTATCAAATTTTTATACTTAAAAGAGGACAGTGCATAAATATTGTGGGGCAACTGGGGAAGATAGTCCTTGAGTGCCCTGCTACTTACTTCCCAAGGGCTAAATATCAAGTTGAGACAGTGTCCTGTAGCATGTAGGTCTTCATACGCTGATTGCTAGACACTTTACACTTTAAAGATGGCAATCTACAAGAGGCTTTTAGACTGCACAATGAGATGCTCGACAAAGGTCTTGTTCCTGATGGTACTAATTATGATATTCTTCTAAAAGGAAAAGTCAATGATGGAAATCTATTTTCCGGAGCTTCAAGTGCTTGAATCCAATCATGTTTCCTTCAAAATTGTCTACCACATAGAGGTCCTTCAAAGTAAAGCATCCGTGTAGTTACTGAAGCATTATTAGACAGCACTAAATCATAAACATCTCTCTTTGACAGTTAGTAACAAAATTCACAATTTTGGGTTTAAGAAAACTCTTTGTGATATTTGTGTTTTACTCTTTTCCTGTACTTTTACTAGGTTAAGGAAAGAGGATGGCTACAGCAGCAGAGGAGATCCTTTGGATGGGATTGGATTGGTTTGCCTATTTCATATTGGATGCCTACTGTCTTTGTAAATTATGATCAACGTTTATTGTATCAGCTCTACTTCAAACATCACTCCTGATGCGTTTTCCTAACATTTAGATCCAGCTTTCCAATTCTTTCTGGTTCACTCCAGGATCCCTCACTCTTCTAACTGTTGCACCAGGTCCTTTTTCCAACAGGTCCTTTCCTTGATCTTTTCGAGAGCTTCTTGTGGTATCAGTTTACTCCTAGTGTCAGCAGCTACCATTTCGCAGCTAACCACTTGTTTTGTAAGCTAACAAGCTTGCGTGTCACTGATGAAAGCGTAGCAATTGATATGATATGCGATTTTATTTCGTTTCCCTAGAGGCCTTGACACTTGGGTTAGACGTTGTTGCGAGGCTCCAATGTCCACACATCTTTTCATCAAGTCATATCGGTAGGTAGGCTCCAAAGTTGCCATTAACCTCAGCGTTACAGAATCGTAAAAAGCAGAGAGCCTCTACTCGCGTCATATGTTGCTAGGCTCCAGAGTTGCAAGTAACTACAGCGTTCGAACCCCACATGCTCTAATCAAGTCGACCTTCATCGTCTGGACGCTACATGATATTCTACTTTATCGTGTACTGATCATATTGATTGTGATCTCTATGTCAGCAAAGGGCACTCAAACTTTTCTTTGGTTTAATGATTAAAAATTACCTTCAAATTATTGAATTACGATAATTTAAAAATTATATGGTTAATTTAGGTTATTGAAATTTTAAATTATTATTATTTTTTTGAACAAATGTTATTTTTTACCCGTTATTTCTAACAGTAAAAATATTGATCATTAATTAGAATATAATTTAATAACAAAATTTATCTTTAAGTTATTGAAGTTATAATAAAATAAAATTTACATTATCAATTTGAGCTATTTGAATATCAAACTATTAATTTCTTAGCAAGGTTTATTATTATCTATTATTTCTGAAAGTTAAAACGTTGATTGTTAATTGAAATGTTTAAAACAATTTTTTTTAGAATTAAAATTAATTTTAAAAAAATTATTAATTTTTTAACTAGATAAATTCATTCCATATCATTAATTATCTAACAAAAAAAAGTAAGATCTATAAAAAAAAAATTATCCAAGCTACCTTAAAGCTCATTATTAGTAAATATTTTTTTTCCAAAATTAATAATTCAGATTTTTTTACTACATAAATCCATTATACATTATTAATTATTCAACAACCAAATTCAAATTCATAAACAATAAAATCATTTAAATTTTATTAAAGCTAACTATTATTAAAAAAATTAAAATTAATTTTAATTCTAAAAACAAAATCGAACTATCAACACTTTAATTATTAGAAATAATAAAAAATTATAATTAAAAAAACTAATATTTTAGGATTCAAATAGCCAAAATTGATAAGATATGCCTCATTTTGCCACAACTCTAATAGTTTGAGGATAAATTTTGTTATTAAATTATATTTTAGTTAGCAATCAACGTTTTGACCGTTAGAAATAACTAAATAAGGATAATATTTGTCCAAAAAATGATGATTTAATATTCAAATAGCTTGAATTGATAGTGTAAATTTTAAATTATCATAACTTAATAGTTTAAAGGTAATATTTGTCATTAATCTATTTTCTTTTTTGCTGTTTTTAGACATAAAAAAGCCGATTGCAACTTTTGTTACACAATAAAGATTGGCTTCGATTACACAAAAAGGATAGCTCTTTCACGTGTCCCAAATGTGAGCATGATTTGATGTTAGGCTGTTTTGTACATCCCCAAGTGATTTTACCAAGCAAGCTAGCTAGCATGAACGAAAATCTACTCTTTGTATATTCTTATACACCATTACAACTTGGAATATCTTTTCTTATAAGCTTGGAAAAGTTAAGCCATGGGATCAGTTATAATGAGCAAAGGCAGGCAGACGATAGTGGGATGGTAAGATCACTTCGCTTGTTGTGTGGCAGCAGCAAGGCATCAAGGGGACGACTTTGGGATTAAGAAATGGAGCATCAAAAAGGTAAAAAAAGAAGAAGAATTTTGTAATATTCCTTAACACCTTTAACTAGGACTTTTTGTTTGTTAAAAAGAATGGAAAGGGATGGGAATGCAAAGGATGAAAAATAAAAAGATTGGATGTTAACCCTTCATTTGCTTGTTTGAATAACAAGAAAGGAAAGGATCAAAACTATTTATCCAATTTGGACAAATTGTTAATTACATGTTATGAAGCATAGGAGTGATCATTTCTTTCCTTTAAGGCTCCATCCACCCAAAACCAAACAGATGAACATATCTCATCCCCTCTCTTCCATACTTTTTTTCCATCCCCATTTTCCATACTTTTCTTCCTAATAACTAATGTGTAGAGCGTTTTTTTAGCCCCATTTCGATTTTGGTATAAGTTCTTCATCCAATGACCAATAATTAAACATGCAAGGGCACAAAAAAATTTATTATGGCAGAGAAGAGATTCATTAATCTTAAATCCCACGTAATAAAAAAGGAAAAAAACATTTCCTAGCATCTAATCAATCCTTCGCTACCCACAATAAAATAAAAATAAAAATAGAACTCTTTTTTTTTTTTTACCAAAAAAGAAAAATAAATCAATAAAAGTCTCGATATTGAAAATCAAAACCCTCAAAAATTAAATTCTCTTTCCGATTGAACTTTTCACGGGCTATCAACACAAGGTCGATGAATGTTGTTTTTTTTTTTTAATTTTATTTTTAACTTATAAATGCTTAAAACAATTTAATGATATTATTAAATTTTAAAATATGGACATTCTTAATTTTCCTTTTTTCTCAATTTGTGGTGGATTGTGAGTATAATTTGATTTAATTTGAATTTTTTGATGTGATTGTGATTAATTTGGATTTTTTTTAATTATATTTTGCTATTTTGTGTTTAATTTCTTAGGAGGTGATTGAATAAAGAAATTTCTATTTTTTACGGTTGTTTGTTGATGGATTTGTCATTTTAATTTTTTTTTTGTTTGTTACCGAACTTTGTGTTTTTAGCAAAATTGTAGAGTTTGTTTAAAGAAAGATCGAAGTTTAAACTAACTAAACTTGGAAATTAATTGTGATTATTATTATTAATTACATGTCACTAAGTGATTATGCTTTGGATTATATTTATACCGTTAATAGTTTGTTGATATATATGATTTGTTTCTGTTTCAAGCTTGTAGTATTTGTTTTGATTAAAAATATTTTTTCTCGCTTGGATTTATTTTTTTCTATGCATGGAGACATGGGACTTTTCATCATGTTTGATGTTGTTTAAGCGGTTTCTAATTACGAAAAATTAATTTCTTTGTTGTAGCAAGCATTGGTGAATTCAAGGATATCATGAAGTTCAAGAAAGGAAGTAGAGTGGAGGTGTTGAGAAAAACATACTTGTCTTCGGGTGCTTTGTGATGTGGTGAGATTATATAAGAGAATGGACAAACTTATTATGTTAGGTATGATGGTTCGTTGGGTTTTAGTGAGGAGGAGAGTGTGTCAAGAAAGGTCATTAGACCTTGCCCTTTGCCTTTAAGTGTTTCAAATAGTTAGAATATTGGTGATTTAGTGGAGGTGCTCGATGATTTATGTTAGAAAACAACAACAATTATGAAGGTTATAAGGGAAAATTATTATCCGGTCGAGCTAATTGCGTTTGCGATAGAACTTTAAGTCAACAAAGTTAACATCATGATGTGCCAATTATGACAAGATGGAAAATGAGTTGTAATCGAAAAGGTAAGATAGTATTTGGTTCTTTTTTAGCTCTTTTTTTGGTTAATAACTTTTTGTTTCCATAATTATTTTTGTTGTCTTTAACTATCTATGTGATTCATAAGTCTTGTGAACCTAGTTGTCCTTATTTGATTGTTTAATTTGTTAATTCAACTATGAATATGTGTTTCTTGTGTGCTACATGTGTTGACTAATAATTATATGTTGGCCACTATTTCTAGGATTCTAGCGAGTTTTGAAAATAAAAAGTTGAATAAATCATCAATTTATAGTTATTCGAAGATGAGATCTTCAATATAGCAAGCCGAGTAAGAAGAGAAAAATGCATGCAAGAGATACTTGTTTAGCTATTGATAACTAAATTGGTTTATAGGAGTATTGTATTATATCAACTCATACATCTAAGAGAGCATTCCCCTTTGGTCATTTGATTTTGAAGCATATAATGAAAAAGTTGACAAAATGAGAGTAGTAGAGAAGTAGAGTGAAGGTTGGCAAATGATATTTGGGTATCCATCCTCGGTCTTGGAAAAGGTAGATGTTGTTGCTTACCCACGAGAGTGTTTGGGTGAAATATACATGTCTTCTTCCTCTAAAAATCAAACAATTGTAATTGTGAAATGGATAGGAGAACACTAAATTATTCTATCAATTTTTTTTATGGAAAAAGCTCGAAACCTAATGATTCCGATAATGATACATGTTTTATTGGTGGTTGTAACGTTATTAGTGATAGTTCAAATAGACAGTTTAATTATGTTGTAGTCGAGAATAATCATGATGCGGATATGGTTAGTAATGATGCTTGAATCTTTTTATGATTATGGAGACAAATAAGGAAATTATCACCTTCTTTTAGGAGAGGATGTAACGGGAAGAATCCATAGGTTAAAGTTGCGTGTTTATCATTGCACTCTAGGGGCATTTTATGCTTTTGGACCTTTATGTTAGGAAGAAAAAACATTGTTGACAAATCTTCATATCTCGCTTAACATTTTAAATTATGAACATTTGATGGAGCTAAAACCCTTAATTTTGTTGGAACAAACATTCGTATTTGTTAATGTTTTCTCTCTTTTTTCTTATTTGGGTGTTTTTCTCTTTTAGCAATAGGTTTTTCTTGGTTTTATAACCTCACATCAATGTAAAAAGCAAGATGAAATTATTACATTTTATAGCTTTATTATAATTCTTCAATCTAGATGATTTGGCTAATGAAAATTTATAATTTGAATTCTTATAATAGGATAACATTTTCGGACTTATTATTTTATTGCATGATCCTCTATGACTCTATTTTTTTCTCCATATTTTTATCCTTTCTCTTTATCAAGTATTTCACTTTGAGGAATTGGAAAGCTGTTCTTTAAATTTTTTATAAGTCATGCTACGAATGATGTGGTAGCTAACGGATGCGGTTTATATAGTATCTTTAAGTTTATATGTTTTTTTATTATTTGATAAATACTATTAAAGGTGTTTACTCTTTTCTATATTTGATTTGTGAAAAACTACACTTTTTCATATGGTGTTTGGCATATGAGGGAAGTTAGCCCGTTCATTTATCATACATGACAAGACTCGTATTAAAAGAAAATTTGAAGATTTGGTTATTAAGGAGTGTGAAACCTACATCAATATTAATTATATCTTCTTGCAAATGGAAGACATGCCTATTGCTTCTTAACTTTCTTCCTTTTATTTTTTAGGATCACATTCAAAGGCATGCAAATTTTGCTTCCAAAGTTTTAAAGATGATGTTGAGACCTATGGTTCACCATCATTTTTCTACCTCTATGAGTTTGGGGCAATGTTTGGATTTAGTTCTTTTCAATTATGCCAATTAATGACCGGATATTGACATCATTGTTATCTCAATTCCGATGTTGTAGTCTATTTCGAAGTGCTCAAATAATGTACATAGTATTGAATGAAGTAAAAATAGAGCTCTAATATGGCTACCATGATAAGGTCGTCTCAAATTTTATGATTGAATCTTGCACAAAAATTATCTTGTGTTTTCTTTTTGCATACGGATACATGTTATTTTATTGCTTATAATTTCATCTTGTGTTTTCTTTTTGCGTACAAATATATGTTCTTTTCCCGCTTATAATTTCATCAATGCTAATTTGATTTAATACACAAGTTTTATTCATAAAATGGATCCCTTTCGGTATGCTTTTAGTAATTTCTATTTTATCGATATGGTAATGTTAGACTTGGAGTGTAAACATCGGTTGGTTGTTGGTAGTTCTATGTGATAAATATAGATTTACTTGCAATGATAGGGTGATTGATCAATTATTAAGCTTATAAACATGCAAGTCATCTTTGTTTATGGAAATGAGGTTCTAGTGAATTTTTGGTATTTGACTCTTAAGAGTACTTTGAATAGTTAGGATCCTAGACATTGGTTTCAATATTAGGTTGAAATAGTAATATTTGGAGGTTGTTAGAAGAATGATAAGGTGTTTTTAAGATCTAGTGGCAATGTATGTCATGTAACAACAATAGGTTACGGATACGTGATTTTATTCCTTGAATAAGCGTCTTGAAATATTTATTAAAGGATAAGTTTCTTGCTCTAAATTATACTCTTGAATAAATTTTGCAACCAATATTTTGACTCTTGATTACTTTGACAACATAGCTAGTAGATAATGATAAAGTGAAATCTTTCTCTATGATATGCACTCGATCCTTTTAACAATACATTAGCAAATTATAAGTATTATGTAGGATAACAAATGTTATTAATTTTTGTCTTGAATAGATGGATTTATTTGGTAGGTTTTAAAGTATTCAACTTTTTAATAATATTTAAGAAGTAAAAATATGAAATTATTATAATTACTATTATGGACAATATAGTCGGGACATCGGACGATCAATGTTAAAACTTTAAAAAATATTGACTTTTGTAAGAATTTGATCCAAATCAATGAACTTTTGATTTTTCATCTCAAATAGATTCCTCTCGCTTGAATATAGATGCATTAGTTACAGACTTGTAGTCTTTTTATTATCGGATTCTTAATCGTTAATTTGAGGCAATATCCTTATTGAAGTTGTTGTTAAGGCTTTATTGAGAAGCTTAAAGTTTTGTTTGAGTCTATTTTGTGTTTGAAGCTAAACTAGTTGATCTAATTCATTCTAAAAGATGAATGTTAATTAAACTAATGAAAGAAAACCCTTTGCTCCATTATGAAGGCAGTAGTAACGGATATCGACATTGTTAACTTCTTATATTTTGAAACCAATTATAACCGTATGTAGTTAGATTACTTCCTATTACCGATAACTTATAATACATTATATCATTAGAAAAATTTATATCATTTAACTGAATGTAGGATGTTGTTGTATGTTAATCTCATAATGTTTTTTATCTTTGCTTATTTTGATAAGATCGATAGTGTTTGATGTATTCGAAAAAGATAATGCATAAAAGTTTTAAAAAATAAGTGAAAACTGAAAAGCACAGATCAAAATACTATATTAGATAAGATAGATTATAGATGATTCTTTTTTTCCTACATATTGTCATTAATATAATGTTTATTTTTAAGAAATTTTCATGGTATGTCACCAACCTTCCCCTACTATGCCAACACAATCGTGTTTTCCTACTATGACCTATACTCATCAACAACCTCTTTCTCCATCAAAGAGTGCGGACTCTTATGTCCTACATGTTATTTTCTCACATTAAAAGCATTTTCTTCTCGAACTTGACCTAATGACCTTATCGAGTAAAGAACCGATGTACCTAGCATAATTCACCTATATCATCGAGCCTTTCGAGCAATTAAACCGATTGGCATCGAAGAGATGAGCTCTATCAAGCATTAGTATCTCACGTGGTTTTCAATCGAATAACTATTATTTAAGAATGGAACCCTAGTTACGGATATCATAACTAATTTCATGGTACTAGATGATTAAACATAATGAAACTAAGATGATAATTGTATTAGTTGTAGACCACTAATCTATTCGACCCATCCAAGCATTTATCAAATTCTTTCTTCTCGCTAATAAATGTACAAAAACCTTATAAAGCCTAAAAAACCATCAAACCATCACCTCGTATACAATTAATTAAGAATAACATAAAAAGTGAACAATACAACATTGGTCGATTAAGATATAAACCAACACTAATAAAATTCTACAAAAATTGACTCAAAAGTGTAGGTATAAAAAAGAAGAATAAAAAAGTAAGGCAACCTCGACAAAATGAAGAAACAAAAAATAGATAACAAACGAGTCAATAATAACCAAAAACCATTCGAGTTTACACTCATACATATTAAAAGACATAAATCCGTATCCTCAACACCATATACTAATTAAAGCCTCTCTCTCCGAAAACCACAAAACCTAAAACTTCTATCAATGCTTTACTTAAATGCATCATTAGCATCATTTGAAAGTGGTTGACTAGCTATAGTGGCAAGCTCGACCTTGTGCTTATCAAAAATACTAATAGTAAAATGGTTAAAGAAACTAATAAAAAAAGTAACGAGAAAAAAGGCTTGATAGAGTTGCTTCAACACCAACGGAACAAGAGAATTAGCGATATAGAAAAAAAGCGACTCTAGAGTTAATTTGAGTTTTTTTTTAATAATTAAGTCATCATACTAATATTTTCATGTGGTGTAGCATTTGTAGGCATGCCTATACCTTTACATATATTAAAGGGAGAAAAAGGAATGGATAGAAGAAAGAGCGTTAATGTTAAAAACAACACAAAATACTTAATGTGCTTGCGCTATCGGATCAATTTGAACTTTTGAGGGAGCCAAGGCTAAAGACTCAACAAAATGTAAATTGGGATCCCCGCAATCATAAAATCATCTCAAATAGGTATTATATTTTTGTTAATATGGTCAAGAGAAATCATAAAAGGGTAAGGCATTTGAGTTTAAAAAATAGTAATCCTTTACCTAGTAAGCTTTCGGGTAATGTACGAGAATAACTTCTCGAAATTATAGTTGCTCTTAATCGAAATTTCACGATCTCGTAATTTCTTTTTGCAATGGAAAGTGACTTGCTTGACCTTCACTTGCTCGTTCTTCACACCAACCTTATTTATGCAAAGCACAATATTTCATAAACTCGAAAAGGCAACACAAAGTGATCGAGTTTAAATTAGCTTGAAAAAAAGAATTGAATTAAATAGATCGGAAAATAAAACTCAAAACACAATTGTAAAGATCTCGATGCTATATAGGGACATTCTTATAGGTCAATCGAGAAATAACATCAAACATGATGATAACATAATTTCTATGGATGCCATATAGGATACAAAAAACATTTCATTCCGCAAATCACTTGAAATCTCTTTTGTACAAAGGCAATATAGAAATAAAATAAGACAATGTCGAGAAAGTTTGGCTAAAATTCAAAAACCACCTTCAAGATGAATCCTTAAAACACTCGGACATATCTATCATTAAACAATTCACATGCTAATTGACTCTAAAACTAAGCAAATGAATATATCAAGACTTGATCTAAAACAATATAAGTAAAATTTGTATGAAAAACCATCTTTGATATAAATAGTAGCCACCAATAATTATTAATATCCATTTCGGAGATCACTAAACTTCTCATAACCATCTGTATCTTAATAATAAAATCTAATTTTGCCAAGTTGGTGAAGAAATCCATAGGATGAACTTCCACACCAATAATTTTTGAATTCATTAATAAATAAATAATTAATAACTTCTATATTGCAAGACCAACTAAGACAAACATAAAAGATTCAATAAAAACAACAAAAAAGTTGAAAAAACTTATGGTCATATTTCTTCTTAAACTCGCCAAGTAAGATGTCTTTTTCACACATGTTGTTTTGCCTACATTATGCCAACACCCATAAGCCAAACATCAAAACCGAGTTTTAATTAAAAATAAAATAAAAGATCAACACCCTAAATCCAAAACAATTCCAAAAATCAAAATCGTAAAATTGTTCCCATAAAATAAACATTTATTTTTCCCTCCATTTTTCAAATATCTACATGCCAAAAATCAAAACCCCAAATCCTCTTTTCATAAATAAATAGTTGAAAACTAAAACCCATGTTTTCTTAAGAAAAAAATATAAAAACTTGAAATTTAAACAACACTAAAAATCAATAAAATCATAAAATTCAGATAAAAAATTCAAAAATATTAAAAAAGCATGACAGATTTAATCAAAATAGAATCTCAAAAAGAGATAAACATACACGTATCACATCTACCAACAATCATAAGCTTGAAGCTTGGATAGTCAACAATTTGCTAATTCGACAAGTGGCTATATCAATTAACAAAAACATTAAAACAAAATTATTAAAAAGAAAATAAAATTTAATCTTGGGCTTATTGCAATATCGAGATTTAATTGAAGAAATATTTTTGCTTACCATCTAATTTTAAGATTTTGAATTAAAAGAGAGAAAGCTACTCCTACTTGGGATTTGAATTTTGAAAGGCTTCTAGTGAGAGTTATAGGAGTTTATAAAGATGAGCTTTAAGCAACGTGAGAGATCCTAGCAATAAAGAGTGGAAAGATCTAGGACGTTGGTGGTTATGGACTCGTGTATTGGACGAAAATGATTAAAGAAGTTGATGGGGTGTGTTATAGGCGATTTACATTTGGCTTAAAAGTGACGCGAAACATTGAACCTTAAAAGTGTGGTTTTGCTTCACTTCAACATGATCAAATAGAGTTTGATTGTTGTTTTTAGCTCAACCTATAAAAAATAAGTCAACAATAAAGTTTTTTTTTTTATATAAATCTTTTATTTTTATTTTTTTATGATAGGTTATTTGCTTTTGAATGACCAATATGTGGTGAATATTCTAAAAAAAAATGATTAGCTATTTATAGTAGTTGTCAAATGCAAATACATAATTCATTTAGCTATATTTTCATTGTTCATTATCATGTTTTTTAGTTTGTTTGTATTAAAAAAAAATTAATGAAAAAACAAAAATCAAAGTTACATTAAGCAAATAGTAAATAAGAGAGAGATTAATTGCTCAAAGTGGTCTCTTTTTGAACCACTCGGTCATATTAATTCACTAAAACTCTTGTAATATTTTTTTACTAGAGAAAACTACTTTGTATAGTATAACTCAAAGTCCATTAGACCTCTTGTTAAACTAAAAATTAATAAAATAAAATTGATAGAGGTAGAAAGTTACTATTAAAATCAAAACTCTCGTAATATAGTTGCAAATATAGCTTGAGCTATGTTAATCCAACTTAAATTAATGGGATTGTTTTCTATCTCATATGATAAAATAAGGATGCTACAAATTCATTTTTGTGTTTTAAACCATATGCCAAAGTCATTTTATAGCGAACCACTAGTGTTTTTGTTTTTCTAATCGCAAGCTTATAGGTTTTGGGGCTACATAATGAGGAACAATCCTCTCCTATTCCATAATCGATGAAGAAAGTTAGAATTACTAGAACTCAAACCTTGCTTTACTAAAAAAACTAATTGGGTAAATAACTCGCTAGACTCGGTCTACTTGTGTAGTCTTTTTAATATCTTATAGAATTAGAGTAATAGTTCTTATGTAAAATTTCTCAATTATTTATTACTCATGTATCATGCAAATACTTATACACATAACATCTCAATTATATATATATATATATATATATATATATGTTAAGCCTTGAATAATAAACTATAAATCATGTGGAGTTGCATATCGATAATGATTTAGGAATCGATTAAGCCATTGCAAAAAATCAAGAGGCTAAATTGCCACTTCAAACACATAGGGTCTTAGCAACCCTAAACTTTCATGGAGAGATGAGAAGAGACAAGGAGTCTTACAAATCCAATTTAGGTGAACCTCTTGGTTCTTTTATTATCCTTTTAGATATTTTAGCCAACATGTTAATGTTGATATATGGACACCGAGCATATGAATAACTATTATTCCATTAACCTTTATTTATTCAACATACAATATATATAATAAAAAAAAATCTTTATCCCACTTTAGTCCAAGAATATACTAGTCCTAGTATGATTTTCCTTTTTCAAGACTATCTATATGTTTCTAGGCCAAAATAAATTATAAATTAGTCTTTATATTTTTTAGAATCTAACTAATTAGTCTTTTTTTAAAAAATTAACTATTTAATCCATTAATTATTGTTGATAATACTTAATTTAATATTATTTTATTTCATAAAATATCATATCTTCTCATCAATCATCCTATATTGTTTACTTATATTTTCCTTATCTATTTTTTAAATTAAAAAAGAGAGAAAAATATGAAGTTACGATAAAAATAAAACATATAGATACTAAATAATCAGTTTTTGAAAAAAAAAAGAGACTAATTAATTAGTTTCTAGAAACTAAAGGGAGTGATTTATAATTTACTCACGTAAACGCAAATCGGCCCAATGAATTTAAAACCCGACCTGTTCATCTTCATCCAATACACGACAATATCCCCAAAATCAGACGATCTAGATTCGTGCGTCGGATTTAAGCCACTGGACCAGTTTGAAATTCGAAACCCTCGCAGCTTCTACGCACACGCCGTTTATTATATAAATCTCCACCCTCCATGTGACAAAGCTCACAGTAACCAACGTTCCAGATCCGCCAAACATCTGTACCTCACCGCACAAGATCTCCTTAAAACCTCTCTTTATACCCTTCGAAGAAAAAACTTACGCATCCCTTTCCTTCTGCCCCCCTCTCTCGATTTTTGCTGTTTTCAAAAGTTAACACAATGGTGAGTTCTTTTTCATGTTTGAATTTAAATTCAATTTCTTCAATTCGATCTGTATTGCAATATTGTTTTTTTTTTTTTTACTGATATTTTTTATTGGGTTTTTTTTTGTGTGTTAATTTTAGGCATTGCCAAATCAGCAAACTGTTGATTATCCAAGCTTCAAGCTTGTAATTGTTGGTGATGGTGGTACAGGTATATTTATTTTTTCCATCGAGGATCTGTTCGTTAAATCTGTGTTGGTCTTCTAGTTAAATTTTCGGGTTTTTGATATGGAGTTTGGTTGCGGTTTGTGTTGATTTGTCGTTTTTTTTTCCGCATTTGGAGTTTTGATTTTTATTTTAAAAAATAAGTTCGCCTTTATTTATTTATTTTTTATTTTATAAAAAGACTGATTTTTACTGTTGTTTGTGATTTGGGGTTTTGATTTTCTTGATATAAAACATGGCTTTTGATTGTTAACTTCTGGGTATTTGACTAGATGGAGGTTTGAGATTATTTATTTGTGAAAATGGTTTATTTTTTTAATTCTTTTTTTGAACTTGTGGCTTCTGGTGGCTGTGAATTGTAGGGAAAACCACATTCGTTAAGAGGCATCTTACTGGAGAGTTTGAGAAGAAATATGAGCGTAAGTTCGATAATATTTTGTTTGTTATTGTCATATAATCTAATGTTTTAGTTTGTATTATATATCGTGGATGTGGTTTACTGATTGATTGATTTGTTTTTTGTCAATACAGCAACCATTGGTGTGGAAGTTCACCCCTTGGATTTTTTCACTAATTGTGGCAAAATTAGATTCTATTGCTGGGATACAGCTGGTCAAGAGAAGTTTGGTGGTCTTAGAGATGGATACTAGTAAGTGATTAGCTGTTTTGTTCGTTTTAATCATGGATTTTTGGAACAAATTCGTATTGTTGTGTGTTAATCATGTTTTTATTCTGTTGGTTAAGGTTTAAACAAATTATCTCAGTTGCTTAGTGGTATGTCATACATCATGTCAACTTGCTCGTTAATATTGTCCAATGGGTTTTATGCAATGAGGATGATTTAGTTCTTTGTTGGAAGTTTTTATCTTATTATCCTATGTGTAATCTTATGTGCTAGTTGTGAGATGTTAACTTATGAAAAAGATGAAAATGCAAAGGATTTCTTTGATTAATTTCATTTTGATGGGGAATTGGTCTGCCAAGGCTATTAGTTCATGTTATATCTCAGTTGGTGTCGCAGATTTTTGACTGATGTCTTAGTTTCACTTCTCTGTTTGAGTGTCTGAATAACATCTGTTTAGAGGAGTTTGATCAATGTTGTATCGTGAATTTTTTTGTTGAACCTCCTTTTAAGCACATATTGATGGATTAGTTTATACATCTTTAAGGTGTATTCTGGATTTTAGCAAACCTTTTTTGTTTGTACCGTTGTCCTATTTTATTCCATGGAAATTGTGATGATATCTGTAATTTTCTTTATTGGTATCTTGAAGTGACTAACTGTGTGACAATTGTGCTTTTGGTGCAGCATCCATGGTAATTGTGCTATCATCATGTTTGATGTTACTGCTCGGTTGACATACAAGAATGTCCCTACATGGCATAGAGATTTGTGCAGGTGTGTTTTTGAGTTCTTTTTTTCTGATCTAGATTTAATTCAATTCTTTTTGTCAAGCTGATTGAAACCATTATTTTGATCACTATGTGTTGCCTCTTCAGGGTTTGTGAAAACATTCCTATTGTGCTTTGCGGAAACAAGGTTGATGTGAAGAACAGGCAGGTGAAGGCCAAGCAGGTCACCTTCCACCGTAAGAAGAACTTGCAGTACTATGAAATTTCGGCGAAGAGCAACTACAATTTCGAGAAGCCGTTCTTGTACCTTGCCAGAAAGCTTGCTGGGTAAAGAATAATTGTTTTTTAAACTCAAATGCCTCACCCTTTTATGAGTTCTCTTGACCATACCAATCAGAATCTAATACCTATCTGAAATGGTTTCACAACTGCAGGGATCCCAATTTGCATTTTGTTGAGTCTCCAGCCCTGGCTCCCCCGGAAGTTCAAATTGATCTGGCAGCACAGGCACAGTAAGTGTTTCATGTCATTTAAGCTTAGCTCTCCTCCATCTGTCTGTTGCTATCTTTACTCCATGGATGTTTACAAATCTGCATGTATGTTATGTGCATTGTTTATACAGAGCAAAAAAAAAAAAAAGAAAAACATTAATGATTAGAGTTTTTCAGTTTAAACAAACATGAACTTATACTAAAGTATTTGTTGTTCCCTCTCACTTTTAGTGTGTTTTTGTATAAAAGAGGGCTGTTTGGTTCTTTTCTATGAACAATTGATATAGCTTATGTCCGTTTCCTTTTTTTTGTCCTGTTTCTATCCTATCAGTTACACTTCATCAGTTTTGTATTTAACCTTTGTTTTTGCTGCTGGTTATTTCAACAGCCATGAGGCAGAACTTGCTGCTGCAGCAAGTCAACCTCTTCCAGATGACGACGACGACGCATTTGAGTAAAGAATTGAAGAGGCATTGTCATTGTTGGTGTAAGAGGCTTTGATTATATGGTTTTGACGATATGGATTTATGCCCTTTGACATGTATGAATATAAACTTAATGATTTCAGGTCAATTACTGACCTGTTTGTTTTGAGTTGCTCATTTCATGATTTTGCGCAGGGGTGGGTGGGTGGGTGGGGGGTGTCTTTCTTTGTTTATTCCATCCTTCCTACTACAGTTTTATGCTACTTATTGATGTCTGTAGGATGCTATTAGTGTTGCGCTATATCCTTGATTTGCTAGCATCGTGCTGATATTATTTGTTATAATTATGGTTTTTCTGGTGGGGCTGCATATGATGTGGTTTCCTTTTGTCCCCTGGAATTTAAAGCCAAGGTGTGGCCTCACTTTCATTCTATGAAACTACTACGCTAAGCTACACAACCTGGTGCTCTGCTAAAATTGGTTCTGGATGTTTTGTGACCGCGCTTTCAAATGAATATGAAGCGAGCTGTTTCTGCTTTGATACATGTGGTTGCATGTAATTGCTACTTTATCTTATTACATCCTTCTTGTTTGATCTGCATTGAGGCTGCACTATAATTGAGCTTCGAATGTACTGTGAATGTACACTATTAGGTCTAGCCTGCTAAGAATATGCAATGATGAAAGTCACTTGGCAAGCTTTGGTTTGGATGTATATATATTCCCTTTATTTCCGATACATATTCCCTTGAAATATATGGCATTGTGTCGGCAGTTTTGTCTCGCCTATCAAAACTGAAATTTCACACGAATTCCCATCTCGCAGATAAGTCATTAGAATCATGATGCACTGTCTTGCAAATGTAAAGATGGTCACTGCCAAAAATACAGTAAGCTTAATGACAGCAATCTCCATCACCATCATTTTCACAACAAAGGAGATGTTAGTCTCTCATCTTGGCCTTCATCTCTTGGCAAGAACTGTCTGGCTGGCAAAGCGTCCTCTACCCTTAAAATTCTCTTCACAGGTCTAATGGCATACAGACACAGAGGTGCTCTCTCAAGCCAAGAGAACGATTAGGAATCTGCCAAAAGATGGAAGAATCTGAGCGCAATGACTGCATTAATGCGCAAGGTAATGGATTGATTCTATTTAAGATATCTAAATTCCCCATAGCAAATTCACAATCCAACAGAAGTTGGGAATTTCCAAAGTTTAACGTGCAAGTGGGTGGGCAGACTTGTTGGCAACATGTGAAAGCAAATAGAAAAGGGCAGTTTCAACTATTGAAGACAACTTTACCTAGTTTCTTGTTGACGAATCCAAAACAGCATCATAGAATGAAAAAGCCTATGTTCTCCTAAGATCCTCCTTAGGAATAATCGCCAGGCAAGAATAAAATGTCCGTCAGCAAAGAACACTACAAATCAAGCTAGCTAGCTAGGGGATAAATATCAAGGTCCTCTCTTCTATTTTCCCTGTTCCAAACCAAACACTTGCAATACTACGAAATGGGTTCATTTTTCAGGAATCGTAGAGTCCTCAAGCTGGTGCATCCTGGAGGCTTTGCTGAGATTCATAAGAATCCAATATCCGCTGCCGTAGTCATGAAAAAGAATCCAAGACATTTCATTACGCGTCCAGATGTGTTCAGATTTCCTTGGATGGTGATTTGTCCCGAGTCCATTTTGAAGCCTGGAAATGTCTTCTTCATTGTTCCATGCCATACTGTTCATCGTTTATTACAAACAAGCAAATCTCAGATACAAGCCTCTCTAATGCAGCAACAAGATCATTTTCTTCCATTTTATGACGAAATTTATCCTGCAGGATCATGGGCTGAACAAGAAGTTATGTGGGCAAATGACCATGGATTAATTCATTTTCCTCAAGAAGGGGACTCAAGAGAGTCTTCGGTTGAGATAAGACAAGACTTCCATCTACTTCTGGAGAAACAATCTCCTCCAATATCACAAGCACGAGCTAAAGTAGATTGCAAGTTGGAAGATGAAGATGGTATTTTCCTAACGGATTTAGGTGACTCAAACATTGTGCAATTCCTTCAACAAAGCCGTGGTCAACAATCATTAGGCAAGGCTCACTTCAACGTCAAGACTCAACAAGATTCTGATGATTCTCCAAAGGAACCTTACCCAGCCAAGTTTTGTCCAGTATTCTGTGCTTACAAAAATCGCCAAAAAGAGTCAAGATCGTCATTTTCATTTTCATCACAAAGCACTTCGAGTGATGCCGAAGTTGTTTTTCCGTTTCCAGAAGATGACAATGGGGGTTTAGATATTAGCAGTTTTCAGGAGGAGAAAAGGTTAAAATCTTGTTTGAAGAAGAACAACTCCACTAAAACACGCAATTTCAGAGTAAAATTTGTTCTTCCAGATGGACGATGAGATAAGTTAAAGAGTGCAAAGTCTGAGTTTCAATCAATGTAGTCTCTTTAGCTTTTCTTTTCTTTTATGTCAAAATCGATAAAAAAATATATATATATATCTTATTACAAACGTAGCAGCATAAGTGTACGAGTACAAATTTTAAGGTATATCTTACATTAAAATAATATAAAAGCAGGGAAGAGGTCCATTGAGATATCGGAGGGCAAGGGAAACTACAGGGTTGAAAGCTTTCTGGAGTTGAACAAATTTGGTGTGGTTTTTGTCAAGCTTTTTTTATCGACTGAAAGCTGAAGAGGGCATTTGTAATTTATTACTTTTTGGCTGCAAATGTAATCACATCAGGGAAAGTTTGGAGGGTGTATTGTACTAAGCTGTTATCTGCTTGTGTATGATGATGTCCCTGGTGCTTTAAATACCATGTCTGTGATGCTAAGAATTCTTCTCGATGACGCTGGAAACCTTCAGCTGGGGTACTTTTTTCTTTTTCATCACATTGTGGTCTTCTTGGATGTTGTTATCCGTCACTGCAACCGCTCCGTGATAGTTGAAGATGTTGCTTTCCTGGTGGAGCTGTTCTGGGCTCAGGTTAGAGGCTTTCTAGGGGGTTTGCAGGAACCCATGAATACACTGAGGTGTTCACCCTTCTGTTTCCATTTTCAATTCTTGGTGATTGTGTTTCAGACATTAACTTGTTGGCAACTTATAAAACTTCCTTTAACAATTAAACAAAGTTTCTGATCGAATCCACCAAAATAGAAAAAGTAATCACATACCTTTGACGAGATCTGTGCAATTTATCCAAATTAATCGTCCGCAAGAAGTTCACCTTTATTGAGGGGGACAAGCAGCGGGGAATCTGATAGGAGATGCTGTCTCGAACTTGCATGATTTAGAAATCTGCCAAAAATTACTGAATCTGAGCTGTAATTCAAAATGAAAAGCAAAAGTCATCCGCTATTATGAATCACAAGTTCTATAAATTCTTGTTGTCAATGGCAAATAACTAGATAACTGATTTTAGATCGTGCTTAGTTGTCATTGTCCTTAATTTTTTCAACTGTAATATTTTGCATATTTAGAAACCTGTCAGAAGATAGAACTATCCAGTTAAGATAAAAATCAAAAGATGAAAAACATTCCATAATAGATACCATCTTCCAGGGTGGAACTTTTATGGCTACGGATTGTATAAAATCAACAACATTGACTCTACTAAAATTTCTTCGAGAGTGTATTCAGGGGAAGATACTTATCTTTATAAAGTTTCCGGACACCCTTAAAGGATGAAATCCTTGTAACTGCAACCCATTATGGCTCCAATGCCTAAATTGCCACTTCAACCCAGGCTAACGTTCTTCTTCTCGGTCATCATTTCTCAGTATGCCCTGCCATTTTAATGTGATGCTCGAACCATCATATCCAAACAATCCAAAATACCAAATTTGTAAGATCCTCCTTTCCTATGAAAAAATGACTTGCACATAACCAATTTTGGCAGCTGATCAATCACTCCCATTTCCACTAGCAAATACTTAAGAAGGAGTAACCATCTGCCAACCTCACGAATATATTTAGTCAACAGAACTGCATCTGTAAAACAAAACCACCAAACTAACCACGAGTCCATATGTTTAACAAACCTTGGGTAATAAAATCAAATCAAACAAGAAAAGAAGAAAATCACATGCATGATTATATCTCAAAGTTTGAGATGACCTTCCATATCAGAATTTCATGGCAGCCATTTCAAAGTTCTGCTTTCACTTCCTCCAGTGTAAGTTCTTTACATGATTCCCGCACACCTGAAATTGGACTGTAGCATCAGAGTAGAGGAAACAATGATGTCAGAACCTGGCCATTATTTGCCATTTTCGAAAGAACTGGATGCAAAAATTGCACCAAACTCATTGTGCCAGAAAAATGATGGTGAACCCCAGGTCCCCAGCATCATCTTTAGACCTTTGGAAGCAACATTGCATGCATCCAACTGTGGCCCTGGAAAATGCATGGGATGTGTTAATAACATCCTTAAAACTGGAATTTCTTCAGTCAACACCAAGAGCATTGAATAGCTGCTTTCTACTCTTAACTTCACAAAAATGTGACCAAAAGGAAAGAAAAAGAGAAGTAACAAGCATAACTGTCGTTGACCAGATGGTGCAATATATATATTATTGCAGGTTTCACATTCACTTTCCACAACACGAAATTGTAAACCAAATCATCCAAAGTTTCACTAAATAACCAGTGAATCATTCTGTCACGCATAATGAGAGAACAGGCCAACTTTCCGCATATCCAGAACATTAATCGCAGAAGCACAATTTTTCACAAATCTTATATCAGGTGGTGGCAGAATCTTTTAACGTTATCGGGCTATCCAAAGTTCTACATGCAAACATAAAAGATGCTAAAAAATTTTGCAGTCTTGGTAGCTGGCGATATTATTATCGCACTATGATGGCTATAAATGTACATACAATGGTAACATGTTTCTCAGAGTAAAGAAAGGGGAAAAATGGAAGAGAGAGAGAGAGAGGAGGAGCACACGAAACATCAAAACGAGCCTTGAAATATCATACTGTATCAAGAATCCAAATTACAAATTTTCACTGGCTAAATCACCATGACTCAAGTATAATAAAGCTACAAAATGTAACAATTTCATCCTGCTTCTTACAATGATGTGAGGCAACGATAACTATGAAAAGAATCTGCTTCTAAAAAGGAAAAATTACCTTTACGTATGAGGGAAAAAGAAATATTAACTGATATGAATGCTTCTTCTGGTGGAAATTAAGTTTCTTAGCTCCACCAAATGTTCATCATTTGAAATATTAAGAGAAATGCGGAGATTAGTAAGCAATGCTTCTTGTTCCCAACTTAAGGGCCCAGAAGCATATAATGCCTCTATAGTGCAACGATATGCATGCAACTCTAACCTATGGATTCCTGCTGCTACATCCTCTCCCAAGGGAAAGGAATATTTTTCTTCTCCATCCTCAATGCCATAAAAGGATTCAGCATCACTACTAAGGTTATCTGCATCAGGACTATTACCTGCTACATTATGACCAAATAAATTGCTTGGACTACCACTTGCAACACTACAACTACCGACAGAGCATGCATCACTACCGGAATCATTAGGGTCCACTCTTCTTCCACAAAAAGAGTCGACAAAATAATTTGGTGTTCCCCTCTCCATTTCATTAGATCCAATTGTTTGATTTTTAGAGGAAGCATGCATGTATATTTCACCCAAACATTCTTGTGGGTAAGCAACAGCATCTACCTTTTTCAGCAATGAGGATGGATACCCTGATATCCCTCGTTGATCCTCACTGCGTTTCTTAATTGCTCTCATTTTTTCAACCTTTCTGGTATATGCTACAAATTCAGATGGACAAAAAGGGGATGCTCTCTTGGATGCGCAGGTTGCCTGGAAGCCAGTGTTGTTCTCAACAGCTAAACAATTGTCTCCTTCTTGCACTTTCCTCTTCCTATTGGCTTGCAGCATTGGAGACCTCATCTTCTGATAACTCCTCAAAGTTGATGGTTTATTGGACTTCATATTTTCACAACTGCCAGTACCCTGAAAACAATAGGAAGTGCAAAAATCACATGTCAACTCAGATAGGACATAAAAAGCGCATGTTAAAAGGTGTTGCTGACAAAAGTTCAATCACCAGTCAAGGTCAAGAACTGTTACCAGGTCATGAACCACAGGTCTTGGTTAACGATGACAGACACAAACACGGAAGCCAAACACGATCAAGTAAAACATAACCAGGAAACAACTGGGAGGTATTAACTTACCTTTCCAATGCCGATCCATTTACCATCTTTCCATAATTGGCGCAGCCTGATGTTAACTTTTTTAAGTTGAAGTTCCGTCGAAGACCCAACCAGCCTAACCAGATAGTAATCTCCACTCATAGCCTTCAAAACTGCAGCTGTTTTCCAAGAAAGATCATTGAACACCTCCACCAAATCACCAGCAGCCCAGCCATCCGAAGCATCAGCAGGAGGAGGGCATGGCCTGATGACTTTTCTTGACACCCGCTCCAAATCATCCTCGTTACTCAATCCCCAAGGACAATCATACCTTACCCAATAAGCAGATTCTTTCCCATTCCCCGAGATAATCTCACCACTCTGCCACGCACCCGAAGGCTCATCCGTTTTCCTCAAAACCTCAACTCTACTTCCTTTCTTGAACTTCATGTTATCTGTGTTGGAAAAAAAACCAAATTCCCAAAACCTGCAACAGCCAGGAAATTAAATTTTCATAATCAGAAACCACTTAGACAACATCGAACATTGCAAAAACTTCGGAGCCCAAAATAAATATTTTTAATCAAAACAAACACTACAAGCCTAAAAACAGAAACAAATCACACATAAAAACAAACTGCTAACTGTATTAATATAAACCAAAACATAAACAAATACTCTATTCACATTAATTAATTAATTAATTAATAATCACAATTAATCCTCGACATTAGTAAGTAAAAATTTTGATCTTTCATTAAACAAACTCCACTATTTTTGCTAAAGATACAAACTATTTTATAAATTAAAACTACTAACCAAACACCAAAAAAAATAAAAAAAAAAACTGTAAAACTTGCGTTTTCAACAATAATTCCTTAACTTGATGACCTTACAAATAATGAAACAAAAAATTAGCCAATTAAAGAAAACTTTCATAAATAATTTTCAATTTCAATAAAATCAATAATCTCGATAAACTCAAACAATTACAAAACTTGAAAGAGAGAGCAATTAAAAAAAAGAAGTAAATTTTTACCTTTTCAATTAATTTCTTCAAGTCATTAATAAATAAAAAAACAAAAAATTAAAGAAAGAAAAACGGAATAGAGAGAAAAAAAAAAATCACTGACCTTGCTCTTGCTGTGATAACCGGTGAAAAATTCGATCAAAGAGAGAGTTTGATTTTTTTTTTTTTTTCAGGTTTTTGATTTTCAATTTGAATGAGACCTTTTATTTATTATTATTAGTTTTTCCTTAAGAAAAAAGGTCCTTTATCTATTTTCACTTTTTTCAGTGAAGAATGGAAGATTAGAAGTTAGGGAAGCGAAGGTAACGAGATTTTGTCATTTAGCCCTTTTTATTACGTGGGATTTAAGTTTATTGAATATCCTCACTAAATTGTAAATTTCCACCTGGCCAAAAAAAACAACAACAAATACCCTTTACCTACACAATTTTTATTTTGTCCATTCTCTTAAGATTTTATTAAAAAATTGACCAAAAAAAAAAACCTTCAAACATTATTTTAATCCTTCTATTTTCTTTATTACAAGACAAGGTTTTTTTTTTTTAATTAGAAGACAAAATAATAGAAATTTTAAGAAATTTTATAAATTTTTTTGTCAATTTTTCATTGAAACTCCAACGAAAAGGACAAATTTTTAAATAATTATACATTATTTAAAAAATAAAATCAGAAATTTTGTTTAATTAAAGAGGTATTTTTTTTTTAATGTCAAATAAGAGAAAGAAACGAAGTATCGGGCCCAATCTTTTGTTATCAAGAAATGAAAATAAAAAGGAATCTGATTACGCAAGTAAAAAAAAAAAAAATCAGAAATATTTAATTACTTCTTCTTCTGGTAGATTTCATTTTAAATGAATGGAAGAATAATACGTCGAAGATAGCTAATAATTTATTATGAGCATAAAATCTTTAAGTAAATAAGTTTTAATTCGAATCTAAATAAAGCACGTTAATTTAAAAACATATGGCGTATTTAATTGATAAAAAAGCATTTAGTTTTGATTTTTAAAAAATATGCTAGTTTTTTTATAAGAAAAAATAATAATTGGAAAAGAAGTGAGATTTAAGCCTCTGTGAGGGATATTTTCAGGCAAAAAAAATGTCTTTTTAATGAAGTATAAATTATTTTTTAGCTTTGTAGATTCAGATGTAGTGCGGAATTTCCAAAAGTGGGAGGGTAATCCTTTACTGATAAATAGCTAATCAGTAATCACAGCAATAAAACTCGTATTTTTTATTTTTCAATTTTTTGTTTCAGTGTTTCTAATTGAGTAAATTATAAATTAACTCCTTTTGTTTCGAAAAATAAATAAATTAATCATTTTTATTTTAAAAACTAATCATTTAATTTTTATGTTTTGAAATTTACTAATTTAATTGTTCTGTTTTTATAATTTATTTTGATTTTTTTAAAAACATATGAAAAAGATTGATAGGAAAATAAAAAATTTTATGAAATAAAAATAATATTAAATTAAATAATAATATTTAAAACAAGAGGGTTTAATTAATTTATTTCTTGAAACTAGGGGGATTAATTTATAATTTACTCTTTCTTCTTCGATGAATCTCTTGCCAAGAAAGGCAAAAAGACCCAATGGACTGCAATATCAAAATGGGTCTCGATTGGCAAGTTTAATCAGCAGTACAAATGCTTAGCCCTACCATTAAGGTCAAAAAGGCCCAATGGACTAATTTGTTTACTGTGCGTTTTACAATGAGAATAATATTTACCGTTCCTTGGGTCCTTGGGAACGTCGCAGCAGAGAGAAAGAAGCAAGGCAAATGGATCTCAGATGCAGAGAATCTTCCTTGATTCCGTCATGCCTGGAAATTGGAATCATTCCACCTCCACCTTGCTGGTGAACTTCTAACCATCCTTTTTCAAAGAAGAACAGCTATATTTTTTTAACCCATTGGAAGCAAATGCATGTCTGTGCCTTCTTCCTTTTGCTCCCCAAAAACCGTTTCTTCCCCAATCGTAAGTCTAATTCCGCTATAAAAGAGTTCTGTTTCTAAATCGATTTGGCCGTCGGTTATTGAAATTACATTTGCTGGAATATAAGCGGATACGTCTCCAGCTTGTGTTTCAATGACTGGTAAGGCGGTCAAGCTCTCTGCACCTGTCTGGTCTGATCGTTTAGCTGCTCTTTCTAAGAGATGTGAACGCAAATAAAAAATATCTCCTGGATGAGCTTCACGACTAGGGATGGCAATGGGGTGGGGCGGGGATCGCCATCCCCATCCCCGCCCCGTTCACTAAAAAAAAAACCCATCCCCACCCCATGTCCTGTTCGGGACGAAATTTCGCTCCATATCTCCACTCCAAACGGAGCGAAGCCCCGTCAAATTATCTTTTTTAAAGATAAAAAGACAGGGCGGGGCGGGGATCGCTATCTCCATCCCCGCCTCGCCCAAAAAAGAAAAAAACCCATTCTTGCTCTGTGTCTCGTTCTGGGCGGGGCAAGGCGAGACGGCTACGGTATGAGTTGGATTGCCATCTCTATTCACGACTAGGTGGTCTTCGTAATAAAAAAGACATTGGTCGATAAGCGACGGCTGTTTATTAAGATCATCGTAGATTATTAATGCGTGCATTCCATTATCACAAAAATACTCTTCCATGGCACAACCAGAATATAAATTGCAAAGGAGCAGGATCTAAAGCGGTGACTGCTACAAGAATGAAATATTCCAAAGCATTCCCTTCTGAAAGAATTTGAACTAATCGTGTCAAACCCATTTACACTGGGCATTTAGACTTACTAGCACGGCACATTTCCACTTTTTGACAAAAAAAAGTTGCACTTTGGTACTTCTTTTTTAGAAAAAATTTGTTTCAATTCTAAACTTAATTTCTATTACAACCTAGTCATTGGATCCTCCGAAGAGAGAGAGAGAAAGAGACCGTGAGACCCATTATGGCCACCTTCAACGTTGAAATTATCTTCAATTTGTTCGTTTTGAATAGAAAAATCTGTTTATAATGGTCATAAATCATAAATTGATTGAAAAAAATTGATCAACATTCTAAATAATTTTGATTTTTTTAAGACTAATTCGGATTTTTATGTGTTTTGTATATATTAAAATAGATTTTGAGATTTTAAACAAGTTTGTAAAACTTATATCTGCAATTTTGAGATTTTTTTGAGCAGAAAAGAATTTAGGTTAGAGATGCTGGAAACTAGAAAAACTTGTTTTTTCCGGTGAATGTTTCGGCCAACCAGTGTTGGCTAAAAATTGCATACAGACGACATAACGTATGCTCGAAAGAAAAAGGATGATGTGTCGTCCATTTCTATTTCTCTCTCTTTAATTTTAGCTCCGGTCTGCACGGGGCCTGCCCCTCAGCGGTTTTTTTTCCTAATAATTTATTTTAAATATTTTATTGACGATTTTTAGGAAAAAATGGTGAAAGATCATACAAATGAAATATATAAGATATTTTCATTTTTTTAAAATAAACATATATTTTATATCATGTTATTTTTATTATTTAAAATTTATTCTTTCAATTAGTCATTCTTATGAAATTTCTCATCTAATGAATTTTTATTTTTTTTTATAAAACTTTATTTGCTTATAAAAAGGATTTATTTGGATTTTGGAATAATTTTTTAGAGCATGAATGCTTTTTTTAAAAAAATAAAAAATTATATAATTTATATCATAGATTTTTAAATTATGGTAGAATGATTATAAATATATTTAATATAAAGGTTAAAAGTTTATTTTAGATAACTTGTTATTTATTTTTTTAATATTTTTTGCTTTGTACTTTATATTTTCAACCCGTTAAATATAGTCACGATGTATAAAAATAAATATTAAATAATTAATTTTATCAAAATTTAACTATGCATCTATACACATAACACTAACAATTTGTTATTATTTTTTTAATACTATAAAAATATTTTTTTCAAAATAAAATAATTGCAATAACGTTTTAAAAGAACTATCAAATTATTCAACTACAGTTTTTTATACTAACATTATTGATTATTTTGTGAATAAATATATATAAATAAAATGTACATACTTTCAAAAAATAATCTTCTCATCAATATTAAATAAAATAATAATAAAAACATTGATATAATTTTATGAAAAATATATTTTGATGGCATGCTTTTGTGTTTTGGATTAAATTTTTAATTTATATTATTATAGGTTTTTATTTTAGAATCAATGTATAAAAAAAAACGAATCATGTTTTTATTAGTTGAAAAAAATATGAAAAACACAAGGAATAATTCATTAAATATAATATTTAGATTAAAAAATTATAAATTTTAGTTTTTTTTTTTTTTTCCACCTTCGATCAATATGTTTTAATAGACTCGACGTGAACTATCAGAATGGAATGATTTTCTTCTACCGGACTCTTGATCATACGGCGGGCAATTGATTCGTGAGGTCTATTTCAAGTCGACAGCTCATAGACAGATGATGAATGGTACGTAACCATCTCTCTTGTTTACAGAGAAGCCAATAAGTGCATTGGCTGTCTAGCTAACATGGAGGATGATTTGCAGCACGGCACTTTCCTTCCTCATGGCTATGGGACTGGCTATAAAAGTTGATCAAGTGGGGTTGGCCTCTAGCAGGATGTGCAGTTACTCTGTTTTGGCTGTAACTTGGGCTGCTTGTCTTGTTTCTACAACCATGGCAAGAGCAATCTGAGTTGATTTAGCTATAGAGCAAAAAATTATTCATCTTGAATTATATTTTATAATTTATCCAAATTTCAAAAACTAGACTTGGGAGATTAACATTCATATCAAGAGTACTTAAAAAACTTTCTTTCTTTTATTTTGCTCAAAATGGCACATAACCCCACTTGCATAAAATCACAATACTACTACTATAAACTAGCGTGGCATTAGCAATATATACTCTTATTTTTCTTGATTAATATCATGCTGAAAGTAAAAACGCAACTCTTGAAAGTTGAAACCCCTTGATTGCTTCTCTTAGATAACAAAAATATTCATATAGTATAACAGCAACCGGCGAAATTCACACATCCAAACCACCTAATAATTTTGCATCATAACCTTAATTAATTAGCTTCTAATGATTCATGTTCCACGGAGGCTCAACAGCTTCACATCGTCAATAACAGGTCCACACAGAGAAGAGAAGTCATCACTCCTCATGGTGTAAAATGTGCTGTAGAACATTATTCTTGTTCTGGTAGAAACAGCAACAAATTTAAGCACTGCACGCTTAAATCCACCTTTGCCCTTAGACTCGTAGGGAACTTTGATCGTGTCCTTGCCAGCAAACGCCTCGACAACCATTGACCCTTCACATGAATTGTTGGCATCTCCTACTGAAAATGAGAGGGTATAGGTTTTGCCGGTTATGGTGCGGACTACTTGTGCAATGGCACTTTCTTTGCCTGCTACAAGTTCTATGGCATATCGTCCTTGTGGCACCCAAAAATTTTCTGCATTTATGTATTTAACTGCCTTAAGGGATTCAACCATCCAGCCAGGGAGTGGAGAGTGCTTATCTTCAATGTTGGGTGGGATTAGGACACCCGAGGTTGCGTTAGGGAACAAATATGGACCTTCTTCGAAACCCCAATTTTTCATTATGTTCTCTGCAAAATTTAGAATAAAAATACTAGTTGTTAGCATTAATTCAACTTTCTGGTGTTTATAGCAGGAAGCAATAACTAGTAGCCATGTTCGAGTAATAATTCAAAGTTCAAACAGAAAGGAACAACTGCAATGGCACCTAAGCATTCAGCAGCCATTAGTACTAGGCTCAGCATAGGTCAAGTTGCAGTCTGCACTCTGCGGACAGTATGCGACTTCAGCATATTAATGTCTCAAATCCGTAGAGCCAAGTTATTATAGCTTATGACCTGTAGGATTCTTTCATTTCCAAAATATAGCAGGATTGATAAAACCAGTTAAACATTTTCCTGTACTTGTCCTCTGGTGAAAAGGACTACAAAACAAGTGGTATCAATTTTTTATGCTTTAAGAGGACAGTCCAAAAATATTATGGGGCAACGGGCCCTGGGGAAGATAGTCCTTGAGTGCCCTGATACTTACTTCAGGGCTAAATATCAAGTTGAGAGACTGTCCTGTAGCCTGTAGGTCTCTCATTGCAGTGGCATTGAGGGACATAATTCAATGAGGACTCAATAACTTACACACCAAAAACTTTTCCTATATTTTTTTTATCCTTCCTTGGTGATTGATGCCAGCTACTCATAATTTTAACGAGTATAAGATTTGTAAAGAACTTACTATTTGTTGGTTTAGGAGGATATAGAGCTTTAATTGCCACTGAATCAATTAGAGGACCGCAAGCAGGATCTTCTTCGACTCCTGGATTGTGAATAACAAGGTCAACAACATCAAGCAGGGCTTTGAATGCCCAAGCGTACGAGTCCCATCCATTGCTGCTATACATTGTTTGCATTGGTAGCACGCCCCATTCAGGAGACACTGATATGTTCAACTTTTCCTCTTGAGCACAAGTTCTAGCTGCACTAAATGTGATGGAATAGTACATTCCCTTTGTAACGTTTAGTATTTGCTTGATTGATGCCTCATTCCCAAGCCTTACTGCGTAGGCTCCTTCTGGCACTACTAGCAACATGTCCCCTTGTTTTTGCCCTGCTTTGATGTACTCCACGAACCCTGAAATTTCCCATTTTGGTAATGCATAGCGTCCGATCAACTCTGTTCCTTTCATATCCGATTGCTTCGGGCTAAACTCGAAGTTCCCATTTTCTACTAGTCCTGCATTATGATGGACAAATTGAAACTCCAAGCAAATTTATTGTAGACTATGAGACTATGTTCATTTTCAAAAATAAACATGAAAACATTCAAAAACACAACTCTTAGTTCAAAAATCCTAAGCAGAGACGGAGGGTTATTCTTATTCAACGAAACCCGTTTTCATATCTACAATAATTGGATCATAGAGCTATGATACTTAACACAACCATGATGATGTATATTTCCCAACCACCTTAATGTTTTTAGATTAACTCTTGATATAATATCTTACAAAACCAGGGTGATTTTGGGTCATGTTTAATTGAATAAAATTACGAATTTTTTTTTTTTTATTCACAGGAAAGACAATTTTAAACAGAATAATTCATTTTACGCTTTCTTAAACTTGCAACTTCACAAATATATCTTTTAACAGAAGATTAACACAACCCAAAGAAGCATTTGATAATAAGAAATACCAATTGGGAGGGTATAAACATTGAAAGCAAGCCAATCCGTTGTACTATTAGCCTCCTTTTTCAAGGCATGAGAGACGCGGACTATCCAATCTCGATTTTTTTTTAAAAAAAATGTGTATAAAAAAGTAGTAATCTCTCCATTCCATGAAGAAGGTCCTACTGGACTTTTCAAATAGGTTGAAAAAATCCATTAAACACTACATCAGTTCATACATTTTTTTTATATATTATTCTTTAACATTTAAATATAAAAAAATACAGAATTAAAATTTTAAAGAAGCATAAAAGTAGTCAAATTGGGTAATCAATTTTTAGAATTTTTGAGTGAGATGTTTCGTTAAAGAGACAAGAGTCACGTGTTATTACAACATAAATAGTAAGGTGGTATGCCTCTGGTATTGTCTATGTCCTGTCTACTATACCTAGATAGAAATTAATGATCATGTGCCTCACTGGCTCAGCCTGGAAAGCTGGCCATGAAGTGGGCCCATTCTGCTTCTACAGAAGATAGGCTAGAGCCTAGCCTATGATCACGAAGCAGGCAATATGCTGCAAAATCAAACCAATAATAATAATAAAAAAACCACTGTTTCTTCTTTCAATTTCAACTGCGACTCTGTTTCTGAGCATCACCAACAGTGCAAGACTCGAAATCTCCAAACTTTTGCTAGAAAGAAACTTTGTGGCTATGCAATTTATAAGTTCGTGAATGGTGGAAGGAAAAAAAGAAAAGAAAAGAATTAGTACTAAATTAAGTACTACTTGACTATGAAGATCATCACAAATATATGCATATGCGATATGGATCCAATATTTTTGGTCCCTAATGAACTTACAAATCAGATTATGTTCCTTTCTCGGCAGACGTTTCGAATTAGATCCTTTCTTTTATATTCAAATAATGGTGATTTGTGTCAATCAATTCTGAGCAATGCTTTGAAAAATCAGTTGCTAACAGTAGCAAAATATGGCTGGAAGAGACCTTGAGCATATATGCACAATAGACTTTGCAAACTACGTAAATCGACCCCCAAAATGTGGACCAACATGCTTTGAAAGAGCTCGTTATGTACCAAAATAATTGAAAGCAAGAAAAAACGGGACAAACATGAAATTTTAAAGCTTACCATCTTTGAGAGAAAAGGCAAAGCGGCAAGTCGTCACCAGTAGCACCGATAATAGCATGGCTCCTCTCATTTCTAGTCTTTTACAGCTTCTTGTCTAAAGGAAAGAAAGTTGGAGAAGAGGAAGAAAAGAACGCATATGGTGCAAAGACAGGGAGGCGGCATGAGCTTATATGCATGTTGTGAACTAGAAAAGCCCTTGGATTTCATTGAAATAACAAAACTGACATTATGATGGTATCTTCACGTGGCATTTTGTAGAGCGACGAGATCGTTCACTTTTTGTAGAACTCCAAGACAAAAGCTGTTCATGGTCACATGGTTTCACTCCCCCATTGCTTGTGCAGACCATGCATGCCCTGGACAATTCTTGCCTTTAGATGAATTTAGTTAGAGGGTATTTTCGTCTTGTAATTATCATGTGAAATATATAATTAAAATTTCTTGTAATTCAGAGTATGAGTAGTGTTATGAGAAAATTATTTAATCTTTTAGCATGAAAAAAAGAAGAAGAAGTCAGAATTGATCAAATTCCACTCATTATAATGGGTATGCAAGATAAGAAAGGCCAGATAGTCGATTTATTTTAATTTCGAATTTAATTTTAAGAAGAAATTACAAAAAAGAAATTTCTTATGAATATCTTAATTCATGCATAAAAAAAAAAAAAATCTAAAATACAATCAGAAGGAAGTATAGTTTCTTTGTACATAAACTGATATCCTAGCCATTGAAAAGATAAAAGAATCCCTTAATATATGAATCAACCACCGTAAAAAATGATAGAATTTTTTTTTCAGGTATTTTCATATATGATTAATCTTTTTTAAAATAAGAGAGATAAAGTTTAATTCCTTCTAACAAGCACTACAAAAAAATTAAGGAATAGCATCGAAAATTAACTACGAAAGTAAAACCATTGTTATTTAAGATCAGTTTATGATGTATTATATGATGAAAAAATGACGATTTCAGCATTCACTTAATGACAAAATAAAACAAATTAACGATGAATAATCCATTGCTAAGTTAGGATGAACATTGTACATTTCGTCACAAAGGTTAGAGATGAATTTTTTCGATTGCAAATTCGTCGCTAAATCGTTTTAGTGACAAAATTTGTTGTTATAGCGATAGATTTTTATGTTGCTATTTTGCTATTTTTTTATATAGTAAAGAGTGACTCTAAAATTTAAATCCTCTATATTAATAGAAAATCCTTTGCTATGCAATTCAATTTATAATTTAATTTGTTGGTCAAATGATCAAAATGCGTATCTTTATTGGATATTTAAATACCCTTGATATCCTCATTAATATTCTATTTATAGGAACAATTATACCATAACATGCATGTAATCGGTTAGGAAACATTGGACATGAGTTAAGCTTGTCATTAACCAGTTAATTAATAAAAACTGATTAGCTTTTGTCTGTAACGCGGAATGTATATAAGCACATCATGTGCTCTGTCGAGTTTGATTATTCCCTGAAAGCTTATTGATGCTATGTAGTATCATGCAATTAATTAAAGGCCGTTACGTTCAAGATTTGGTATCCTCCATTTTAATTTACAATTTCGCATATTGTAATAATGTTTATTTTTTAAGATTTTTTATGGATAAATTAGATCGATATAAAAATTTATTTTTAAAACTAGATAAAAAAATTTTAAGTTTTATTTGACGTACAAATTATTCGAAAATGTTCTTATCATTTTAAGATTAAATTAGTAAGAATTCTAGTTTTCATAATCTAATCAATATGAAATTTGAATGATGATG
This sequence comes from Dovyalis caffra, assembly GCA_963924115.1. Taxonomy (NCBI): domain Eukaryota; kingdom Viridiplantae; phylum Streptophyta; class Magnoliopsida; order Malpighiales; family Salicaceae; genus Dovyalis; species Dovyalis caffra. Next base: position 15,024,106 of record CAWUPB010001194.1, on the reverse strand, counting down.
ATTGAGGAGGAAGTATGGTGGCCTCCTTGACCGGTAGGCAAATCCTCTTCCGTTAATTATGCTTAATTGCATCTTAGGAATCTTACGCGTCTCATTAATTTTTGTCTTTCACATAATCTTGATATGCAAACAAGTAATCTAGTATCATCTGACTCATCTAAGCCTTCTCCAATTTCTTCAACTTTTCTTACTCTTTTTTTTTTTTTTTTTTTTTTTTTTTGCCATTTTTTTTTAACCATGTGACCCAAGTTCTTAAGAAACAAGACAAATTTGGTCTCTGTGCCAGCTTTTCTCCGTATTGAAAATATTTTTTATGCTTTTAAGACATTGATCTTTTTTTTTTTTTTTGATTGATAATTTAGGATGTCCAAGCTAGCTATGCGCACCACGATTAATCTCTGGACCCACTCCCAATGGACGAGTAAGACACCGCAGGAATGACGGACGTGCATAGAAAGAATCGAACTCGAATGGTCATTAGGCAAGCCCTCAACTGCTAGGCTATGACCTCAAGCGTCATTGATCCTTTTTCTTAGGTTGTCTAGACATGGTGTAGATTTTGACCTTCCATAGACCAGATACTTGGATCCTTAATTTTTGTTTCCCACTCTTCTTTTTTGCCATGACAACTCTCATGCTTGCTCCAGTTTTAAGAATGTGACGGTTTCGATTTTAAGATCAATTTTTTTATTGAAGGATGGTAAATTTTCGGACAACATTAAAAAAAATTATTTATAAACAGTAACAATAAAACCAGTTTTGTCTTGGAAGAATGTTAGAAAACATGCTGTGTATAAGAAACAAAACGTCATTTATTATATGTATATATATTCATAAAGATTGAATCACTCTCATGTTTTCTCAATAACATATTGATTATTGAATTCAAACATTTACGAGCATCGCTTTGTCTCCTATAATTTTCCAATTATCGAAAGCAATCTCACTTATTACCGCAAAAATCAATAATGATTCTCCCATAATCCCCAATGCCTGAAAAAGCAAAAGACCAAAACCCCCATGCTAGAAACAAAATGGCTGAGTTGAAGTAAAAAGTAGATCTCTGTTAAAGAAGTGAAAGAAACATGGCATGAGGAAAGTGGGTCAGTGGATCAGGAGGTTGAGGGACCCGGCTGGAGAAGGGTGACGGTAGAGCAGAGATACTGAAAATCCCAGCCGACCTTTCCAAAATGGAAGGGAAGAAATCGTGGCTGGTTCTGGGCTTTCAAGAAGAGGAAGGGGCGTGTGGGCCTTCTTGGCTTGAAAAGAAAAAAATAATACAAGAAAGTAGGCCTTACTTCAACTTCAGCCTCATCTAATCTATTCTTTGATCATCTTCATGTGGACGACCGTGGTCTGGCCGGGCATCGAGGGACCTCTGTCCTCTTTCTTTTTTAAATGGGTTTATTCTATAATTAATTTTTTAATAATTTTATTTTTTTATTGAAATTTTTTATTATTTTTTAACATGATTGAAGTGTTTTATTCTTACAAATATATTGATTGAAATTCTCTATTATAATGCTATTAACTATTCATCATACGTGACAAGTTAAAACTAATAAGTAATCAATTAGACAACGACGTGTGGGAACTTTTTTTTATACATATTTTCATATGTCGGTTCCCGATCGGCATATGAAATGAATAGTTAACAACGTTATAACGAGAGGATCTTAATCAATAAATTTATATGAATAAAAAGTTTTAATCAAGTTAAAAAATAATAAAAGTTCTCAATCTAAAAAAAAATCGAAACTGTCGAAACTGTATAGAGACTAATTCTAATATAAACTCCTTTTGAAATTCTTTTTCTTCCTTAAAATTCGGGTCTACTGAATTATAGGGATATATATGCCCTAATTTTCGGTTGTTACTGACATACTTTCTATGTATTTTTGTGTGATCTAGAGGATCTACATTTGGTTGTTCAAGGTTTATGGTCTTGTCAGCTGGTTTGGATACGAACAATTAAACGAAAAAACAAAATTGAAATACTGTTCCAATAATCCTTCTTTTTTTCTTTTTTTAACCTATAGAATATTGAATGTGGACCTTTTTGTTTTATTAGAAGGAATTCCAAAGTTTAGATACAAGTCCTCAACGTCATAATCAGATAATCTCTAATGATCCCTTCACTTTTTTCTTTTTTTCCTGCTTAAGATGGTAAATGTAGGACTGCCATATGCGGTAGTAGGATGACATAAATCAACGAGTCCAAAAATGTCGATCCGAAGTTCAGTTTCATGTTCTCTAAGTTGCATGGGACAAACATTGGGACTTCCAGTCTTGTGAAAAGAATCCAAATATTGCTACATTGGAATATAATGTTAAATAAAAATTGAGCTGATTTGATTTAAAAGGGAATTCCACCCTTGTCAAAAAAATTCCAAATATGGCTACATCAGAATATAATATTAAATAAAAAGCGAGCTGATGCAAGAGATAGGAAAATACTATATATATATATATATATATATATATATATATATCATTTTCTTTATCTCTTGCATCTCTTAATTGATTCCCATCTTAAGGAAAAAAGCTAAATAGTCGAATGAATATCTCAGTAATAGTTTTGTGATTAATTAAAACATATTCAAATGATTATTTAGTTCAAAAAATAATAAATTTAGTTTTGTTTCTTATCTCTTGCATCTCTTAATTGATTCCTATTTTAAGGACACCATAGCTAAATAATCGAAAGAATATCTAAGTAATAGTTTTGTGATTAATTAAAATATATTCAAAAATTTATTTAGTTTAAAAAATAATGAATTTAGTTTTGTTCAATTAAAAACAGTTTTTATATAAATATATATAGCATTTCTTGATCGCTTAATTGATTCGCATTTCAAGGACACCATAGCCAAATAGTCCAATGAATATCCAAGTAATAGTTTCGTGATTAACAAGGTTGTTACCTTAATCCATCGTTATCTTCCCTTAATTGTGATGAACTGACACTTAAAAAGTGCCTTGTCGGATAGATTTTGTCAGAAATCCTATTGAAAGCTGTTCAGAATATCATGCATCTTTCCCCTTGTAGAGTCATGATCAGATGCAAGGTATTCAGATTTGCTGTGGGCAAAAATAAATAAATAAATAAAAATGGCGGGTCTTATGTTGATGCTGATTTCGATGGGGATTATCATATATAGGATCACTTGATGGCTCTCGTCATCTTCTTTTGCTAACCAATAATTAATAAAAACATTAACCTGTTAGTTTTTGCCAATCTATCAATGAACCATATTATTCTAGATTTAACGACATAATTTATCCTCAACTATTAATTACGATTATGGCAAAATAAGGTTTATGTTGTAAATTTGAGTTATTAATTTGGACATCAAACTATTAATTTTGAAGCATATTTTTTCATTTTCTATCGTATATGACAAATAAAATATTGATCATTAACTAAAATACTTAAATTTTTATATTAAAATTAATTTTAAAAAATAAATTAATAATAATTAGATTTAAGAATTTTTACATTTTGTTGTTTATGGATTTAACTTTTATTATTGGTAATTAATAATGTATAATAGATCCATCTAGTAAAAAAATTAAAATGCTTAAAACTTCGTTGTTTTAAGTATTTTAATTAATTGTCCATATTTTGATCGTTAGACATAAAAAAATTATTAAAAAATTAACAGTTTAAAATTCAAATAATCTAGATTAATAATATAAATCTTATTTTATCATAATTTCAAATCAAAATAAATTATGCTATTAAATTCATTTTTCTGCTAGTAAAATATGATTCTTATGAAAGGAGCTAAAAGACAGTCGACAAGTTTGTCAACTTTTTTTTAAAAAAAACACAAAAGAATCAAGATTTTTAATAAAATTAAATACATAAAATTCTTCAATATAAGATAACTTAAAAAAAAATCTAAAAGAGAAATTTTTTTCTTTTATGGATGTGAGTTTCTTTATATTAAAAACTAGTTATTTATTTCAAAGATTATGAAATTATAAAAAATTTGATTTGAGAATTAATTCTCTTTTAACCAAATCTATCTAGTTGATCCCTATATTTATCTTTTAGAAATCAATATGAAAAAGTTAATTTGATGATTAAAAAATATATTTCTTCATCGAGATCCAAACTCGTGTTAGGTTGTAAAAAATAAAATTATCACGAATTCTTTAATTTTGTTAGGGATAACTCGTCGGAGAGCAGTATAGAAAACAAAAAAAAAAAAAAGGGTTTGCGGCGTGAGATAACAGTTTATGATGGATAGAGTTTGAGATGACACAAGTTATGACGGCCCTATCGTTGGATTCTCTTGCTGGATTTTCCGATAGAGACAACCGGCCAACCGAGCCTCAGTTACAGAAATCAGACGGTGGCTCAACTGCCCACGTAGCTTGCATTAATTAAAATTGTGTTTTGATAATTTTCTGCACATGACCACTTCCAAGAAAAAGGGCCTCTTGCCTCTTCCAATTGCATGAACAAACAACAATAAACTCTTATTCAATTTTTGTTTTTTTTGAACTTCCATTTCGAAATTCACTCAAAAGTAAGGGCTCCATATTTTTTTTTCTGCGAAAAGTCTGGTATGTCAATTTATATATCCAGTGTCATTTTTGTTTTGTTTAAAAATTTCTTTCAAATATAATAATTTTAACTCAACAAAGGAATGGCACCCCTATCAACATATAGTCAAACAATTACGCTCAATTATTGTTAGTTTGTGCCTACGCAAAAATTTAGTTGTAAGAACTATCAAAAATCTCAAACTGAGACTAAATTAAAATGCATATTATGAAAAAACTATCAAATAATGATGAAAATCAAAGACAGATTTACAAACGAGTTATCGATTTGAAGTCAATAGCCATGAAAAATATTTTGAAAAATTTATATTTTAAGCAGTTTATACTGATTCACTCCATCCATTAATTTGAAGATGGACATTCTCATGCGTAGTATTTTTTTTTTTTTTTTATGACAAGAAATTTAGATTCACATCTTTTTTATATAAATCAGATAAATCCCAAATAAATATGTATTCAACTCTACTCCATTATCAACTGAAACGAGGTTTTTGAGTTGAAAGAATGACAGATTTTTTGCTATTAAATATGGGGAAAGGGAGGGGTGGTAGGACGGGGGATAGACTCTTACCTGCAAATTGTTGTAATTTAGGTCAGTAATGGAACTTGAAATTGCTCAGAGATAGTTGTAGTCATATGTAATCTTTGTATCTGCCTTCCATAATTAATAACATGTAGACAGCCTTAGTGAGACATGATGATGCAAACATTTTCATGTGATTCTACACTGTCCTAATATGATCTTCTCGGCAATCTTACGTATGTCCACATGATCTCTATAATTGCGAAATGAAAGTTCATTGAATTGTTGATTGAGATGTATTCAGCTACCTCTGGCAATCAAATCAAGCACATATTCGTCTCATTTCGAGGTTGATATCCCTCATTTTCCCCTATTCTTTTTTTTTTTTTTTGGGAAAGTCCTTCAGCAGCATCATTTTACTAACTATCACAAATATCCTCTTCCCTTTCTTTCTACTACTGTTTTTTTTTTTTTTTTTTTTAACTTGTCGGTGCTCAAAAATGGTGATGGAAAAAGAGAGGGGGGGGGGGGGGTGTGGGGACATAGATCGAGTTTCCACGTGAAATGGATCGTCACTGGATTTGAGATCGAGATGGTTGGTTTTCAATTTATTAACAGAGTGAGATAGCCCTCCTACTTTCAATGATTGAAGATTGACATTCTAACAACTGACAAATCCAGTTCCAAATTTATAGCATTGATTTTTGTGATCTATCTTCAGTCTAAACATTTAGATTCTTCCTTATCCTGGGATGGTACTTCTTTGGTATATGTGCATCTTTAAGATGATATATATTTTTTCTACATGAAAAAAGTGACTACTTTCCCTAATCACCATTAGGTCGAAAACCTTTATTTGGGGAAATACTCTTGTTACTTTCACCAGTGAGTAGTGACATTCTGTGCCGAAGTCCCAAAAGTCTTGTTTTAACTATTAACAAATAATCTGAGAGAGATACCTGTTGTATCCAAGAGACAAGAAGGAAGGTGGTATTTTATTGCAAGACAAGCCTTCTCATTAAAGCATAGGTTCATGTTGTCACATGGAAATCTTCATTAGCAGATAGGAATTTCTAACTTATGGAGACACAAAAGATGATGACAAAAGATCTGTACCTATCATACAACAGGGAAAAACCTCTGCTCTCAACTTGGCAAGTTCTAGTCCAATTCGAATGATATATATTGAAGAGGTAATTTTAATTTTTTTTCCCTCAAACTGTACATACATTTCTCACACATTTTTTTATGGTCGTCCTTCAGAAGAACTGAGCTATATGGAGTCACTAAATGCACTATTGATTTGGGTTTGCAAGGGCAATAATGCTGCACCAGCCGCCACATCTAAAGGCAGTCATTCATTTCTTTTCACTGCTTGAAAGGACAATAGATTGATCCTTAACACACCCATGTAAGCAGTCACCTCAAGGCAGGGACAAGAAAGAATGCAAATGAACGTGAGAGCACTTGCACATGGACACAATGATGGAGACAAACCCGTAAAAGGTGGGAAGGAAGTTTGTGGACGTAATTTTAGTTACCAGTTCATATGATTGGGTCTAAAATCCTGGTGTCAAAAATCATCTGTTGCATAATGCTATCGATTTCGGAGGCTTATACAAGAACAAATGGATTTCTTCCTTGCCACAAGTAAATGCGGCAAAAGTTTCATTTTTTCCATCCTTTTTGTGCTTGTTAACAGACGAAAAATAGACAAATTAAACAGCATAAACCATTCAAAGTTCAAACGTAAGATCCAACGAGGAAGTACAATCAACTGCTATAGGGTACTGGGGTTCGAGAAAAGGACTGAAACTTGAAGCACTGGGTCCTTTCACTTTCAAATTTCCTACACTTGCTGTAAGAAAAACGAAACTGAAAGCAGGAACTTTTATAACCCTCAAAAATAGGAACATTGTTTGAGAAGGTAATTTCAGACCTCACCTATTATTATACATGCTAAAGCCCCCATGCTGTTATACAGCATATTCCAAAGGGTTAAATAAAAATGGCGACCTCAGTCCATGACTATTTCCACCACACCCCATCTGGACACCCATATGGACATCGTCAGATAGATTTGCGATTTATTGTACTCGTGAGTGAGGCAATAACAAAAATAGAATATATCAACTAACCTCTAGAACAACAACAACCAAAAAAAAAAAAAAGATAACCATTAACATGCGACGTGTAACCATGCAAAGTGGCTCACACCGGGCTTTGTCTTTCTTTGCCGGCATCTGCTACCAGAAGGGACAAATGAAATCATAGCCAACACAGCCTTGTTTCTGGGTAAAAATGGCAAATGCTTCAAGCGATCGTAAATCTGCTGCAAATAGTACATCAAAGAAACGGACAATCCTTTTTATTGCAGTTAACCAAAATGGAAGTTAAATAGCAGTGTTCTACATGATTATTGGAAAAAAGGTTGGTAAAAAACAACTCTAGTAAATACCATTTAACCACCACCACAAAATGATTGCGAAAACAACTTATCAAGCAGAGAGATAATCCATCTCCCTTTCTGCAACCGGAACATTCTAACATATATGAATAAACTTTCAACAAGATTTACTTCAATAAGAAATGGACATGGGGGATGCTAAGAAACTAAGGAATGGAGCGCTCGTAAAGAGGCAGGGCTCCCAAAGCCTCACGTTCTGCATTCTCCTTCTTCACCTGCAAAACATGATCAAACAACTCGTTTTAACACAGCCTGTTAAGCAGGTTTCGGTTAATTTACGTCAGACATTCTTTATTAATATCTTCAATTCAACACCCGATTTGTTCTTGTTTTTGCAGTAACAAAACCTTAATCTAATTACATTCCCCAGAGCAAAACAAAGTATGAATGCGTTTCTACCCCAAGCTTATTTAATTCCTAAAATTTTGTATGCATCCTTAACAATGCTTCCCATGTACTTGCATGCACCTTATTCTTTCATCAATTTATTCTTAGATAATTCATCTAGACAAAGTCCATCTAAATTTTGGATCCAAAAAATCATAATGAAAGAGAAATAGGAAATAAATCCATAATACTGAAACAAAAAGTTGTCATAAATGATATCAAGCTTATTCATTTGCATAAATTTGATCTAAAAATGGGACGATCGATTCCCAATAAGATAGAAAACAATGCCAAAATCTGCAATGTTTAACAGAATCCATCATGAACAATCCAAATCTTGACAGATGATGTAGCATAAACATCAATCACCATGATGCGTCCAGCATGAAAGCAAAGACATTTTCCAAACTGAAATGAATACATGCAATAAAGATAAAAGGAAAAGCCAACGCATTTGAAATTGTACAGGTCAAAGCAGCAGCTTTGTACCAGACTTTAATCGAAGAACAACTTCCATATAAGAACTCATCTAGCAACAAATTGAATTAAGCTAGACATATAGATGAAAAACTAAAGTGGTAGCTTGTTTCTAAGTTTAGGTAAGTCCACTTATCTGAGAAATTCATGCCAAACACAATAAAATTTTTCCTAAATGAAGCAATTTTTTATAACCTCCATACCTAGCAAAACAAATTCTCTCATTTGCTACCTTTCAGTTAAAAAGTCCACAATACAGGAGCTGAATTAGTTTTAATGCAGCAAGAACTCAATAACAGACTCATAAATTATTAAGATAAATTCATCTAGACAAACAAGAAAAATCTGCTCGCTATGGAACCAGAATGATGCAAATAGCTGACTAAGCACCCCGATAAGAAAGTACAGCACAATCAGGCACATATAATCAGAAGGCCACTTCTATGGACTAGATGATGCAGCCCGTAAAGTTGTGTCCAATACTAGCATCCACTAATAAAGAACATACTCATTTACATAAAAGATGCAATATGTGACAATTCTTTGGGACAAAATTGTACATAATGTTCTCACTGGTTCTAGACTTTAACGGACACACCACTGTAATTAACTCTATATGTTGTAGATTCACAAATGCAGCATGTCTCCCTGTGGCTATGCCCAAATTTTTGAGACTTGCAAGACTTAAAACCTTATAATATTTCCATCTTGTTCATGTGATAATGTTGCAGCACAAAGCTGCGAGTATGAGAATTTCAATAGAAGAATAAATGCATCCTGCATTTTATTTTGGTCTGAATATAGGATAAGCAGATAGTTGCTGCAAAAATAATGGCAATGAACTTGCAGTGCAAAATCTTGCCTGAATCAAAGAACTAACACAGCCAAAAGACTAATTTCTATCAGTGCAGCAACATGCCAGTGAGATAGAGACCAGACAGCAGCCAGGGCATTATAAATTAAAAGTCATATAGGCAATTTTTTATGGAAAAACAACAAGTAACAATAGCTATTGTATTATCAAGCATGTGACAACTCCCAATTCAAAAGAGTTCCACAACAGGAAAGTAAAGTAAAAATGAAAACAACCATTTATTCATCTAGCCTATGACTTGGCACACTAACTAAAAACAAAGCAAACGCACAAGCAAAAGATATAAAGATGCCAATAGGCTGGAATTTACTTACAAAGGTCAACATTTCTTGCAGGTAGCCCCTGAATGGTGTTTGCATTGCCTACAAAAGTCCAACAAAAACACACAAAAAACTCCTTAGACCTCAAAAAGTACCATTAAAGAACACATATTGCATAACAAATCAACAATAGCGAATGCATGAAGCATCCATCAACCGAATGCATTTATAATCCAACACATACGCCCACGCCATGCCTGTCATTACTTAATCACACAAGTACATACACGAACATCATCAAAAAATGTCCAATAGGAAATATACAAAAGTAATACAATGAACAGTAGAAAGATAATTTACACTATTTTACCAAAAAAAAAAACGAAGCAACATTTTTATCGCAACGATTCAACTATGAATGCCATGATTAATTAAAAAACACCAAGTAATCAATCAAAATCAATAAAATTCTAAAACCGAACACAAAAATGATAGAAATTAGTACTTAATAATAAAAATATATGTATACCTGAAGGTCCTCAGGAAGATACTCGTGCTTCATGGAGAGGTCCATGGCACGCTTCAGTCGCTGATGACGGGCGTCAACGATCTCTCTCGGGAGCCGATTAAGCGCCTCCTTGATATCCAGATCGTAATAAGGGTCGTACAGATCATCGTATCGGAGCCCTGATTAAATCCAATTCAATAAATTAAAACACAAAAAATTATAATGAATTTGTAAAATTGTCATTGAAACGATAAAGAAAAGGAAACTAGGGTTTTGATAAGGAAAGTAACTGACCGTATCTGCGGAGGCGAGTGGAGATAGCTTTCATGTGTTGTTTAGCCAACCAGTTCTTCCTTGGATCGATGAATGACTTCAAAAACGACGACATTTTGGAATGTATGTGTGCGTGTTTCCCTCTCGCTTGCCGCTGCAAGTTTTTTCAGCTGGGTGATAGATTGAAGTCTGGCTGCTCTGTCCCCTCTTTTTATGAATCTCTCTCCCTCTCTCTCTGTTTTTTTTTCCCCTGGAAGAATCGGGTAGAATTGTTCGAGATTTTTTAGGCCCAATCGTTATTTGTAAAATTGGGCTACATTGGCCCAAAAAGGAAAGGCCTCGGTGTTACTGAGTAATGGCCCAGACATTAATTTTATATTTCGGTTGTGGTTAGTTGGGCTTTCTTTTTTTTCTTGGGCTAAGGGATTAGGCATGTATATGTCCAACCAAGAAGACTTCAATATCAATCGGCAAAACAAACTTGAGTTTAATGATGCACATCTCCGGACCCATCCAATTGTTTTTACTAAGATTTAAAAAGTAAAAACTAGTGTATAGTTGGTTTGAACAAAAAGAATTTTAATTATTTAAATAAATAGTTTTGATCTTGAGTCTTTATATATGTAAAAAAATTTTTTTGAATATATTCGTCTTATGTATTCGATCGAAAAGTAAAAATGTATTTGATAACTTATTTAAATAATTTAAAAAATTAAGTTACAGTACTTAATATAAAAAATTTATTTGATAATTTAAATAATTTTATATTTAAAATTTAAATTCAGTCAAAATCTATATAAGTTAAAGTTATTAATTTAAAATTTTTTTTATTAACACGTTGAATTGAAAGATTTTTAAAACCCTAATTATACAAACCGATTAAGAAACTATCTCTATTATCTCCATCATCGAAATGGAGAAATCCTTTTTCATTATTAATGCTTTCATCCCATCGTTATCAATAAGTTACTAGTTAAAAGAAAGCTAAATAAGTATCTCAAATATAAAAAAAATTTAATTTTTGTGAAATTTTATATTATAAAGAACGTAAATTTAGCTGGCACGGATTTCAACTACTGCGTGTTGGTTCGATTTTTATTGACAAACTTCGATGGCAGATAGTTCCTGCTTCGATCATGATCTTGTTCTTGCTCATAAATTCCTCGAGGTATCTCTACTTTATTTCTCTATGAAATCTCGCCAATGTACTCGACTGATAGTAATGAATAATAGTTTATTTCTTTATTTTTATTATTTGGTTACCTTTATTCTCGGTGAACTCACATCAATGAATAATTTTTTTTCTCTCTTTATTTTTGTTATGTGAATCGACAGACAGCATATAGGTACACCGAAAGGTAGAGAGGTCTTTGATATATTCAATCCTGTGTTTTATTTTAGGGATTTTTTTTTTTTTTGGGTGTATTGAATTTAAAGTGAAATTCACATGGTTTTTGAACAGAGATTAATCAATTTGTTCGGACAAATTTATTTTTATTGGGATTGGTTTTTATTTATGTTAAAAAAATATTATATTATAATTACAAAGTTAAAATTATCATGTATATAGTTTTAATATGAAAATTTAAAGCTGAAATACTTATATCATGAAAATGAGCAGTAATTTGTTCGAGCAAATTTATTCTTATTGGGATTGGTTTTTATTTATGTTACAAAAATATTATATTATAATTACAAGATTAAAATTATCATATACATAGCTTTAATATGATCAAGCAATGAGTATTTATTAAACAAACTTATTATATTTAGCATAGTAAATATCAAACAGTTTGTCGATAGAAATATTCAGATATTTAATTATTTAGTACTTTAACAGATTCAATACTTAATTTTCAGTTTTATTAAACACCATCTACAAGATTAGTCCGGACTTTTAGGTCCGAGACATACCGAAGATTAAAAAAAAACATGAAGAATCAATTGGTAAGTTTTTCTTGCTAATAATATAGATTTATTAATAACTAGTTATAATTTCTCGTTATTTGAAGGGGAAAAATGAACTAAATATAGGAGGTATCGAAAAAGATGAGAGCATTTTATTTATTTTGATGATACGAGTTATTTTTTATCAACAAATACTAAATTCTCTCCCATATAATTTTAAAAACATATTCTCATCTATTTTGAAAATAAATTTTTCGTTGGTATATGTCAAGATTTGATATAAAAAAATAAAAAGAGAAACAAACCTCTTTAATCTCCGAAACTTAGCCATGAAGTTGAGGTGAGAGCATTACCTAAGGATCACCAGAATGAGAATCTCATTTGTGGGGGAGACAGTGAGAGACAACGCCAAGAACTTTTCATACAATGGATCGATTTTCACAGTAACGTGTGAAAAAGATTATGATGGTACGATTAAATTGATTCCATTCCCGATCAAGCGAAAAAAAAAAAAAGGAATTGATACCAGAAATGCAAGATTCTTTTTTGGATGAATAGAATTGCAAGATTCTTCTGGCAAACAACTGCACGTGCGAGAGTCCCTGACAACTACAATCTCACATGCAAAATGGGGAAAACTGAAAGTGAGCCCAACAAATTTCACAGAATCGATTGTCTATTGATCATAACTTGGGCCCTAGAACAGATTTTACTAGATATTATGATTAAAAAAAAAAAAAAAAGGTTTTTGCAATCTTTTTTTTAGCCCCAAGCAGGGAAGAAAGTGTGGAATTCGGCTTCAATTGTGTACTTCCTACCTTGCCAACCATAATTGTCAAATCTGATCTAGATCTAATGATGTGTTAGATAACTTAAAAAATTAAGCTGTAGTATTTAATATAAAAAAATTATTTGATAATTTAAATAATTTTATATTTAAAATTTAAATTCAGCCAAAATCGACTTAATTATATGAATTAAATTTTTTAACTTTAAATTTTTTGATTAATACTTTTAGTTGAAAATTTTTTTAATTTTTATTTTAAATATAACTATATAGCCTTCGATAATTATTTCGAAGACACCTCAAATTCTTTAAGATCTCATCTACTTGAAATATAGTTTTAATATATTCAACAACAATGTTTATTAAACAACCTTATTATATTCAATAATTAATTTTCAGTAAATATCAAATAAGTTGTCGGTAATATATTCGATACTTAAAATTCAATACTTAATACATTTAACACTTAATATTTAGTTTTATCAAACACCATGGGTTTAAAGAACTTAATCAAATTGGAAATTAGAGATTCATTAATTTTATCTGAAGATGTGTCGATTAAATTGGGCTGGACTCGAATTATTGTCACCGTAGATTTAAATTGTGTTGGGTTTGGATCTTTATTATTAGTTGAGATATTTTATGTGTTATTTATTTTTATCATATTGTTTTATGTCATTGTCAACGAAGACTAGTATAAAGAAGAGAAAAACAATGAATTAAATACAGGAATATAACAGATTTTACCTCCTTCTCCTCTTCTCCATACAGGAATATAACAGATTTTGTCTCCTTCTCCTCTCCTTCCTCCCCCTTTCTTCTCCTGTCTTTTTCTTCTCTCTTCTACTTTATTTTGAATCAATTGCTATCATATGTTTTGTTTTTTAGACAACAGAAGTCTCTGGTATCGATGTTTGACATATTACCTTTTTGGTTTCAATTTGAACAATTAAATCTTTTTTGTTTGGTTTATTAGACAACATAGGTTTCTCCGTCTATAATGAATCTAAATTTCCATTAATTTTTACTTTTAAAACAAAAGGAGGACACATGTTAGTTTCCTATTGCTTCTATTTTTAGAAAAAAATGATTTAAAATTCATAAAAATAAAAAAAATAAAATTGTTTTAAAAATATTTGCCAACTTATTTATTTATAGCTATATTTTTAATACTTTTATTTGCATCGATTTTTTTAAAAAAATTTATTTCAGGAAGAAAAAACTTCAAAAAGAGATTACAATTTTTTTGTTCATTTTTTAATAATTATGATAATTTTATTATTATTTTTTATAATTTTATTTTTTCTCTAACTATTTATTTATTTGCCTTAAAAAATTGTTTTAAAATTTTTTTTTTACTTTATAAAAAGTGGGCTTTTTTAAAAAAAGAAATTTATAATTTGAAAGGATACAATTATGAATTTATTGAAGAAAAACATAATTGATTCAATTTTGTTATTTTTTTTCCATAGACATCATTTTTCAATTTTATTTTTCATAAATATTTTGGTTTTATGTGTCCGAGATTTTATAATTTTTACATGAAATTTATTTTTTTCCTAACGTTTTTCTTATGACATTTGAAAGTAAATAGAAAAAAATAAAAAAGAATCTAGCATAAATTAATAAAAAATAACAAAAATTCTTAAATCATTCAAAATAAAGAAAAAAATATTTTCCAACGTAAATAAAAATTCAAAAAATAATTTACAGCTACAAATAAATAAAAAGTCGGAAAAAAAATTCTCTGCTTTATTTTAAATTGCAATTTTTTTTTTGTAATTAGAACCAATAAAAAGCTAACACATGTCATCACTTCCTTTTAAAATTAACGGAAAATTGAGTTGATTATAGACGGAGGAACCTTTGCTGCCTAACGGATCAAATTATAAGTATCCAATTATTCAAATTGAAACAATGAACATGTTTTTTTTTTTTTAATTAAAAATCAATACCATAAAGATCGTTAAAGCAAATTCAAGTTCCTTGTGACTGAAATGGAGTGGTCACTTTGATTTTTGGAGAGGGGAAATCTTGTCCACGACATGTTTCTCTTGATTTCAGGCCTTTGACAGTGGAAGAACATCATCACACCTTTATCATTGATTTATTCTTGTCTCCCAATATCACAATTGACTCACTGCATGCCGACAGCTTTGTAAAATTGATGGCCCATGAAAGATTAAGGATCCCATTTTTTGATTGCCTTTTGAGAAAAAAATATTGCTTCAGTGACAAGCATAAATTTTTATTTTTATTTATTTATTTTATTATATGGATTTCAGAACTTCGATGTAAGAGAGTTGAAAGGGGCATGCTGGCTTTAGATCAAAGGAAGAGGAAAACAACAGTGGCCGTTCACGTTTGTGCTGCTGCTGCTTTCATATTTGACAAGCCATGTTGTCTTTGGACCCGCATGATAGATTTCGAATCAACCCCTAATCAATGTTCGGAGAAAATCTATATATTATTGTAAAGCAAGTCTTATGATCCTATGAGAAATCATTGTAAAGTTTTATATTACGTGGATTTGTTCAAAGCTTATTTTGCTAATTCGCAATGAAGCACAGAAAAGATTAGATGTTTAGGTAGGCAAAGCTAATTAGTAATTGACTTTGGCCAATCATTCTATTTTCACTTGTTAACTTTAAAGTTGATGAGTTTGGAAAAACAAGTGTAACCTTTGATGGTGACCAATGGTGAGTAGAAGGTTGGAGATGAATTGATGACAAAAAGCAATGGCAGTCTCTAAAAATTGATATTTAGAAAACTTGATTTATTGGTAATTTAGTTTGCTAATTATTATCTTATCATTCAGAATTTAAATATGGATAAATAACTTTTTTTTTTTTTTGAAGTTTAGGTTATTTGAAAATCAAATTTTTAACTTTTAATTTCGAGTTGGACTTACTTTTAACTATTTTTTCATGAGTTTTTGTATTAGGTTTTCATCAATTTTAATAGAGAAAATATATGTAACTTGTATGTAGTTGACTTTAAACTTTTATAATTAATAGCTAAATATATTCCAAAACTTATAGATGTTTTCTTTTTCTCTTCAAAACTTGTTTTTTTCTTTTTAAAATATTCTTTAGTTGCTTCTTTCTTAGTATTTAGGAGGAAAAAAAAGTTTTAAGAAGAAAAATAAAGTATCCATAAGTTTTGACATGTTCTTAGCTATTGAAAAATTATACTTACAGATTAGAATTAATAAAAACATAACGAGAAAAATCTAATTTCAAATAAAAATAATTGAAGAGAGATCCAATTTGAAATTAAAAGTTGAGAGACCAATTTGCAAATGACTTAAAATTTAAGAAATATTTGCATCATTTAGTCTTTAAATACATAAGAGAAGAGAAATTTTATAATGTATAAGGAGTAACTAATGACATGTACAGATGTACGATAGTTACTCCATAAATCTACTTTGAGGAGAGAGATAGACATATTGAATTACATCATTAATAAGAATTTTATAATTTAGACTCGCTATTTAAAATCAAACTATTTTTCCCCCTCATATGTATTATTCATTTAAATATTGAATATATTTTTTTTATTGATATTTAATAAATTATTTTAATTTTATTAAAAAATAAATGAAAATGTTTATCGAAATAAAATAAATGTTAGTATTAATTTAAAATTTTAATAATTTTATATAAAGTTTGATAATTAATGATTAAAATATTGCTCTCTTCTATCTTAGGCATTCTCCCTCCTCTCTCAATCTTTTTTATACACCTCCATTTCTCTCCACCTCCTTTTGTCTTTCTATTTTTTCCAAAACCTTACTAATATGTATTTTTCATGCGTGCATTGGATTCTTAGAGATAAAGCAACCGTGCACATTTGCCATCTCAATGAAACAAGGGAAAATGATTACATTTTGCATGCAATTGTTGAAATTGAAATTGAAAATATTGAGATTGATTTATAATTAACCCTAGTTAGCTATGCATGATTTGATTTATAACCCTAGCTATGAACGATTTTTGAGCTCTCTAGCTAAATTTGTGACCCAATAGCACACATACATAGAATTTTTTTTAAAACAAAAACGTAAAAAGCCGATTGTTAAAAAATTTCAATACTAAATAAAATGGTTTTATAAAATTGCAATAATGGTGGTTATTTGCCATTTTACAGAAAAAGAAAAAATCCAAAACAAAGAAATATTTAATTTCTGTTTCTAAAAAAAAAATAAATTTATACATTTTGTGTGTTTTCCAAGTATCCTAATAATTTTTTTTTCTGCACTCGAAATCTTATATATATATATATATATATATATATATATATATAAACACTAATTCCAGTTGAGTTACAACTCAATACAGTATCCTAAAAAATTTAGTTAGTAGGCAGTGTCCTAACAAACTTCTAATTATTGGAGTTGTGTTTTTCTTTCTGAAAAAACGAGGATAAATTCAACCAAAAAAAAAAAAAAACTCGAATTTAGGACCCTGATTTTAGAATTAGAAAAAAAGAGTAAAAAACAGTATATGGAGGGACAAGCGTCATAAGTGCAGCTGAAGAACATTTCCAGTCACGTAACGGGCCTAACAGCCGCGACACCTATCCAAAAAAACACTGGGTAAACAGCGCATACCTAGAGATGAGAAATGAAAGAGAGGCAAAAATCCAACATGCAAACGACAATGGCAGAAAAATAGCACAAAACAAATAAATCTTTCAAAGGAAAAAAGGGGTTGTTTTTGTTTTTAGTGGTAAAGTTTTTCTTGATTCTGAGAATTGAGTGGAAAAAACAATGTCGAAGAAGAAAAGGGTGTTGTTTTGTGGACAAGGAGAAGGAATAGATAATGTAAGCCTTTACGGAAGTGCAGAAGGAAGTGAAGAAGGAAATGGAGTTCGTGAGAAAGAATATGAGCAATTATCAAGAGATGATGCCAGCCGATTTAGCCTTACAGGTGAGATTCTCCCTTCTCTTGGCGCCACCGGTCGTAGCAACCGCCGTGTCCATCTCCGTCGCTTCATTATCTCTCCATTCGACTCCCGCTACAGGTTCTTGCACCAGCTAGCTAGCTATATACATTTATTTATTTATTTTGGTGTGTGTTTTTTTGGAATATTGATATGATGATAAAAAGCAGGTTTTGAGTCAGAAAGCTGGTTTGGAATTTCAAACACCGGAATGAAATTCCAAGATTTGTAAAACCACGGTTTTGAAAAAAAAAAAAAGGGGCATAAAAAGCCACACATTCCATCCATAAGATATAACGTGGAGTAAAATTGTTGGTGCAATGGATTCGAGTATTATTATATCGTGTAATGCGATTGGTTTGGTTTTCATGAACAAGTTCGGACAATACTTTCTCATATCACAGTAATGTTGAGATATTATGTGTTTGGAAAATTGTTATTAATTTCTATGCTTCTTTTTTAAAGTTGACAATGCATTAGATAACTTTATTTGTTTTTTAATTGCAGAATTTTCGGTTATAGCTGAAGAATGAATGTTTAATGTTTAATGTTGCAGAGCATGGGATACTTTCTTGGTGTTTCTAGTTTTCTACACAGCATGGGCGTCTGCATTTGAATTTGGTTACGTTAGCCAACCCAGTGGGGGTCTAGCCATAACAGATAATGTCGTCAATGGATTTTTTGCCATCGATATCATTTTGACCTTCTTTGTTGCATACCTTGACAAAAATTCTTATCTACTAGTTGATGAACGAAGAAAGATTGCTTACAAGTATGCAAAATCCGGGTTGTTCTTTGATGTTATCTCTACAATCCCATCTGAACTTGTCAGGGAAATATTGCCTGATAAATTACAGTCATATGGGTACTTTAGCATGCTTCGCCTTTGGCGTCTCCGCCGAGTTAGTCACTTTTTCGCAAGGTAAATGCCATCTTCAGCCTTTTGTTTCATCTACTTCATCGTTCTCATTCTTTCCTTGCATCAGGTTGGAAAAGGATAGGAACTACAGCTACTTTCTGGTTCGATGCGTGAAGCTCATATGTGTGAGTATATGTACTAACTAGAACTTCGATTTGGGTGATTTTCATAAAATTTCTGAGCCTCTTGAAAAAACTATCTATCTTATCAGGATTATGATGTAATTGTAGGTTACTCTATTTGTAGTTCACATGGCCGGTTGCTTCCTCTATCATTTTGCTGCAAAGTACAAGGTTCCAAGTAAGACATGGATCGGGTCCGTTTGGGAAGATTTTCATACCCAGAGCTTGTGGAATCGTTATGTCATAGCACTTTACTGGTCTACAACCACGCTGACTACCACTGGATATGGTGATTTGCATGCTGTTAATCCAAATGAGATGGTATTTATCATGTTCTACATGATGTTCAATCTTGGACTGACGTCCTATTTAATCGGAAACATGACCAATTTGGTTGTCCATGCGACCTATCGAACCAGGCAATTTGTAAGTAACTTGTCTTATAATTTGTGTTTTGATTGCTTAGCAAGCCTGTGGTAGTTTTAGTAACACTGCTTAAATGAAGTACCTTTGTCTTAATCATTTGGTCTTCGATTGTGTTGAGAGTTTTTAAAATTGTTGAGATCACTTGTATGGAATTTCAGAGAGACACCATCCAAGCTGCCTCAAGTTTTGCACAAAGGAACCACCTTCCTGTTAGGTTACAAGAACAGATGCTTGCTCATTTGAGTTTGAAGTACAGAGCTAATTCGGAGGGATTGCATCAACAAGAGACCATCGATTCTCTTCCTAAAGCAATTCGATCAAGCATTTCCAACTATCTTTTTTATTCACTTGTAGATAGGGTGTACTTGTTTCGTGGGGTATCGAATGACTTGCTCTTCCAACTGGTAATTCTCTTACTTCATCTTCTTGATGGGTTAAGGAAAAACTGCTGAAGCTTTTTAATGTTTTCCATGTGAAAGAAGCCATAAATGTTGTGTTTTCAAGCTCCTATGTTGACAAGTCATATTTGCGTATCTGATTTTTTGGTTCTATATCTGTAACTTGAAATTGTTTAATATTGAAGGTCACAGAGATGAAAGCTGAATACTTTCCACCCAGAGAAGATGTAATTTTACAAAATGAAGCACCAACAGATTTATATATTTTGGTCACTGGTGCGGTGGTAAGAACTTAACCTCCCTTCCTCCCAACCCTCTTCATGTCCCATGCATGTGGTTTCAAAGCATGATAGATCAAGAATGTAAACCTCTAATGTCTCTCCGAGGTGAAGAAAAATTGCTAGAAACTTTTATCTTGCATGAATTCCATTGAGTTTGGATGACATAGCATTTATTTCTCTTTGTGTGATCTTATTTGGAACCCAGATCATCATTTTCTAGGGTAACTTTTTTATTTACTTTTTTACAAATCTACTTTGCAGGAACTTATCGTGCGAAGGAATGGAATAGAGCAGGCAAGTTCGGTGATTTAAATGTTTCTGATTTCTTTCCACCAATTTCATCAGTTGTATTGAGCTAGAAATTTATAATTAGAGCTTGCTTACCATAACAACTGCTAACTTGCAATTTCGAATACAAGATTGCAGGTTGTTGGTGAGGCGGTGACTGGAGAAGTTGTTGGTGAGATTGGTGTGCTTTGTTACAGGCCACAATTATTTACAGTTCGAACCAAACGGTTGAGTCAGCTCCTACGTTTGAACCGAACTGCGTTTTTAAATATTGTCCAATCAAATGTTGGAGATGGGACGATACTCATGAACAACCTTCTTCAGGTAAGCAAAAGTTTTAACAGCAATCTTTTTCAAATTCTGTCACTGCACATAACTAAATACTATGATTTTCTAAGTTTGCAGCACATAAAGTATCCAAAATTCTAGTTATCTTTAGTCATTGATTATTTTGTTGTGATCAACCACCTGTTGTCATAATTAAGAATAGTAAATGATGTTGCTGAGTTTTCCTACCATGAAGCGAAGAGAAGCATGCATTTTCGGTCATAATTGTCTTATGGATTGACATTCTTAACTTTTTCCATTGTTTGATAGAATGAGTAAAAGTATGTGAGATGTTGTTTTTCAGTCTTATTTTAAGGCCCGCTCTATGGTTTGAAACCTTCTTTCTTTCAAATATATCAGAAAAATGTATGGAGAAGGCATTTGGTAATAATTTGCTTGTTGTCAAAAAACTGTCTTGTTTTTATGATGTGTAATATGATTTAACAAGAACATGAGTGCGTCTGTTATGTTATGTTTGATTCTGTACTGAAACAGGCCAAGATTATACTCCCTTCCAAGTGCTTCCATGATATAGCCAAGAAATTTGCATCCCAACACCACATGCCTTATTAACAGATGTTAATTCATTAAGACAGTTAAAATGCTCTTTGTTGTTACAGGAGGATAGATTGTCTTACCCTTGTGTGGTTGGTGCAGCATTTGAAAGGGTTGAATGATCCAGAGATGGAAGGAGTTCTGACAGACACAGAGCATATGCTGACTCAGGGCAGAATGGACCTGCCTCTGAGTTTGTGCTTCGCTGCAATGAGGGGTGATGATCTGTTGTTGCAACAGTTGCTGAAACGGGGCTTAGATCCAAACGAAATGGACGAAAATGGACGAACTGCACTGGTATGTAAATCTTCTTTTATACATATTACATGGATATTAGTCCCAAAACATTATTGTCTTCCAATAATTTCTTTATTGTATGAACTGGGAATGCACAGCATATTGCAGCTTCAAATGGGAATGAACATTGTGTACTCCTACTTCTAGAGTATGGAGTAAATCCTAACATCAAAGGTATTCTCTAGCCAATAAGCGAACATAAACACCCGTAACGAGTTGTCTGACTCATATTTCCTTCTTATCTGCTAAAAGAAATTTAACAATAATTTGATTTTGCTCATGCAGATTCAGAAGGCAATGTTCCTCTATGGGAAGCGTTACAGGGGGACCATAAATCTGTAATTAAACTTCTCTCAGACAATGGTGCAACACTAACTGCTGGTGAGGTGGGCCAATTTGCATTCGTAGCCGCAGAGCAAAATAACTTAGATTTGCTCAAGGAAATTCTCAACTATGGTGGAGATGTAACACTGCCCGCACCCTGTGGAACTACTGCACTTCATGCAGCAATCTCCGAAGGAAACACTGAAATGGTTCAGTTCATCTTAGACCAAGGAGCTGATGTTGATAAGCCAGATCTCCACGGATGGACACCAAGGGCGTTGGCTGATCATCAGGGCCAAGAGGAAATTCAAGTTTTGTTTGAAAATAGAGTGCAGACAAATAAGAAAAAGGTTCCCACAATTCCGAAGCATCCAGGGGTGCCATATGGTGGGAAGTCCATTGCAAAGTATAATAGTGAGCCTACAATACCTCCATTTTCTTCATCTTTGCGTCATGATGTTGTGCCACCAGTCCCTGAAGTCTCATGGCCGGATCGACCTCGAAGGAGGAGGGCGGACAATTTCCACAACTCGCTTGTTGGGATGATGTCAGTTGCTAATACTGGTAAGAGCGCCAAGACATAATTGTGACTTCTGGATTTAAAATTTTTAGGGGTAAAACATGGAAACCAGGCAATTAGGATTATAGAATGGAGAGTTATGGAGAGATTGAATTACACAAGAGGATAGAGACCATAAAGTCAGCATGTAAGTTTGTCATTAACTTAGTCCTTGTAAAAATAATTAGAAACCATTCAATCGCTATGCAGTATGCACACTTGAAAAATTAGTCTCAGCTTTTGTCCACTTTTACTTGGAATTAAAGTTAAAATTTCAAATTTTGCAGGTGAGAATGACATGATTTCATCTCCAGCCCGTTTTACCACTTTTCCAAGTTCGCACTATCCTGCTAGATTGACTCTCAGCTGTCCAGATAAAGGTGAGGTTGCTGGAAAACTAGTTGTATTACCGAAATCACTCCAAGAACTACTTGATATTGGTGCTAGAAAATTTGGATGCATTGCCACCAAGATTCTAAACGATCGAGGTGCTGAAATTGAAGATATAGAGCTCGTTAGAGATGGAGATCATCTTGTTCTTGTTAGTGATCCTGGCACTGAAAATTTACAAAAGACAGATTGACCTGGTCAGTTTCGAAGTTCAGATTACTTTTCCAGGATTCATAGTTATTTATGGAAATTGAGAAAACATGGTGGTCCTTGCTGTAGTCTTGCTTTCTCTTTCCAAGTTTCAACGTTTACCACCGAAGCAGGTTGTATAAATAGAGAAACTATGATAGGAAACAGGAGATTATGTATTATACAATATGAAAAGTTAGCATAACATTGTCATCCACAGTTGTCACAGAAATGAATATCTTAAGCAAATGTGAAGGTAGTTAGGGTAATCGAGATCTAGGAGTGGACTGAAAGAGTAGTTCTGGATTGTCGCCGGAATGCTGACCGGTGCGAGTCTCATGATACGATAGTAATTTCAGGGGATGCGAGTCGTATACCGACTGTTTATATTTGGGGCAAACCTGTTGACCCCTGTCCTGTAAAAATTGTTAAGTTGCGAAGTGAATACTGTATTTGAGTAAGCCTAATGCTCATGTGTTTGTTGGCCTCGCTAAACCTAAAAGCAAAACAAGCAATATCCTTCACTCCACCATCCATGGTTGGATGGCTACTATTGATCAAAGTCCTGGCTGTGCCCAAGCGTCTGAAAGTTTTGGGTCATGGATACATAGGAGGAGTTAGAAAGGAAACATGTGGGATTACTGGAAAATTACCTAAGTTGGACAGTACAAGAGAGCAAGAATCTCGGTTTGATATCCTGGATAATACTGAAGATTTGCTCACCGGACATAAGTTGGATTTGGCAAGCAAATCAATCAAGTTAGCTGATGTTTCGATATATCCTAGCCAGGCTGAATTAGCATTTAGGAAAGCCCACAATGACCAACAAAAATCTGAAGCTTTGACAAAGGGCCTAATTCAGGGCGCGGAGGGCAGCTGGTTTTTGCGTGTCGGAGTGAAGGATGTTGGCCGTGGGACGTGGAGATGGATGCAATTGGTGGTTTAGGTGAGAGGCTGGCAAGTGAAGAAGAAGAAGAAGAAAACGGGTCTGGATTGCGGGGTATTCGGGCGAAAGAGAAGAGTGAAATGTGTAATCCATATTTTAATTTTTAGCTACTTGTAATCCTAGATGGAGAATACTCCATGCAGTTATCCTATCTGTCTTGCCATGTCATGTGAAAAGGGAATTTTCAACAGAAAAATCCTCCCATGCTAATATGATTAATATGATTATAGGAAGCTTAGTTTGTGTATTTTTATCTATTTTTGAAATAACGTAATAAAATAATAAAAACATGTTAAGTTTGTGATTTTATGATGATTCTGATTTGATTGAGTTTGATTTACTCTGTGGCTCGTATTTGATCGAGCTTGATTTACTTTGATTGAGCTTGATTTACTCTGGTATACGTCTTTGCAAAATCAGATTCATATCTCCAATCACCTACTGACCTTTGAATGATGCAAATCTACATAATGGAACTCCATATGCTCTTCAGTACTTCTCGACAAGAAAAACATAAGTGATCTGTGTAAGAAAAACATAAATGATCTGTCTTCAGTTGTTCCTTTGCAGAAAACACAATCAGGCTCAACAAGCCTTCCTCTCTTAACTTGAATCACAGTTCCAAAGCTTATGTCTGCAAGCGGTTTGGTACGAACGAAGAAATTTCGAACAAAAGGATCAGAACTCGGTCTTGCTTTAGTAGATAGCCTTTTCAAGATGGCTAACTAAGCCTGGTCCTTCTTTCACTAATCTGCTGCACTAAGACTCTGCAATCGAAAACTCCATTAGGAGAAAGTTTCCAAATTACAAAATCGTCAATAGAATCTGAGGGATAAACAGCACTACAATTAGCAGACTGAAAACTTGACATTTCCAATCACCATTGGAAATGACATCACAACACTTAGCAGTAGAAGAAAATCCTGAATCATAAATGAACCTCATCCCAGAAATCTTTATCAGGGGCTCTAATTTCTCGAGGGAGCCAATTGCCTCACCGGGGAAAGACATTCCTCCCGTTTCCAATATTCTGCTCCAATTGATCAGATAAAATGTCTCTCAATTTCAAAATTTTCCTCCAATTCAAACTACAATCATTTGGAATGCTCACACTCCAAATACCTCTATTTCTCTGCGGATATTTATGGCACCAAGCAATCCACAAGGAACTTAAGCTTCACAACAAACACCAGATGTTCCTAGCTACGCAGCAAAGTTCCATTCTTTTAGCTTTTTAATAAAATTGACTTATTAAAAAAGATGAACTGGCTGTTGGCAATGGGGAATTCTAGCACCAATCTTCTCTAGAAGTAGTTTGCAATCACCAAAAGTGAGTCCAAGTGATTAAAGGGACAGCAGATAAAATTGGTGCAAGACATTCTTAATAATCAGCACAGCTTCAGTGCTTGCTTTAGTTTAAACAGCCAAAGCAGAATTTTCTAAAAACTCCTCCTGGAAAGTCACTTTTATGTACAAAACTATGTCAAAGGGGGAGAAGCTGGTGAGAGACGGACTTGTTTCAAGGCATATTTCCATTTCCTTTTGAGTTTCTTTTTTCATTTTCTGAAGCATATCAAAGTCCATGCCTAAACAATATGCCTGCTAGAGATGGCATTCATGTTAAGTGCACTGACATTTACCTGTTTGAAAGAATGAAGCATATCAAAACAGCCTCAAGGTTCCATAGAGGTTTAACTGATGGCAAAGAGCATACAAAGAGAGAATCTACAAAGGTCAGGCCATTGTATATCTATGTCAAAATGTATTCTAATTCAGCTTGACGTGATTCTGTAAATTGGGAAAAACTCATTGTAAGGGAAAGTGACCAGCAAAAATTTGAAAGATTTCTAAAATTTCTGACTATCAATCTGTTTTCCTATTAAATAAGTAAAAAAATAAAAATAAAAGAATTAATAATAAAAGAACTTCACTAATTTCGTTAGGAATAAAAATATGAGGGTTTCTGCATTCCCAAAAGCATCTCATTTATCTCATGCCTCCTTCCCTCTCAAACTATTTTTTGCAGGAGCAATTATGTGAGCAAAGAATCACGAGCTATATGTAAAGCTTCTCGATTAGCCATGTTCTTTCTGGCATTCTTTCTCTTCTGCAACAGATTCAGTCTATACTAGTGATAATCTTCAAAACTCTTGCTCAAAAGGCCTTTGTTTCGTCTTCTAAAGGTCAAAGAGAGGATCATAGTAATCATCCTCGTTGGTATGAACCCGTAGTATATCCTAATTGTCGTCAAGATGCTTATTGTATTCAAACATCATCCTGATGCGTGTGGATGCACCTGTCAGACATACCATATCATACTCTATCATAAACATGATTCAAAAAGATACAAGGGGAAAATGCACCAAATTATTTAAAGGAGATAGGTATTTCTTGCCTGATATAATCTCTCCTCTTTGGAGCTTAAAGTTCTAAGCTTCAACTCGCCTCTATTGGTTGTCATCTCATCCAGTATCTCAGCATCAAAGAAATCATCTTCGCTACCGTCTGGCCCCACATCAGGTGGTTCTCTTTCCTGCACTCATGTGCATTAACATGAGGTGTTGTTTGATAATCAAGAATAAAGTGATGAGAATGAGAATGCAGGAATCAGAATGGTATTTGTATTTTAATACTGTGTTTGGAATACTAATAAGGAATCGGAATGCAATTTAAATTTTTTAATATCTGATTTTGTATATAAATATAAATAATGATTAAAAAATAATTTTATTAAACTATAATAGTTATAAAAATAATAAAGGTGATGGTAGTGATTGTGGTGGTTCTAGTAGTGGTGGTGGTGGCGGTGACGGTAATGATTGCGGTAGTGATTGTGATAATGATGATTGTGGTGGTGTGGTGGTTATGATGATGTTAGTAGTGGTAGTGGTTGTAGGTGATGATGATGATGGTTGTGGTTGTGATGGTGGTGGTGGTCGTAGTTGTAGTGATGGTGGCAAAAGTAGTTAATAGATAATAAATAAATAAATAATATTATTATTTTGAAAAAAAATTCATTCTCATTCCTTGTTTTTTATTCCCACATTTTATGTGGGAATGAAGTTGTATGTAAATTTTCATTCCTATTCCCACTCTTCATTCTCATTCCCACTTCATTTCTTTTAACCAAACAGCTATAATGTGAGAATAAAACTTCCATTCTCATTCCCACCACGCTATTCTTAATTACCAAATAGCACCTGATAGTTTCTACGGCAATGCTCAAAATAGATTATGGTTCAAACTAAGCTAAAATAACAAGCACAATTATCCTCAGACCAAGTTTGGCTTATATGCATATAGATTAAAATCCTGTCGACGTTTTCTATTCTGAAAACTAGGCTTTAGGGCAAAAGTCTATTTCTAGAAGCTCATCCAATTTATTCTGGATCATAACAAGTCAAGTCACTTGCAGAATTCAAGGTTTTGTTATTAACAGAAAACAAATCAATTGACATTGCATATTCATCACTTCCCTAGATACTAAAGCTATAAGCCTTATATTGTCCATAGATTAAACCATATATAGAAGAAATTAGAAGACTGTACCCTGAGTGAAAGGCTTCGGCTTCGTGGTGCACCGGCAATTTCTTCATACTCAGCAGCATCCAGTTCTTGAAGATGGTCAGGATTAAACAACTTGGGAAGGATATGCTGCCTTATGCCAATAAGAAAGAAGAATGGTAGGGGGAACAATATTCCAGCTATGGGTATCCATGTCACTCCAAAACAGATCAAAAAATAGACAAATTGGAAGAGTGTGAAGATAGCAATTTGCTTGAACGGCACCAACTCCACAAATGAAGCATGAACACCTTCCAGGACTCTGCCCAATACAGAAAGATCAGAAGTTAGTATCATTTGCAAAGCTATAGTTCATAGCTAATGCAGGATCAACTACCCCAATATCTGTCAAGTATCTATGATTTATAGAAATTTAACATCCTCCACTTTGTACTTCATAAAAAATCTTGAGCACTTGCTTTCTATTGTCAGCTCCAATTGATAAGTTGAAAATTATTCTTAAAACCAAGATGTGTTTGGTTGCTATGGATGGGGAAATCAAACCTTCTTAGAACTAAGATATGTTTCTCATATCATTATCATGGAGTTAAATAAGCACTACTTATCATTCAGCGTGATTTCTCTACTAATTTCAAGGCATGCTACTTACTTGTAACGCCGGCTAGGAGTGATGAAGAGCAACAACATTCTTTCCCAGAACTGATTCCCTGGAAGACTATCAATGGCCATGTAGGCAAAGTATCCCCAAAGAACTGATGTAGGTATTCTTTTTATCAGAGGCATAGCACACATTGATACTCCGACAAGGGTTGACTGTAACAGGTTGCTCATTCTTTGTTCATTAACTCTCACAGGCAAATAAGCATCAATGTGTCTCTCAAGATTGAATTTGTCCTTATCATCCCCTCCATCATTAGTTTTCATTACAGCCTGCTTCAAGTCCTCCAACTCCTTATATACTGAAACATCCTGCAGCAAAATTCCTGTCAAGTTTAGAAAGGAACACAATTGCATACAAACAGATTTTGAAACACTGGTAGGCTGCAAACCAACAAGCCTTGAGCACTTACAGGTGAAGATGCATCCATTTCTATAAACACAGCTTGCATTTTTCCATAAATTTCTGAGTTGTTTGCTTTTCGGCCCATGCATTCCTTTGCACTCTTTACCATTTTCTTACGAATCAACTGCAGATCAAGCTCATAACATAAAAAAATCTAAACAAATTGAACTTGATACTAACATGTAACAGGATGTCCTCAGAAGTTTCACCATACCTGCCTCTTGAGAACTGCAAGACTCTTGGTGTGCATGGGGGATTGAGGGAGGACACCATTTGAAGGAGGAAGTCCAAGCAACCCACAAATCAAAGTCTGAAATTGCGAACAACAGGCAGCAAGGTAAGCCAAATAGCTAGATAAGCTACAGAAGCTAAACATGAAACATACAGAGAAGGAACTGTCTCATGAATCTATCACATACCATGAGACCAAGCAACAAGATATCATAATGGTAAGCAGATGGGTTTTTGAGATTAAACTCCTCCTGTTGTGCCATCTGTGAAGCTACACTGTGGTCGAAAAAGTATAATCCGGCTATCATAACAGCTGGTATTATGGCAGCAAAGATGTATGTCACAGGAACCTTCATCATGCCCTGTAATTTGAGTGTTGAAACACATTATTATAAATTAGACTAGTTTTGTTATAGCTGCGTTCAGGTTTAGCTAAAGACTAGCGCAATAATTGTTCTGTCTAGCACAGAACCTAAGAATATCTTCAAAACTAAAATTTCAAAATGTCCTCGGAAATAAACTACCTAAAGGAAATAACATTCACCTGATTATTACCTTGATTACTGTCCAATGACTCAGTGATTCAGAATCCCAAAGAAGCGGAACATGAACCCTCCTAGGAACCCCAGAAGGAACTTTGCTGGGTCCGACATAAGACATTGCTGTCCACAACAAGACCATTAGGGGAACTCCATAGTCTGCAATAAAACCTCGGAGCCATCCTACAAGAACGGAATAAAGATTTGAAAAAGGTAAATTAAAAAGCTGAAAAAAGTGTCTTCTATTAAATCATCCACTTGCCAAACTGCAGATCATTACCTGTGCCATATCGCCATGTTCTTGCCCTTCGGCTTTTAAGGGAAGTGAACAGGACACCGAATGAGAAAATTACAGAAAGCAACCCATTTGCATACAGCCACTGGAATTGGTACTTCGCTAGTTTTGCATTTTCATCTTTAGGAATATTGAATTCACTAATCACTCCCTGCGATCCAAAAATTAAGACGGTCAACCCCATTATATAGCAAAGTCTTATCACGAAAAGAACAATAACAAACCAGTACCTTAATAGCCTCCTGAATGAAAAGGACTGCAATCAACATGCCAAAAAGCTCCCCTGCTATCCTTGTAAATTTAGAGATGACGGTAGCTGCATTAAAAATTGCTAGAAGAACTAGTAGGAGTGCTGTCCAGACACAAACCCTGTAAGAACAGTAGAAAAAATGAATCAATAACAACACACATGCTTATGTTCAAGAAATCTAAAAATCCTTAAGACCCAAAAAAAAAGAAATCCCTTACCAGCCAGCCCAAGCTAGGTACAATTTCTGCCCCAACTCCTCCCTTCCTTTGCTGAAATTGTACAGATAAGTGTACATTATAACAGTAGGTTCTGCAACCCCCAGAATCAACAATGGCTGTCCACCGAAAATCGAGTGGATTATTCCACAAATAGCAGTAGAAGCTAAGGTTTCCACAGTACTCAAGCTTCCATCTAAAATAAAACAAACACAATCTTCATCATCATCCCAATTCACAAAACATGATATATGCCTCAAACTATCCTCAGCACATAGCATATGTATGTATACATGCATGCTACTATGACCAAAAATTGGTTTTGAACATTTTGATTCTGGCTTTTAAAATTCTTCCAACTTGACAAAATTTTTTAGAAGAATAAATTACCTGTATCTCTAGTTAATTGCTCTCCAAAGGCAATCACAGGAAGTGCAGAAGCAAAGAAGATATAAAAAGTTGGAGCCAATATTCTGAAGCCTGAACACAATGAACTGACCCAATCATCCTTATAACATCCTATTCTCCCTCTCACATCTTTTATTATTCCCTTGAATGGACTCTTCATGTTCTCCATTTTCTAACGCAAAAACGAACACCCAAGGTTAGATTCATCAACTTTTTACATAATAAAATAAAAATTAAAAAACCAGTTAAAGCATATAAAAATTAATCTAAAACAAATAACCATATCAGGCTAAAAAGAAATTAACACCCATCATTGCAACATATATTGCATTTTCGAAATTAACAAATCTTCAAATCACTTCCATTCTAGCATAAAAAATAAAAAATAAAAAATCCAAATTCACTCGCATTGAAAGCAGCCCAACCCATAGACCGGTTTAATCATGGGATAATTCCAAAAGCAAAACTGGAAATGAAACTCCCATCTTTATACCGTTGGGTTGCCAAGGTGGGTTATTTTGCACCTTGAAGATGAGATTTTTCAACATGGTGACGAAAAGAAAAAGAGCTTATGAAGGGCATGCATGCAAACATATAGATATCTTAATGTTGGCATTCTTTTATTAAAAAAACAATGATGCATGAAAAGAAATGATGTGTAGTAATTAACCATTTTTACCTATATTAAAGAAATAAGAAAAAATGAAGAAAATGAAGGAATGTGTCGGTGCCGGAGGAAGAAGAGAGGTGGTGGTGACCGGAGATAATGTCAACAGGACCCCATATGATCGTCCTTCTAAAACTTAATGTTTTTCCCCCTCTCTAGAGAGAGAGAGAACTGAGGAGAGGTGAAAATAAGAGGAGAAAAGAAGTTTTCCTTTTTTTTTAGTTCATAACCTAGGCGAGTTTTGTGGGGTATAGAATCGGGAAATAGCTTACGTGGTTGAAGCTCATTGGCGGTATTGATCGACGGAGGATCTGTGTTTTTTAGCATGTGTCGTTTTGTTTTATGTAATTAAAAATAAATAAATTAAACAATGATTTGACTTTGAAGGCAAGATATATATATATATATATATTTTTGGTAATGGATGCTTTCCGCCAGCTTTAATGTATGGAGATTGTTTATTTATTTTTAATCGGGTTTAATTTAATACAATTTAATAAGGATAACAAAAAAAATATTACACATATATATTTTTTATGTTTTCATGACATGATACGAAGAAAGGTGTTAAAAAATAATATAAATTATACTGTAGTATCTTATGTAATAGTTTAATATTAAAAAATTATTTTATTTAAAATATTAAGTTATTAGGTGAGGTTTTAAAATATAATTTATATTACTTCAAGTAGAAGGAGGAAGGTCTCTGACATTGAATTATCCACTAAAATTGAAAATATTGGTGGTTGGTGAAAAGGGTTTTTGGAGCCAACTTTGATTTTGTCACTTTGATCAGAAATATTAGAGAAATGAGAAGGGAATGGATGGTCCCGCAAGATGGAATATTTCCATATGAATGAATATTGTTTTGTCAAAGCACATATTTCTCGCAAAATGAGTTGGAAAATTCTGAAATTTCTGCTTTCCAGTTCTTGTTCTTTTGCAATATTGGAAGTGGATAGAGCCATATAGTATGACAACGCAGGATCCAGCAGTTACAGGACTAACAAAACAAGAGATCGATCGATCATTGCCTGGACTTTCTCTGAACCTGAAAATGATTCTCATCCAGGTAAGTTATCATGCATGAAATGACAAGAATCTATTAAGATAATGGCCAGAAATAGCTAAATAAGTGAGGAAATCTAGGGGAAGATAACTTT
This sequence comes from Dovyalis caffra, assembly GCA_963924115.1. Taxonomy (NCBI): domain Eukaryota; kingdom Viridiplantae; phylum Streptophyta; class Magnoliopsida; order Malpighiales; family Salicaceae; genus Dovyalis; species Dovyalis caffra. Next base: position 14,991,743 of record CAWUPB010001194.1, on the reverse strand, counting down.
TTACCTGCCGCAAATCTTAGCTATCTAGCTAGAATTTCCGGCAATTGAAGAGAGGAAACAAGAAGTTAACTAACCTCTACGCGTTTCTTTATAATCACGGTGTGTCACACAGGTATAATCACATTATAATTACACCAACTTTTTTTTTTAATTAAAAAAAATATTTTTTAATATATTAATGTTTTCAAAACTATCAACTTTTTTTTAATTAAAAAAATATTTTTTAATAAAAAAATATTTTTTAATATATTAATGTTTTCAAAACTATCAATCATGTATTTTTGTTAATTTTTTCATTAATTAATGACCTATTTTTTAATCTCAAAATATCAAATTATAATTTTATCATTTTTTCTCAATGAAGTATATGAATTTTTTTTCTTAGATCGAGTACGCTAATTTTTTTTTTAAACTATCAATCAAGTACTTTCGTTATTTTTTTCATTAATTAATAATGTGTCCAAATAACATATTATATTTTTTCCTCTCTTTTGTTGTAAGAAACTCTCTCTAAATTATTTTATCATTTTAAATTTGACAAAAAATTAAAAATATTATTTTTAATTATAAAATCTCGAACTAAACTTAATAAAGCTTGCTATTAAAAAAAATCAGTTAGGTATTGGACATGAAAGTTGAAGGAAACACAAATGTAAGATTTTTCATCGAGAAGATTCATTTGTGTTTTTCTTCAATTTTCACTCTTACATCTAACTGAGTTTTTCTTTAACAACAACCTAACCGAGGTTAGTTTGTAATTTATAGATAAAAAATAATATTTTTAATTATTTATCAAATTTTAAAATAGTAAAATAATTTAGAGAGTTTTCTTCAACGAGAAAGTAAAATTATAATTTTGTATTCAAACACGTTATCAATTAACGAAGAAATTGATGAAATACTTGAATGACGGTTTTGAAAAAATTAATGTATCCAAACGAAAAAAAAAGTAAAATTTATGTATTCTATTAAGAAAAAAAGTAAAATTATAATTTAGCATTTTGAGGGCATAGACACATCTGAAAAAATTGATAGAAGTACTTGATTTGTGGATTTTAAAAAGTTAGTGTACTTAAACAAAAAAATTAAAATTTATATACTCAATTGAGAAAAAATTAAAAATTAATATACTTATAATGTAATTATACCTTGTCACATATTCAGTAGCATCAAGCACTGTCCCTTTTAGATACAGACTGAGTAAACTTAACCTGTCACCCACTGGCTAGCATTCATTTTTGTATATTAACAGCTGAACATAGCAAATCCTGTAGCTGATGAAAAGTTACTGGATATAGGATCGTTTGGTGGGGTGTTGCTGCTATACCTAACCGGGTTTTTGCCACTTCATTTCAGCCACTGACTTGCCTGGTCATAGTCCGGTACTTGTAGCTTTCAAGGATGATTTCTTAGCTAGGAAGAATCAACCGCCTCCAAGTTTTTGATGATCTTTGCTTTGCTCTTTCAAGAAACTTTAAATGGAAAGGTTACAAACCACGGGGATTGCTAACTTGCTACTGTATTGATACTTTAGTACCGGCACGATGCCGACTATTGGATTTGCTATTTTATTCAAATTCAGTGGCTGCGACGGCCATTGCCACTGTACCAATGCTGAAATCTTAGGCATTCCAGACTTCACTCAAACCATGATGCATGTCTGTAGTACTATCCAGTTTACAGGGGAGGAAGGAGGCAACCAGAAGAATCCTCCACTAGGCTGGCCTTGCATTCATGTTGGGTATAATTGAAAATGCTGCTTATACTACCAAACCCCGCACAAATATGAACGGAATTGTAGAGAACTGCATATAGAGAATAATGAGAAATGATAATGTTTGGCACTCTTTTGGAATTGTATACAGGGTGACTTCCATTGGTGCTGTTGCTTCATTTTTGTGCGAGCCCTGATGATTTATCGTATATTTCACAAATAGGTCATACTTTTCTTTGTTACCCTGTATTACGGATGTATTTTATGGGAGCAAGAATTATAGAGGAGATCAAAAAACTGAGATCAAGATAAATGCAATGACGGCTGCTCTAAATGTTACAAACATGTATTTTCACCTGTAGTTCTATACAATTGAAAATCTAATTTTACGTTAATAACTTCTAAACTAACAAGAAATTATGCACAGCAGGTTACAAAGAATCATTAAAAAGACCTGTGTATACTTGAAGTAATCTTGGGCTTCTTCTGTTTTCAGCTCTTTTCTCTGAGGCAGCTTCAGCAAGAGCATTGCATCTAATAACGCACGAAAAATCATAGATTTTTAGCACATCAAAAGGAGAGCTTCACGGGTGCGACCAAGCAGTTTCAGCACTGTTGCAGCAATATGATGTCCTGTCAGCCCAGCAAGATCAAGCTGTTCCTTTGGCAGTGCATGTTCGATGTAATTGTCTGGTAAAACAATTGGTCGCCACTGAAGAAGTCATATGGGAAAAAATTGCAATTAGGACAAGTAGTAGTTTATCGCAATATTCAGTTTCTAAATAAGAGCCTCCTGTCGTCATACAGGCAGCAGTAATGAATTGACATTAATCAACACTGTCTACAACTCAAAAATTACTCCAATGGCAGTGATAGTGCTTCAGGAAACATACAATACACCTGTCTCTAGTAAACACACGCTAATTGATAATATCTGTCCGTGAAATTATTACCTTAGTTCTTCCATCAAGCTGTCCATCAAGGGCAATGAACTGTGAAACATGGGATCCAAATCCTCCAATAGAGCCTTCCTCAACTGTGACTAGAAAGGCATGGTTTTCACATAACTGTCTGAGAAGCTTCATGTCAAGTGGCTTGCAGAATCTTGCATCAGCAACAGTTACCTCAATGCCAAGCTTTGAAAGAAGGGCCTGAGCTCTGAGGCAGTTCTGAACCATTGCCCCATACCCAAGCAAAGCAACATCTTGACCCTCCACAAGAATTTTTCCCTTTCCGATCTGCTCCACACAAACAGTAGTCAAACGGGGTGCATAAGAACACACTGGACTTGGTAACCAATATAATACAAAAAAGAGTAACCCAAAAGAACATAAGGAAGTCATGGGAATCACCAATTTATAATGAAAATTTGAAAATTAAAAGAAAACTTGAAAAAGGCTTAATCAAGAATATCAAAAAAGTGCTGAACCATGCCAAGTAAATTAACTGAACACCTTAGGGGACAGATATGCTGTGAATAGTGATTCAATTTTCTTAAGATGATATTTATTATCTTATCACGGATGATAGAGGACATGACAAAACACCAGTTATGGCTTTTTTTTCTTTTTTCTAAAAAATGGTCACTACCTAAAACTGATACAATTTTTTCCGAGCAACAAAACTTAAAATCATTTTAGGAAAGCTGATATCAAATGCAAGGGTAAGTAAACAAGTATGGGTTGTTAAAAGTATCACCTCAATGGGAATACCACTATGTGTATAATGATCAGTTCCAACAATGGCACCCCTTGGATACCGAAAGCAAACTGGACGATCATTAATATGGACTGCAGTAGCCACCATGTCCACAAGCTCATCCTCATCTGATGGTGCCATAACGATCATGTTTGGTAAGCATGACATGAATGTTATATCGAATGCTCCACACATAGCAGGGCCATCAGATCCTACCAGTCCTGCACTTGTAATGACAAAACGAACTGGAATCTGTTGCCGATCTACATCATGGACCACCTGGAGAAGTCACAAAGAGCAGCATTCTAGAAAAATTAAGATTTTTCCTGCAACCAATGTTAAATTTATTTGCCAAAACCTGAAATCATGCTATCCTATTTTGCTTGAAGAATTAAACAATTACAACGCAAACTAGCTTAAAATGACAATCTAGCAAGAATATGCTACAGTACCCATGGCACATGCGTATGCACACAAACACAGAGAGAAAGTGTGTGTGTGTGTGTGTGAGAGAGAGAGAGAGAGAGAGAGAGAGACCTGATCATAAGCTCTCTGTAGAAAAGCTGAAGGAATTATGCAAAATGGCTTTAACCCTCCACATGACAAGCCAGCTGAAAATGTAACTGCATGTTGCTCAGCCATTCCCACATCGAAAAACCTGTCTGGAAATCTTTCCTGAAATAGTTGAAATGATGTTTCCATTTCCATTCCTGCATGAACAATCACAACATCTTTGTCTTTCTCTGCTTCCATGATCAGAGCCTCGACAAAGCAATCACTGTATGTTGGAGTACGCATACCATACAGCAATCCATCCAGGTCACATGAACCTGCAAAAAAGGAAAAAAAATATTAGAACAGAAAACTATATGAATTAAAAAATAATAATAAAAAAAACCCCAATAAAGTCAGAACAGAGCCGTGTATGGTCACTCGGCTGTGGCGAGGAGAGGTAATTTGGCATCTATGATCAACATACATGAGGGAAATGTCTTCCAAATAACCCCACACAAATGAGTTGACTTACTGTTATGAAATAATTGAGCTCCAGGGCACACCTTGAAAGTATATAACAAATTTTAAAAATACAAACACTAATATGGGTCTGTGTGCATTTGCATCATTCAAAAGAGAAAATTAAATAAAAGTTCCAACTTTTGGGTTTGAACAGTCAGCCACAAGAAGTACTGCCTGTACGATATTCAAAGAGGATGACAAGCCATGCTAACAGCTAAGTAAACATAACATAAACTGAGCCTGAACACAGACGGGTACCTCATACTCCAAACATAAAAACTAGAGGTACTTGTGGACATATCATAGAAGGATATTCATAAAACTTGCACTGTTGCACAGCATTTAATCATTGATTACTTGGAAGCTAAAAGCATAAACAAAATAAAGCTTGGCCATGGTAAACCTTATTATTTGTTTTGTTCAAAACATGTTGCGTAAATCCAGAACTCTTCAAGAGGAAATTGAAAGCTCTAAACATGCTGATTTGCGTAGCAAAATGGCAGTCCTCCTGTTCCTTCAGAACTGAGAAGTGATCTCTTAAACTAGTTTTTTGTTCTTGTTTTTATAGAATCTGAACATTTGTTGATTGTACATATCTACAAGCAGGATGAGCTGCTGCTTTAGTTTCTTTTTTTATCAATGATAATCTTCATTTATCAGAAAATAAAACAAAGCTTAGCCTAGCCTAGATATAAGAATTTGAAGCTATCTGCAACTTTAAGAATATGTATGCATTACTATTAGAATTAAAATTGTCGCCTCTACTTAATAAGCTGTAGAATGATTAACCAGTCCTGAGTTCTTAAAACTTAAAAAGGAAGACCAGAATTCAAATTTCCTTTTCTCACCTAAGTCCTGATTCTGAACGAAGCATATGCCTCAGCATAGATATCTAAAATAGAACCAGGATAGCCAACTTCAGTGTGACTGTGAATTAATGCACCAAAATTGATAGTCATCTATGAAAATTCAATGCTGATTAAAGTATAAGAATTCAGCACACCTTCCTGCTGATTCTCCATTGCCTCACTCTGTTGCTTATATTCTGCACACTGATTTTCTTCAGTTATTACATGTATCAAGACAGGACCCATTGAATCCAGAGATGACACTTCTTGTAAAACACAAACTAAATCTTCAATATTGTGTCCATCAACAGGGCCTATGTAGTACAACCCAAGTTCTTCGAAGAGAGTTGATCCCAATGGACCCATCATACCACGTGCATACTCATCAACTTTAGCTGCTAATTCATACATACCTATCCTCTTGGTAACACCCTTGATAAGAAATAAGAAAAAAAGGAGCATTCAATTTAATGAAAACAACAAACATTAAGTCTGGACAAGATATACGATTGTGAATTTTGTTGTGCTCCTTATTGCAATAGAGATTTCTAAATTAACTCAGAAAAATGTATTTTCAATTACAGAAATTTTCCATTCTTTCTAAGCAATTAGTCAGTTAATGGTCCTAACACAAGCTTAGTGATGTAGGCAAATGGAAAACCATTGAAAGTACCTTTGCAACTTCTCTAAGCCTCCGGAATGATTTACTTGACTGGAGCTTGCTTAGGGTACTAGATAGAGCGGTGATTGAAGTCTTGGAGCCCTCTTCAATCTTGGGGTGTAAAGAGTGTCGGCTGTCATTTAAAATCACTATCATATTTGAGTCCAAATAGCCTGCATTACCCATTGCTTCATAGACCTGACCAGCCATAGTTGTGCCATTGCAAATGACTGTAACAATACGTTCCCGCTTCCCTTTAATATCACGAGCAATTGCCATGCCTGATGAGAAACTAATCAAATTCCATTTTCTAAGTTTGAGCCCGATAGTAATACAGAAGCATATAAGCAAGAGTTTACAACTTGATTCAGAGCTAACGGCGATATAAGAGCTACAGTTAACGGCCCAAACTTGGACAGTCAATCTCATTTACTAGCAGTATATCACACTTACTAATAGTATTGCCAGGGCCAATAAGAAAAGCATAAGAAGCTGAGGGCGTGGAATTTTACCAAGTCCAGCAGAAATACTGTTACATCCATGTCCTGCTCCAAACGGGTCATATTCACTCTCAGACCGAGATGTAAATCCGGAAAGACCATCCTTTTGTCTTAAAGTATGCATAAGAGATCTCCTTCCAGTGAGAATTTTATGTGCATATGTCTGCCAGCAAAGAAAAAGGACTGACTTAAAAGTGGACTGGTTGGTCACTCAAAACTAACCATTTCCATATACAAAAGGCTAATTGTTTTGAATTATTCTTTGGTTCAGACTCTTTCTAGCCAGTAATATCAAGAAATCCCCAGTCCATTGTCACTCTAAAAAATATTTAGAAAAGAAAATAATCATGCTAGCAACACTTCTACAGGGCTGCACAACACAAAGAAACAAACAAACCCCAATAAGCATGCTATCATCTGCTCTTTGATGATCATGCAGTCCTCCATAAAGAATGGAATCAGCTGCGAATCTTACTTGTTCCCCAACATCCCACAGTATCTTATCAACTGGAGCATGAAAAACATGGTGAATTGCAACTGTCAGTTCAACCACTGCCAAACTGGCCTTAAAGTCGTTTTTTGTCTTTGACATTATGGAAGACAGCTCTGAACGAATTTCACTAGCTAAAAGTTTCAGTTCCTGCACAGATCAATCCTTAATGAGTAAAGAAGCTGAAACATTAATAGTGTGAAACATGTATGGTAAATGCAGAAAGTTCATGAGCTAACCTTAATGGTTAAATTCTTCAAGTTGATAGGGTTTTCAACCACATCAAGTAATGGTGTAGCAATTATGTCCGAGAATATATCATCGATATCAGGTAGAGCACGTATTCGACTACCACAAACCTATATCAAGAAAAAATCCTCTATAATTCAAGACATTAACTCTTACATAGTTTCGTGCATTACTGCTATCATATTACATGTAGCATCCACATAGGAACTTCATCCATGTCTAAAGCTAAATTAAATATTTGAAGGATCACTAGTTTTCTAGCTGGCTCCATTGATTGCAAACCTACATAACATATATAAACAAACAAGCTCACTGATCGGATCATCAAATTCTTTCAATTACCTATCCAATAAATTGCACTTATCTTGTTTGTTTAATCCAAGGCATTAGATTAGCCATTAAGCGTAATCAAAATTGTCAAAACAACACTACCTTATTTACAAAATAACAACCACTAATACATAAGTTAGATTATCTCCTTCTTTCCATTACATTACAGTATACTTGACATGGTTTTTGTTTCATTTCTTTTCTATGAAAAAAAAAAAAGGACTGATCAACTGTCCATATAATCTATAAAGAGACAATCTTTAATAACATACCTTGGAGTTATTAGTGGAATCTGAACTTGGATACAAGTTGAATCTTGATAATTCCACTTCATATGGAAAATTAGAGCTCGAAATCTCCGATTTGTGACCAAATTTTACACAAGAATGTGAAGTGATTCCATATGGGTACTGAGTAGCTGCAGCACCCATCAAGAAAAATAACAAAAACCCACCTCTCAAAGTTCAATATTTGTCCCAAAAAGCACAAAAAGAAAACCCACCACTCAAAGTTCCATATTTGTCCCAGAAAGCACAAAATGATCAATGCTTGATTGTTTGAAAGCTCACTTGATGAGCAAAATTTAATGACTTAAAAAGTGTAAAAAATTCTGGACTTTTTGCAGATATGACACAAGAAAAGTTGTCAAAAAGGGTAATTCTAAAAAATGATTAAAATCCAGATGGAATAAATTAAAAAGTTAATGAAATTTAGACAAGGAAGTGGAGAGAAGACAAAGGGAGCATAATTTGAGGTTGTTATGGTATCAAGCATCAACCGTTGAAAAAAAAAAAAAAGAGGAAGAAATAAGAAAAAGGAAACGTCATACTGTTTTTGGAAAGTTTAACGTTGGGGTTTTATGGGCTGGGTATAGGCCTTAATTAAGTAGTAAGACCTTGAATGAAAATGGGCTATCTAATGGGCCTCGCAAACAGATTCCATTAAATTCATAAGGAGAAATTGCAATTATTTATTTATTTTTTCTTTACGTGCGGATTATAAAATTTAGTCGAAGCTTGTTGAAAGCAGCTGCCATGTTCATGTACATTCATAATCAAATGCATTCTCCTATCCTTTTGTGATCTCTATGCTCTTGTATATAGGAGAGAACACTTGACAGTATGTATTTTATCATTCAATCAAAATATTGGATGCAATTGTATGGTAATTTCTCTTTACTAAAAATATATATTTTTTTTCACATAAGAAAGTTATTAATTATTATACCATATGAGTATTTTTTGTTATTTTTTTAAAAATTATATTTGAATTTTTTTATGAAATAGATTTTAATTAAAGGTAATTTAAGAAAATATATTACTTAAATTTTTAAACAGATAAGCATTTTCAGAGATATAAATAATAAAAATAGATTTTTTTTTTTAACCGAGAGAGTAGTTGATTATTGATTAGGAATGAAAAAAAATAAAAAATAAAATTGTTAATAATGTAAATTGTTCCTCAACTTTAAAAATGGCGTTAATAATTGTATTGAAAACCATTTCCCGTTCGGCCCAATCGAGAATCATGTGATTTTTGTTGGACATGTAAACTTTACAACTGATGGTATTAGACCCATTTGTGTTAGGATGATCTCTAAACAAAAGATAGTTCCACTTAGAACCTCATATAATAAACATTACCCAATTTATATCTCTAGTAAAATTTATGCAAAAACAACTTCGTTTTAGAAAAATAGGTCCTGCGTTTTTTTTTTTTTTTTTTTATGGCAAAAACTTGAAAGTGAGTTTGGTTAATTAGCTAACGTTAAATAAATGATAAATCACCATTATTGAGTTATAAGAAATCACGGGTTCAAATCCTAACAGATTACTTATGTTAAAACTTTTGGTGTACGAGTTAAAAAAATAATATAAAATAAATGATGGATCAATTAGGAATGTTTTTTTTATTTGGCTATCTAAAAGAGGATTGGATGATAGTTGAGGGATAAATAAGTCCTTTGCTTTTTTTTTTTTTTTTTGATCCCTAAGTATATTAAGTTTAAAAATTTAGACTAATCTTTTATTTTTCGATCGTGTGTACAAGATGAGTATAATTATTTAAGTTTTCTACATATACAAAAACTCGAACTCAAAACTATTTATTTAAAAGATTAGAGATTTTTTCATTTATAAAAGATGGAATACTAATGGAATTTACAACTTCATTCAGAGCTAAATTATATTTACACTAACATTCTCTTAATAAACAAAAAATTACTACTATAGGTATAATTTCATTTGAAAGTCACGAAGCATGTGAAATTAAGTTGAAACTGCACACATTATATTATATTACTAAGTATTTTTTTTACAATCGCAACAGTGCTGGAATTGAAAATTTATTAAAATGCTTGCACACACAATCTTATTCATAGCTTTGAAATCATAAAAGTAGCTTTTGGCTCTTTCAACAGTAGTACCTCTGCAAGCACAGCACAAAAAAAAAAAAAAAAAAAAAAGGACATAAATTAATTCATTTATATATGTTGCTGATGTTTCTTTCACAATATTATTCAGCTATAGAGATTGAAGGAGCTCTGTGTATATATATATATATTACCTTAGCTAATATATTCAGTTTCTGCGTCTGCCGCCTCTTCCTCCCTTCATTCTCCCTGGTCTGATCCTGAAAGTCTTCATAAACCAATCATATTTCCATTCAGTCACAATATGGCCGATCACAAGCCCAAATATTACCCCACAGCCATACCCTATTGCCACTGGTTTCCAGCCAAATTTAAAAGGAGAATCCGAGTCTTGATCATCTTCGGAGCTTGAAGGTGCTGGTTGCAAAGCCTCGGAATTTTCGCATTTCTTTGGCAAAAGCTTCCCACACAAACCAAGGTTTCCTTCATATGCTTCCTTCTGGAATGTGTCAAATTGCTTTCCTTGTGGTACAGGTCCTGAAAGACGGTTATTAGACACGTTGAAGATAGCAAGGAAATCAAGTTGCACCAGCTGCTGGGGAATCTCTCCTGAGAGATTATTTTGAGAAAGATCTAATGATTCAAGCTGTGTAAGATTTCCCAAGGATGATGGTATGTGACCGCTGAGAATATTGTTGGACAGGTTGAGCATATGAAGCATCTTCAAGTTTCCAATGGCTTGTGGAATCTCTCCTTCAAATCTGTTGCATGAAAGATCCAAGGCCATGAATAATTCCAGGATTCGCTTATACTGGAGTTCATTGCCTTTGTTTGTTATTGACATTGAGTAGTTATAGGTGATATCAACAATGTAGCCGATTCCCCAAAATTTTTTACCGGTTGCGTCCATATATGATGACTGATTTACGTCCACCATCTCCATCATCGCTATCCAATCGAGGAGGTAGTTTGTTGGCAATTTTCCGGAAAAATTATTTCGAGAGAGATCTAAGACGTGCAACTTCTGGAATTCAAACTTTGTTTTGTGATCCGGTAGTAAACCATGGAACTGGTTGGCTCTAAGGATGAGAACCTTCAAAATTGGAAGTGCTCCTAACCAAAAGGGAAAAACATCATTGATCTGATTGGCTCCGAGGTTTATGAACTCTAGAGTTGTGCAATTGACCAATGATCTTGGTACACTCCCTTGTAATTGGTTATGATTTAACGCCATCATCTTCAAGTTGCATGCTCTTGTGAATGTTTGAGGAATTGTGCCGAAAAAGTTGTTTCTTTGGAGGTCCATCATTTCCATGTAACTACTGGAGTTGCTCAAACAGGAAGGAAGCTTGCCACTCAAGTTATTGACACCCACATCAAAGACATGTAGTGAGGTTAGATTGCAAAAGGATGGTGATATTTCTCCAGTGAAGTTGTTACGGCCAATAGTATAGCCTTCAATAGATGGTGGTGGAAGTGGAAGTGATGCTTGCAGCATGTTATTGTCCAGATAAATCTCCCGTAGTTTATCCCACAAGAAAACAACTTGGTTTCCTTCAAAACTTGTTAAAAAGTTATTATGAAGGTATAAAAGCATCAAAGTATCTGTACTGATGTTGAAGAACCATTTGGGTATTTGGCCACCGATATTATTATTGGATAAGTCCAGAAACTCCAACTTGTCTTGGTGGCGTAGAAAATATGGAAACTCCATTAAGTTGCATAAACCCAATCCTATTACAGAAAACTTTTGAAAAGTGGCATTTGAACTAGAATTAACAAGCAAGGATATATTGTTATAAGATAGTTGAAGAACTTGCAGTTTCCTTAAGTTGAGAAACATATCTAACTCTACGATGCCATTGAATTCATTTCTATGAAGGTTAAGAGCTTCAAGTTTTGTAAGGTTTCCAAGAGAAGACGGAAACCTTCCAGTAAATTTGCAATCACTAAGATACAAGTAAATCAAGGAATTTAGATTTCCAATTGATGCAGGTAATTCACCTGAGAAACTGGTGTTGTAAATCGACAATATTCTAAGTGGACTGTTGAAGTGAAATTCAGGCAGATGACCTTCGAGATTTGGGTTATTGCTCAAGCTAAGATTTTCTAGTTTAGGTAGCTGGAGAATCCTAGTAGGGAATTTGCCGTATAAACCACAATCTCTCAAACGAAGTAATGCCAAAGAAGAAGAATTTGCCAAGATATCAGGGACTGTGGATGATATATCCACCAAATTGAGATTGAGAACTTCTATGCTAGTTAAGTTTTGAACCAGGCTTCTGAAATATGGATTCTTGAGCATTAACTGATAATTCATAGACAAATCAAGAGAAGATAACACTGATAAGTCTGAAATGTTGGATGGGATTTGACCAGAAAAGAAAGAGTTGGAAAGATTAAGGGAAGTCAGCTTGGAAAGATAGCCAAAGCTAGAAGGGATATGAGAGTAATTAAAGTGATTCGAGGCAAGGTTAAGCTTACTTAGCTGAACAAGATGGAAGAGGCTACTACTGGAGTTAATGGACCCAAAGAGGCAACTACTACTGAGGTCAATGCCAATCACGTGACCAGTGATGACATCACACTCAACACCATCCCATAAACAGCAATCTGTAATAGTTTGTTCAACTCGAACGTTCCATGATTCAACCTTTGGATAAGCGAAAGGATCATGAAGAACACAAGCCTCCTCGTCAATAATGAATAAGCTCTTCTTGAATTGCAACAAGGAAGACCTCTCATCACCATGGCACAGTGGAGGACGCCTAGAAGTAGAGGTTGAAGTGACTAAAACATGGAACAATGAGGGCGAGCAGACCAAACTAATTATGATCATGAATTGAAACAAGGAGCATGGCCCCATATTGTCTGTTTAACTTTGTTTAGCACTCTCTTGTAGTTAAAAATAAAAAGATAGATGAGCTTTTAAAGGCAGCTAAGCTACATAGAGCTGGTACACGCAACTGTATGTCTACATCTCATTAATGATAGTGAAATTGGTGGGGAATGATAAAAAATTTGTATATTATGAGTGATGTCTTTGTGTTAAGGGTTTAGTCCATAGTTTCTTTAGATTCTACCAGAAATATGACTTATTCTTTATAGATGAAGATGACTTATGTTTTTATAAATGAAAGTTAGTCTAAAAATACGTTGTTATAAATGCAAACGTATGTTTGGATGTGTAAAGATTTACATACAAAGATGGATTTCACCTCTAGCCTAAACAGTTGAATTAATAGGTTATGAGTTTATCTTATAGATAAATTGATTTTTTTTTAAAAAATATAAAATATTTACTATTTATATATGCATCCAACATACATACCTTAAAGGATAAAATACAACAAAAATAAAATAAAATTCATAGATGATATGTGACTAGATGGATTTCCAATATGGATCATTCCATTACTATGATGAAGTAATTGGTTGTCCAATTCCATTGATCGAAAATGAAATACCGATGGAATTTGCCCATTTTATATGTAGGGGTTAAAAACTAGTTAAGTTGATATCATTTTTTATTGACTAATGGAACATGCATTTGATTGCCATGACCTTCACGGACACCTGGTACTGCACGTTATGAATGATTGATGTTTCATGTTTTTTTATTTAGATTTAAATTTAATAATTTTTATCTATTTGATTTACGATTTCTAAATTTGATTCAAAAACAATACAGATAAAACTCCTACAATATGTACTAATATGATCTTCAAAATTTCAAGAGCGAGATTGTCCTAATTAGAGGAGAATTGGGATGATAAGGTTATCTTCTAACATTTTTTTAAAATGAAAATTTTTAAAATTAAAACATGCATAAATTCATATTATTTTGTGTTGAAATTTTAATTTTTAATTAGAGAAGAATTGAGGTGATAAATTTTGAATTCATAATCATTTGATCAATAAAACTTTAATATCTTATTAAAGAATCATTTTAATAATAAATAAATAAATTATTACATGAAGCTCAGAATATACGTAGAAAAATATAACATGATAAATGATGGGATGATATACGTCCATGATGAAGAAGTCCCCCATCTACAAATGAAGTCCAGCCAAAAATGTTTTGGAATGAGTCTCTCAATTGCCGATGAAGTCAAGCCACTAATTAATGCCATGGAAAGAACAAGATGAAGAAGTCTCTCAATTGCCGATGAAGTCAAGCCACTAATGAATGCCATGGAATGAAGAAGATAAAGAAGTCTCCCAATTGCTGATGAAGTCAAGCCACTAATTAATGCCATGGAATGAAGAAGATGAAGAAGTCTCCCAATTGCCAGTGAAGTACAGTCAGTTGTTGGACTTCATTTGGTAATTACTCCTTATACTAAATCATTAGCTTAAAAAATACTACCAATTAATAATCCATATATCAATACTGAGCTGAGAGTCTAAAATAAGAATTTAAAATAAAAAATTTCAATTAAATAAAAAAAATCTCAATCAAAATAATTCGAAAAATACAGAGGTTCAATTGCCAATGAAGTCAGGACACAAATGTCATGGAATGAATTAAAAGCCATTAATGTTTTGGAATGAGTCTCTCAATTGCTGATGAAGTCGAGCCACTAAACAAGAAGATGAAGAAGTCTCCCATTTGCCACTAATTAATACCACTAGTTAGGAGCTGGACTTCAGTGGCAATTGGTAAGTAAAATGAAGTCCAGCCACTGTTCTATTGGCAATCGCCCCTTATCCTAAATCCTTAGCTTACAAAAATACTAACCCCTTCGATAATTCTTACTTCAGAACTTAGGTTATAATAACATCAATTAATAATCAATATATTATTTTATTTTTATTTTACAATATCACATACCATTCGCTAACAACAACAAGTATAACTAAAAGTTTAAAAAAAAAATCTTAAAAATTAGAAGATTTCAATCAAATTAAAAAAAATAAAAAATCTCAATCAAAATAATTCAAAGAATACAAAATCTAAATGTGAGAAAAACCTTAATTTTAATTAATCAATAATATAAAAGATATTCCATTCGTGAAATTTCAAATTAATTTAGAAATTAAAAAATAGAAAAATTATTCAAATCTTAGTCACATTAATGTCTGGAGAAATTTTTTGACAATTTATTAAGCCATTAACCTTTGAATATTAAAAATAATTAACTTTTCATTTATTTATAAAGTATTGAGTAATTTAATATTTGAATTATAATATTATTATCAATTAATAAAATATTTATTTAATGTTTTCACCTTAATGTTATGATCGTAATTTTCATTGAAAATGTTATTGAGCCATAAAAAATCAGTGTTAAAAAAAAAAAAATTGACTTCACAACTTAAACGTAGGAAAGAAATACTCCACAACTTAATTAGAGCAGTAAAGTGTCCTTTCCTTCAATATGTATAACATCAATTTTAAACTTGAGTTTTTAATGAATTTAAAAAAATCAACTTCTCTTCCTAAATTTAGAACATAAATGCTCCATTTTTTTTTTTTTTTTTTTTTGTGATAAACATTATTTTCTATAGTATAAATAATATAAACTTTATGAAGTGAATTTTTTTGGAGAAAAAATATTTCATTAGATTGAGTTAATTAAGATAGATCAATGAAATTTTTTATTCAATGATATTACAAATCAAAATAAATATTGACTTAAATTAATTATAGTACATTTATGTTTCAATATGAATTAACTAAATAGGTTAGTGCACAAAATGTATATCTTGCAGTATCGATTTATTTCATATTATATACAAGATGGTTCTACTGTTGAATCTCCAAAATTTAAAATTGTGCTTTTCTATTTAATTGGTGCTGGTAGACGTTTTCATTTTCCAGATAACTCTTGCTTGCTTTCAGTGATACGTGCCTTTTGTATACTATGTTGGATGCCCTGCAGGATGCATCACTGCTGATATCTATGAAAATTTTGTCATAATGGTATCCATTAGCCCAACCATGTTCCATCATCCTTGAATCACTAATTTTTCATTTAATGAATTAAATCCTCGTACAATCCTGCAAGAATTTCCTATTAAATGAAGATGATTACTGCTGCTAGGTTGAAAACAACCACAGGCACTTGAAATTCTTTAGATTTTCTTGAATTTCGCTAATTTTTAATTAGTGAAACAAATTCTTGTACAATCTTACAAGAATTTCGTACAAGAATCATTACAAATACATATTAAGATGAGTAATGCTAATTAATCCAGCGATGTTACATCACCCTTGAATCACCAACTTCTTATAATACATTCCAGTCCAACCTATACCTTCTCTTTTTCCCATGTCAGAATCTGACACACGAATCCTAAGATTTTCACAAATGTCGCCTACATTTGCAATCTTTAGAAATAAAAGTTTTAATCAACTAAAAAAAATGCGTGTTAAGCGTTTAGAGATCCGTAAATTTTGTTTGGAGTAATTAACTAATGGGGCCGAAGACTAAACAGAGAAATAGCTGTTTTATTAATTTACATCAAGCCACTATTAGACATATATGGACTGACCAGACCAAATGATCTATTATAGTAACTACTTTGTTGAAGCCATAACTGCCCATGTTTTCTCTTACAAAATTGTCAGATCGAACAACACTACCTCATTTACAAATTAACAACCACTAAAACATAAGTTAGATTATCTCCGTCCCATTACATTACAGTATACTTGACATGGTTTTTGCTTCATTTCTTTCCTTAAAAAAAAAAATGGGGACTGATCAACTGTCCATATAATCTATAAAGACACAATCTTTACTAACATACCTTGGAGTTATTTGTGGAATCTGAACTTGGGTACAAGTTGAATCTAGATAATTCCACTTTATATGGAAAATTAGAGCTCGAAATCTCCGATTTGTGACCAAATTTTACACAAGAATGTGAAGTGATTCCATATGGGTACTGAGTAGCTGCAGCACCCATCAAGAAAAATAACAAAAACCCAACTCTCAAAGTTCAATATTTGTTCCAAAAAGCACAAAAAGAAAACCCACCACTCAAAGTTCCATATTTGTCCCAGAAAGCAACAAAAGATCAATGCTTGATTGTTTAAAAGCTCACTTGATGAGCAAAATTTAATGACTTAAAAAGTGTCAAAAATTCTGGACTTTTTGCAGATATGACACAAGAAAAGTTGTCAAAAAGGGTAATTCTAAAAAATGATTAAAATCCAGATGGAATAAATGAAAAAGTTAATGAAATTTAGACAAGGAAGTGGAGAGAAGACAAAGGGAGCATAATTTGAGGCTGTTATGGTATCAAGTATCAACTGTTGGGAAAAAAAAAAAGCAAAAAAAAAAGGAAGAAATAGGAAAGGAAAATGTCATATTGTTTTTGGAGAGTTTAACGTTGGGGTTTTATGGGCTGGGTGTAGGCCTTGTTTAGTAGTAAGACTTTGACTGAGAATGGGCTTATCTAATGGGCCTCGCAAACAGATTCCATTTAAATTCATAAGCAGAAATTGCTATTTTTTATTTATTTTTTTACTTATATCCGGATTATAAAATTTATTTGAAGCTTGTTGAAAGCAGTTGCCATGTTCATGTACATTCATAATCAAATGCATTCTCCTATCCTTTTGTGATCTCTATACTCTTGTATATAGGAGACAACACTTGACAGTATGTACTTTATCATTCAATCAAAATATTGAATGCAATTGTATAGTAATTTCTCTTGACTAAATTTTTTTATTTTTATTTTTTGCATACATTAAAAAAATTATTAATTATTATATCATATAAATATTTTTTTTCATATTAAAAAAAATTATATACGGACAATTTTTTAGGAAATTGATTTTAATTAAAAGTAATTTAAGAAAGTACATCACTTAAATTTTCAACCAAATAAGTATTTTAAGATAGATATAAATACAAAAATAAATATATTTTTTTTAATCGAAGGAGTAGTTCATTATTGATTAGGAATGAAAAATAAAAATAAAATTGTTAATACTAGAAATAGATCCTCAATTTTAAAAATGGCGTTCATAATTGTATTAAAAACCATTGCCCGTTCGGCCCAATTAAGAATCATGTGATTTTTGTTGGACCAAGTAACTTTACAAATGATGGTATTAGACCCATTTGTGTTAGGATGATCCCTAAACAAAAAATATTTCCACTTAGATCCTCATATAGCAAATATTACCCAATTTATATCTCTAGTAAAATTTATGTAAAAACAACTTAGTTTTAGAAAAAAATAGGTCCTTTGTTTTTTTTTTTTTTTTTTCCCTATTCTATGGCAAAAACTAGAAAGTGAGTTCGGTTAGTTAGGAAGTGTTCAACAAATGATGGACCAATTGAGAATATTTTTTATTTGGGGATCAAAAAGAGGATCTGGATGGTAGTTGTGGGAATAAATATGTTCTTTGCCTATTTTTTTTTTTTTAGATCTCCAGGATACTAATCCCTTAATTTTCGATCGGACACACAAAGCTGACATAGCTACCTAAGAAGTTTTATATATGCACAAGAATTCGAAACCGAAATCACTTATTTAAATGACTAAAGCTTTTTACATTGATTAAAAATGAAATATGGATGGAATTTTTAACTTGATTCTGAGTTAAATTATATTTACAGTAACATTTTCTTAATAAACAAATAATCACCGCTATAACTATAATTTCATATGAAAGTTGAAACTCCATATATGACATTATATTACCAAGTATTTTTTACAATCACAAGAGTGCTGGAATTGAAAAATCATTAAACATATTTGTACACACAATCTTATTCATAGCTTTGAAATCATAACGGTAGCTTTGGGCTCTCCATCATCATTACTTCTCAGCAGTAGTACCTCTGCAAGCACAGCCAAAAAAAAAAAAAAAAAAGGACATAAATTAATTCATTTATGTATGTTGCTGATGTTTCTTTCACAATATTATTCAGCTATAGAGATTGAAAGAGGTCTGTGTATATATATATTACCTTAGCTAATATATTCAGTTTCTGCGTCTGCCGCCTCTTCCTCTCTTCATTCTTCCTGGTCTGATCCTGAAAGTCTTCATAAACCAATCATATTTCCATTCAGTCACAATATGGCCGATCACAAGCCCAAATATTATCCCACAGCCATACCCTATTGCCACTGGTTTCCAACCAAATTTAAATGGAGAATCCGAGTCGTGATCATCTTCGGAGCTTGAAGGTGCTGGTTGCAAAGCTTTGGAATTTTCGCATTTCTTTGGCAAAAGCTTCCCACACAAACCAAGGTTTCCTTCATATGCTTCCTTCTGGAATGTGTCAAATTGCTTTCCTTGTGGTACAGATCCTGAAAGACGGTTATTAGACACGTTGAAGATAGCAAGGAAATCAAGTTGCACCAGCTGCTGGGGAATCTCTCCCGAGAGATTATTTTGAGAAAGATCTAATGATTCAAGTTGTGTAAGATTTCCCAAGGATGATGGAATGTGACCGCTGAGAATATTGTTGGACAGGTTGAGCATATGAAGCATCTTCAAGTTTCCAATGGCTTGTGGAATCTCTCCTTCAAATCTGTTGCATGAAAGATCCAAGGCCATGAATAAATCCAGGATTTGGTCGTACTCGAGTTCATTGCCTTTGTTTGTTATTGACATTGAGTAGGAATAGTTGCCATCAACATTGTAGCCCGTTCCATCAAAATTTTTACTAGTGGATGTGTCCATATATGCTGACTGATTTCCATCCACCATCTCCATCATCGCTATCCAATCCAGGAAGTAGTTTGTTGGCAGTTTTCCGGAAAAATTATTTCGAGAAAGGTCAAAGATGTGCAACTTCTGGAATTCAAACTTTGTTTTGTGATCTGGTAGTAAACCATGGAACTGGTTGGCTCTAAGGATGAGAACCTTCAAAATTGGAAGTGCTCCTAACCAAAAGGGAAAAACATCATTGATCTGATTGGCTCCGAGATTTATGAACTCTAGAGTTGTGCAATTGGCCAATGATCTTGGTACACTCCCTTTTAATTGGTTATGATTTAACGCCATCATCTTCAAGTTGCATGCTCTTGTGAATGTTTGAGGGATTATGCCGAAAAAGTTGTTTCTTTGGAGGTCCAACATCTCCATGTAACTACTGGAGTTGCTCAAACAGGAAGGAAGCTTGCCACTCAAGTTATTGTCATCCACAACAAAGACATGTAGTGAAGTTAGATTGCAAAAGGATGGTGATATTTCTCCAGTGAAGTTGTTACCACCAATACTATAAACTTCAATAGATGATGGTGGAAGTGGAAGTGATGCTTGCAGCATGTTATTGTCAAGATGAATCTCGCATAGTTTATCCCACAAGAAAACAACTTGGTTTCCTTCAAAACTTGTTAAAAAGTTATTTTGAAGGTTTAAAAACATCAAAGTATCTGTACTGATGTTGAAGAACCATTTGGGTATCTGGCCACCAATATTATTATTGGATAAGTCCAGAAACTCCAACTTGTCTTGGTGGCGTAGAAAATATGGAAACTCCATTAAGTTGCATAAACCCAATCCTATGAAAGAAAACTTTTGAAAAGTGGCATTTGAGCTAGAATTAACAAGCAAGGATATATTGTTATAAGATAGATCAAAAGCTTGCAATTTCTTTAAGTTGAGAAACATATCTAACTCCACGATGCCATTGAATTCATTTGTATGAAGGTTAAGATCTTCAAGATTTTTAAGTTGAAAGATTGACTTTGGAATCTGACCGTGGAATCTATTGGATGAAAGCTCCAACACAGTTAACTGGGTTAGGTTTTGAAGCAAAGATAAAATTGGACCTGTCAATAGGTTAATAGCGAGGTACAAAACAGAAAGCTGCGTCAAATTAGCAAGTGAAGATGGAATCTCACCATATAAATTGGCAGCGTTAAGATCTAAACTAGTGAGTTTGGTCATCTTACCAACCCATAACAAAGAAGACGCATTTTGAGCATCAAAAGAGTTTAGTGAAAGGCTTATAACTTCAAGCTTTGTAAGGTTTCCAAGAGAAGACGGAAACCTCCCAGTAAATTTGCAACCACCAAGATACAAGTGAATCAAGGAATTTAGATTTCCAATTGATGCAGGTAATTCACCTGAGAAACTCGTGTTGGAAAGCGACAATAATCTAAGTGGACTGTTGAAGTAAAATTGAGGCAGATGACCTTCGAGATTTGGGTTATTGCTCAATCTAAGATTATCTAGTTTAGGTAGCTGGAGAATCCTAGTAGGGAATTTGCCGTATAACCCACAATCTTTCAAATCAAGTGATGCCAAAAAAGAAGAATTTGCCAAGATATCAGGGACTGTGGATGATATATCCACCGAATTGAGATGGAGCACTTCTATGCTAGTTAAGTTTTGAACCAGACTTATAAAATCTGGATTCTCAAGCTTTAACTTATCATTCATAGACAAATCAAGAGAAGACAACACCGATAAGTCTGAAATGTT
Source organism: Dovyalis caffra (assembly GCA_963924115.1). Taxonomy (NCBI): domain Eukaryota; kingdom Viridiplantae; phylum Streptophyta; class Magnoliopsida; order Malpighiales; family Salicaceae; genus Dovyalis; species Dovyalis caffra. The sequence goes on along the minus strand of CAWUPB010001194.1, from coordinate 14,970,458 downwards.
GGATGGGATTTGGCCAGAAAAGAAAGAGCCGGAAAGATTAAGAGAAGTCAGCTTAGAAAGATAGCCAAAGCTAGAAGGGATATGAGAGTAATTAAAGTGATTCCAGGCAAGGTTAAGCTTACTAAGCTGAACCAGATGGAAGAGGCTACTACTGGAGTTGATTGACCCAAAGAGACAACTACTACTGAGATCAATGCCAATCACGTGACCTGTGATGACATCACACTCAACACCATCCCATAAGCAACAATCTGTACTAGTTTGTTCTCCTCGGACATTCCATGATTCAATCTTTGGATAAGCGAAAGGATCATTGAGAACACAAGCCTCCTCATCAATAATGAATAAGCTCTTCTTGAATTGCAACAAGGAAGACCTCTCATCACCATGGCACAGAGGAGGACGGCTAGAAATAGAGGTTGAAGTGACTAAAACATGGAACAATGAAGGTGAGCAGACCAAACTAATTATGAACATGAATTGAAACAAGGAATACGGCTCCATATTGTCTGTTTAACTTTGTTTATCACTCTCTGATAGGTAAGAAAAAAGATAGATGAGCTTTTAAAGGCAGCGATATATGGTTGGTACACGCAACTGTATGTCTACATCTCAACGATTGATCATGAAATTGATGGAGATAATGATGGGGATTGATGAAAAAATTTTATATTATGAATGCACATGTCTTTGTGTTAAGTCCATAGTTTTTTTATATTCTCTCAGAATTTTCGTGTTTGCATTATGTTTGGATGTGTAAAGATTTACAAACAAAGATGGATTCCATCTCTAGCCTAAAAAGTTAAATTAACAGGTTATGAGTTTATCTTATCGATGAATTGATTTTTTTAATATAAAATATTTACTATTTATACATGCATCCAACATACATACGTTAATCGTTAAAACCAAAATAAAATAAAATTCATAAATGGTATGTGACTAGATAGATTTCCATTATCGATCATTTCATTGTCCTGATGAAGTAATTGGTTGTCCAATTCCATTGATCGAAAATGAAACAGCGATATGGGATTTGCCCATTTTATATGTAGAGGTTAAAAACTAAGTTGATATCATTTTTATCGACCAATGGAACATGCATTTGAGTGTCATGTCCTTCACGTACACTTGATACTGCACGTTATGAATGATGTTTCTTTTTTTAGATTTAAATTTAATAATTGTTATATATTTGATTTATTATTTCTAAATTTGATTTAAAAAATGCATGTGAAACTCCTTTTTTTTGTGCTGAAATTTTAATTTTTAATTAGAGAAGAATTGAGGGAATAAAATTTGAATTCATAATCATTTGATAAAACTCTAATATATCTTATTAAAGAATCATTTTAATTAAAAAAATATTAAATTATTACATTAAGCCTAGAAACACATACATAGAAAAATGTAACATGATAAATATTGATGGGATGATGTATATCCAGGATGAAGAAGTCTCCCACTTACAAATGAAGTCCAGCCACTAATGTCACGGAATGAAGAATTCTCCCAATTGCCAATGAAGTGAAGCCACTAATACCATGGAATGAAGAACATGAAGAAGTCGACCTCCCAATTTCCAATGAAATCAAAACACTAATGTCACGGAATGAAGAGCCACTAATGTTATGGAATGAGTCTCTCAATTGCCGATGAAGTCAAGCCACTAATACCATGGAATGAAGAAGATGAAGAAGTTGATCTGCCAATTTGCCAATGAAATCAAGCCACTGATGTCATGGAACGAAGAGCCACTAATGTTATGGAATGAGTCTCTCAATTGCCGGCGAAGTCAAGCCACTGATACCATGGAACGAAGAAGATGAAGAAGTCTCCCAATTGCCACTACTATCTTAGTGGTTGGATTTCTTTTGGCAATTGCTACTTAATTATACCATCAATTAATGATCGATATATCACCTCATTCTTTGAGATTTTTTACTTTAGAGTATCACGTGTCAATCATTAACAATATTGACATTATAACCGAGAGTCTAAAGTAAAAAAATAGAAGAATTCAATCAAACTAAAAAAAAAAGGAGGGTCTCAATCAAAATAATTCGAAAAGTATAAGATCTAAATGTGAGAAAAACCCTAATTTTAGTTAATCATTAATGTAAAAGATAAATGAAATCTCAAATTAATTTAGAAATTAACAAATAAAAAATTTATTCAAATCTTAGTCACATTAATCTCTGGAGAAAATTGTTGACAATTTATGAAGCCATTAACCCTTGAATATTAAAAATAATTAACTTTTCATTTATCTATAAAATATTGAGTAATTTAATATTTGAATTATAATATTATTATCAATTAAAAAAATATTTATTTAATTTTTTTCACCTTAATGCTATGACCATAATTTTCATTGAAAATGTAATTGAGCGATAAAAAAGTCAGTGTTTGAAAAAATTGACTTCACAACTTAAACGTAGGAAAGAAATAGTTCATAACTTAGAGCAATAAAGTGTCCTTTCCTTCAATATGTATGACATCAATTTTAAACTTGAACTTTTAATGAATTTAGAAAAATCAACTTCTCTTCCAAAATTTAGAAAATAAATGCTTCAAAAGACATTATTTTCTATAATATATTTAATATGAACTTTATGAAGTGAAATTTTCTAAAGAAAAAATATTTCATGAAATTGAGTTAATGAAGATAGATCAATGAAATTTTTTATTTAATGATATTACAAACAAAAATAAATATTGACTAAAATTAATTAAAGTATATTTATGTTCTATATGAATTAACTAAAAAGGTTAAAATATTTTTTTTATAAATGGATCTGCAGCCGCACATGAGCTAGCTTGCTAATTATAACTAAATAAAAAATAAGAATAATCTTGAAGGGTTTTTAGCAAAGTATAAATTACACCGTATTCCAAATGTTTTTCTGACTTTTATGTGTTTTTTTTTTTTAAGCAAAGCAATTAAAAGTATACTAAAAAAAATTTCGTTGTTTAACTTTTGAGAGTAGAATGTAATTTTTGTAAAAAATAAGTTTAAAGGTGAATTAGCTTAATATGTAGTTTTTATACTTATGCTTAAAAGAATACTATATACTCGTTTTGATTCTTGAGACTAGTGCTTTTTTTTATAAAAATCGATCAATATATAAAAAGGAAAAGAGCCAGCAAGAAAATGGCTATAGTAACGAGTTTAGAATACAAATAAGAAGATAAACTAAACAACAACCTTTCTAAAAAAAACAAAACTAGACTATAACAATAAAAAAAAAAAAAAACTATCTATTCAAAGAGCTCAATCTACGGGTTTTTGAAGTATTTATCCATCTTTTGATTTTATTTGAGCTAATTAAAAGATCATTTTCGGAATAGACAAAATGATCATCAATATATATAGCCCAACGCGCCACTCTATGAAAACTAAAGAAAGAAAGTTGTTCGAATCGAGAGTGGTACTATTAAAAATAAGATTACTTCGCACTAGCCAGATCGACCATAGACTTGAATAGAGAACAAGAAACCAAACTTTCTTCTGCAAAAGCCCATGAACATAAAAACTCCACCATTGAAAAAGATCATCCACAGATTTAGGGACAATCCATAAACAACCCCACCAAAGAAAAGATTTTAGACCAAAACTACCAAATCTCATGGCAATAGAGAAGAAGATGAGACATAGATTCTTGAAATTCATTATAGAAAGGACACAAGTCGATCGAATACTCCACTAGACCAATACAAGAAAGAAAATTTCTTGTCTATAATTTACAATGAGTCGCTAACCGAAAAAAAGCTTATACTTTTGGAGAAGCTAAGCCTTTCCGGACATAAGAAATTAGATGTGAGTCTCCATGTAGCAAAATCGAATCTAGAGCTGAAGAACAAGAATTGATAGCATATAAGCCTTTTATGTCATAAGCCCGGATCCTCTTATCATCAACACCTAGATTCAAGTGAACATTTGAAATTAAATGTTGTAGCCTTTTTACTTCTTGAACCTCCCAATCACGAAGCTCCCTTCTCCAATTGAATTTCCAAAACCAACCTAAACTACACCAATCTCCCATATCCGAAACTTTGCAATTTTTTTCAGTAGCTAACTCCGTATAGACTCGGAAAAGTTGAGCCGAGATTTGTGCTACTTGCCCACACATCTTTCCCAAACACGATGGATCTACCATTGCCAATGCTGAAACGAATCCTTTCTTTGATACCATGACTACAAGGAGTTGAACTTGAGTAAGCCGAGCGAGATATCTTTCCAATAAGAAGATAAGATACTTGTAAAATAAGGGAGACCATTCCTATATGTTGGATTGTATTTTTGAAGGATGAATTTTTGCTAGCATGAAGAGTTACTCCCATTAAGACACCATATCCACTTGAAAAGCAAGGCCTTATTCTTCCCTGCTATGGAATCAATGCCTATCCCACCTTTTCTTTTTAGTCTAGCCACCTTGTAAATTTTTCGATTGTCTAAACCTCCACTCCATAAGAAACACTGCTGCATAGAAATAAGCTTTTTCGCGACACCTTTAGGTGTTCTAAATAGAGAAAGGTAATATGTAGAAATACTTGAGAGGACTGTTTTAATGAGACCAATTCTTCCACCCAAGGATAAAAGCTTTCCTTTCCATGATAAGAGGCAACTTCTCATCTTGTCTAGCACAAGCTTCCAAGTAGAGATATGCCTTAGACTAGCTCCTAGTGGTAAACCAAACAGAGATACGTCTTGAGACCAGTGCTTAAAAGCATTATTCGTCAGTTGTGGCCAAGAGAGGAAAAGACATCCATTGACTAGAAGTTTTGGTAGTCTTGCAGCTCCAGTTGCATGCTAAAATTTTGAGGAAACTTGATGATCCATTTGCATGGCATCTATGCCCACAATTGTTCCCTTCGATATAATTCATGCACTATGACTAAAAGATAACAAATGGACTATGTATAAAGTGGATATGAACTTTATTTAATTCAACAAATATCCATTAAAAATATTTAATATGTAAAAAAGTATATTTACTCTAATATAATTTCAGGATATGGATACTTATTTTTTACCATATTAATAATTACTAATTTATTTTGATTGTTTTTAACATATAGAGATCTAATTGCATAAAATTTAAAAATTAAGGACTAATTTTTTTTTTTTTTGAAAAATTTGACGACTAAAAACTAATAAATAAAGGATCGAAATGCAAAAAAAAAAAATAATTTTAAAGTCCAAAAAATTTCTTTAAAAATTATGTGGACTAAAATAAAATAAAATAAATTGATAAATAATTTTTAGAGAACACTAAATGGACGAGTAAATTTATATAGGTGGATAAAGTTTTATATGGTGATTTATTAATAGATAATGGGTATAATATATTTTTTATAAATAAGATAAAAAAATTGATTAATAGGCTCGGTATCCGTTCATTGCCATCCCTAACTATGACCAGCACACCCGTTGAAGGAACCTAGAAGCACAAAATTATCCGAGTCAATAGTAACTTATATTGACAGACGATAACAACATGTACACTAGTAAATAAATATATAGCTGGTAGTATTTGGGAGGTTCGGGGATTTATAATAAAAGAGTTTTTGGTTTGAAATTAGGTTCTTAAGAGGTAGAAATGATGAGTGGATTCTGCTGGGAACGCGTTTTAATCTTAAGAGCCTCCCTAACTCCTATTACAAGACTCATGTAAAAGAGAGGGACATTTTTAATGGAATCACACCACTAAGAAATTCGCGCACTTAGAAAAGAATTTGTTCTCAAAATAACTGTGAGAAGCATGGAAGGTAAACTAAATGCCACGAAGAAAAAGACAAGACTAAAGAGTACTCCTAACTCATTAAGAATAAACCCTCCAAATTTATAGATCTAAAATCAAATAAAACTAAAACTACTGATGACCTAAATTTCCACCAAGCTCTAATACTGCAGAACAACAGAAAATATCCCTGTTAAAGCTTCATTAATAACTGCCATATATTCCATGACGATCCAGCTCTACATGTATTCAAACGCAGCCTAGATCATGGATAGCAGGTATATATAAGAGAACAAGACACAAAAACAGGAGACAACATTGTGTAGACTGAACGATATCATAGAAGTTATTCCGGTTTGTATATTTACCTAAAATTGTTTAATTCACATTTAATGTATAATAACCAGAAGATACGTCCAGGAGAGGTGCAAACTAACAAGAGGCATGAAGAGAGAATTGTTTTCTACTCATGAGGAGTTGCTAAAATGCTGGAATCATATGAAGCTAAAGCAGACCACAAACTTTCCTTCATTCCTGATGGGAAGTTGTAACCAAATTATACCTCAAATGTGGCACATTATAATAATATGATGAGCAGGTATGAAAGCAAGGCAAGCTGCTACTGCAGAGATGATATAACAGGAGGCGAGTTCTTCAAAGGATTCATACGGAATGCAACATGTTGGTTTTGCAGGAAAATTAGTTTTGGATCACTATTATTAGTAGAACAGATAATCTAAGAACATTGATAGTGATGATAGATAAATTAAGAACAACAAATCAGGAAGCCATTATCATAAAATAGACGAGTTTGATGTTCATTAAAACAGCCAAATTCATCATAGAAATTACTCCTATGTCTTAACCAAATCATTTCGAGAACACATAATCAGCGGCAATGCTGAAATGCCGATCAGATCACATGAAGCTTTTGCAGGCTGGTCCTTTCGACATTCCAAGACGAACTTCCATCCCACTATGCATGTCCACTGGACAGAAAGTTTCAGACTCGCGAGGATCTGCAAGTATCAACCCAGAAAAGACTCATCAGTAGAAGTCAAAGCAAAAACCTACGTGAGATAACAGTTCATCTGAAAGCATATGCCAAATTTACCAGGTACTTTATCAGGACCAAATCAGGAGGAGTTCACAAAAAAAAAAATGCAGACCACGTTTAGAATGTTTTTACCAATTACAATTTATCTATTACACAAACTAACGTGCAAAATAATTATACCCTATCCTTGAAGCCCCAAACTGAGAACACAATCTGTAATTAAAGTGCAAAATAATTACACCCTATCCTCAAAACCCCGAATTGAGAACACAATCTGTAATCAAAGTGCAAAACAAACATGATTATCAAAAAGCAAATGATACATGATGCAAGTGAAATTAATCATTCCCCAAAATTACGTGTAAGATCATTAGCCTTCATTGACAGTTTTACCAGCTGCAGAACCCTAAAATCCAATGAAAGAAAGTCAACCTACCTTTGATCATTATGAATGAGGATGATGATTTTCCAAAGACTTTATTGAAATGAAAAGTTAAGTGTGAATTCAAAATCTAACCAACTCAAAATGCACAGGCAGCTTTATAGGAAAATCAAATACTATCAAATTGAAAATAACATTTTTGTGTTTAGCAAATACTAGTTACCATTCAGATAATCCTCAAAACCAAAATCTTCCAAAGTTCCTGTCAAAGCCTCCATTCCGAGCATTGAAGATGGCATGAGTCCTGGTGGCCTCTGGAATCTGCAAAGTTCACAAAGAAAGATAAATAATGCAAAAATAGCAGCACAATCTGACAAGTGTAAAACTTTAAATATATTATGTGTGCATGAGGGCATTTGTGTATGTGTGAGTGGAGAACCACAGCAAAAGAAGAAGAAGCCCCAGCAAATTTGCAGACAAAATTGGGATGAAACATGCACATGTGCAAGTTATGAATGAACTTCTATGATCTAATTTGAGAATAAGTAATATTCTCATGCCTCATGTCGAAGCATCCTTTTCAGCAGCAGAAGTGGAAATAGTATGTGGAACATGCTACTCTTAATTCCTAATCGTAACGATAGGTCAAGAACATGTAGTTTTTAATAATAACTATAAGCCCCTTGGACCGAGTAGTAGCCCAGGATGACACCACAGACAGCATTAAAAAATTCCAAACGGGAAGGATTGAAGTGCAGATAATCCAAATTCACATTAACTACTTACTGAAATCTACGCCAGTTGAACACTCCTACCTAATATGGTTCTTATTGTAGTACCATGGCACCCTGACAGACCTCTACCAACAACCAAACTATATGTGAAAATAACAACTCCATACTAATTGCTACTTTCTTTGGCAAATGTTCAAATATCAAACCTTATAGTTGACATCCAATCACTACACAATAAGCATCTTCGAACAACTAAAACGCAAAGCAATGTTAAGCAAGATCCATCCCATTTCAGCCTTTATGCGCTTATATTCATGATCTAAAGTCTGTAGCTCCTGTAAACAAAGCACTTGAGCTAAATTTCCCCTAATCTGTAAAATAAAACACAATCTCATTGCATTTTTCTGATAAATAAATAAATAAATAAATAAATAAATAAAAAGAAAAGAAAAGCTAAGGATACAATTAAAACCCAAATTCACAAAAAAAATAATAATAATAAAAAAATTCTTTTAATATTTTTTTAAAAAAACCAACAAGAAATCATAAACAGCAGGTTATTTTATTCAACATATAATCAATCAGCCAAAAACACATACCTAGAAAGAATCTGCCTTTCCATATCCATCTGAACCGGAAAAGCTGCGCCATAAACGTTTGCAAGTGTTATTCTCTTCATGTCATCTTGATTTCTCTCCACCTAAAAAATCCCCAAATTATTACTTTCTTAAAGAAAAAGAAACCAACTTTAATTTCAACAATATTTCAGACAAAACCCTTAAACCCCATTATCATGCTCATTCCATAACAGATACTAAACATAGAGCAAAAAGGCTACAAAATTAACATAATTTCTTTCGATTTCAATCCATAAAAAACAAGAAAAGAAGAGGAATCGTTACAGAGAGCAAGACAGATTCAAGTGGGTGAGATCCAATGATGTTGCCTCTCTTGGCATCAAGGCCGAATCGAAGAGAATCATGGACTTCGCCAATTTGATGCTCGATTGTCTTTGGTGCTTCCATTCTTTCTTGTTTTCTTCGATTTCTCGTCGTCTCTTCTCTTCTGTCTGTGTTCTGTCTTTGTATTTGCTGTGCTGAAATGACGACGTAGATTCTGTCATCTTAGAATTTCTTTCAGGCGACTGACTTGTTTAGCAAGTCATGGAGTAAATTATAAATTAGTCTCTCTAGCTTTTCTAAACGAATTAAATAAATCTTTTTAGTTTTAAAAATAATTAATTGGTTTTTTTAAGGGTATTAATTATGTTTAATTTAATATTATTTTATTTCAAGAAGTATATTTTTTCTCCTTAATTTTTCAATATTATTTTTTTCTTCGTTTCTATTCTTGAAAAAAAAGTTAACTAGAAAAAAACATAAAATGAATGAAAATAATGAAGTTCAGATTAGATTTAAAACATAAAAACTAAGGTGGTGTTTAATAAAATTAAAAATTAAGTGCTGAATTTTAAATTCTAAAAAATTAAGTACCGAATATACTTACTGACAAGATATTTGATATTTATTGAAAATTAAATGTTGAATATAATAATGTTGTTTGATAAATATTATTATTAAACATATTAAGGTTATAAACATGAAAATTTTAACCTTATAATTGTACTATGATATTGTTAACACAAATATATATATATATATATATATATATATATATATATATATATATATATATATATATATATATGTTTTTGTGTATAAATAAATAATTTAATAAAAATAATTATTAATAAATTGATTGAGTTACTTAGGTATTTTCTCATCCATGAAGTGGAAACCTTTCTAAAGCAATTACATGGTATCTGGACAGAGAAACCAATTGCTTTGGCCATGCTTTTGTTGAGTTAAACAGATGGTTTGAGGACTTAACGTTCAATCTGATTCTTCTGATGATTGCATGGAAGAGATTCTTTGGTGCTAGTACCAGGACCCAAGGGTGATGAGAAAGAAGAGGCAAATATTTTGAAGGCAATTGAGAGAATTCTTTCATCTTTGGGCCTTTCTGGACATGAAAAACTGTGAAAAGAAATTTTAGAGAATTCAATGACATTGTTGAAGAATGGCAAGAGAAGCATAGAATGAAGAGAGATTCCGGCTAGCTGACTACTAAACTGCAAGAGTTTATTGATGTGATGCTTTTGGTCATTGAGAGGATACCATCTTAGGCTTGCATTTATTTATTTATTGTGACATACAGAAACAATTTTTTCTCTCTTTTTTTCATGAGGCCAGTCCTCTCAATGGATACTCAAATAGTGATGCACTGTTTTAGTGAATAGTAGAAATCGTTTATGTTATACAACAAGGATAGTAGATATCATTTCTTAATCAGTTTGTATAATTAGGATTATAATAACATATGAGGAAAAGGTTTTAAAAATCTTTCAACTAAATATATTAATAAAAAAATTTTAAGTTAAAAACTTTAATTTACTAAACTAAGTAGATTTTGACTAAATTTAAATTTTAAATATGAGATTATTTAGATTATCAAATAAACTTTTTTATATTAAGTACTACAACTTAATTTTTTAAACTATTTAAATAGTTTATCAAACACATTATAAGTAATTTCTAAAACTAAAAACTCTTAAAATGTAATAAGCAAAAAAAAAAAAAAATCAACTTCTAGTATCTCGTTAACGTCGTTTATGCTACTATTGTCACATGCAATCAATATAATTATTATTACTTTATAATTATTGCCACAATGATCTCTAACTATTTTGCATTCTACTTCTATCATTGCATCAATACATTATTACCAACAGAACTATAATGAGAAATTTAGAATAACATTTAACCAAAATTGCATCTATTGTCAATGGCATATTGCCAATAACATTTCTCAATTTCAACAATTTATTTTTACATTTACTAATGAATGAATTAAATGAAATATTATAAGGGTGTGAATAAATATTCGATCCAATTCATGTACTTGTCATACATTTTTCAGCAACTTAAGGGATCTTAAAATTAGTTGGCTAGGTGTTTGATATTGTTTTGTTGTGGTTCCACATTTGTCATAACCCAAAATTTCCCTATACTTATTTTATTGTTATTTAATTCTTATGTTATTTTTTTTCATTTTTTATTTGAATTATTTTAAAAAAAAAAAGAAAAAAAGTAAAAATATACATATAAGATAAAGAATCTCTCCAAAATCATTCAAAAATCTGTCTAAATCTTCTACTAATCTTTTTGTTTTTTTTTTTTAATTTGAATTTAACACTCATCCATTCCCTTGTGTTTAGCTAATCAAATCTCAAATTTGAGATTTGATAGTTGAAATTTGAGTTTGAATGGGCTGATTTTGGGAGAGATTTCAACGAGTTTTTGGCCGATGAAAGCTTTTGGATTCTAGTTTGAATGGGGAGGGAGGGTCACAAAAAGATAGCCACAAAAGGGTCGAAAGGACCTTCACAATTCTCCAATCTCGGAAAAACTTAAAAAATGTAATCTCCAAAAATAAAAGCTAGGCATCCCCTCACTACCGGGAGGGTCGCCATAGCCACACCTCAAGGCCGACCTTCATCTTCACCATCCCAATTTCCAAAAAACTCTCCACCAAAAATCCATCTTTATTAGCCACTATCAACACAATGAACATCACCCCTTATAGCCCACTGCCATAACGACCCTTGCTGTTTTTTTTTTCTTTGCCATTACCTTTATTTCCCATATGTCAAGCACCACTCGAAACCAACAAAAGAAGCTTCGTTTGTTAGGAAAAATCAAAGTGAGAGACCCGCAATCACGAGACTCAAATCTAGCTCCCCTACAAACTCACATTATCGTCAACCATAGTAAAACTATTACCAAGCCTCGCCGACCCTATTGTCCCTCTCCTCCATTGCCAATAAATCATCGTAGCTAGCATAGTTGATAACATGCTAAACACTACCGGATACATGGACTCACACGCCATGGTAAAAGACTAAGTGCCTCACATGCGGCGTTATCATCCAAGCTTTGGAGGTCTTCCACCTCAAGTACACGTTGATCCATCCAAATCTAGTTTTGTTTATAGACTTTAGCCATTATGTGAACAACTTTGGGTACTCAGCTCCATGTCAAACCTACTGCGGCCATGGTAAATTTAGTGATTACTATAATCCTAGACCTCCTTGTACACATTCTCCACATTATTGGATGGAGTATCCAAGTCTCCCGGACGAGTAACAAAGCAATGCCTAGGCACGCACGAACGACAAGCTCCAATAGACCAACCTTCCTCCTAGCTGCCGCCAAAGCTCCCTTTATACACAACAACAACTCCACCTAAAATCCCTATTGCCCTTAACTTCATTCGGTCAACATCTACACCTTCATTCACCATCGACAAACCGCCTCAACGCAACCATAATCCTCCTCACCAAAAATAACAAAATTTATCCTCTCACAAGCAAAAACTCAAACGCTTAATGGGCATATCTCCCCAAAACACCATCATTGCCATCTCCCATTTTAGACAACCACATTACCCATGGGTAATGTATTCTACCCTGACCACCATCATCATTCACACCAAACCATCCTCACATAAACCACACACAAACCTACACTTTATTTCATCCCACCGAACTTACCACACCCGACACCCACAAAACCAAACTTACCAAATCACTATCCGGATTGGATTGAAACTACCGACCACATAACTCGTCATAGGTGTTGATGAAGAAAAAAGAGTGCATTACTTTATTACTTCGACTAAGGAAAGGGTGAAGGAAGCAAATGCTTATGCCTATAGGGCAAGTTTGACAATTGAATAAAAGGAAAGGATGGAGAGAAAGTTACACGATCCGGATGGTTTCGAAATAAATGGAAATAGGGATGGCAATGAGGAGGGACGAGGTGGGGCGGGGATTGCCATCCCCATCCCCGCCCCATGCCTCGAACGGGGCGGAATTTTCCATCCCGCCCCGCCCCAAACGGGGACGAGGATCCCCGCGGGGCAAACGAGGCATAAACAAGGCAAGTTTTTTTTATTTTTTTTTATCCCATTCTACTATCAAATTTCAAACTATAGTAAAAATATATATATATATATATAGTTTTTATAGAAAATAAACCCTAAAAGTCATTAATCATAGATTTTATATGGGGTATAATTATAATTTTAATAAAAAAAGGATAAAAATAAGGCAAACGGAGCGGGACGAGCAAATCCCATCCCCGCCTCGTCCCCGCTCACTCGGTGCCCACCCCGCCCCGTTCCCCGATTAATGTGGGGAATCCCCATGTTGATCGAGGAAAATCAAGGCAAGGTCGGGCGGGATTCCGTCGGAACGAAGCAATTGCCATCCCTAAATGGAAAAGGCGAGAAAGGAGTGAGAGGTATCGATTTTTATTTTCATTTAGGATCGGCTTGAAAGTTGTAAAAAGGTATGGGTTTTGGTCATTTGGGGTTAAGCAATATAAAGATGGAGGATCGGACTCGTCCACCCCGTAAGGTTTGCTCGACGAGTTAGCCCGCAAGCAAGCTCGCCTACCGAGCTAGCCCATTGGGCCGGACCCATCGTCAAAAAAAGCCTAATTTTTTTTAATTTAAACTAGTTAGATACATACGCTATGCTATAATAAAAAAAAACTATTACATACGTAAGGTTAACGATTTGTATGATGTAGTGCGAATAAAATTTTTATTTTTGATGATTAATATAAATCGAATCTATATATTGAGGGAAATCATTTGATTTATATATATTTATTAACAAAATATTTAATAATGTTAGCATAAAAATTTATATTCGGATAATTAGAAGGTTTTTTCAAAACATTATCTAACTTATTTTATTTTAAAAAAAAATCTATAATATGAAAAAATAAATAACAAATAATTAGTATTATTTGTGCGTATATAGTTAATTTGTAATATATATGTATATATATATATATATATATATATGTATATATATATATATATATATATATATATATATATATCGTAGTTAACATATTCAAAGTATATAGAATAAATAAAAAAAATATACAAAAGAAAAACCACCTAAATTTTTTGAAATATAATAAAGTCAATAGATTAAAATAAAAACTAAAAAAAAAATAGTTATGATAAATTCTGAATAAATATATATAAAAAAGCATAGTATATAGAATAAATAAAAAAATATACGAAAAAAAAATCAACCTAAATTATATGAAATATATTGAAGTCAATATATTAAAATAAAAACTACAACAAAATTGGTTCAGCTAAATTCTGAATATATATATATATATATATATATATATATATATATAAACAAATAAAACTTGTGATTTTTTAATTGATTATTATTTAAAAAAAAGAGTCAAATTATCTAAAACATACTTTTAGCTCTCTCTCTCTCTCTCTCTATATATATATATATAATCATAATTTATAAATTATAATAATATATTTTAAAAAATAGAACACTCATTTAAAAGCATAAAATAATTTGTTGATTTAATTATAATAATATATTTTTAAAAAATAAAATACCAGCATTCTAAAATTTTATTTCAAAATTCATATATTAAAAAATCAAATTTATTAACAAAAAAAATTATATCAAAAAATTAATTTGATGAGAATTTTAATAAGAAATAAATAATTAAAGAAATAAATTTTAAACAATAAGAGTAATATAATCAAATATATATGTTCAAACTAAAATCTTAAAAAATATCATATATATTCTATCATTCTCAAACTATACGTAAAACTAAAAAAAATAATGATTTATTTTATATATTTTTCACATCTAATTTCATGATAATATATATATATATGAAAAAATAATAAAAAAGGTAGCCAGGCGAGAGCTGCCAAAGAAAAGAGGGCCAAGTGTGTGCGTGTATGAAAAAGATGGCCAAGCGTGAGCTGCCTAAGAAAAGAAGGCCAGGTGCAACAGGCCCAAGCACCAGCAGCCTAGGTCGTTCAACCCAAAAAAAAAAAAAAATTCTTACAGTAAATGAATAGTAACAGTCTTAGATTTTTTAGTTTTTTTAGTAATATCTTTATTTATGCATATGTTTTTCCTCGGCAACTTAGATTTCAATACATTTAATTTCTTAGTTATTATAAAAAAGAAAAAGAAAAAGACTAGTTGGATACTAGTCCAACAGGTTAAGAACTAAGGAGAAAGGGGCCGGAATCACTCCAGCCCTCAAAATGGAACTAAAAGAAAAGGAGGAAAGGAAAAGAAGATGGGTCTAGTTCAATGGGCCCACGACCCATCAGAAAAGGAAAATTTAATGTTTTTTAGTTTTAATTTTTTATTTTGTGTTTTAGATATTATCCTAAATATTTATTTATACATGTTTTATTTACCGTTTAATTTAGATTTAAGCGTTCTAGTTTCCTTAGAATCTTGTTTGGTAATTTTTTCTAATTATTTTAATTCTTAATTTGTATTTCCATAATTAGTTTAGATAATCAAATGATAAATGAATTGTCGAGTCTCCTAATTTTTAGGGACCAATGATAATTCTCTATCGAAAAAAATAATAATAATAATAATAATTCTTAATCGAGTCTCTTATCCGATAGAAATTGTTGTTTAACCAAAAAATAAAAAAAATGAAATCTCCTATCCGATAGAGACTCGTTGTTACCAAAATTCATCATTTTAATCGGGATGTTCTCCGATATACCTGGTTGCATCAAGACTTAAAATGGATCTAATGTTTGAACTAACGTATTGCCCGACGAAAGGGACCGACGATTGTTTCAATACGATGTCACGCCTAAAAATAAAGAACTTAATTCAACTTGAAAATTAGGGTCTAAATCGAAATAACTTGGTACAAGTAAAAATATTTTAAGAGATAAATTTATGATTAAACTAGACGTGATACCTCTCTTAGGAAATGGTGTCTTTGGGGTGATCAATATCTTCCCAAAACTTAATCAACTCATTACTCGAAAAATCTTTGCGTCAATGTTATTTTTATGTTCCTAGTTTTTTAATACTAGATGGTAACTTTAAACTCAACGATAATTTGTATCCCCGTAAATCCTTGCAAATGTAATGCAAATCTACAAAAATTTGGAAAACCTAGAATTTTTTCAAGATTTTCGTCCAACGTCGGGTAGCGACAACACTTATACATTTTAATCTAAAACTTATAACATGATTTTTAATTTGGTTTAATAAAAAATAATTGACAAAAAATATATTTTAAGAAATATTCACTTAAAGATTATGGTTGAAAAAGAAATCCATTGATTTATTTCTCCAAATACCATATGAATGTATTTTTCCTATGAAATATACAAATAAAAATACATATATCTTTACATGATTAGATATTAAAATATTATAAACATATGGCAGTCAATGGTATCAATGGTTGGTTTTGTTGGCAAAAAAAGCAAGCTAACTTACATCTTCATATAGCATGCGTAGAAACATCCAAACATCCTAATAGCTTCTTTCGTTTTAGATATACACTAGATACAAACCTTCACGTTGATTTAGATAATCATAATTTCATTTATTTTATTGTGTGTTTTTTTAAACATTAATTATATTTTAACTTTTATAAGTAATAGCTATATTTAATGATCAAGATACAATTTCAAATCTTTTATATCACTTGCAATGTTTTTTACTTAATGTCTATTTTACATTTTCTTTTAAACATGCATATTTTTTAATCAATTTAAATAATTGAAGATTGCAATCACAAAAATAAATTTATTAATATGACAAATAAAATTTTAACTGATTTTAGTAGTGGTCATTTTGATAATTGCATTTGACGGAATTCATATAAAAGATATTTGTATTTTATAAATTACAGAAGCCATTTGTTTTGTTGGCTAATGATACCTAATAATAACCATACAAATGAAAATTAAACTCAAATTGAAAATAACATATGCCAATAGTAATTGTTGATTATAAAAAATAAATTTCAAAAAAAAAATTAGATACTTAAAGCATAAATATTACTTAGAAAAAATACTTGAAAAGAAGTAAAAAGAATTAAAAAAATAAATAAAAGCAAATCTTGAAATTCAAGAATACTCATTGGATCGTGATTCTAATTAAAATGAGATTCAATTGTAGGTCTTGTTAATTGAATTAATTGAATGGTATAAGGGTATTCTCAATGTTTTTTTTTTTTCAGCGTTTAACATTATTATATAGATAATAACTAGATAGTTACTTGTGCTCTGCTGCAGGACAGACATAAATATAGCCATCGGAACACAATAACAAGCATCTAATGAGTTAACCTCGGTTATTTGCAAGTGTTGATGTTGTGCATGACAGTAGTATTATTCTATTGCTTTGTTTGTATTCACACTAAAACATTTCATGATTTTTTTTATGTCACATGATTTTTAGAATTGAAATACCATAATAGAACATAACTTAAGTATTGATTGTTAAAAAAGAAACATACATAAATGAGTTTGAAAAGCAAATCTACAATCAATATTTTCAAAATTCTTAATCAAAATTTTCTTTTCAATTTGATAAAATGTATTTTATTGTAAATTGGCTACCTAATAAAAACTTGTAATAATATAAATAGAAAATTTAATATAAAATTAAAAAAATAAATTTATTAATATTTTTTTTCATAATATTGCATCGAAGAAATAAAACAACAATCAACATAAATATTTGTATAAAAATTAACTAACAAATATTTTTTAACTTTTTTCAAAATATGTGCATTTGAGTAATATATATTTATTTACAAAACAATAAAAAAAATATTAGTATAAAAAATATATATTCGAATTATTAGGTGATTCTTCTAAAAAATTATTTTAATTATAAAAAATAATTTTAGAATATTTAAAAAATTAATAGCAAATGATTGATGTTATGTGTATAGATACATAATTAATTTTTAATAAAACAAATGATCTCAATATTTTTTATTATACATTATGACCATACTAACCGGTTCACGAGTATGCATTATAAATCAAAAAATATTTTTTTAAAAGAAACTTAAGTTGTAAGAAATATATTGAAGTTAGTAGAGTGCAATAAAAATAATTAAAAAAATTTATTCAATAAAATATTGTTCAAATAAAAAATAAAATATTTAAATAAAATAATATTATTTTATCTTACTTTCATATTCTTGTAGTCTTTTAATTGCTGCTAGGAGTTTTTTTTCTTTCTTTCTTTATTTTATTTTTTATTTATTTATTTTTTTTTTTGAGAATTGTAGCAATAACATCATTAGTAATTGCATCAAATAGATTTATAGTGTTTGATTAAAGAATTTTCCTCTCTGTCTAGTCTACACAACTATTCCTCTGAAAGAAAAAATCTCACCTTCTTTCTAGAACGAGAAAAGAAAAATCATGACATCTTTCCTTCCTTGTTAGAAACATCTTGCATCAAATAATGATGTTTCAACCATTCTTGCCTTTTGGGCAACGTGGTTGCTCATAAGTTTTGCCTTCTCCTATATATATATGTCAAGATTTTTTTTATCAGTATTTGCATCGATGGATATTATATTTATAATTTCACATGTTGGACTTTTCTATGATGATATTTAATATTGGATTTATTCTAGAAGTTGGACAATTTTAACCCACTAATACCATTAAAAAAAAAAAAAAGGATGAGCTTTTTCATAATGAAAATCAAAATTTTGATCTAATTAGTTAAAAATATATCCTCATATCATTCAACTTCCAATCTTTGATGACAAAATACCTTATATTTATGTTCCACAACTCCAAAATTAGAATATTTTGCTCAGCGGAGAAGAAGAAAAAAGTTAGCTAGGCAAATAACTTGCCACGCTATAGCAACATGTGGACAAATCTTTCCTCGAGAAAAATAAAAATCTATTAATAAAAAAACTAAAGTAAGATAATCAGTTATTATTCACCGAACTATTTTAAATATCGTTCGCCTAAACTTATTCGCACTATTCATTAAGATTCAGATACACTATTCCTTTCAATATACAACGATATTTTTATAGTTTTCAAATATTTTTAAAATATTTATTATGAAATTTTTTGTGACTTTACAATTTTATTTTTCTTTTATAAACATTATTTTTTAATTCATAAATATTTTTTGTTTCATTATGATCCCTCTTTTTTGTTTTATTTTGATCACTTTGGTTTTTTTCTCTCGTTTTTTAATTAAAAATTTGAAGATAAAATTTTTTAAAAAAATTTACAAAATAAATTTTTAGCTAAGAACCCATTGATTTTGACATTTTTATACTATTATAATTTTTTAGTTTGTAGATAAAGATAAATAAATGATATTTGAAAATTTTATGAAAAATATAAAGAATAATAAGTCAAATCCAAAATTTTGATTAAAAAATTATAAAATTGAATGAATTTTTATTCAGCTTTTGATTTGATATATGTTCGTATATGCGTAATATAACACGGAACATCAAACTAAAATAATTTTATGTGTTTTATTCGATCCTTAGTGTAGTGTGGATAAAAAAAACTAGCATAAAACCGTAACATAATTATTGAATTTTTTCCGAACGAAAACACCATACAAAATAACAAATAGATAAAAATTTTACTAAAATAATAGCGTTACCAATGTTTGATTGGTACAATTTATAAAATCTTTGTATTAAAAACAGTTTTTGTTAGAATTGTATTACTAATACTCTAAAACACAAAGCATTTTTACTCGTTTAGTTTTATTGTTCCTTTCACTCGTTTAATAAACAGGTGTTTTTCCGACCCTTTTTTTTCAACGCCTAGCCTCTCTTTTTTCCCTTCTAATATATATATATATATATATATTATAAAAAACACTAAAACAAAATGATATTTATGTCATTTTTGTAACACTTTTGTCCTTAATTTTTCTATATTTTTTTTTAAATTTCAAAATTTAATTATATTGTGATTTAGTCCCATTTTGTTTTAATGTTTTTTATTATTTAAAATTTACTACTTTAATTTGTCATTTTTTTTCAATTCTCATCTGATTAATTTAAAATTATATGATACTCAATTTTTCTATATATATATATTTTTTCAATTTCAAACTTTAATAATATTGTGATTTGGTCCCATTTTGTTTTAGTGTTTTTTGTTAATTATTTTTATTATTTCAAATTTACTACTTTAATTTATCTTTTTTTAAAAAAAATTCTCATTCAATTAATTTAAAATTATATCTATTGACAATTTTGATTTATTTTAATATTATTCATTCTTTTTAAAATAAATATATAAAAATTAAATTCACATTTTTTTTCAAAAATCAATATTCTCATCAACATTAAATAAAAATAAAAATAAATTATTTGTTCAATTCTACGTAAGCTTTTAATCATTGTTATTTTTTTTTCAACACAATCTTATGAAATACTAAAGCGTTTTTTTACAAAATCATTTAATTTTCTTCGTAGTTAATAATCCATGGATTAATAAGAATAAATCCTTTTTCTAAAGAAAAAATTATGAAAAACACAAATAAGAAATAGTTAAATACAAAATTTTTGACTAAAAAAATTATAAATATATTTTTTTCACCTTTGATTTCATATATTTTTATAAATTCACATCATAAAACAGTACAATTAAAATCAAATAATTTTATATCTTTTATTCAACCTGCAAGTATAATATGGGCAAAAAATCTAGTTAAATACTAATTGATATAGTTGATGTATACAAGTAATTCTATAAAATCATTGTATTAAATGCAATTTATTTTAATAAGATTTTTTAGTATAATTTTCTATTTGTCTACTTATACTCCTTTTTTTTTTTTTAATAAAAACTCTTTTTTTAAAAGGTTCAATCCAAGAATATTAAGACAATATCGCAAAAGGAGACATTTTAAAAATCAACATAATTTCTATTTTTTCAAAAAAAAAATATATATATATACATATGGAGGAAGCTATAAATTAGCCAGCAAAACAAATAAAATAGTTTCTCTAGTTTCAAAAACTAATTAATTAGTCCATTGACTAGTATTATTCATGCTTAATTTAATATTACCTTGCTGCAGAAAAATATTTTTTTCATCAATTTTTTCGTATTATTTACTTCTTCTTTTTTTCTTAAAACAAAAACAAATATAAAGTAAATTAAAAAATATATATAATAGACGAAAATGACTAATCAGTTGGTTTTAAAAACTAAAAAAAATATTTAATTTGTCTTGCAAAATGAAAGAGAATAATTTATAATTTCTTGATATGAACATTGAATACTAATAATAGTTTTTATTATTCCTTAATAAAGCACTAAATTGTTACTTTGACGGAAGATTGGATTTGAGTGCAATCTTACGCAACGCTAACGTTTTGCTCTATATTAAAGGCATATATGGGTAAATCAGTAAAATTGCCACATAACCTCCTATATTTGGCTTCCTTTCTCCTTAATTTTAGATTTACATTCCTTAATTTCTACGAAACCATTTGATAAGATTATTGTGAAATCACCGTATATATTCCTACCCACCTTCGGTTAATTAAAGCTTCTCCGTGTATTTGTCTTGCAGAGCCTGTCCCTCTTCAGCCTGATCAGAACACAATATATTCCAGGTACCTTTTTCTTGATGCTTCCCTTTAATCTATTTTGACCTGTTAATTGATATTTCTTCTCGTATTTGATTCTTCTTGCACGTTGAATGAATATTATATAGTACGTATAAATAGATATTGTTCTCTAAATTATAGGCATAGATACATAATGGATGTGTTTGTGAACCAGAAACATGAATATTACTAAATGTCATCCATCTAGTTTGATGATATAATTAAGGCCAGGAAGAAAAACAAAATTGAAAAATACAAAGATGACCAAGTTAATCTAATTGGTTGATCGAGTATAATTTCTAGCTAGTTAGGTTAATTAAAATAAATATTAAAAGGTAATATAAATCATATTTTGAGATCTCATATGATTTTTTTAATATAATATTGAAACTTTGATGACGTCCAAACAAACTGTTATGAATTCGGATAAAAAAATTTATTTCAAAATAAAAATTTAAACTATTGAATGAGTTTTTAGGATATAATTTTTATTACTCTTTAAAAATTTAAGAAATAGAATAACCAAGTTATTTATCATAAAAACAAATTCTAGGCTTCAAATTTAACTTTACTGTCACCATTTTGAAGATAATCAATTGAAAATGATTTATTAAAAGTTGATTAATAGGCATGAATATAGAATCAAATTAATAGTTTTAAGAATGTCCACATCCAACGGTTAGGATTTCGGAGGGACCATGACACCAGAGGGATGGACGGAGGATTTAGGTTTAGTATTAAAAACCGGTCAGCCAGCCAATGAATGAAAAAGGAAAAAAAAAAAAAAGTTTTCCAAAAAATTCTCTATTTTCCACAAAAATGTTTTTTTTTTTTTTTTTTACTTTTTAAATAAATTAAGAAGGTTCTTAATTATTGTTTCATATTAGTATTATTTTCATACTTTTCTAAAATATATTTAAAAAAAATTATTTCTAGACATTCTTTTACAAAATAAGCTTAATTAAAGATATTTTTTAAAAGTGCAGAATTTAAAATTTTAACTAGACAATTATTTTGAGACAGATAAAAATAGGAAGGTAGAGGATCTTTTTGGAATGAAAAAAAAATATTTTTAGGTGCAATCTATTAGGAGAAATTGAGGACTTAGATAATTTATAGAAATGTAACCCGAAAAATATTGTTATGCCAACTTAAATTAGCAAGGACGTCAAGGTATAACTAATTATTGTGAATTTAATTATATTCCATGGAAACTAGATTTTGAGAGAAAATAATTAAGTCAAATACAATAATTATCAAGATTACAAAATAAATTAATCACAAAAGACAACTATAAAAGCACTAAATTTACATGTAGAGGAAAAAACTACATAACCAACTCCAAAATAATCCATTATAATTAAAAAAAAAAAAAAAACAATACAACCACTAAAATTTTTTCATAAACTTGAGAAATAGAAACATTGACAGTAATATAACTCACTTCTTTAGCTAAATATGTCTCATTAATTACAAAAGAATAGAATCTACAAAATTTTTGTACTTTTATAAAGTCCACTAAGGTGTGAAATCATAACCATAACCATAGACATTGCAATTCTAGAAGAACCCAAATATTAATGTTAGAGAAACCTAATATTTTATACACTAAAAATCCTTGGTTTGTTCTTATAGATTTTTTTCAAAAATAGAAAAAATTATTTATTTATTTATTTTTAATCTATAATTGCTATTTTTGGCAACTTTGCTAAATTTTTTTTTTAATATGTATGTACGTCTCATCTACATAGAAAAAACAAAGCAAGAAAATAATTTTTTTTATTCTAGTACTTTTCTATTTAATTTTTTCAATCTTTTTTCTTAGTCGGATAATTATCTAAGTCACATGAGTTGGACCCATTGCCCAACACTAATCATACTTCTCTAATGTACGCGGGGCATTTGAGAATGTCAAACTCTTACTCCAACAGATTGATCTAGTAATAAATAAAGTTTGTTATCTTTTTCGACTTTTTTAATTTGAATTTTGATTCTTTGAATGCACTAAATCGAGAAACACATATTTAATATTCATGCATTTATAGTTAATAGAAAAAGATATAATCTCAATTTATATATAAACTAATCTAAAATCTTATAGTGGAATAGAAAAACACTCCAATCCATGCATTTATAGTTAATATCTCACATTCTATATATTGATATATAATTCCCACCCAAATAGGATTTACTCAACATTCATTTCTTGTATTTTTAAAATTTTTTTTATTGAGTTTTCTTTTTTTTCTTGATTAAAATCTTTTATTTTTAAATATTTATTTATTCAGACTTCATATTCTACGTGGTACATTATTATTGATAAAATTATAATAAATATTCTGAATCAATAAATCTCTAAAAATAAAAAATTTTAATCAAACTAAAAAAATAAAAAATCTCAATTAAAAAAAAATCCAAACGATGCAACATCTTAAGCATTTAGAGATCCGGAAATTTTGTTTGGAGTAATTAACTAATGGACCGAAGACTAAACAGAGAAATAGCCCAACTCAAGCAAACGGCAGGGTGCACAAACCATCATCAAGCAGGATGCCAAGGCGTCCCAGAAATTGTTCAACAAACTCGACGCATTGCTTTAACTTGTTTACATTTGTGCAAGGCTCACAGAATTCACCAAGAACCTTATGCAAAGAAATGACACTAAAGACATCGAAAACTTCGTCCCTGGGACGGCAAGTGCTCAGTCTCAGGCACCAAAAGTCTGCCTTTAGCGAAGAGCCGGCTGCTGAGATTTAATTACTTTGTTCCCTTATTTGTACGTTTACAGCATGGATGTTACCTATACGGCATATAATATGCCTTCGAGAAGTCGGCACCCTGACTTACTTGCAGAACATGTTAGGAGATTATTTACTTCCACATCCAGTTTAGTTAGGCGGCCTCAAAATTGTCTTACAAGAGATATTTTATATGCTTAAGGTTTTAATAGCTCATATAAATCTAAAATTACCATTCAACGTGAGATACATATTCTAATATTTTTTTTATTTGCACCTATCTTTTGAGGTCTTTCAAGTGATTTGAGTTTTAAAATCTTTACTCGAATCATTAGTCGTTTTTTAGACTCGATGCTATATAAAGTTAAATAGTTAAGATTAGATTCTGTCAAAAAAATTTAATTTTTATTGTGAATGATTCCTTTTGAACTTTATATATTAATCATATTTGATTTTAACTATTTAATATGAGATATATATTTTAATATTGTGCAAAAATAATATTGCATCAAACCACATTTGTATCTTGTGACTAGTATTTCATGGTTGAAAAATGGGAACCGTTTTTATAGTTGTCCTAATTGTTTCTGTTCATACCAAATCGAGAACATAGAACTTAAGAAGTGGACTTTTAAATAGGCTATAGCAAGCCGTACGTATTTATAGTCTAGCAACGTACAACTTCTAATGAACTAATAACGCGTAGAAGGTTTATCCCTCGGTAGCAGCAACATGTCAATCTTGGGGGAAACCTCTCCATTTCTACTCATATTGCTCCTGGCAACACTCTTCCATCTCTCACATGGCGATGTTGGCACTGCTGCCAACTACAGTCCTCCATATTTACGTAAGTGCTATTACTACGTCTACAGATCATATAACTTCCATAACTGACATTTGAAAAATTTTCCCTCCTTCCTAACTTCCTTCTTTCTTTCTTGGGTGATTATAATGCAGCCACTGCCTGCTATGGGAATTCAGCATCACAATTCCCATCAACCAACATGTTTGCCGCCGCCGGCGAGGGTTTATGGGACAATGGTGCAGCTTGTGGGAGACAATACTTGGTGAGGTGCATTAGTGCAGCTGTCCCTAGAACTTGCAATCCGGACCAGGTCATTCAGGTAAGAATAGTGGATCGTTCGCAAACATCGAGGTCAAGACCTTCATCAAATGGTGCTACCATAGTCCTTTCTACGACCGCATTCGGTACCATCGCAGACCCTTCTGCAACATCGATTAACGTAGAATTTCAATTGTAAGTTCTGCTTATCTTTTGTCTTTCTCAATCGTTAATTAATGTTGCCATTTCTTATGAAACATAACTAGAACATGACATGTCTTCGTGTACAGGGTTTGATGAAGAGGAACCTTGTGTTTCTAGATAACGTGCAAGAGGATCTGAGGATGCAAAGTCAATGTGATTAGTTAATTTAGGTCATCTAGCTAGCTATTCAAATTGATTGGATTTGCACCTTTCAACATATTCAATAAATTAAATAATTAAGCATATTGCTATTAATCAATTATACTTCTTTTGGACCATTCGGACCTTTTCATTTTCAAGAATCGACGAGTATGCTTCTATCGTGGGACAGTGCGGCACGCATTCCATTTAATGTTTTGTAATAGATGCTCAATTCAATAGAAAACGAAAAGGAAATGTCTTCTGTACAAATTCTACTCCGAAGGTCACAGCAGTGATCTACATATATTTGATGCGATCTGTTTTCAGTCTAGGATTATTTACATTTTTGTTTTCAGTATCTTCATCCAACTCCATCCAACGTTAAAGATAAAATTAGTCTTATTCAAAATGAAAACGATAGGATTAGTGACATATCATCTACAAGTTGAATAACGGCGCTTAATTAGAAGTAATTTAAGGTATTGACTATTTCAAGGTATATTGAACATCATGAACACAAGGCATGGCCACAGCCATTAATGGCATGTGCTTGATGATACATTACTTGAGACTTCTTCTGGGTTCCAGAATCTGCGCCGTCTGATATGTGAACTCCTTTATGAAAGTCTAACCCATTCGTATGGAGCTAGTTATTGTATCCATTAATACATTATGCACCCAGGCTAAGTAGATGCCTACGGCAAATGAATCCAATCGCTTTGTACCCGAGTGGTATGGGGTCTCTTTGTTTCATGCAGGAGCTTGGGTGTTCAATCCTTGTTTTCAGTATGGATTTAATGGCATTTTTTTACCCTTGAATTATTAAAGTTATGGTACGTTAAAAACTTCAATTATTAATGGAGTCAATTTTGTCTTTATATCATCCTGCTTTGGACAAATATTGTCTTTTTTTTTTAATTTAATAGTTATTATTGACTAATTTTTAATTGCATTTTATTTTTTAAAAAAAATATTTGAAATACTTAATATGTCATTCTGATTAATTTTTCAACCACATGAACTTTTTTGACCAAAATACCTATGATTGGAATGCGAAAAAAATAAAAATTAAAAAATAACATATAAGTCATGTGATTTTAACTGTTTTTGTATTTTGTTTTCACATTTTAATAAAAGGCATTTCTGTTTAAAAAAATTTATATGGTCAAAAAATTCAATTGGAAAGACAAATTTAACATTTCAAAAGTTTTCGGAGATAGATGAAATGCAATTGAAAATCTAATTTTTAGTGTTGTTAATTATAAAATAAGATTATTTTTTATTGTTGTTAATTATACCATGATTGATCTTATTATAAGGTATTTAATTCTACTTTCAACAAGGTGATTGAAATGCCCAATTGAAAAAAAAATAGAAAAAAATAAAAGACTTTAAAAATATAACATAAAAGCCATGTGATTTTAATTATTTTTTTTATATTTTAATAAAAAGTATTTCGGTGTAAAAAAATTTATATGATCGACATGATAGATTAAATATTTTAAAAAAAATTTAAAAATAGTTGGAATGCAGTTGAAATTTTAGAGACAAATAAAAATCTTTAAGTATTATATCAAAACAAGTGAATATATTTAATATGATTCATTGCACCAATTAAGCAAAAAAAGACAAATGTTGAGTTCAACCCACACGTACGTAATCTCCATTGACTATCCTGATTCACAGAAATGTCATACAGGCTAAAATATCCATTATTATAAGTATTTGACTGCATGTTAAAATTTTGAAATTAAAATAATATTATATTTTTATAATTATTTTAAATTTATTATTAATTAATTTAATAATTTTTTTCATTTATCATCTTAATTTTGAATAATTTTTTTTAAAAAAAATTAATATTGGTTCCATATAGTGTAAAATTAACTCTGATAATTAATAATTTTAATAAAAAATTATTTTAGAAAAGTATAAATAAAAAAACATTGATATAATATAATAATAAATAGTTTTTTTAAACTGAGTGAAAAGTGAAAAAAAAAAAAACGATTTTTATGACAAAGAAAGTAAAAATTATTTGGTTCAAATCAAACATAATTGAATCTCTTGGAGCTTTCAATTACAACCTTCTAAAATTTTCTCCATCCAAGAGGATGAGCATACACTTATATCACGCATACGACAACAACATCAATGAATTCTTTCGTTTTCGACTGCTTATTAGTCTTACCTTCTAGAAAAAAGAAATAAATATCTTACCAAAGGTGGGTGAGCGAATGCATTAAATAAATTAATATCTTACGACAAAAAATTAATTTAATGTTTCTTCTTTCCAAAATAAAGCTTTCCTACACAATGGGATATCTGAAAGTAATTTAGCCCTCATAGTTGATATTTCTGTTCATAATTCATACTTGATCTTAGACCTTTTTTCCAAGCATCACCCTTACAAAATAAATTTATGTCATTACTCAATCACAATCCATGCATACTCAGCACAACGATTAGTCTACTTAGAATTTCTAGGACATATGCTCTTTCAACTAGTGATGTAAAATTTGCTGAAGGTGTTTAATTTTAAAGTAACAGTTTTATTGATTAAGTTTAAAAAAATTAAAAGCTATTTTTTTTTATATAAAAAAAGAGTATTGTAACATTTTCATGTCATAATTAATAAAGAGGGCATTTTAAGTTGTAATGTAATAAACATTAATGAACAATGTATATTAGTCCTTTTAAGAGAATCTAGTGGGAATAACAAAAAGTAGGTGAATTTAGGAGCACCCTATCACATTATGCCTTAATAATATTATTTTTCAAATAATAATAAAAAAATAGATATCTTGTGCCAAATTCTCTTTCTATTTCTTATATGAGGAAATTTTTAATATAAAACGACATTAAATGTCTAATGCATGCATTTGCTTCATTCTAGAAAGTTTGATGTTTTTGAAAATGCTACTCCTCTTTTTTCCTTTCTTTTCCATGCGAGAAAGTTCGATAACAAGTTACATCATTGACCCAATTTGATCTTCGAACACTCAGATTTTCAAACCATCTAGAATATTATCAAAGTCAACATTTAGTATATAGAAATTAAAGATGCATTCTCCTCTTCAATAAAATTTAGTTAAGTGGGACAAGACGAAGAAGAAAACCCCATACCAAACGGACCTTTAACAGTTATGTGAACTAAATGGATGCATTTGTGGATTTTCAATAAAGGAAGATGAGCTCAGACCACACAGATAAATGAATAATCCCCCGTGAAAGGTCAAAAAAGTTTTAAGTCTTCAAGAGAAGAATTTTCGATGCAAAGAAAGCGATTGGAGGAAATTGTCGGATTGCATCTAAATATTTCACTTCATTATTACGAACGGTTCGCATAAGACTGACATAATCAAGCTGCGCAAGCTATAAATTATTAGGTTAATGATTCCTATTGTTCAGGTATTACAAATAATTATTAATTTAATCAAATCTCTATACTAAATGATTAAAAAAAAAAAGACAATAGAGTACATTTTTATTTTCTTAATTTCTATAAATGTTTTAAGCAATAAAAAATGAGAAGAAAAAAAAACTAACAATTTCAACGGTCAAATGACGCAATTAATTTAACGCTGTTAGTCAAATTCAAATTACTAATTGGGAGTTTCATTAAATAATTGATTGCATTTTAGATTAAATAATTGATTTCATTAAATGCACAAATGTGATTAAATAATTGCTTACAATACATTAACAATAGGAATCATTAACCCATAAACCATTTGGTGCTTTCATACTCAACTGTCTAAATCTGAGTTCCAAACTGACATCATTTTTCTCTGTTTTGTTTATGATTGCATTTGGTTCTATAAATTTGTCTATCCTAGGTTTAGAACACAAGTTTGATAGTTGTCAGAACCTGGATCTTTCCCACAATAGTACTGGATAGGAATTGAGGAAAACTTAAAATCCTTGAAATTAATTAATTTATATATTTCTTTGTTATAACTCAGGGTTTTATATAGAATAATAAAAAGTTTAGGATAAATTTGCTAGTTAAGAAGGTTTGTTATTATTTTTTTATTTTTTTAAGTTGGAACCTCGAAATTAGCATACAAGAGAATTTATTTGCTTGCATGCACCAAAGTGATATAAAAAATATGAGATTTCCTTAAGAGGAAATTTGATCTTGTTTGATATGCAAAGTTGTTTAAGAATAATATTTTTATGCATTAAATTGTAAAAAATGATGTAAATGTAGTTTGTAGTTTTGAACGCTACTCATAAAAAATCTTAGTACAACCGCATAATAAACACAATTACTGAATTAAGTGAATCTTTATATTGAGTGATTATTCTTATTTTTTTATTATATTTTTTTACTTGACTCGTTCATTCACACTCGTGTTCCAATTATTATTATTGTTATTATTATTATTATGTCATGTTATACCTTATTTTACCCATGCATGCATAATGCATCTTTGAAATTTTGATCCGGAAAAGGTTAAAAATAAGAAAAGACCAATCAAAGAAAAAGAAAAAGAAAAGGAAAGTTAGTTTTATGATGAAAAGAAAAAAGAAAAAGAAAAGTGAGCATCGGTAGATGGGCTGTGGATCATACAGCGAGGTTTGGTGTTGGTTACACCCTGAATCTGCGTAATCCAATTGCCAAAGGCATCGCAGTTGGGCCTAAAAACAGCTTCTTCGAAGTGCGGTGTGCAAAAATGAGCTTGAACATTGTTCGAACTAATTAATATACCTGCGCATAGTCGTTTTGAAAAAGAAAATAGTCAAATCAAAACAACAATTTTTAAGTGAATTTAGCACCATCTGAAGGATATATTTATTCCCAACCCTCAGAAAAATCCTCAAAAATATATTGTCATTTTATATAAAACATTTCCTCATAAGAAATAAAAAGAGAATTTGGCACAAGATATCTATTTTTTTTAATTATTATTTGAAAATAATAATATTAAGGCATAATGTGATAGGGTACTCCTAAATTCACTTACTTTTTATTATTCCCACTAGATTTTCTTAAGAGGACTAATATAAATTGTTCATTAATGTTTATTACATTACAATTTAAAATACCCTCTTCATCAATGATGACATGAAAATGTTACAATACTCATTTAAAAAAAAAGTAATGGAAATAACAATTTCCGTAGTGAATTTAGCACCATCCAAAGTGATAATGCTACCCTTTTTCTTATTTTTATAAATCATACAATACAATAATGATAAATATAATAAGAGATAACATGAGATAATATAAGCTTTAATGGAGCATACAAAAGGGAAAAAAAATTGAATTCTTAATTTTTTCCTCTCTTACCAATAAGAACTAGGAAGGCAAGACTTAAATTAACGTTTTTATTATTAAACTATTAAATTAATTTTTTGAAATTTAAAATTTAATATAATGGTTATTCATAAATCAAGTCAAGTTGATCTTATAAAAAAATTTGGATCATTTTAAAGTTTAGATTGAAAATATTGGACTGATAACTCTATTTTTGCCAATAAATTTAGGAGATTCAAAATTAATATTTATAAATAATGAAAATTGATTGGATAATCTAATTAAAAACTGCATTTGTTTAGAAACTTAATTAAAAATAACTATCAACGAATATGATCTAATAATATATGTGAAAGCTAGTATGAAAATATTTTATTATCTGTAAATATTAAAAAAAAAAAAAAAACAGTTAAGATTCTGTTGAGTCAGGACCAAATTATCATAACGAGTTCTTATTTGAGTAATTATTAGCTACTCCCCAAGCAATACCCTCCCACTCATAATTTTACATGATAATTTCTCTTCTTTTTACCAGGAAATAATTTGGGCCTAGTGGGCATTATCAGGCCCAGTACTGGTTTCCCTGTCTGTGATGTTTGGATATCACCTAACACGCTGACTGGGTTTTTCTCGCCACACCATCATTAGTCCCTAGAAGATAACTTTATATTCCCATTCCTACCCCTAGAAGATTCCATATATAACTCCCAAAGCCATGGCGGTGCCGTAATTTTATAAGTTCTTCAGGGCATTTAAGTTCCCATCCTACGATATATAATTTGTTCGTTTTTGGTTGATGTTACGTTGTCTCCGTAAAACAAATCTAAAAGAAAATCTAACAAGAGGAGAGTCTGTGTTCTTGGATTTTGGAAGGGAAGATGTCAGGGAAAGGAGCGAAGGGATTGTTAACAAGCAAAACTCCAGCTCAATCCAAAGATAAAGACAAGAAAAAACCCACCTCTCGCTCTTCTCGTGCTGGTCTTCAGGTTTTTTTTTTTTTTTGGTTATTTTGATGGGTTTTTTGAGTTTCTGCTATTGTTTTAACCTTACTTGCTTATATGCTTGAAGGGTGAAGGGTTCTCTGATTATTTAGTGATTTTTTGTTATTTTCTTAATGGGTTTTTATTTTTGTTCTGGTTTCTGGATTCTTGCTTGGGCTTATTGAAGATTTTGAGCGCAAGTTGTGTGCTTTATTTATTTATTACTTGGTCCATGATAAACTACGGTGACGCTGTTAAGAAGTTTTGTGTTTTGTGTGAATCTTTTGTAAAACATATTGTTACGATGTATAATTTAGTGACAATTTGTGGAAGACAAAATAAATTGAGATTTATGTGAAATTGTGGGAAACTTGGTACTTTGGGCGGCTAAGATAACTATCAGGATTAGTTGAGCTTGGATTTTATCGTTTAGAAATCCGAAGTATCTAAAAAGCTGAGAGTAAATAGTGGGTTTTCTTTATTTTCCTTAAATTATCATCTGCTGTCAGCTGAAAGGAAGACTTCTAGGATTTGGTATAAAAAGTGGTAACTAGATTAATAGGCACGTATAATGCAAATAGGCTCGGAGGGGAATGTAGTATGGATTGTAGAAAAGGTGAAAAAGGAAAAAGAATTTAGTTTCTTGCGAGAAAACTAGCCCTTGGTTTCTTAAGAATTTTGTTTCTTGAGTAACCCATATTTCCCACAAGTCTCTTTAATGCGAATGCAATCTGTGGCTGATAGAAGTACATACCATAAATAAGTTGCAACTAAATGTTATAGTTTGAGATGTTGTTATGAACAAAGTTTGTATCCTCGTTCTCTGCAATTTTTTAATGTGTTGTGAAGAGTGTTGATTTGTCAGGGCATTTGGTTGGTTCTTTGAGATGTTCAATAAGGACTTTCAAGAGCTGGTAGCTTGAGGTTATAGAGGAACTGAATTTTGTTAAATGAATTGACTATAAATCAGGGCGTAAGTCTGATTTAGAAATATATTTTGGTGTTTTATAATTTGAAACGTATGATGGGGATGTTGAATAATTATGTATTTCATAGGGCGTACAGTTGAGGACTCTTAAGTGTCTTTAGGTTTTACAAATTGACTGTTAAAATTAAGTGTTACAGATGGCTTATTTGGTCCAGCAATTTTCATGATATTCTAGAAATATGAATAATTATGAAGTGGTAGAACTTGCCAATTTCAGGCAGTTCTAATTTTCATAAACGCATAATCAGGAAAGATGTTAATTAAAAATTAAATTTAGACTTGTGAAGCAGTCAGATATGTGGAGCCAAAAGTTCTTCTGGTATTCAGTTGTTAATCTTTAGATCAGTGGTGTCATATAAAGTGGTGAATATCGTTGCCTTTCCTGTGCATTGCCTACATTGCTTACCTCTTCAGAAATCAGAACTTTGTTTCTTTATGCTCCTCATAACCATTGTATGTTTTATATCTTGTGCTTCTTGTTGTACTTGCATTTCATCGTGCTCTTTCTTTGAACTTTGTTTTAGATTACACACCTTCAGAGAGGTAAACACAACTAGAATGCAGTTTTTTCTTAGTTGTTGGGTTGTAGGTCTAGTCTTGTTCTTGGTTACAACTGTGGAGTAGCTTTTTGCATGACAGTTGATTGTACTATTTTTGCTATTTGGCCATCATGGCACTGAGGATTGATTATTGTTACTTTTTTCTTGTAAGTAGGGGTGTGTGTTCTAGGAATTTGCAGACTTCCTGAATAATGAACAATAACTTCCAGGCTTATCTCCTGTTTCCAGCAAAGTTTTTTGCCTTTTTTATATGTCCATTTATAAGTTCAAACACATAAAAGATTTAACCATCTATTCGTTCTATATCATCCCTGCAGTTTCCTGTCGGGCGTATCCACCGCCTTCTGAAATCAAGAGCAATGGCCCATGGAAGAGTGGGTGCAACAGCAGCTGTTTATTCTGCCGCTATCTTGGAGTACTTAACTGCAGAAGTGTTAGAGCTGGCAGGAAATGCAAGCAAGGATCTGAAGGTGAAACGTATAACACCTAGGCATTTGCAGCTAGCAATCCGTGGTGACGAAGAGCTAGACACCCTTATAAAAGGAACCATAGCTGGTGGTGGTGTGATCCCTCACATCCACAAGTCGCTTATCAACAAATCCTCCAAGGAATAATGCTATTGCGGGCCAGTTATATTATTAACTGAATCCATGGGATGGATTGGTGTGTTGTGTACATTGGCTGATAGTTTATTGGGTGATAATTGGTCCATTTTCTTTTGGAGGATAAATGGTTCCCTTTTTTCGTTCTGGTAGTAACTGAGCACTGTATGGTTTGATTTGTGACAGTTCGCAAATTGTGAGACAATCCTGTGGCTTGAACAGAAAGTTGCTAGATATATTTTCACTTACTCTTCTATTCATTTTTACTCCGTAATTTCCTTTCATGTTTTATGAATTGTGGTTTTTTAAGTTGATAGTATCAAGATTATTAACACATTAATATTTGATTAAAAATCAAATTAATTATGCGAGTATTACTATTAAATGCAAACTAATATAATAATGATTATTATACTAAGGAATTGCCTAATTGGAATCTCTATTTAGTATAATTTTTTGTTTGAGAATTTGTATCTATATTTTATGTATATACATATCTATCCCTGGGGTTTAGGATCGAGGTCGTGCAAGTTCTCAGGTTGCTTCTAATTATAAGCATTATGAATCATGGTGCTGTGTGATCTGCTATCAATTTCTGTTACAATTGGCAACCAGAATCAAACATATTGTTCAAATCAACCATAACTTGGAAGAGGAAGCAAGTGACCCAATCAGACAATCTCTAAAGTCTGAAGTCCGAGGAGCCAATTACGTTTTCTGGGACCATAGGGGTAAACGAGAAAGAAGTGTAATAATGGGTGATGGACGTAGACTGCCATTGAAGTGATGCATCGCGCCCCTTGCTGACTGGGTTTTTCTTGCTATATCCACGTCCCAAGAAGACGACTTTATGTTTCAATTCCTACCCCCCAAAAAAAATCCGTAAATAACTCTCACAAAACCAATGGCTTTGACGTAATATTATGAAACGTTCAGGGCATTTAACTTTCCATCCTAAGATGTAAAGTTCCCTTTCGGGCCACCTTACGTTGTCTAAAAGAAAAAAAAAGAAGGGAAAAAAAAAAAAAAAAGAGAAAACAAAAACAAATCTAAAGTAAATCTAACAAGAGAGGAGGCTGTGTGTTTGGTTTTTGGAAGATAAAATGTCAGGCAAAGGAGCAAAGGGATTGTTAACAAGCAAAACTCCAGCTCAATCTAAAGATAAAGACAAGAAAAAACCCATCTCTCGCTCTTCACGTGCTGGTCTTCAGGTTCTTTTTTTTTTTTTTTTTTTCTGAGTTGTTTTGGTGGGGTGTTTAGTTTTTCGCTTTTGTTTTAATCTTAATTGCTTAATTCTTGAGGTGCTATGACCGTCTAGTGAGTTTTATTTATTTTATTAATGGGTTTTTATTTTGGTCATGGTTTCTGGCTTTTCGCTTGGGTTTATTGAAGATTTTGAGTGCAAGTTGTGTCGGTTTAGGGATAGTCAGGAGCGAACTGATGAGTGTGTGTGTTTTTTGTTGCTTGGTCCATGAGAAACGATGATGTTTTTGTTTAATCAATTTTATTGAAGTTTTGTGTTAATGTGTTTTTTTATGGAATATTGTTACGATTTATAATTGAGGAATCAATTCGTGAAATAGAAAAATATACTGGGATTTCCATGAAAAATTGAGGGAAACTTGTACTTAGGCTGGCTAAGATAACTATTGGGGTTAGTTGAACTTGGATTTTATAGTTTGGAAATCAAAACTATCTGAAATTTGAGAGCAAAAACTGGTTTTTTTTTTTTCTTCAAGTTATCATGTCAGCTGAATTGATGACGCTGAGGAACTTGTATAAAAAGTAAGAACTAGAAAAATAGGGAAAAAAATGCTGTAACTAGGCTAAAAGGAGAATGCAGCAGCCACTCTAGAGAAGGTGAAAAAAGGAAAAAGAATTTCATTTCTTGAGAGAAAACTAGCCCTTGGTTTCTTAAGGATTTAGTTTCTTGAGTAATCCACATATGCCATAAATCTCTTTAATGCAAATGCAATCAGAGGCTGATAGAATTACTTACCGTAAAAAAGTCTGAACTAAATGTTAGGGCTTGGGATGTTGTTATGAACAAAGCTTGTATCCTTTTCCTCTGCAATTTTTTGATCTTTTCTAGGTAGTGTTTATCATGCTGAATTATTGATGAGTGTTGACTTGTTAGGGATTTCTGTTGGTTCTTTGAAATGCTCAGTAAGGACGTATTTGAGTTTGGATAGCTTGAGATTGTAGAGGATATGAATTTTGTTAAATTGAATACAACTCAGGTGGAGTAAGCGTGGGTTAGAAATATAGTTTGGTGCTATATAATTTGAAATGGGTGATGAGGATGTTAAATAATTATGTTTTTTCGTAGCGTATACAGTTGAGACTTTAAGGTATCTATTCTTTCCAAACTAAATGGGTGGCTTATAAGGTACCAAAGAGCATTATGGAATTGTTTAGGTTTTACCATTTGACTGTTACAGTTAAATATTACAGATGGCTTGTTTGGTCCAGTAACTTTCATAATATTTCAGACTTTGATTAAAATGGAGTATTAGTATTTATCAATTCCAGGCATTAACACATACTTCGGAAAGATTCTGTTGAGTTAGTCAAAGATTAAATAAAGACTCGTCAAGCTTTCAGATACATTAAGCCAAAACATTAAGCCAAAAGTTCTTCTGGTCATCAGTTATTTGTTAATTTTAGGTCAATGATGTTATATAAAGTGGTGTAGTTATCTTTGCTGTTTTTGTGCATTGCCTATATTGCTTTTAAATTCATAAACCAGAAATTTGGTTATTTATGCTTGTCTTGGCCATTGTCTTTTAGATGTCTTATACTACCTTTTGTACTTGCATCTCGTTGTGCTCTTTCTTTCAACTTTGTTTTAAATCCCACACGTTCAGAGAGATAACCGCAGCTAGAAAACAGTGGAGTAGCATTTTGCATGAGTACTGATTGTACTATTTTTGCGATATGGCTGTTATGGCTCTGACTCTGAGGATTGATTATTGTTACTTTTTCCCTGTTTTCAGCAAAGCTGTTCCTTTTTTAGATTTGACCATTTATATTCGTCCAAAAACATAAAAGATTTGACCATCTATTTCGTTCTATATGACACCTGCAGTTTCCTGTTGGGCGTATCCACCGACTTCTGAAATCAAGAGCGACTGCCCATGGAAGAGTGGGTGCAACGGCAGCTGTTTACTCTGCTGCTATCTTGGAGTACCTAACCGCTGAAGTGTTAGAGCTAGCAGGAAATGCAAGCAAGGATCTGAAGGTGAAACGTATAACACCTAGGCATTTGCAGTTAGCAATCCGGGGTGATGAAGAGCTAGACACTCTTATAAAAGGAACCATAGCTGGTGGTGGTGTGATCCCTC
Organism: Dovyalis caffra; assembly: GCA_963924115.1. NCBI lineage: Eukaryota > Viridiplantae > Streptophyta > Magnoliopsida > Malpighiales > Salicaceae > Dovyalis > Dovyalis caffra. The sequence goes on along the minus strand of CAWUPB010001194.1, from coordinate 14,933,117 downwards.
ACATCCACAAGTCGCTAATCAACAAATCCTCCAAGGAATGATGCTATTTTGGTCTGTTGTATTATTAAACTGAATCCTTGGGATGGACTGCTGTGCTGTGTACATTGGGTGATATTTGGTCCATTTTCTTTTGGATGATAGCTGGTTTCCTTTTCGGTTTGGTAGTAACTGAACAACGTTCGTATGGTTTCGTTTGTGGCAGTTTGCAAATTGTTAGACAATCCTGTAGGTTGAACAGAGAGTTGCTAGAATATATTTTCAATTACTGTTCTGTTCATTTTCACTCTATAATTTCTTTCCATGTTTTACGACAGTTTAAAATAGGTTAAACGAAACAAGGTTTAGGAGATAACTGAACACCGTATGCCTGTCACTGCTAAGACCCCCCACAAACATAGGGAGTTCGGATTGTTTAGAATCTTACAATTATGTTTTCATCTATCCAAGGGCACTCTGATGCATCTTTTGGGTTTGGGGGTATAATATGCAAGTTCTCAGATTTCTCCTTATTCTGAGTGTCACGAAGCCCAACCTGTTAGAGGTAGGCAACTTTTAATATTGGTATGGGCAAACAAATTTAAAAAATCCACACAAAAACCGAATTTCAAGCCATCATCAGTGATAATTATCATCATTATCCCAATGTTGTTTGATCTGCTTTCAGTTTCTATAACAATAAATCAGACATCGTGATCAAAACAATCATGTCTGGGAAGAGAAGGTGAACATATAGCATATAATGCCATGGTAGATCTCTTACAAAGGGAGCTATAACAAGATGAGCAATGCCAGAAAGGAAACACATTAACTGGAACAAAGAGGATGAATGAATTGCATACAAATTGTATCCTGCTCAAAGGAGGGATAACCTCCTACTAGTCAGTCAGAGTTCAAAACAGAAACCACATATCGGTCATAACTCAATAAATCTGCTGCAAAAGCAAAGAAACTAGAAAGGGTCATAACTAAATAAATTGGATGCAAAAGCAACGACACTAGAAAGGCTTCATAACTCAAAGATCGATGCCACCATCACAGAAACACACCCCTGCAAACCAATGGAACCGTTACAGCTACTGTATTGCTGAAAACTTTGGAACATCCACTGGGAACTGGTCGATCTCATCCATCCATGGATTCTTCTCCTTTGCTGGATTTATGGTCCTCAGAGCCTTCCAGACAGCACTGTTACACTTGAACCCAGACCCAAAAGCAATCTGCCATGTTCTGTCTCCCTTTTTATCCTTCCTTTGGCTTCTGAATAAGCCAATTCATACCAAAGAGAGCTACTTGAAGTGTTGCCAAATCGATAGAGTGTCATCCTGGAAGGTTCCATATGCCAATCGGAAAGGTGTAGGTTTTTTTCCAATTCATCCAGCACAGCTCTACCCCCAGCATGAATACAGAAATGCTCAAAAGCCAATTTAAAATCCGGGATGTATGGCTTTAACTTCATCTTAAGGAGTTTCTTCCCCACCAATGTGGCAAAGAAGAGCAGCTGTTCAGACATTGGCAAAACAAGAGGGCCAAGGGTAGTGATGTTAGTCTTTAAAGCATCTCCTGCAACTGCCATCAAGTCCTTCGACAAAGAAACTCCAACCTTCCCAGTAGAATCCTCTTGTTGAGTAACACAGGAGAAACACTTATCATCAGCACCCTTATTTGTCCTAACAGTATGAACCAATTGGTACTTAGAACGCCACCACTCAGATCTTTTATTTGAAAGCAAAACAGCAGCCCCTCCCATTCTAAACAAGCAATTTGAGAGAAGCATCGACCTATCATTCCCAAAATACCAATTCAAGGTGATGTTTTCCATGCTAATAACCAAAGCATAAGAATTAGGATGCACTTGAAGAAGATGTTTGGCAAGATCAATCGATATCAAACCAGCACTACAACCCATACCACCAAGATTGTAACTAAGAATATTCCCCCTTAGCTTATAATGGTTGATCACCATAGCAGATAAGGATGGTGTAGGGTTAAACAAGCTGCAATTCACAATCAGAATCCCAATATCTTTCGGTTTCACGGATGTCTTCTCAAGCAGCTGGTCGATCGCACCGAACATTACAGCCTCAGCTTCCTTCCTTGCTTCGGCCATGCACGGATTCGGAGGAACTCTCAAAACTGCCTCGGGAAGATAAGTTGACTCCCCAAGACCGGATCTCTCAAGAATTTTCCTTTGGAACTCCATGCTTCCCTCAGTGAAATTACCTGTTAACTGCGACCTATCCACAAAAATTTTCCTAGTACATTTCCTAGCATCATCAGGCTTGTAACATGAAAAATTCACTAGGTAAACAGGGTGAGGCCGAGTAAGGAAATAAAGGGTCAACAAAAACACGAGGAGGGTCGAACACACGATCACAGATATGAGGTTGAATTTAAGATGGTCCCAAAGGTCATGTAGATCTTTGATTGAGAATGTGGATAGTTGAGCTACGATAACGACAACAATAGGTGATAAAAACAGGAACATTCCATGAGTAATAAGGTAATGGTAGCCAAGTTTCACATATTTCAACTTCACTGTCTGCTTGAAATCAGGGAGTTTTCTTGAAGATGACGGCTGGATCAAGGGTTTCGCTTGATTTGATTCAGACATTGTTGCTAGATTTGTTTTCAACAAAGGTGGTCAAAATCAAAAGTTTCCTACAATTGAAATTGGATTCTTTGAGGATTTTCAAAAGTCAGCAGGAAAAGGGTTTAAACCCTAAATAAGCTTTAAAGACCAATACAAAAGATCAAAACAAAAACTTTGCATCAGAGACTCGGGAAATGCAAAAGCAAGAAGTCAAAGAACCATGTCGCCCCTGCACAATAAGAGAAACCCATCACCAAACTACATCGATACATCATTTACATCCTCAAAGTTACAAAAATGTTCAATCTTGTTAACATAGAAAGAGATAATCTTGTTAAAATAAAAAGAGATCTACATCAAGTCTTTCTATTACCAAAAGAAATGAGAGACAAATGAAGAAAAAACATGCAAATATAAGTCATTTCAAGCAGCGCGAAAAAAAACCCAATGCAGAAATACGAAATATAAAGTAAGATCAATAAGAAAAAACTGACCTTGAATGAAAAATCTGAAGAGAAATCGACCCCCTATCTCATGTCTGAGAGACCAATGGACTCGAGAATGCGAAACCTGAAAGCACTTCCGAGTTTTATAAATGAGACTTTTGTGCGGTGTTTCTCTTGTGCTCGTGCTTTTTAAGGTGTCGTGTGGCAAAACATTGTTGCAGGTTGTGGACCCCATGTCCTCTCCCTCTACAAACACTGCCAATGGGATGCTGACACGTTACGAAATCATCACAATTAACGGTCAAGAAACGCTATTTTTGAAATGTCGAGTCTAACGTGGTGTGCTGCATCAGGAAGAATTGATTATAACAGTGTTTTGTTTCATTTAGAGTAATTTCATTTTTAGGGAAAACATTCATCTCTCGTCAAATCTTTCCCTTTTGTATTTTATTTCTTTTTTTCATTTACTAAAGAAGAAAAGAAATGAATTAGAAAACGAACGAATGGAAAAAAAACTAATAAATACTAATATAGTAAAAAAGTAATAACCAAATTTACTTTCGTAAAATGAAAAAAAGAAGGGGGAAAGATAAATAGAAATTTGAATGATTTTGATATTTGTGGGATACTTTGGATTTTTTTTTTTCTAAAAAGTGATATTTAATGGGAAAAAAAAGTCAATCATGTTGTTTCTATCTAATTTCAGTTTTATTTTATCGTTATCTTTTTTTTTTTTTTTTGGGCCTGGCGGTATATCGGGTCTTTTTTCATTTAATTTTTCCGTAGTTTGAAAAAGTGATATTTTAATATCTGATTTCAATTTTTTTTTTTTTTTTTGGCCTTACATGCATGATGAAAATAGTGATAACATTTTTTGCTCATGGATAATCGATTATTAATCATTAGAAAACAGTAATTCCAGTATTCATTTTTTTATTTTTTATTCTGTCTTTTTTTTTAGCTCTTTTTTTCTATTTTAATTTTCTTTGTCATTTAAACTTTTTTTTTTCAAAAAAAAAACTGACATGATCCATCCAATTACACGTGAAAGTCTCCAATTAACGCGTGATAAAAATAAATTTCACTCGAATTTATATAGAAAAAAATTAAAAAATTTTAATTACAAAAAATACCTGCCAAGAATTGGAAAAAAAAAATTAATCAAAATCACAGAAAGCCCTAAAATCAAACAAATTTGCACTCATTTTTACCAAATTAAACACCAAATAAATCAATTAGAACCCAAACCCTAAAGAAATCATCCACGCAAACTACACTCATTTCCACCAAATTCGCAAAACAAATCAAAAACCCAAAAAAAGTTCAATACTCCGAGTTCTCCTTAAAATCACCAAAATTACAGAAATAAGAAAAAAAAATCTAGAGAAAGCAGAAGCCCCTAAATCTGCTTAAACCATCAAAATCAACCAAATCAGTCACAGAAAGGCAAAATTTAACTATAATTTTCCAATCTTTACTCAACAATCAAAACAAATAACACTCAATTCCGCCAAATTCACTATCCAAACCAAAAACCCAGATAAAAAAAAAAAGTCAAAACCCTAACCAGAAAGAGTAGGCATAGCGCAAGAAGCAACGGGCTTAGGACTCTTCTCCACCTCAACAAGACACACACGACAGTTCCCAGCTATCGACAACCGACTATGATGACAATAACTCATAATATTTACACCCGCAACTTCACAAGCCTGTAACACCATCGTTCCTTTTGGAGTTTTCACTAGATGCCCATCAACAAACACTACTGGTGTCCGCGGTGGAAGATCAGGTTTGGAGTCTTATGAGCCTTGGAGCTCATAAGCCTAAACCCATTTTTTTGTTATTTTTTGGTGTCAAGGTTTGAGATCTCAAGAGAAATTGTGATGAGGAAGAAGAAGAAAGAGAAGATGGGGATGGCGTGTGAATTTGATTAGTTTTTTTCTGTTTTCCATTCTTCGCAATTTTTTTTTGTTTTTATATAAATATAAATCCGAGTCGAATCCATTTTTGTTGCATATGTATTAAAAACAATTTTATATAGATTTGGATTACTTCAATATTTTTTTTAGAATAAATAATTAGTCCCTTTGGTTTCAAAAAACATATTAATTATTTTTTAAAAAATTATTATTTAATTTTTTAATTAATGTAAATTATATTTTAATTTAATATTATTTTTATTTCATAAAATTTGTTATTTTTCATTAATTTTTTTCTATTTCTTAAAATAAATTAAGAAAATAAATTTTAAATAAATTTCAAAATATAAAAAATAAATAATTAGCTTTTAAAACAAAAAAGATGAATTAATTTATTTTTAAAAAAGAGAGGGACTAATATATAAATTACTTATATTTTTTAAGTCTTAAACTACTTTAAAAAAATAATAATACTAATTACGGGCGCAACTAATTCATCTCTTAGCAATCCTTTATTCCAAAAAATTAAAGATTTTTTTGAATTGATTACTATTATAAAATCAATTCTTTTAACGATGAGAAACGAATTAATTAATATTTTTTTAAAATTAATTATTGTTTATATATTTTAAAATTTTTGTAATTTTATTTTTTATTTAAAAATAAAAAATATATAGATTGATGAGAAAATTAATTTTTTAAAATAAAATAATACTAAATTAACTGGTTTAAAATTAATTTTTTAAACAAAAGGAACGAATTTATTTATTTTGTAAAAATAGAGACAGTAATTTATAATTTACTGCTATCATGAAGACAATCAGGCGTACAGGTTAGGTTAGAAAAAAAAATTTAATTCTTTCGAATTTCTTTCCGATTCTAAAATCAAAACTCCCTTCCTACCAAACAACCCTTTTAAAGGTAAAGTTGTTCAACTGCTCACCCGCATGAACAAAACAGAAAATATTTCTTTCCCATCGGAACATTCTTTCCCGTGTTAAAGCATATTCCTCGTTTCAAAGTCGGTGGTGACTACGATTCGCATTAGTTAGCGAAACAAAGGAATAGGAAATAATTATGAGCTGTTTTGCCTGAAATAGCACGTGTGTGTTAGTGTTGGAGTAAATTATAAATTATAAATTAGTCCCTCTAGTTTTGAAAAATAATTATTTAATTTCTTTAACTAGTATTGATCACGATTAATTTAATATATTTTTATTTGATAAAATTTCTTTTCTTATCTTTTTTATATTTTTATTTATTAAAAAAATCAAAATAAATAGAAAAAGGACTAAATAGTTATTCTTTTAAACTAAGAGGACTAATTAATTTATTTTCAAAACAAGAGGGACTAAATTATAATTTACTCGTTAGTGTTGAATAGGTCCACCCGAGCGTGTCGAATTGCAAACCGCGATTAATGAGAAGCCGGTGAAGATTAATGGATGCAGGCATGCCCACTAATTTACAAAAATAAGATAATGGAGAAAACTCTCTAATCCCAAACCCATATATACATTCTCAATTACATCCCAGACTTATAATTTTTGTCAATTTGATCCTAAAAATTTCAAATAATTCTCGATCGGCTCTTTCCCTGGCATCAATGTTCTTTAACATTTTTTTTTTTGTCAATTTTTCTTCAAATCTATACTATTTTAGTGAATAAAAATTTGAAATTAGAAATAAAAAAAATTAATGCTCTTTCTGTGGCTTCATTAATTTATTTGTCAAAATTTTTCAAAGCGACGCCATTTTACAAAAGGACCCGATTAAGAAATATAGAAAATTTTGAGGCTTAATTAATAATGTTTATAGATTTAAGGTGCAATTGAGAAGGGGTGTATAGGTTTGGGATTAAATTGAGGTTCCAAACTCTAATTGTATTAATTTATATGTAGCCATTGAAAAATCTAAAAGAGAAAAAATATATATTAAAAGAGAAAAAAAATCAAAGCAATTGGGAGTTTAAAAAAGCGATCAGGCTAAGAGATGAATTTCTTTTTCTTAGAGATGATTTTCCTTTTTTTTTTTTTTAAGTATTATTATTATTATTATCAAGACTAAAGAAAGGAGTTAGTAAAACTCATCAGTCGCAAACCTTTATGGTGGACCGTTTTCTTTTAGATGACAGCTGGTTGGCTTTCTTTGCCAGCAGTGATTTTAAGTCACTGTTTGCTCATGAAAAAAGTGATGATCAATAAAAAATTATTATATAATATTTCAGATTCCTATAATAATCTCTGGTTCATATATATATATATGTGTGTGTGTGTGTGTGTGTGTTTAACTTTTTTTTTTTCGATTTAATCATAAGGATATCTTCATATTAGTTTTTGTGCTTCTCAACATTAATCTTTTCCTGAATGTGACTAAGGAGCAGATCCTCAATGCACGATTTTGGATATTCTTGAAAGATCATACATCCTATGGAGGTACGTAATAAATAAAAAATTTTCCTCTGTCTAAGGTCTCAAGATCATGCCGTTGAATCTACTAATCATACATACACGAATAATATGCTAAAGTAAAATATTACCTCTTGTAGCGTAGATCTAAATTCCTTTTTTTTTGCTTAGTCGTCCAAGTGTCTAGCCTCTATTGATGATTCACGTAACCCAAGTATCCACTAAGAAGCACTCAAAATTAATAGGGTGCTAGCTCAACATTTTCCGATTAAGTATTTTCTCGTAGAAATCAATCTTGAGTAACTTTGCGACAACCTTAAACAAGGAGGAAAGAGTATTTCTAGCTAGGGTTTAGGAGAAAACTATTTTCTCATTTATTTTCTCTCTTGGTCATGTGCCCTAACTTATTTTTGGAGGCTGGTTGAAATTTCTCCTTCTTCTTTTTCTTTTGGCCGAAATTCTTCCCTTTTCTTTTTGTTAGCTGAAATACTCTATTGGGTCATTAACACCTTCTTGCTGCACCTCTTTTTCCTATATGTAAGGGGAGAGTTTACTTGCCCTCTAAGGATAAGAAGAGTGACGGCTTTGAGTCCATAAAAGATTATAGGTTATTGCTTCCTTATCCTCCAAGGATGAGGAGTTATTTTATATGTGGACTACTTGATTATTATCTTTTAAAACATTCAACCTTATCTAATAAGGTTAATGTTTATCTTTAAAACATTCATCATTATCCAATAAAGTTGATATTTATCCTCTCATTAAAATTATCTTTAAGGTTTTTAATTAAATCTAATGGGTCAAAACTATTTTAGCCCAATAAATTTATTTAGACTATCCAAATAAATATTTTTAGATTATTTTGGCGGTGGTCCATATTAGGAAACAATTTTTTAAAATATCCTTTAACCTAAATTAGGAAACTCATTTCCTTTTAGGTTCTTTATTTCCATATTTGAAACTAACTTCCAAATTAGGAAATCTATTTCTAAAATAGGAAACTTTTCATTTTAGGAAACTTCTCATCTTGGAAACTCTTTCCAAAATAGGAAACTTTTATAATTGAAAACTTTTTCTAATATCTTTGCTTCTCATTTGTAATGTGAATACTTAAACTTATGCGTGTGACTCAATAGGCTCCTAGATCCGTTGGCAATGTATAAAGAATAAAAGACTCCTCTTTAATCTCTTAAAACATAAATCAAGATTGACCTTTAGCAAGGCACTATGACTACTCAATTCTCTAGGAGGATTAGTTAATCCATTATTACCTTTCACGAGCATGGTTACCATACATTGAGTCCTCATGTCAACTTATCACAATGTGATCTCGAATTTGGTTATTAATCTTGTTCGATTATGATCACATAAGTTTTCTTTGATTCCCAAATATCTTAGCTCTTAGAGTAGACCAACTATGTTCTATTGGTGTACTCTTACTATGACTATAGATTTTTTTTAGCAGACATTTATCGATGCAATGTGATAACTCCTTTAGCATACAAGGAATGAAATGTCCTATCTTAATCATACATCTATCTTTATTAGATTCCTAGTGCACCTAACGAATCGTCCACGTGCAACCCATTAATAGGCCCATTGAAACGATTGTCAAAGTGCATAAGTCTTCCAATGAGATAACCGTGACGACTTCAAGTGTAAGGACCATTTGTACCCATCTTGTATGAGATTCCTATAGACTAAAACCAAATGGATTCTCATGACGAGTCAAGTCCAGTGACATGTTTTCTAATATAAATTATCTAAGCGCTTGCTTTGGCATCACCATACCAATAGGTATGAGATCTCGTACTTGCTATCATATAGCACTCACAAGTCTATCCGCATTTGTCAATATCCATTATTGACAATGCTACGACTTGGGACATTTAATGATATTATTTATGTGCATTAGTGTTTGTCTCACGTTTTTCGATCAATTACTATTGCAAATGCATATCATAAGGACTTTTATCTAATTCTATTGAATATGTAAACAAAAGAATTAACGGAATGACTTTTTTATTATTATTAAAATAAATAATGCAATGATACATTAACTCAAGTCTATCCATACATGGTTGGATTTAGGACACCTACACTAACAATTCTAAGGATATATTCTCAAAAGTATCGCTTATAAAGATTGAATTCTAAATCTAATTTATAAGTCAATACTTAATTACTAATGGATTATCACTTTATGGCTTATTGTGTCCGTACTTTTAATAGTATTACGAATTTTTAAAAATTTTCAAAGTGTAATCATGATTAAATCTCATATATCACATGTGATGATGTGATGATGCTGCAAGAGAGACATGGCATGCAGCAGGCAAAATAAGAAAATTCGAAAAGTACGTGAGCTGTTTGCTTGCTGGAATGTGTATATTTGTTGTTTAATTGGGTCAACCCGGCCAAGTGTGTCACACGACAGATCCTAAATCACATGATCTGCTTCTTGTTATTTATTTATTATTATTTTTTTTCTGTTGAACATTTGCTGATCAGTTGTCACGTGATTGTCAAGATTTAGAAGCCAGCGAAGAATGGATGTATAATACCTTCTCATTGAAATTAGGATAAATTACAATAACTTTCTTAAGATATTATAAAATTGTAGAGATTTAGTAAAAATTCTCTCCATATTTAAAAAAATATTACAAAAACCCTCATTTTATACTCAAAATGGCTTTAATTACTATTTAAAAAAAGATAGTTAATTATAAAACATTAAAAATTAGAGAAAGAATATAAAAAAGTAGGGCATTATTATTTATTATTTTTTTAGTACATAGAAAAAATATTAATTTCACTGTTTCATTTCAGTCAATTTTTTAAAGTTTCTTTTTTAATATTTTCTCTAATTTTATAAAATTTGAGTATAATAGAGGATTTCTGTCAAATTTTTTAAAATTTTGAAAGATTCATGTAATTTATCTTAAAGTTATTTAAGATTTTAGCCACGATAGTATAATGATTGGCGAATAACATGTCACCGTGGGCTCTAATGGTCTCAGCCATGTTGTGTAGAAACAATACACACATATATATAAATTGAGTTATTAATTTTATTAAAAATTAACTATGCATCTATATACAAAAAAATTAACTATTAAATTATTTTAAAATTAATTTTTTTAAATAAGATAATTAAAATAATGTTTTAGAAAAACCACTCAATGATACTATATTTTTTAATATTAATATTATTAATTATTTTTTGAATAAATATATATAAACTTAATATATATATTTTTAAAAAATAATTTTCTCATTAACATTAAAAAAGAGTAATTTTTTTTGTTAACGTTTATATAATTTTTTACATTAATTATTGTTTTATTTTTTCTATACAATGATCTTATGAAAAAAAATATCAAAGTATTCGTAGCTATTGATTTTTAAAATTAAAGGGTTTCAAATTAAGATAGTATGATAGCTACTGCCTTTATTGTTTCTTGTCTCTCTCTCTCTCTTTCTTCTTCATAGTGATGCTATACATCTTTTCGGATTATTGTATATACAGATTTTTTTTTTCCTTTTCTTTCTTGGGGTTTTCTAATTAAACAAATTAAGAAGCATCATTTTTACTTTCTAAGCCAAATATATATATATCTGTTTCCTTTGTCTAGAAACAGAAAATGTGTTTTTTTGTTTATTATGGAAATTGAATCTCATGGACGGCTACAGTGCAGTCGCTGTTGAAGGATATTGCAATACTGCTTCACATTGACCCCGAAGTATGAAGTTCTCATTTTAATATTAATAGCGCGTAGTGTGTTCGAATTGCATCAGCAGCAGGTTGCCGACCATGGTGAAGGAGAAGGAAGTGGCTCTGGACAAGGTGGTGCAGCTGATGATCAGCCTAACAGACAGGTGATCTCGATCATCACCAGGCATTATATATGATGACAGGATGGAATACCATGGCTGAGGATGGAGCTTCTTTGGATGATCTTGCACGTTATGATCATGATCGAATTCCTGCAACTGTCGGTCAACGTAAGAGGCGCTAGGGTCGTCTCAAGAGTCGTTTGCGCTTCATCGTTGCTATAGGTTCAGTGCCTTGGATTATGTTATTTACGGCGTATCTAGCTGTATATCTTATTTTTAATTTGGATGATTATGGATTTACATGATTAATTTATGCAGAATGTTTGCACTAATATTAATCAATAACCATGTTTTCTGATTTTCTTGCTTTTACCACATAACGATGTTTCATGGCATGGTACTGGTAGGTTCCCAAAAAAGGAAAGGATTGCTTGGAGATGTTCGTTTGATACAGTTAAATGCAGAAATCAAACAATCTCACAACTAGTCAATTGATTACTCCAAAAACACAAACAAACAAACTTTTTAAGTGCAAATTTCTTTAAATACATTTGTTGTTGGTTATTTATCATCAAAATATGCCAACATATTTTCTTTTATGTTGTATTAACGGTTTCTAGTTTGAATTTTATGTATTTTCGTCAGTATTTCAATAATTTTGTATTAGAGGTGCATAAGTTTGAGAAATATAATATTGAAAAGAGATCGGAGTATAATCTACAATGAAAAAAAAATTGATAGCAAACACTGAATCTGACTATTATAAAGAGAGTATTTAATTCGTTAAATATTATTAAAAAAATAATTGGTATCTACTATGGTGATTATATTAATTAATTTCAGGACGCATTTGGTGTAGAATAAGCAATGTTCATGAGGCCTTTTTTGAATTCGGTGAATTTAAAGCATTAAGGGATGGTTGCTTGATTGATTGAACTTTAGAGGGTCAAGAAAAAGAAAACGTTAATGTCATCAGTTCCGTCAATGCATAAACGAAAACAGACAGGAAACGGAATAGGGAATTTGAAAAATGCTCAAACTTTTAAGGGGTTGATTGATACAAAACAAAGTTTTGGAGCTATATTGAGAGAACTTATAATTAACTTTTTGAAACAAAGCATCCTTCATTTTTTTTTTTTTTTTAAGAAAAAAGTCTAATTTTTCTCACAGCAACAGGTAACGAAAGCAACTGGAAGGTTTGACTAATGCTGATTGTCTTCTGTGACAATGCTAAACCTAAGAGTCACTTGCACATCAGCCACTACAGAAAATTAACTGCAGAAAGAAAAGTTTTGCTTTAGTTTGCACACATATTATACAAAATCTTCCAGACCAGAATCGGAATACAATTCTCTCTCTTGGTGAAAAAATAACACCAAAAAGCAAAACTTTAACATAATACGTAGAAGTACAAGAGACGAATGCTGAACTAAAATGGTTAGGAGAGCAGTTTGAACCTCATTACGAGCAATGATTTACAAATGCTGTAAGTGCAACCACAAGCACATTCCCGTGCTAGTGTTACTGAACTTCTATGTTATTGTTGCTTGCATCTTTTGTGAATGCCAATTCCGAAGCCAATGCAATGTGATCACTTCCCCATTTCTGAATAACACAGCCAACACTTAAACTATAGGCAACCAAAAATGCATTGCAGAAAAATCAAATAATTAAATCCATTCATTCCCACTTCGCCATTTCCTTACCTAATGCTTTGAGGAACAGGAAGGATGGATTATGGGGCTAGACAAACAAGAAGTGGCCAAATAGCAATCTTTCAAAACTTAACCCACCTTATTGTGAGCCCCAATTTGAACTAGTGAGGCCAGTCAAAAACAAAAACTGGTAATGTCTTGAAAAACTACCATGCAACCTATCTGACTTGTTAAAATGTGATGCTATTTTGAGAATGGTGAGGGGGAATTGAACTAGGGATCTCTTCATCAAAGGAGAAGTGACTTATAATTAGACTGCCTCAGCCACAAATATAAAGGATTAATGGTACATGAGGCATTTAAAATTCTACGAGAAAGAGAAAATGCCCTCGAGAAACTAGATCATTGGAGCCTTCTTGTAATTTGATTTCCAAACCAGCACATTTTACTGTTACCCAGCCTACTGCAAACACATGCTTAAAGAAAATTCTTATACCTTTGTTGGGAATCCTGGTGTCCGTTGCACAGCATGTTTCGGAATTGGGGCAAGCACCTTGACAGTCTGGAGATCTTCCGAACACCTAAACATTCAATCAAAATATAGCCTTTCAAATAGTCCCCATCTGAAATAAGAAATAACTAAGAATTTTTCCCTCAAAACCATTGTTTCTGCTGCAGAGCAGCACTCAGCAACAATTTTGAGATGGCCCCATCCAAACAATAATAACACCCCTCCCACCACTGAAAGCTTCAAGATTGGACATGAAATTTATAATTCGTTGTGAAAGCCCCCACCCACTCCAGTTTCTGCCCCTTATCCCCTGTTTACTAGACTAGATGTGCCCACCAAACCACAAGCAAACAACAAGGCCATAGGAACACTTCATTGATTAAGTTTTTCCATGTAATGAGTTCAAGGAAAAACAGAAATCTAATATGCAGAGTAGAAATGACGAAGAGCAGAACCTTTTTAACTTACCATATATAATCAACGGTTCCCAAAAAACACCTGTTGTAGCTGGTCACCAAGGGTTCTCCGTTTGGGTCTCTTGTTCCAGAACTGTCCTGCAAAATATGCATAAACACAGAACTTTCAGTGACGAATTCTTTTACTCCCCTTGATAAGATAATCCTGATCCAGCCTTTATATCTTTCCTGTAATTTAGTCCCTTTCTAAAAGTCAAGTGATAATTGTTAATCAATTTCTTTAATTAGACTTTTATCCCAAGTAAATTCTGTGCTAACTTCTAAAGCCAAAACCAATCCAGTTCAGGGAAAAATTGCAAGCATGATATATAAACAGTGTTCAATGCTGTGTCCTAAAATTGTGAGCTTTTTCAAACAGTGTTATTTTCATGCAATTGAGGTAGTACATGGAATCAAAGATCACATGCCTTTTCATCAACCTTCCTTCCCCAACCCTTCCTCTTACCATTTTTCTTCCTACTTAATGACCCTCCCTCCAACTTAAATTTAGTGTTAGAAGAAGCATGAGGACATGATTAACAAAGGGTGAAAAACAATAGAAAAAGAAAAGGTTTAACATCATGATATTTACCTCAACTTGTGCATACGTGCTTTTGAGCTTTAGAGGATGCTCCACAAACATGCAGTCTGCATTGCCTGAAGCAGTCTCTATTTCTACAGGAGTCCATAAGGATGGATTATATGCAGTTTTCTCCACACCAGCATCCTCAGAATCAAGGCCCAGAGCAAAATCATCCAGGACTTCTTCAATAGGGGAAGACAACTGAGAGTCATTTGGATCAGATGCAAATCCCTGTGGCAGGGAGCAATTCAGGTCTTGTGGCAATGAACCCTCCATGCCATGCAGTTCAGATAAAAATGTACTTTGATCTTCCCCTATTGTTCTACTTTCTAGGAAGAAGTTGTTTAGATCCTGAGGAGAAGCATCATCAGGTAGCTTATCACCTACACAGGAAGTACTTATAGATGCATCTGAGATGTTGGCTTGATAGGAGGTTGAAAGGTCAGCATTCTCATCATTGACAATTGGCTGAGATGAAGGATATGCTGAACTCCCCGAAGTAGAGACTTCATGATTATCAAACTTTGTTGTTATATTTTCTGTATAAATATGTGACTCTGAATGTTCACATGACAATGCTTGATTAAGAGGAGAAGCAGAATTTTCTTCTCCTCTTTGTTCCCTCTCATCAGAGTAGGCATCTTTAGGATGGGAGGTCAGCGGAGGAGTTGATTTGTGCATCTCATCACTCATTTGGTCAACAGGTAACTTGCCCTCACCGTGAAATATTGTTGAACTTTGCTCTACTGCTTTCTGCAGAATTTCTTTCGTCTCTTCAACATGCAGTTCAATATGTACGCCCACATCCAAAGCATCCTGTGCAATTCTTGCATGTTGAGGCCGAGAGTAGTCATTAAAAGAAGGAATACTCTCCAAACTTTCAGGTTGATTATTCTGCTTCTGCATGTCTGGCAGAGAATCACTCTGCTTGCTATCTACCATTAATGGAGCTTGAACTGGGTTATCAGAGGACTGAGTTCTGCTCCTGCAATAGTTTGCAGGCTTTCTTCGGTTCAATGGTCAGAAGTTCACAGAAACATCAGAGGCTACAATAAATAAGTTGACATGTGGAAACTTACCCAGGACTAGCATTAGGATTACGACCAGAATTATATGGCCTAGAAGTGCGTATTTCAGCAGAAGCTTGTCCTGATACTTTATCTCTATCAACTCCAGAGAAATCTAACTGCAGGACACCAATGAAATTAACATGTTGTTTGCCGTTTATCAATCATCTACCATGAAAGCAGATGAAGAAAGAACAGAAAGATACCTTCTGTTCTGAAATGAAGTTGTATAATGGACTCTGATGCAAAAGCACAAACATCACAGTCATAATAATTATTACACAAAGACACTCAAACATGACATAAAAGATCAACCACAACAAATCTGCGCCATTTAAGAAATGCTGAACTAGAAGTGACCTTTGGAGTACAATTAAAATCACCGCAAAGAACAACTGGGGCATCATTCCAAGTTTTTGAAACAGCATGAGCTCGATCTAGGAGCATCCTGACCTGCTAGGAAAGGCATGCCAGTTACAGACCTAACTTAACACATTCATGTCTTTCAACTGCCATATAAAAGCTAAAAATTATAAGCAAATATCAAAACAGAATTTCCATTTGAGCTATATAAATGTGACAATAGAGCAAACCAATTACCAAACCAGCAAAATATACTCCCTCCATCCCAATCTATACACACATCAATGATGGTCAATGAATACTAAGCCACCTCATATTTATATTAAATCAAAATGAAACTTCTAATTATACTTGCAAAGCCAGAAGAAATAATATTAGTTGGTTTTTAATGGGAACTGGGAAGTTATAGGAAAGTAAATGAATCAATGCTTTGTTTCTTTGATAATGGACATGCTTTGTAATAGGCCACAACGAAAAGGGCACTCTTTGAGAGAAGGAGAGAGTACATATCAAAAGAGTAACGCTTTAAAGTAAATGAATTAATGCTTTGTTCTCTATGGGAATGGGGAAGTTATAGGAAAGTAAATGAATTAATGCTTTGCTTCTTTGATAATGGACATGCTTTGTGATAGGCCACAAAGAAAAGGGCACTCTTTGAAACAGGGAGAGAGTACATATCAAAAGATATGGGAATTAAAAAAACTGTATGGACAACTCTACAAATGGTAAATACCTGACCAAGCTTAATTTCTCCTCTTTTGGGATTGTAAAGCACATGAATGTTACATATGAGAACTTTATTAGAACTGGTTGAGCTGCAAATACAGAATAGTGACTTTTATTTTAGAATAAACCAAAGAGATACAAGATTGAACATATGTTTCAATAACCACAAGAAGTGGATACAGAATGAGCAAGAAACCCTAAACAAAAAGCATACATTACTGTGTTGGAAACAAAAACTGCAAAGATCTAATGACAAATGAGTAAGAATTTACAAACAGAAAAATTGTCATAAAAAAACTCACTAGCACTAATAACATTTAATGCAATGGATTTATAGGTCATTTATAAGGCGAGTAAAACACTTATTACATCATTCATCGCTTGCCACATCGGTTAATAAGATTTTTATGTATAACTTTTGAAATTATTACCAGATGTTCAAATGCATATTATATTTGGGACCTTCAGTACATCTGAACTAGTGCTACAAGGAGGATGGGGGTTATCAATTCAAAGAGAATACTAACAAGGAATAAGACTGCTTGGGCGAGGATAACTAGAATCAGGTGCATGGCTCCATGTCGGCCTTATGAGTGACGTTCACAGCGCGAGAGCTAAGTGAAAGCTTTCTATCTCACTCAGCAGCTACGTGGAATGCAGCTGTTCTCTTATATACGATACCACCCCCTGCCTTCCTTGTTCAAGTAGTTAAAGAGTTTTGGGCCGTAGTGAAACAAAGTTTGTGGGGAAAGATATCCTTCAAAGATATTCCACCCAGGAAGACAGTTCTCTTATACGGCAATATTGGCCAGACAAGATAAAACTGGCCTGAACCAATGTAATGTGCAAGGTTCACTGGATAAAAATTAAATTCTGCGTGATAATAAAATAAAATAAAAATTTATGGGACCAGAAAAGGTAAAAAGGCCAAGCACTATCTCTAGATGCTTTCTGCATAGCTACTATAAACCTACAAAGTAAGGAGTTCATATCAACAACAAGGAAAGGACTTACTATTTTTTATTGAACCTTAGAAATTTTGTAGAAAAATTCTGAAGTTTTAACTTTTTCTCCAGTTATTTTTGCATATTTATCATAATGTTTTAAATTTCTCAGACCAAATTTGCCAAAACAATACCTCGTAGATAGAGTTGATGGGTCTGCAGGGTTATCTGGTCTTATTAACTGCTACAAGAAAAGAAAAACCGACTAGTTAACATGAAAGCCACATTAACTAACTTATTCAAGGAAAAATAATCAAAGAATCAAGGTGAGAAAATAAATCAAAGTTGAAGTTGCTGATCCTGTGAAGTTTCCAAGATATGAAGACATGATACCTCTAGCACACATATCTGAGCAACATTATCCCGAAGTCCATGCTTATTGAACTCGATGGGTTCTTCATAGACCAACTTGAACCTAACATAAACAACAAAACCTTAATCCCAAACTAGTTGGGGTCTTAGACAACATTACCAAATGATATTTTCTTCATTCTATCAAGATGAATCATCAAATATAATTTATAAAATCTTGGAAAAAGAGCCAAAGAATAGAGCAAACTTAAACACCCAAACAATTGATTACCTCAAAAAGAAAAGGAAGGAAACAGAATCAACAAATGAAAGTAATGAATTTTCATATACCTTTCCCCTATTATAGAAGCTAAACTTGAAATGAACCGTCTCAAAGAAATAAAGTGGTACACAAACAAGACAATAAGAAGTACTAAATATGCATACACTTAGGGTAATTCAAATTGGAATTTCTTTAGAGAAGCTAAAGAGAACATTAATCATCTCATATTCTCATGTTATGCAGGGAGTGACAGCCCATGGATTCATCTTTTTGAACTTTGGCGCACTCAAAGACCACAAAGTATAGAGCTTTTTGTTTCTCACACCTGATTGGACTTCTGTATGCCAACTGTTGTGTTGCATGCTAGCGTTGATGAAGCCAGTGAGAGACATGTTTATGAAAAGGTAGCAGCAGTATGGCAATGTGCTCGAGAAGCCTAGCCTAGAGAGGGCCGGGCCACCAAAGGGAGAAATTCCATACCGTAAAATATTGCAGGCCAGTTTCATGATGCAACTTGTGAGCATTTGGCGCTTGCTCATAACCAAGTAAGAAGGCGCACTAGCTAAATGGCAAAGAAATGGCACCACAGAAGCGCAACAGAAGAAGGATGACTTTTAACGTCATAAGGAGGACTATCAGAAGAAGGAAGCTCAAGGAAAGTTGACTGAAATGACTGACATTGAAAACCCCTCAGTGCAGCAAGTGGATAAGACAATAGCAAGGACACAAAACCATCTCAAGTAATTTGCATTATGCAGGTATGGACATGATAATTTATCAACAAGCAGTATCATTAATAGAACCTGTGAATACCACAGATCAATGGCCACTAAAAACTAGCTGGATTTACCTTGATATTCTCCAAAAGACTGCACAACCATCAACTGCATTACCAGTCCGCATCTATATGTACAAGAGAACTTTGTCAGACACAACTTCATAAGAGAAACGTATCGTAACATTTTTTGGACAAACTGAGTAACTATCCAACAATGGCTCGGCAATATCTAATTCAATTTCTCAGGGTATTAATGATTAACCTGTCGCACATGAGATTTACAAATCATAAAGATGTACCATTTACAGTCAAACGTCACATGTGTCCTATTAAAGAAAGGAAAATAAAATGGCAAACATCATTGTCAGCCATCACATGAAACTGGAAAATTGTAAACATAAATCTAGTAATATAGAAATAATGTGAAATAGAATTGCCAGTTTGAGCAACGAAGATGTTGGTTCCTTCTTTTTCTCTCACTCGACATTTCTTCATATCTTTTAAGCTCAATTAACACACTTTAACTCCAATCAATACCTTATAAAGTCAAAACAAAACATAACAATTCACAATGCAGATACCAATACATAAAACAAACTCCTTCGTGTATCTAAACAAAAACAAGCTCACAAAAACAATCAGCCAAACCGCACATTTCCACATTTCATAAATTAAGTAACTAATGCCTTGCAAAAACACACCTTCCAAATTCCATTATATCCCCGGACCTTCAACTCCTTTTCCAAGTCTCCAAACCTATCAACCTCCTGAAACAGTTACAACCAATCAAAACCAACGAACAGAAATAAATAAAATAAATGAATGAATAAGCTCTATTATTACAGAAACCAAACGATAGAAATTAAGAAAACTAAACTGGATTAATATTAATTAACCTGAAAGCACAATATATCAGCAGACCATAAACCGAGCTCGAAAATTATATTCCTCTTTCTCCGTTCCCAATCTAACATATGCCGCGGTATATGATAATAAAGTTTGCTCCGGTGATTAATTGCTAGATAATCAGCTAATATATTATAAGAAAGGACAATAAATTTGTCAGAATCACGAGGTGGAGCCGTTTTGGCATACTCCCAGTTCCTATAATCCAATGGCTTAGCAGGCCTCTGCGGCCTGTAATTCTGGTTGAACAACTGTCGATTTTGATTCTGATTGAACGGCGAATATTGCCGGAAGTGATGATTTTGATCGGAAGGTTGTTGTGTTGGTGGTTGGCGGAATTGTTGATTTTGATAGTAACGCGGTGGAGGTGGTAGCTGGCGGAATTGTTGATTTTGATAGTAACGCGGTGGAGGTGGTGGCTGGCGGAATTGTTGATTTTGATAGTAACGCGTTGGAGGTGGTGGCGACGGCCGTGGAGTGAAGTTCTGGTTTGCTTCTCCGTGGGGGAACCCTGAATTGGAGTCTTCTGTGTTCGGGCGGTTCGAGAAGGTTCTTCTTCCCCATTGATTTCTGCTATTACTGCCACGGTACTGCGATGAAAAACGGTTAAAATTAGTGAAGACAATCAAGTAACTAACTTTCCAACATATTTTTGAGAGGGAGAGGGAGTACAGGAGGGCGGCGAGAAGACATGGAGGCGGATTCGGCGGAGATAGCGGCGGCGAGGAATTGGAGAGGAGGAGCAGAGCGCTTCATGGACAGCGCGATTGTCACTGTGAGAAGAGAGTGTTCGATTAGTCGCGCGACCATAAGATGATGTCACGTGCTCATTTTGAACGTGCACGTGTCTGTAAATATTAACTACAAATCAGGACCCCGACTATTTAATCTTACAATCCTACGCCTTGCCACTTACTTTATTATTTCGTGTATGAATCTTGGGATAGACTACGAAAAAAAATTCATAAATACATCAACCCAAAAAAGTGGATGGTTTGCATCAAATCCTATCGAATGTGGATTTAGTTTCAATATACGAAAATACTTTAATTGTTAAAACCAAAAAAATAAATTGTATAATAAGATTAATTTATTTTTTTATCCAATATTCTTGATACAAGCAAAATTTGATCATATCTATTAATTTTATTGAGACATCATAACAAAATTGTATTAGTATGTAATTAAAATTATATTTTTAAAAAATGTTAATTATTATGCTTGAACGTCACAATAGATTATTTATAATTTACTTTCTTTTTTGTGTGGTAGAATAAATATATAATTCAAATATAGAGTAATAACAAAAATACCCATATTTAGGGATGTTGTTTTTTTTT
Source organism: Dovyalis caffra (assembly GCA_963924115.1). NCBI lineage: Eukaryota > Viridiplantae > Streptophyta > Magnoliopsida > Malpighiales > Salicaceae > Dovyalis > Dovyalis caffra. Next base: position 14,911,955 of record CAWUPB010001194.1, on the reverse strand, counting down.
TAAAAAAAAGTACAACACATAAAAAACTAAAAAGAACAAAAAATGGCTAAAAAATTATTTATTTTTGTTGCCAAAAGAAAGTTTAAATCAATTTTTATTTTATATTAAATATTGTTAAGTGTAATGTGACAGCATGGATCAAAGTTGAGTATTAATAGTACTTTAGTCATTGGGGATTGAATTATTTCATTTCAAGAGTTTAGGATCCAATTTGAATTCAATATGAAAAATGGGGACTGATTTATAGTTAATCCTTTTTCCAACCGTTTCAACCGCCTGATACTTATACTTCTAATCCATCAAACGGTGAAGACCAAATCAGACCTCATCATTCGCAAAACAATCACTGAGCACACTTCCGTTGTCAATCAACAAACAGAGACAGAGAAGACAACATACGACAGTTCCAGAGTTCCAACGATGTCGTTTTGTTCGTCTATAGCAACCCCACAGTCTCTGTCTCTCTTATCTAAAACCAAGCCCATTATCAATGGAGGAGACTACAAACTGGGCTCTCGCTTTAGAGCTTCTGCTGACGTCCCTGATTTTCTCTCTGCAGATTGGTATGCAAAATTCCTCACTTTCTCTCAAATTTTTTTTTTTTTGTGGAATTATCAAATTTAATTCCCTTCAAACCTTTTTTTGGGGGGGTTTAATTATGATGGATACAGGCTTGAATCTCGAAGGAAGAAACCATTTGGCCCAAGATTAAATGTAACTTTCTGACCATAAAAATGAGCAAAATTATTTACATTTGCTTGTCTAAAGCATGTCAAATTTAGTTTAACTCTTGTTATAGTTTAGTGCAGAAGAGGCTGTTAAATGCCAGCTTGATGCATTGAAGTATAACGATCAACCTCGTCAGGATTATGGGATTGAGGTTATGTATAGGGTAAATTTTAGGCACAAACCATGTTGATTTTTATCATTTTTGAAGTTTTGGGCGTTTAGCTATGCGGTGTAGAAATTTTTGGCTAATATAATTATTGTTGTATTTTTTACTGTTGATAGTTTGCTGGATTTGATCCTTTCGAAAGGTCAACTTATTTTGGACCATTTTTTGATTTGGGGCAGGTCAGTGAATTCTATTTAGAACCCTTTTAAATCTTTTTGTGTGTGCGCTTTTGATGTTGTAAGTGTTAGTTAATACCTTTCTTTTGGGTTGGCCAACTCAACGTTATTGCAGTTTGAAAGGTTTAGGAGGATTTTTCACCATTCGACATATCGAGTGTTGCTTGGTCACAAGGAGAGGAAGATCTTGAGCAGTTTGTTCGTGGAAGAGGTAAGATTTTTAATTTAATTAATTTGTTGAATCAGTTTGTTGCTCGACAAACAAATGAGCTTGAGTGAGTTCACTAATGGATGCATAAGTGGTGGCCAAAGAGGATTTTTTGTCAATTACGAGTCGTGGATTCTCCTAAATATTACAAATTTTCTCACTTCTACTGTATATGTTATCTGTTTGTGTGTTATGGATGGAACAGAATCGATTCAAACAGAGGATATGGATTCGAGGGAATCGGCCTGAGGAGGAAGAAATATTTCAATTTACCATGGTTCAGGTAACTGTACCTTTTGCAGATTCATCTCACCTGCATAGAAAAATGATGATCATGGTTATCTTTTACAATGTTTCCATCTAAGGTTGCGTTGACTGAGGGTGGTACTCTGTCAGTAGTTCTGAAAAATCTGTACTGGAGGATTTTATTAGTGATGGTTAGACTATATCTTACTGAGGGGAGCTCTTAGAATCATCGTAGATATAATCACAATGTTCTGCAATAGAAGTTTGAGACTCATTTTTACATAGTCAAACGCAAGTTCCTCGATGTTATGCTCGTTCAATCAAGTTGCAGATCCGAAAATTGTAACTGGTTTGAATTCTTAGATCTGATTCTCTTGTTCCGAAGCCATGCTCTATTCGGGGACTGGTCATCAGGTTGATTGCTAATCCAGTGACCTATTTTTGGATGCGAAAGTCTTAGGACGCTTATTGAACAAGATGATGCTAGTTCATTTTGCTTATCTTGCTAGCTTGCAATTCAGAAAAACTGTGGGGGTTTAAGATTAATGATTTCATTCGGTCATTTTACTTTAGAATAATACTGTAGAACTTTAATGCCCTCCCTATAGTCATACCAACTCTGTTAATATGTTTGTGGGGTGTTATTGGCAGAGAGTCGGTGGTTCATGGGATGGTTATTGGCTGACAGAGTCTCTTCTTCATGACGGAGATGCTTTAGCTGGTGGTTTGGCCTACTAAACAGCAAACACTGATTCAATATGGTTGGACTGACGAAAGTACTGCTTTCCCTGATGATGAAGCACTGCATTTTTCCCCTGCTTCCAAACCTTGGAATGATGTACATATTGTAATAATTACTGTCATGTTCGTCATGATAAGCTCGACTGGCTTTTGGAAATTAAAGCTGTATATAAAAGCTCTACAGAATAAAAGATAATTGTACTCCTTGGTTGCTTCTCCATGTGCGTCCATACTTAGGTCGAGCCTGGTTCTAATACGGGAAGTCTTGTATTTATCTTGTGAAGCAATGCGATGCCTGTAACTTGTCTACCTTGGAGAAACTCTTCTATGGATTATATGAAGCAATGCAATGCCTGGACTGTCTGCCTTTTGATAAGCCTGTGACTTTCAAAAAGCATGGATTGCCAACAACACCTTGTTTTTGAATCAGTCGTGTTAATTTTCAGATGGCTTGGATTTCAAAATGAACGCACAAGAAAGAAAGGAGAAAAAAATTATAAATGTGTTTCTTCTTGAACAGAACATGCAAATGCAACGGCAAGACCAGCTGCCAAGTAATGGTAAAAAGATAACAGCATGAAACCACGAGTTCGATAATTGGTTCTCTGATCCGTCTGAAAGACAGCAATCAGAATCTTATAAAACTGCCAGACTCTTGGAACCTCAAAGAAATACAAGACTACAAAAATGTTTGTATAACTGTTCAGAACCATACCGACTAGGTTTATGGATTTTAGCAAGTGAATTTTTAACCAATCATTTCACAATAGTATCTATGGAACCTCAATATCAGTATCTGATACTGATGACAACGAACCAAGGTGAAGTTCAATAAATAGGAAAAAAGTGAACTCTCAACTTAACTTCTAGCTCTGTGACACTATTTCTTTGTTTCAGTGATGAATTTTGTAAGAAGATAGCAGTCGGTCGGGGTAATGTTTGTGTAATAGTTCTGGATGGTGTCTGTGATTTCAAATCCAAATTTCTTGTAGAAGTTGATAGCATATTCATTGTTTGTCTGCACGTGCAAGTAAATCTCAGAAATATGTTGCTTCGAGCAGAGATCAAGAACATGATTCAACAGCTTTGTACCTGCACAATCACACAAATTTGATCAGTAAATGCACATGCCAAAACTTTCCCTCACAAATCTTTGCTCTTTTTCAGGCTTCAAAGGAACAAATCCAAGAACCAGAGGACTTTTCACCAAAGGGATTCCAACTATTTAATAAATGTAAACTACAACACATGTTCGTAATACTTATGGATAGTGACTCCACTGCTAAGGGTTTGCAAAACCTATAAGGCCACAAGGGAATCAGGAACAAGAAGGCAGTGAGCAAACAAATAAATAAAGGAAGTCAAAGATGTTTTTAGCAATAACTCGTTAGGAGCAAGGAGTAGATTTTGCCTTATCTTCTTGGCACATTTAATTGAGCATAGTATATTCTCTGAATTAACAAACATGATTTTTGTACAGGGATTAAGTTCATAATTAAAAAAGCATAGAAATCTACCAGGAAGATAAGTTCTCTACTCACCAATGCCTAGGCCCCGATATGGTGCCAAAACACCTAATGTCATGATGTAAACGCGGAGGGCTCCACCTTCTTTCTTCTCCAGACGGCATGCAATTGCACCGACACAGATGTCACTGTAATATGCTGAAAGAACAATAACAAAGTTTTAATACAACTGACTTTTCATGAAATGCTGCACTCCAGCATCATATACACTGAGATGAGGTGACCAGTGCCAATGATATGTATACAGCATTTTCACTCATCTGTGTGGTACAAAAGTTGATAAAAGATGGAGGAACAACTAATTGCAAGCACTGAAATTTTATTCTAAACAGCATGCATTTAGATGTCCATAATGGATCCATAACACAGACATATTCTACAATTGCTCAAACTCCATTACTAAATGAGAAATCTCATTCAATAGTTATCCATTTATTGCGAAATAGATGGCTTTAAAATGTATCTCATTATGAAAAAATACAAGACTTTTCCAACTGATAACAAATCGAATTTCACAACATGGAATTTCTATAGATGAACAGATAAAGACCCACCTCTTAGCACAAAACTGTCTCCCACTCAAAGACAATGATATTCACAAAATTAACAAATATTCCATGCACTGGAATTCAGGAATTGATGATCTATTCAAAACATCAGGATACCAAGAAACTATGAAGCAATGCAAGATAAAAAAAAAAAAGAAAAGAAAAGAAAAGAAAAGAAAGACTTGTTATTTTTTTCTTTGACCAAAGACACTTGCTATTTCAATCAACAAAATTCAGGAATATATATCATTGAAAATATTTGTTAAAAAACAGGATATCTGTGATCAAATTAAGAAGAAATAATCAAAACCACAAGAATTGTTAATTTGTGTTTAACAAAGCTGAATTGTCAATCCTAAATATAAACATTTTCCCCAAAGGAAATAGATATGAAGTTAAACAACCATTCAAAAAAGAGGAAAAGTTGGGATACTCCAACATAGAAAATAAATGTTTGGAAAATGAATTTATCAATCTTGAGATGATAAGCAGCTATTCCCAAAAAATGGAAAACAGATTTTGACAAAAAAAAAAAAAAAACATTTTGAACCTACAAAACCCACAAATGAATATAAGAACGAGAGCAACAAATATAATATGGTTACTTCCCAAGTGCAACAGTGCAACAATTACCCAGAGATTGCAAAAAGAAAGGCAGGTTGACTTATTTGAGAACAAATATATATGCACGAACACACTGATGCCAAGTTGGTCAAGAAGAAAATAACAGGCGAAGGAAATTGAAAGAGCAAAATATCGAAGCTAGCACGCAGGTCTCTCGAATTGGGTTGTTCCTTTAATTCTTGTCGTTCGAATTTCACATATATTAAAATGGTGAACACTATCAAATAATCAAAAGCATGTAACTAGAACTAGAACAAACACAAACACCAGGCTTCGGATTACCCGGAACTTCCCTTTATTGGCAGAAGAAGAAATTAAAAGCATCAACACTTTGTACTCTTAAATCCAACAGCAAATAATCACAATCAGGACCAGTTCATTAGAATTTGGCATTCATACAACATTTTAAGAAACAAAAACAATTCTACAATTTTTTTAAAAAAAAACCCAGAAACACCCAAAAAATCAACAAGCAAATCCAAAACAACAAACCCATTACAGAAAAACCAAAAAAAAAAAAAAAAAAAAAAAAACCCATAACCCATTTCACCAAGTCAATAACAATAGCAAAAGACACCAAAAAGAATAGACACAGATATGAGAAAGAGAGGGGGAAACGAACCTAGCTTGGTGAAATCGCCAGAAGCAAGGGCATCAGCGTAATATTTGTCATTATAACGAACAGGAAAGAGAACAGTGTTTAGCTTCTTAAGCTGCATCACGTTCTTGTCTCTTACTCCATCTAGGGATATTGATACTCCACGCCCTGCCCCCATTTTAGATTTCTAACCAAACCCAAAAGATGCAAAACTCCAAAGATTTGTAATATGGGGTATATAATGCTGCTTGTGACTTGGGGTTTGTCTCTTTCTTTGACAAGCAGTGATTTTCTAGTTGATTCGTTTGAATTTCTGTTTGGTTAGCGAGAAAATTTTGAAAGTCCACTGGGCTCTATTGGTCTACCACTAAGACCCAATGCTGGAACATTATTAAGTTTCAGTTTCGACTGGTTTCTTGTCCCTTCTGCACTGCAAATCAAGCAAAAATATTTTATTGACAAAACTTATCCAATTAAATGTAAAAAATATTTATGGCTCAATTTTCAGATTTTTTTAATCAAAATTCTATATTTAATTAATTCTTTTATGTTTTTCATGAATTTCCTCTTCAAAAAACCATGATTTATTATTCTTTATATATAAATTTTTAAATAAAAATTTATATTAATTTTAAAAAATTAATCAAAACAAATATTAATAAAAAATTATCAATTAAGTTTTTATTTATTCTTTATTGTTGAATTGATGATTTTTTTTTAAAAAAATTATATACATTAGGGTTATATATATTTACAAAATAATCAATAATAATAGTATACAAAACTCTGTTTTGAGAGTATAGTATCGTCAAGTGAGTTTTTTTAAATATTATTTTAATTATTTTATTCGATGGAAATTGATTTCAAAAATATTCAATAAATAAATAGTAAATAATTCGTGTTATGTTTGTGGATGGATAATCAATTTTTAATAAAATCAATAATTTAGTTTTTTTTTAATTATACACAATGATTATATTGAGCGGATTTAAAGTCCGTAACATAAAATAAAAAACATAAAAAAAATTAACTTGTAGAAAATATATTGAATAAATTTAAATTTAATAGCATAAATAAAAACTACTATAAAATTAATTTTAATAAATTTTGATTGTATATATATAAAATGAAACACATGAATTTTTTTCTTCTTAAAATATATTTTTGTTTCTAGGCCATGCATGCCTAGTCATTGTGCACATGCCTATCATTATTTTTTTAAAAAAAATTTGAGATAAACCATCTACAACATACTCTTCAACCTTTCAATTATATTTTTAAATGAGATTAGCATGAGTTTATATATATATATGTTCCTAAAACAATTATTCCAAAATTTAAATATAGAGAAAAATAAATCATATTTGTTAAAAAATAAAATTTTATAAAAAAATTAATTGGATGAGAATTTATATAAAAAAATAATTAATTAAAGAAAAATAAATTTTAAAAATATAAATAATATAATTTAAAATATATGTTTAGTCTAAAGTCTAAAAAAATATATGCATGTAATTAAAAAAAGGGCTACCTTGTACCCTTGGGCCCGGAGAATTAGGCTTGCTCGTACATGGATCGGACACACGTGTACAAGTCACTTATATTAAAAAATGAAAATAAAAATTAAACGATGGGTCACTTTTTCTCGACGAAATAGACCACTCGTCATCTTTCTCCGATTTACGCTTGACTATGTTTTGCTAAAAAAAAAACCGTAAAAAAATCGGGAGTAATAGTTTCGACTTTCCAAATCCAATTTTAAGTTTTTTTTCCCCCTCAAAATCACTAAAAATAAGCTTAGAAAAATTATTTCAAAATTTAAATATAGAGAAAAATAAATCATATTTGTTAAAAAATAAAATTTTATAAAAAAATTAATTGGATGAAAATTTATATAAAAAATAATTAATTAAAGAAAAATAAATTTTAAAAATATAAATAATATAATTTAAAAAATATGTTTAGTCTAAAGTCTAAAAAAATATATGCATGTAATTAAAAAAAGGGCTACCTTGTACCCTTGGGCTCGGAGAACCGGGCATGCTCGTACATGGACTGGACACACGTGTACTAATCACTTATATTAAAAAATGAAAATAAAAATTAGACCATGGGTCACTTTTGCTCGACGAAATAGACCACTTGTCATCTTTCTCCGATTTACGCCGACTATGTTTTGCGAAAAAAAAAACATAAAAAAATCGGGAGTAATAGTTTCGACTTTCCAAATCCAATTTTAAGTTTTTTTTTCCCTCAAAATCACTAAAAATAAGCTCGAAAAAATTATTCTAAAATTTAAATATAGAGAAAAATAAATCATATTTGTTAAAAAATAAAATTTTATAAAAAAATTAATTGGATGAGAATTTATATAAAAAAATAATTAATTAAAAATATAAATAATATAATTTAAAATATATGTTTAGTCTAAAGTCTAAAAAAATATATGCATGTAATTAAAAAAAAGGCTACCTTGTACCCTTGGGCACTGGAGAACCGAGGCTTGCTCGTACATGGACTGGACACACGTGTATTAGTCACTTATATTAAAAAATGAAAATAAAAATTAGACGATGGGTCACTTTTGCTCGACGAAATAGACCACTTGTCATCTTTCTTCGATTTACGCCCGACTATGTTTTGTTAAAAAAAAACGTAAAAAAATCGGGAGTAATAGTTTCGACTTTCCAAATCCAATTTTAATTTTTTTTCCTCAAATCACTAAAAATAAGCTCGGAAAAATTATTCTAAAATTTAAATATAGAGAAAAATAAATCATATTTGTTAAAAAATAAAATTTTATAAAAAAATTAATTGGATGAGAATTTATATAAAAAAATAAATAATTAAAAAAAATTTTTAAAAATATAAATAATATAATTTAAAATATATGTTTAGTCTAAAGTCTAAAAAAATATATGCATGTAATTAAAAAAAGGGCTACCTTGTATCCTTGGGCCTGGAGAACCAGGCATGCTCGTACATGGACTGGACACACGTGTACTAGTCACTTATATTAAAAAATAAAAATAAAAATTAGACGATGGGTCACTTTTGTCTTACGAAATAGACCACTTGTCATCTTTCTCTGATTTCTGCCTGACTATGTTTTGTTAAAAAAAAGAGTAAAAAAATCAGGAGTAATAGTTTCTGACTTTCCAAATCCAATTTTAAGTTTTTTTTTTTTCTCAAAATCACTAAAAATAAGCTCAGAAAAATTATTTGTAACCTTCAAATTCATTTTAATATGCTTAAAAATATAAAAATTCAAAAACTCATAAATGTATTAGCATCTCAATCAATCTCTTTCGATCTTTCGATCATATTATAACTTAGTATCATTATAAACAAACTTTTTTTTTATTAAGATAAACACATTGAAGTCAAAATTGACCATTAAATTAAAGTAGCTAGAATGATCTTTATCATAATTTTTTCTCTTTCTTTCTCTCTTCTCTCAATATTAAGAGACTAATTATATATATATATATATATATAAAGTTAGGAATGGAAACAAATTTTTTGACAAAAATAAGAGACCAAATATAATATTTGTTCAAATTTGAATATTAAATGTATGAAAAGAAACTTGAAAATCACACTAACGTCATTAATGAACACTGACAGTAACTCTAGGTGAAAAGTGCTGAAATAAGAAAGAATTCAGTGAACACTTCAAAGATTTTAGTTTTATTGTCAGTGTAGGACTATGAAAATGCAATTAGACTTTTCTATCAATTGAGACCGCTAAATCCCAATCAAGATCGGATTAGTTTCCAGTACTGAAACTATGTTCTGATTGGATTGTTATTTATTTATTTATTTATTATTTGTTGAGAAATTGTTACAAGGAAAAAAAAAAAAAAAAAACTAGAGGCTTGCTCATAAAACGGTAGAAGACACAGAAGTATCTGTCTGTTTAGACTTGAGACAAGCATGCAAGTCCAAAGAACATAAAATAAATAAATAAATAAAAGGTGGTGATTCTAACAAGTTGACATAGACAACCATTTGATTCTTCTCGATAATCAAATACTATTTGTCATTTAGCTATGAACTACACCATCCACACACACCACAAACATTCAAACAGCCTAATTGCAGAGTGAATGTCTGATCTGAGAGAGAAAATGAGCGAGGAGAAAAGGAAAGCGAAGGCCATAATAGTAGGAGGTAGCATAGCAGGGCTATCATGCGCACATGCCCTCATTTCAGCAGGATGGGATGTTTTGGTGCTTGAGAAATCAAGTGCACCTCCTAAGGGAAGTCCGACCGGTGCAGGAGTTGGACTTGACAATCAGACATTGCAGATTATCGAGTCCTGGCTCCCTAAACCTCAGCTTCTCCAAGAGATTACCTTGCCTCTCACAATTGATCAGGTTCGCATAAGTTATCAGTCCCCTTTTTGTGTTACTTTCATTTTCACAATTTTGCCTCCTGTAATCGCTTGCGGGAGCTAGTTAGATCACTTGTTAAAGCTGAACTTTCTGCCACTGATTTTACTTTGTTGGGATTTCACAGAACCAAACAAAAGTTGGAGGAGGGAAGGGCAGTAGGATATTGACAAGAGATGAGAACTTCAATTTCAGAGCAGCACATTGGGCTGATCTCCATGGCCTTTTATATGATGCACTACCTCCAGAGATATTTTTTTGGGGTCATAAGTATCTTTCTTTCTGCATTTCTGAAGACAAAGCCACTGTCAATGTTAAGGCCAAAGTCCTTCAAACAGAAGAGTCCATTGAGATAAATGGGGATTTGCTTGTTGCAGCGGATGGATGCCTCTCTTCAATCCGAAAGACTTTTCTACCTGACTTGAAATTGAGGTTTGCAGCTGTCAAAACAGGAGATTACTGTTAGTCTTTGTATTTCCTGATGACATTTATATGCAATGATAGGATTAATTGTTCTGTAGGTATTCAGGTTACTGTGCTTGGAGAGGAGTTCTTGAATTTTCAGGAAATGAGAGTTCAGAAACTATCTCGTGCATCCGAAAAGCATACCCAGATCTTGGGAAATGCTTATACTTTGATCTAAGTGCTAAGGCTCACAGCGTGTTTTATGAACTTATCGGCGAAAGGCTTAATTGGATTTGGTATGTCCATCAACCAGAGCCTGACTTGAAGGTGATTCCCTACTTATCCCATTTCTGAGATTTTCATGTTCTACTTCATAATACTACACGATCCATTTGAAGATGTACATGTCCTAAAGGAACAACTATACTTATTACTTGAAATGCATGTACAGAGAAATTCTGTGACCGTGAAAGTAAGCAGTGACATGATAAAGAATATGCACCAAGAAGCAGAGAAAGTCTGTGTTCCTGAATTGGCGAAAGCCGTAAAAGATACCAAGGAACCTTTCATGAACGTCATATATGATTGTGATCCTCTAGAACATATCTTTTGGTACAATGTGGTATTAATCGGAGATGCTGCTCATCCAACAACTCCTCATTGCGTGAGAAGCACAAACATGTCAATTTTAGATGCAGCAGTCTTAGGCAAATGCATCAAGAAGTGGGGAGCAGAAAACTTAGCTTCAGCTCTCAAAGAATATCAGAATATTCGGTTACCAGTCACTTCAAAGCAAGTCCTACATTCTCGGCGAGTGGGTCGAATAAAACAAGGCTTAGCTCTTCCTGACCATAAGCCTTTTGATCTGAAGACAGCAAGTCCAGAAGATTTTGAAGAGCTTCAACAGAAAAATATGCCATTCTTTGCTAGTGCTCCTTTATCTGTTGATTGATATTATGATCCTCTGATCAAAGACAGGCCAAAATCTCTGCTGCCAAAAATGGTTTAGAGTGTTTTTTCTTCTGATTCTTCTCTTTGTTAAAACCTCGAAATTTTTTTCGCTGCAACTATCTGTGCAGATTCATGTATGTTGGAAAACAAACTACCTAAAACTCATGGTTTCCAAAGAGTATAGGCATAGCGATGTGATTCGAAAGCATTTAGCGGTTACAAATAACTTTACAGTGTATAATGAACCTGTAGAATCTGTCTATCAGTCCAGGGCAAGTTCTGAAACATTCTGGTTAGAATATTGTAAGCATACAAATGGCAATGGTGCTAGCTTTGGTATTAGCAGAATCTAATAACAAATTTATTTAGTGAACTAATAAATTTACCTACTACTATTAAGAAACATACTTAATTAATGGAGTTCATTAGTTCATTGAATAATAAATCCAACTACTCCAGTCCTATTCCATCTTTTCATTCTTTTATTTTTGGCCCCTTGAACTTGTAATTAGGGAAGTAAAGAATACAATTTGAGATTGCGCTGACGAAACACATGCAAAAATAGCAAAACAAAACAAAAACAAAGCATCTACAGACTACATGAGACTAGCATACAAGTCCAAACTCTAAAGTAAAATAATAACTGATGACTCACTAACAAGTTGACAGAGACAGCCATTAGATTTTTTTGAGCTAATCATACAATATTGTCATTTAGCACAGGAGCTGCACCATCCATACACACCACATAACCCAACTCCAGAAAGAAAGTCTGAACAGAGAAAAAAGAAAATGGGAGAGAAGAAGAAAGCAAAGGCAGTGATAGTAGGAGGGAGCATAGCAGGGGTATCATGTGCCCATGCCCTTATTTCAGCAGGATGGGATGTTTTGGTTCTTGAGAAGTCAAGCCAACCTCCTAAAGGGAGCCCAACTGGTGCTGGCCTCGCACTTGACAGGCAGGCTATTGATATCATCGAGTCCTGGCTCCCTCAACCTCAGCTTCTCCAAGAGGCCACCTTGCCTCTAACAATTGATCAGGTTTGCATAAATTATCAGTCCCTTTTCTTGAATATATCATTGTTTCACAGATTTGATCTCAAGTTTAGCAATAAAATGTTATTTGACCTTATGCCAATAAACTGAGATAGAATTCACTTGATTTAGAGGAATTGAATCCTGAGAAGGAGGGTCATCCGAACTTACTTGATCTTAGGATCAAATTCTTGTGTTTAGAAAACGAAGGATCAAATCCTGAGTGGGACGCCACCTCAGTTGTGCATAAATACTGAATGCCACCATTAACTTTTCCTTCTTGGTGTTTTTATTTCCCTACAGAACCAAACTCCAGATGGAGAAAAGGAAGTCAGTAGGATACTAACAAGAGATGAGAATTTCAATTTCAGAGCTGCACATTGGGCTGATCTTCATGGTCTTTTGTACAATGCACTACCAGCGGAAGCGTTCTTGTGGGGTCATTTGTACCTTTCTTTCGGCACTTCTGAAGACAAAACCTGTGTTAAAGTTGAGGCCAAAGTTCTTCAAACTGAAAAGACTATTGAGATAAATGGGGACTTGCTTGTTGCAGCAGATGGATGCCTCTCTTCCATCCGAAATACTTCTCTACCTGACCTGAAATTGAGGTATGTTCAGATTACTATTACCCTTTCGTATTTCATGATAATGTGTTGCTGCTACGATCTATACCAGTTAATGGCAAATGTTACTTGTTCTGCAGGTATTCAGGTTACTGTGCTTGGAGAGGAGTTCTTGATTTTTCAGGAAATGAGAATTCAGAAACTATCTTGGGCATCCAAAGAGCGTACCCAGATCTTGGAAAATGCTTATACTTCGATCTAAACACTGGAAGTCACACTGTGCTTTACGAACTTCTTAACAAAAGGCTCAATTGGATTTGGTATGTCCATCAACCTGAGCCTGAACAGAAGGTGATTGTCTACACTCACCCCATTCATAACATTTCCATGTCCTGAACTTCATAAATTTTGTCTTTAACCGGCCATAGTCCAAGTTTCAAACTGTGAAAATGTTAGTTCGAAGATGGATTAGGGATAATTAGACCTTATTTTCTAATGGATAGGGAGTGGTATGAAACATTACCAATTGGATGATATATTGGAACTCTCATAATGTTCTACAGCAGTTAAACCTGCTAGAGGCTGGAGCTGATATTATTATATGAAAATTTTCTCAGGGAAATTCAGTGACCATGAAAGTAAGCAGTGACATGATAGAAAATATGTACCAAGAAGCAGAGAAAATTTGGGTTCCTGAATTGGTGAGAGTCATGAGAGAAACAAAGGAGCCTTTCATAAATATCATATATGATTGTGAACCTCTCGTGAAAATATTTTGGGACAATGTGGTATTGATTGGAGATGCTGCTCACCCTACAACTCCTCATGGCGTCCGAAGTACAAACATGTCAATTTTGGATGCAGCCGTTCTGGGCAAATGTATTGAGAAGTGGGGAGCAGAAAATATACCTTCAGCTCTCGAAGAATATCAGCGCATTCGGCTGCCGGTCACTTCAAAACAAGTCCTGCATTCACGAAGATTTGGTCGAATCAAGCAAGGCTTAGCTCTTCCTGATCGTAAGCTTTTCGATCCGAAGACAGCAAATGCAGAGGAATGTGAGGAGCTTCAGCAGAAAAATATGCCTTTCTTTGCTGGCGCTCCTTTGTCAGTTGATTAATGTTATGCTCATTATTCAGACGAACCTCATTCTCTGCAGCAGAAAACTCTTGGCGTTCTTCTGCTCTTATTTATATCTCAAGCCAAAAATAATTTTTTTTGGTGGAATTATTTGTTTAGATTCATATATCTATGATACACAAACATGCTCTTTATTTATTTCTCGAGTCAAATCCAGTTTTTTTGCTGGAATTATTTGTATAGGTTCATTTATCAATGATACAAAAACAAGAAGGACTGTGTTCCAAGGGAATGAAGCAATGTGAAATTGATGGGTTGAACATTATGAAGCATCTAGCAGTTCCAATTCACAAGAAGAGGGTGCTGTCTTTTGCAATTTGCAACTAATTTTACAGTGCATAAGCCACTGTTTTTGACCAAGCATTAAAAACAAGCTTGATCAATCCAGGGCAAATTCAAAAACATTTTAGTCAATGGTTAGCATACAAAACAAATGCTAGCGGTTTTATCTTCCATGCTAGTGGCAAAAAGAACGCTTTCAATATCTCGAAAATTGTCATTGCTTAAGGGTATCTTAATGGCATTATTAGCACACAAGTTAATTAAAATAGAACAAACAGAAAGTGAGCCATCTTGTCAAGAAAAGTGAAAAGAGAGTTCACTTAATTGACAAGAGAAATTGTGCTTGTGCATAAATAAATAAATAAGACAGAAAAAGGTGATGATTTTCTTATTTGTAAGCTGCTCAGCTGGAAAAATCACTTCCATTTCAACTCTACAAGGCAAATTCCATAACCGAGTGGCCTCCACGACTCGGAACAACTCATATCACCCAAAAGACTACTAAAAGTACAGTGTACATCAAACGCCACCGAATATTGACGTCCATCCTGCTATTGGCAATGATGCTTTGAGCCTTCCACCAAAGTTTATTTTCAAATGGACAAAACTTAAAAGACTAGATGAGACACCATTAAATTTCCACTCAAGTTTTTACAAGCCTACTTCCATTGAATGAATAAAATACAAAGTTCATTTAGGTTACACAGCATGTACTGGACTCCATCATAACTGATATTTTGCATTCCGAGAAGAAAAACAAATTATGCTGAACTTGCAGGCCAGGTTGCTTGAGCTGACATAATAATTCCAACAATCACTCCAAACAACCCGAGCGCACTACCAAAGATCTCAATCACAAGAATCTTCACAAAAAGAGATGAGTTTTGCGCATCAGACAGAGCACAGCTGCTTCCAATTATACCCACGCACAATCTGTTCTCAGTAACAGAAAATGCAAAAAGCATAAATAATAACTACAAAGAAGAACTAGATACAAGTTTAAACAGAGGATATTTCACTAGAAGATACGAGTGAAAGAATAATACTAACCCACAGACAAGGTTTGCAAAGCCCACAATGATCCCAGAGGCAAAAATTGCATATCCAGCTGCAAGAGACTCAGGGGCATATATCTGTGATACTGGAACGCTCTCTAGTTTTGTTTGTAGAATAATTGCTACAATAACACCATATATAGCAACAGCCTCACAAAAGATTACACTGACCAAAAAAAAAAAAAAAAGTATATGAACCAAATCATTATTTGAAGGCATCATTTGTATTCTAAATTTAATACAGTATTGAAAGAAGTTTCGAACTCAAATTATCATATTACATAACTTCCCAATCAGAATAAATGCACATTTGCAGTCACAATATTCTGAATGGATGCACAAAACTCAAAACTTCATAAAATTTGAACTTTACATGAGCAACTACAATCCAGTTATGAAGGATTCTAATAACAAAAAAGATGTTTCATTCATGAAATGAGATAGCACTGCATGCAGAGACACACTCTCAAAGGGGCTTGAAGACTATTGTAATGAATTGAACTAATAACATTTAGAATCTAGCTAAAACAGCAAAATTGTCATTTCAATGTTAAACCTGATGCTCTTCCTTAACCTTTCTAATTCAATGGATAAAAATAATCAGTTAGAGTTCTCATCTTTTACAGGGACTAACATGCTCTAGCTACCTAGCATAAACTCAAAAGAGGCTAAATACAAATTGTGCAAGACTACCAGCAAACATTCACCTAAAGCCATCTTAGCATAATATAGTAACATGATATTTCCCAAAATAACCTTCTAGGGTATTTCTTCCATTCCAAAAACGTTTTAAGAACACTTTCTCTAATTAGCTCACGTTAGAAAGACTCTGAAAACCAATTCTCTAGTCTGAGATTTTGCAACCCAGCACGAAAGAAGTCTGCCCCCTCCCCCAAGAGTAATACGGAAGGCACATACGAGCAATATACATAGCACAAATTCCCCACCTCCTCCATCCAATAAAACAAAAAAAAAAAAAACAAAAAGTCACCTCCCACTCCAACCTTCTTACATCCTTCAAATTTTCCCACTAGACAAATGCAGCTAATACTCGTCAATTTCAATTCATTTCTTATAGCCCACTACAAATGCAAACAATCAGTTTGTAACACAAACAGATCCTAAAATCAATCAATCATCAACCAAAAAAAAACACAACAATATCAGATTAAAGCACTGAAAAATCAACAATTAAACTTGAAACAAAAAATCAAAATACCACAACTTTACAAACAAATCAAATTAAAATTAAAAAATAAACGAAAATTAGGGTTTATGTAGTTAACAATTACCTGATGAGATTCTTAGAAGTAATGCGAGGAGCCTTGATTGAAGCACCAATTAAACTACTCCCAGTTATATAAATCCCCCTATCAAAAACACCACAAATCGCATGATATATAATTAACTAGCAAAACATCAGGTTTCGCACATCAAAATTAACAAGTCACGGCCGTACCAGGCAGCGCCGAGTACGGAAACACCGATGGAGATGGCGATGCCAACGGCGGCGAAATTGTAAGGAGAGATCCTAACGAGTGCCTGCGACCATGAGCTTGACATTTTTGTGATCAGATAATTTGCGGGTTTTGTTTTTCCCCTCCGATCTATTGGTTTTTCTTTGTGTGGAGAGAGAGAGAGGGGGAGGGGAAGGATATCGATATAACACGTGCTCTTCGCGAGTAATTTAATTATTAGAATTTGGGCAAAGTATATTTCGTCCCTATAGTGTTAATATTTACAATATAATCATTTTTCTGATTTCAAAAACTTCCAAGATGGTCCATAATTTTTAGGGTTAATAACCTTATTTGTGTATATATAATAAGTCAATTTTTTAATTTGTCACCAAAATAAAAAACCTCAAATGTATTTTTATATTTTAAATTGGTTTCGATCTATTCTTTTAGTTAAGATTTCGGTTAATTCATCGGAAATTAACCATGCGATTTGCACATATTATATAATTTGACATAAATGATTTATATCTACTAATATAAAAGTTAATTTAGAATGAATTGACCTGAAATTTAATTAAAATAATAGATTATAACCCGAGTTCAAAGCATAAGAACATATTAGAATTTTTTTTTAGAAATGAATTAAAAATTAGTCTATTATAAAAGAACGGACGATGATATTAATCTTAATTTTTGCCAAAAGGGATCACAATATTGTACCAAGTGGCATTTTTATATGATAAAAAGAAACATTTTATAGCTTTTTGAATTGTTTTTATGTTTTATTTTAGTTGAGTGTTATCATATTAATCTTCATGTACCAAAATCAAGTTGGATTTTTAATTAAATTTTTTTTAATGATTATTATTAGAAGTGGGGAGTTATTTCAATGTTAAGTTTCATATTAATTGAGATTAAGTTTTCACTCTAAAATTAGGTCGGTGTCGGATTACATTTATCTTTTGATCGATCCTAAATATTGAACTTTTTGAATCTACTCGAAGCACTTTTTTTACCATTCCACTTACAATCTTCGGTAAAAGATAGGTTATCTATATAAATATTCATGAGAAATTTACTTTTTACATTATGATTTGAAATTTGAATTTCAGTGGGTAAAGAGAGAAAATCAATTTTTTAACCATCAAGTAAACTCGTAAATGGTTTTGAAGCTTTTTTAAATATTTATAAAAAATTATCTTATGCATGGATTTAAAGAGGAAAAATAAATGAAAAAGAAAATGTGAAGAATAGACTAACGTTTTATTAGTTTCTGTTAGTTATTCGATAATCAAGTGCTACACTAAAAACTTTCTGGGAACTTCAAAATTGACGCTTCGAAAAATTTAAAACTACAGAAAGCCAAAAATATATACAAATCTTTATTCTCACAATTTTTTTTTAAGTAATATTTTTGTCCATTTGTAATGACAACGTAGCAAGCCCAATAGAAAGATTGAGAAGAAAAAAGGCTAAAAAATCTAGCTCGTGGATCCAATCACACAAACATAAAACCAACTCCAACGATCCAATCTTGATTAAATTATAAATTAATCGCTATAATTTAACAAAATTAATTAATTAATTCCTATAATTTCAAAAATTGTAAATTTTATTCCTATATTTTTAAATCCCCTTATAATTGAGTCTTTTCATCAATTTTTTATTCTCTCATTTGAAGCTTAAAAAATTATTTTATGTTATTTTCCAACACACTCCTTCAAATAACAATTTATATCAGTACCTTGTACTTAATTATTTTAATTAGAAAAGAAATGAGATACAATATTAAAAAATTATTTTAATTCAAAAACTTAAATTGTTAGATAAAATTTTAAAAATATTTTTATATTATTCTCTATCGTTATCATTTCTTGCAATAATGTTATCTCTATAACTTGTTAATAAAATGATTGAATTGTATGATCAGATTTAATTGTAGCTAAATAAAAAAAATGAATAATGAACTATGCCAATAAGCCTTTGAATTAACCAAAGAAGAAAAAGAAAAATTGTTTCTCAATTGTTGGGGGAGGAAAAATTCTTCTATGTAAAGCATGATGCTTGCTTACATGTTGCAAATATGGTGGATTTTTTTTTTTTTTTTCCGACTTCACCAGCTTCCCTTAAGCTCATGCACACTTGCTCTTCTAAACTTTGCAAGCTAGCTGCTGCCATTATTTATCGATTTTTATTTGTGATCTGTTCTCTTATTTTTCCTGTGCATTTTTTTTTCAATGGAAGCAATTTTTTTTAATCCTTTTTCCTCCCTAATTAATTCTCTTATGATAGGAGTTGGGATCAATTCCATAGCTCAACATGTCTTAAAATATTTCTGGTGGCTAGATGTTTTGAAGAGAATTTGCCTCCACATGTATAGGCTACGGATTAATTGCACGTTTCGTTTCGTTTCGTTTTTGTATTCTTGATATATTTTTAATATGATTTATTTATTTATTTGATTCTTATGCTCTAGTTTTTTTTTTACAGTGATACTTTTTAATAAGATTTCGGTTAATTTTTTCGATATAAGATAATAGTGACATGTATAAAAAAATAATAAAATAAAACAAACAAACTAAAAAAATTATTTTTGAAAATTAAAATATTTTTTAACATCTGTGACTTATTTTCATGAAAAATTTATAGAAAATCCTGTCAGATAAATCATATTAAAAAAAATATTTAAAATAGAGATACCTAAAAAAAATAAAAAACCATCTTAAAAAAACATATCAAGAATACATAAATAAAATATGCAAATTAAGATATATATATATATATATATATATATATATATATATATATATGCGCGCTCATAAAGAGGAAGGCTAGGGTCCATTACAAGATTGCAACCAATGGTGAAAGATTTCCAGTTTCAGTGATGACGACGTAAATTTTCTTTTATTTTTGGAGAATGAAGGACCATATATTTTTTAATAAAAGTACTCAAAAAGCATGATGATTATACAATATTCTAGTTCTATAGGAAATGGTAAGCATATCCAACTTGGTAATCTAATTAATCAGGATCGTGAATGGCTCGTGATCGAAATTAATTAAGATCACTTGCTAATAAAGAGGAAGATTAAGCCAATTACAATATTGCAACCAATGGTGAAAGATTTCCAATTTCCGTGATCAATAGCATGAAAAAAAATTTCTTTTTCTTTTTGGAGAATGAAGTACCATAAATTTCTTAATAAAATTTCTCAATAAAGCATGATGTCTATACATTCTAGTTCTAGGAAAATGTTAAGTATATCCAACTACGTAATTCCATGGATGGCTCATGAAAAAATCATTTCCCACAAATCTATGAAGTTTGTTTTTTCTGGTAGTCATAAAACAAGGACCCTCTTAAACTCCATTAATTCCACCATCTCTCCCTATATATAAATCGCACTCACAAAACTACCCAAGTAACTACGGATCTCTATCACATCCTTCCTAACAATGGCCGAGGTCGCATACATTTGCAAGCGCACTATTGTTAGCGCAAAACCAGTACAGCCAGGAAAATACTGCTCATTTTCAGTTTTAGACCGTCTCATGGAACAAAACTGGCTAAAAATTGTGTATTATTTTCAGACCCCAGGAACAAGGGAGCCTGGAGAGTTAACCAAGAAGCTAAGAGAGTCTATGTCAGAAATGCTTACAAGTTTTCCTATAGTAACCGGTAGGTTGCTAAAAGACCCAGAAGGCCATTGGATGATCAAGTGCAATGATGCTGGGGTAAGAATGGTGGAGGCTAGAGCAAAAGGGAGTGTGGAAGATTGGTTGAAGAGTGTAGATAGAGAGAAGGAGCTTAAGCTTATTCACTGGGAAGAAATGTTCCATAAGCCTTATTTTTGGTCTACCTTCTATGCTCAGGTAAAAAAAAAAAAAGTCCTTTTTAAGCCCTAAACATGCACATGCACATGCACATCTTCCATTGACTAACATTTTCATTCTTACTATAATTTTACGTTATTGGAATTTTCATTAATTACTAAACCTTATATAGTTAGCAATCTACTTTTATTGTCTTTCAGATAACTGAATTTGAAGAAGATGGATTAGCAATTGGCTTGAGCTGCTTTCACCTCCTGGCTGATCCTACTTGTGCGACTATGTTCATTAAGGCCTGGGCCGACGTGACCTTTACCGGAAAAATGCTCGATCCCCCTCTCTTCAACCCATTGCCGCCTCGCAGACCCGGCAGGCAAAATCCCAACCATGAGCCTTACATCGACTTGATCGATTCCTACAAACCTCTTATTGAGAAAGCAAACATGGTCACGGACACAAAGCATGCAACTATTGCTCTTGCATTTTCGGACCCTATGGTTCGAGCTTGCATGGCAACCTGTCGAACCACGGATCAATCTAATCCATCGCCCTTTGAGGCACTAGCTGGGCTTTTTTGGGTTTGTTTAAGCAAATTGAAAAGATCAAGTGATGGTCTAATAGATATGTCTATTTGTTTAGACATGAGAAAAGTGTTGCATCTTGATAATGGATTTTTTGGAAACTGCATGGTTTATAATAAGATTAGCTCAAGGTATGTAAAAGAATATAAATTATCCGATGCTGCTGAGGCTATTGGAGAAGTGGTGGCAAAAATGGATAGTGATGCGATCGTTGACTTAATCGATTGGCTACAACAGAATGATTATCAATCTCCTCCTTTGATGAATGGCTGTGATCTCATTTGTGTTAGTTTAGAAGGTGTGGATCCATATTTAGCCGTATTTGAAGAAGGCTTGGTCCCAATTCGTGCTTCTTATTATGTTGAACCTGTTGTTGGGGCAGGACATGTTTGGATCCTTCCATCGCCAAAGGGCGAGGGTCCATTGAGCAGGGTGGTTATGGTTACGCTTCCATGGGATGAGGCGATCAAGCTATGTGAAGATGATCTTATTCTACACTTATCTCCAACTATTTTAATGGGAGTGAATAAATATTAGCTTTAATTAATTCAAAACTATAGTTATTTGTTAATTAAAATGCCTAAGTGAAGGATAGTATCGTGAGAAAGATGGATGTGCTATTATGTCTAAGCTAATTGTTTCTTACTCGTTATTTTTAATTGAAAGCTTCCTTTTCTTTTCTTCTTTTTTTAATCTTTTTTTTTTAATTATTATTGTATGTTATGAAAGTTAATTTCATTTCATCATTTGAAGTATATGAGTTCAATCATTTAATTTTTTTCAAAAGATTGTTCTCTATTAGTTATCGTCTTGAGGTTTCATCTATTTATCGCGGATAAGGTCATTTCATTCACTTTTATTGGCAAAAGTAATGGAAAATGTCTTCTATTTTATAAAATTCATTTTATCAACAAAATATAGATAGTATTAACTAGTTGCTCGCACTACGCTATAGATCCGATAGAACAAAATAATTTTGAAATTTTTTAATTATAATTTCTTATTTAATTAATATTTTTTGCTTAAAAAAACATAAATCATTCTTCTTTATGGATTGATTTTAACTAAAATATTAATCAAGAATAAAAAAACTTTAAAAATAAAATTTTCATAATATTGTATTTTAAAATATAAAGTTATAATTAATAGATAGACTTTTATAAAAACTGAAAAATGGAAAAAAAATTTCTTATTTAATGTTGATGAGAAGATTAATTTTTGAAACTATTCAAGCAACGCCGTGGGTAGATAGAACAAAATCATTTCAAAATTTTATAATTTTTTCTTTAATTATTACTTTTTTTGTGTTTTTCATATAATTTCTACCTAAAAAAATATGATTTATTTTTCTTTATTTATGGATTCCTACGGAAAAACTTGTAATAAATAATTTAAAATTGAAACATTATTTAAGAATTTAAAAATAAATACTTTAAAAATATATTATTTTATAAAAATATATCCAAAACATAAAGTTACAATTAATGTATAGACTTGCATAAAAATTAACCAATGAAAAAATAAAATTTTATTCTTATTTAATGTTGATGAGAAGATTATCTTTTTAAAATGCATATATTTGATTTATATATATTATATAATCATCCGTTTGTGTGGAAAAAAATAACGATTGATGTTTAAAAATTTTAAGACCCAATTAAATAAAAAAAGAACATAAATTGATGAAAAAAATAAAGAAAAAAAAACCATGTAGTGCATTAGATAGGGATTAAAATTTTAGGGATCAAAACGAAATAATTTGAAAATCACAAAAAAAAAAAAAAACTAAGAGTGAAAATTAAAAAAAAAACATAAAAAAATAATTTGAAAATTACACAAAAAAAAAAGCTAAGATAAAAAGGAAAAAAAAAAGTAAGAGTGAATTTTTTTTTAAAAAAAGAGTGAATAGTATATTATGAGGGGTGATCTTGAAAGTATATACATTTGACTTATATATATACATTATATAATCATTATTTTGTATGAAAAAAAATAACGATCAATTTTTAAAAAATTTAACACCCAATTAAATAAAAAGAGAACATAAATAGGTGGGAAAAAAAAAAGCAAAGAAAAAAAAAGGCATGTAGTGCATCAAGTAAGGATCAAAATTTTTATTTTAAAATTTTAAGGATCAAAATGAAATAATTTAAAAAATTACAAAAAAAAAACCTAAAAGAAAAAACTAAGAGTGAATAGCACGAGTATAAAGATGATAATAACAACAATAATAATAACTCGAGTGAACATATATATAAGACGTGTATGTGGAAAAAAAATCAAAGCATAAATACATCTATCGAGAGTAGAACTCAAGTGTATTACTTGGAAAGCAACCTTAACCGTTGAACTATAAACACTTTCTTGTATTTGGATTACAATACACACACACATATACATAAAAAAAAAAAAAAGGTGTATATGGGAAAATAAATCAAAGAACTTGAGTGTATTACTTGGAAAGCAATTACCTTAACCGCTGGACTATAAACACTTTCTTATTTTTGGATTACAAAAAAATATATATACACACATATATATACACATAAAAAAAAGTGTATGTAGAAAAACAAAAGATCAAAGAACCCGAGTGTATTACTTGAAAGACAATTATCTTAACTCGCTGGATTGTAAACATTTTCTTGCACTTGGATTACAATATATATATACACACACATTGAATAAAAAGTGCATGAGGGAAAAAAATCAAAGCATAAAATGTCTATGTTAGGAGTCGAATTGAAATTTATTACTCGAAAGATAATCATCTTAACCGTTGCATTGTAAACACTTTTTTATGCCTGAACTACAATGTGTGTATGTACACACACACAAAACAAAGAGGTGAACAGGTGGAAGTGCCTTGAAAAATAGGATGCCAGTCCCCTAATCCTATGACATTGATGAGGAATGGACGAATGAGGAAAACCTCCAATGCCGATCATTATTGCCCGATAAGTTTTATTGTCTGAATGAGCATCTCAACTCTTCTTTGAAGGAAAGACGGCAACTCCTAAATCAAACACACATAGTACTCCTCACAGATAAAACATGTCTCAGCTAGATCTGTCTAGCTTCAATATTACTGCCCCTACGCAGCCACCATTGGATCCTATAATTGTGTATATGACAGCTGCCATTAAAAAAGACCTGTTTCTTTCCACTCCTCTCGGGACATCTAAAAGAAAAGGGATGAAAAGAGTTCCTCTACAGATCGAGGAATAAAGACGTTACAAATGATGAGGAAAAAAAAATCAAACCATAAATGCGTCTAACGGGAATCAAACCCGAGTGTATTACTTCGGAAGCAATCATCTTAATCACTGCACTATAAACATTTCTTGCACTTAGATTACAAAATACACACACATACATAAACAAAGAAGGTGAACAACTTCATAAATAATTAGAACCCATGTCTTTTAGAGTCTTAATAATATCAATTAAGTCCCATAACTTATTTTTTCAAGTGATTCATTTAAAATATTTATGCATAAATTGATTTTGAAAGAAAATTTCCTTCAACTAAATATAGAAAATATAATAAATGTGAATGTCAATCAAAAAAAAAAAAAAAAAAACCAAGCTAAATTCAGTAAAATATATATATTTTTTAAATCTCATCACTGAAAGCATAAAATAGTTAAAAATACAAAGAAAAATTTACTTAAATTTGAATAAATAAAAAATTATACATATAGTTCGTTTAATTTTATTTTAGAAAATAAAAAATAAAATTTCAACTTACTAAATATGAAAATTTGTATAGATTGAAAAAAAAGAAAGTGAAACATACTTTAATATCAAAATCAAACTTACTTGTACTTTCCTTGACTTATTTTTTTCAGTTTCTCAATTTCTTAATTTTAATCTATTTTCATTTTTTTAAGGCTATGAGAGTCAAAACATTCGTTCTCACTAATTGGAAAAACAAACAGCCGGGGTCCCAATTACCCCTTTTTTTTTTAAATCCCCGAGTGTAACCAATCAAGTCAAATTAACATTTATTTAGCATGTTCGCTGCTAGGCTATTAAAAAAAGGTTGTCAAAACGTAAAATCATAAGTTTTACGATTCGAAACAACATTAATGATTCAAAAAGCATTAAAATCGCATTTGGATGAGATTGGAGTAAGATAGGCTGTCAAATCGGTAAAATCATTAAAATTTTGATTAATTGGGCTGTGTTTGGACTGCCTGCTGCTAAAAAAAAAAAAAAACTATGACGTTTTTACTTATGCTGAAAAAAATTAAAAAATAAAATTCCGGTTCACATCGTCTTCGTCTTTCTATAGTTTTGTCCACAGCCCCAAAAACAAATCAAGGATTTCTCTGCTCCGTATCAAATCACCCTCATATGTCAATCGCCAAACTCTTGAGCTGCTCTCTCCCTGTCATAACACCTGCTGTGACCTATGCTCTTTTTTTTTTTGAAATCCTCTGAAGCGGGGTGACTCTTGGCTGGGTATTTTCACGTTTTAATATATTTCAATTTGTTTTATCAACAAAAAGATGAAAAAAATTAATTGCATGAAACATTTTTTTAATTTTTTTTAACGTGTCTCTTATAATTTTTGTTCATAATCTTTTTTATTTTTGATTTTTTTGAGTGACCTATTCTACTGTTTTTTGTCTTATTTTTTTATCAAAACATTCAACTAACTTAAAAAAATTTCACATAACGTGACACATTAAATTAATTTATCACATGAAAAAAATTTTAAAAAAATTATAAAATATCTTCAATCACTTCTCAAATTTTCCAATTCTTCTCTTTAGATTAATTTTTATCAACAAAAACATGAAAAAAATTAATGACATGAAACATTTTTTTCAAAGTGCCTTTTCTATTTTTTTTATTCATAATCTTTTTTTTTTTTTTTTGTTATTGGTTTGTTCGACTGTTTTTCATCTTATTTTTTGATCAAAACATATAACTAACTTAAAAAATTTCACGTAGCATGAAACATCAAATTAATTTACTACGTTAAGAAAGTGAAAAAGTAAAAAATCAGAAAATTATGAAAATATCTTTAATCAGTTCTCAGATTTTCCAATTCTACTCTTTAGATTAATTTTTATCAACAAAAAGATGAAAAAAAATTAATGGCATGAAATTTTTTTTTTAATTATTTATTATTTTTTTAATGTACCTCTTGTATTTTTTTATTCATAATCTTTTTTTCTACTAGCTTATTCGACTGCTTTTCATCTTATTATTTGATCAAAACATACAGGAAACTTAAAAAAAATTCACTTAACTTGACACATCAAATTAATTTATCACGTGAAGAAATAAAAAATAAAAAATCTAAAACAATACGAAAATATCTTTAATCACTTCTCAAATTTTCCAATTCTTCTCTTTACATTAATTTTTATCAACAAAAGGTGAAAAAAAATTAATGGCATGAAACATTTTTTTAATTTTTTTTAATATGCCTCTTGTATTTTTTATTTATAATCTTTTTTTTATTTTTGATTTTTTTATTGGCTTATTTGACTGTTTTTCATCTTATTTTTCGATCAAAACATATGGATAACTTAAAAAATTTCATGTAACATGACACATCAAATTAATTTACCACATGAAGAAAATAAATAAAAAATAAAAAATCAGAAAAATCATGAAAATATCTTCAATCACTTCTCAAATTTTCCGGTTCTTCTCTTTAGATTAATTTTTATCTGCAAAAAGATGAAATGAATTAATTGCATGAAACATTTTTTTATTTTATATATTTTTTTTAACATGCCTCTTGTATTTTTTATTCCTATTCTTTTATTTATTTATTTTTCACTAGCTTATTCGACTATTTTGGTCTTATTTTTTGATAAAAACATTCAGTTAACTTAAAAAATTTCATGTAACATGACAAATCAAATTAATTTACCACGTGAAGAAAAAAATCAGAAAAAATTATGAAAATATCTTCAATCACTTCTCAAATTTTCCAATTCTTCTCTTTAGATTAATTTTTATCAACAAAAAGGATGAAAAAAAATTAATAGCATGAAACATTTTTTTTATTTTTTTTAATGTACCTCTTGTATTTTTTTTATTCACACACACATATGTATATATATTTTAATTTTTGATTTTTTTTACTGGCTTATTTGATTTGACTGATTTAAGTCTTATTTTTCGATCAAAACACATAGCTAACCTGAAAAAAAAATTACATACCAAGACACATCAAATTAATTTACCATGTGAAGAAAAAAAAATCAGAAAAATTATGAAAATATCTTCAATCACTTCTCCAGTTTCCCAATTCTTCTCGTTAGATTAATTTACCCCGTTTGTTTCTTTAGATTTTCTCCCTCCAATTACATCAACAAACAAAGACTAACCAACAACAGCTAAGGAGTAAAAGGGAGCAATCTATAAAAAAAACTCCATAATTTAGATCAATATTAATTTGCGGCATTTCAGCATCGAATTGACGCAATACATGAGGTAAACGTGGAGCCTATGACAAGCAACAAAGAAAATCACCCACGCCTTCAGAATTGGAAAATCAAAATGCTTTATTATGAGATTGCCATCTTTGCATGCGTGAGATCACCTCTCCCTATATATATGTACACTCTTTCCTATCTTTGCTTTGGTTTCAATATATATCATCTCTTTTATGATTTTCAATTCTTTAATTCAAGCTTATATATATATATATATTTTTGCAATTATTTATCATCTTCCCTTATTGGTGCCAAAATGAACCTTTTGAGTAAGACTTTTCAATTTTGCCCCAGCTAACCTAATTATTGCATTGGTAATATTTTTTTTAATAGCAGGAGTATTTTTAGTTGGACTATATATTGATCAAATTTATATCTTTTTTAAATAATTTTAAAGATATATTTTATATCAATTAATGTATTAAGAAGAATTTAATAAATTTTTGTGGATGATGATTGAATAATGTCCATATACCTCACTTAACTCTTTTATTTAATCATATTCCATATTATTTAGACGTTCGGATTGAAAAAAGGTAAAAAAAATTACTATATAACTAAATCAGGCGATGTTTTCATGTTCCAACATTGTTCACATACACCTATTGATACTATAGACTCAGCTTCATACACTTTCAACCATCCGTTTGTTCTGTGCTCTCTTTCTGCCGTTGATTTCCTTTCTAAACTGCTCCTTTAGTCATTTATTCTCCCTTGCAGGTACTTTTTAGAAAGCATCAATCGATTATTAGTGCCCTTCATTTGTTTGTTTAATTGCTTGGATGCCATTCTATCCTCATACCAAATTACTTTTCTACCCTCCTCTATTTGGTCTTTCTTACCTTGGCTTTTCTTGGCCTTTCTGTCAGTTTCTTTTTAATCCTAGGGAGCATTTAATGCTCTGTCTTGGAGTTTCAAGTTTGCTTCTTTCATTTGTTTCTATATTGGCATTGAAATATTTTGTCTGTCCTTGCATAATTACTTAGCCAATCTACAAAAGTGTTTATCGTTTTTCATATCACAATTTTTTTTAATATTTTACACTTTAATCCTATAAATTATTATTTTATATAAAATAATTTTTAATATTAATTAATATTACATAAAGATTTCTGGAATTTTTTTGATGGACTGGTTATTTTTTATTAATTATTATTTAATCAAAATAATTTTTTCATAATTAATGGATACCTTTTCTATTTTCATAAATATTAATTAACTAAAATTAAATATTCTTCTAATATAAATTGATTAAGAACATCTTTCTAATTTGATTTTTTAAAAATAAATAATTAATTATATGTATTTTTTATTTATCAAAATAAAAAATATTCCTAAGATATATTTAAATTCAATTATATATAAAATAATTTTTTACAATTCTTTATCTATCTAAAACAGATGGAAAGTTCACTGTTCATTTAAACAATGAAAGAACAATGAACTCTCCATTTTACCCCTCCTCATTTATTGTTCATTTGAACGGTTCAAGCCGTTCATATCTATATAGCATTGTGTCCATATTATTTGGACAAAAATTAAATGATTAAGTAGTTTTATGGTTTCCTTTTCAAGAGGATCATGTTATAATTTTAAAAACATCTTTATTAATTAGGAAAAAAAAACTAATGAAAAACCTTCTTATTTTAGGATGTTGGAGAATGGTGGCGGTGCTAGAGTAAAATAAATGGGGAGCAATATGGAATAATATGAAGATGACGATAAACTAAACATAAAAGAAATGGGGTGGTCATAAATAAAATAGGCAAAACTTTGGAGGGGCTGAATTGAAAGAACCCTTACATATAAGGGTCAAATTTTACTTTTTAAAAATTTGGGAGGCCATGGCTCCCACACTGCCGGTAGCAGTTCAGATTAATGAAATCTTTACATACTAAATCACAAGCATTTAGATAAGCTCGAAGTATGTATTTATCCCTTTTCTTAGAATTTTGAATTTTTTTTAAAAAATTCTGGTGATACTACGTCATTATTTATTTATTTTTATTGTTTTTAATTAGAAATACTAGAATTATTTTAACAGTTGTACATAATTTCTACCTCGGAAAAAAATGAATGACATTAATTACGAATATCCTTATATCATTTAAGTATCATACTAAAAATAAGCTAACAATAACACTTCCTGTAATCAAAATAGAATTTAGTACTTTTTATAATTTGTCAATAATAAATAAATAAAATAAAATAAAATAAAAATTTTCACATATTAGCATAATCAAACTAGAATTTGGTACTTTTTGTATATTTACAAAACTAATTAAATAAACAAATAGCGCCCGGGTTATTAATTGGTTCCTTTTAATTCTAGTATATCTATATAAAAAGCCGGATTTGCTTCAAACATCCCAGCCTCAAAGAAAACCTCTTTCACGGTTCGGCGTGATATTTCTGATTTAGGGTTTTTGAGTTTTGCTTGTGTGCAACATGTCTAACGTAAGTGAAGCAGCAGAGATTATGAAAGTTCGTGTCTTAAAGTGGAACGAAAAGCTGGAAAACAATGTTCATCAAAGATATACCAAACATGGATTTTTTTTTTATCATCGCCAATGAGTTCATTATTAATGGCCATGATCTCGTTAGCAGAGGAATGACTGAGAAGGTAATGCTGTTTGATCTCACATCTTTACTGTCTCCACAGAAAATAGAATCAATGGTAAGGAATATGCTTGGCTTGTTATCAATCCAATTTCTTTCTGAAACGATGACTAGCCTGGGCACAAAAATATCAAATTACCTTAGCACTCGGTTTGAATTTGAGGTTGATATTAGGGCTTCCATGTCCGTGATTGTAGTTGAAGTTTATAGAACAAGAAATATAGTATATGACCAAGAAATTATAGGCGATGTTGCCGCTCTATTTCCTCCTGAAACGGCGCGCTTTTGTGAAGAAACGATTTATAAGAACTTTGGTTGTAAGTATGCTCACAAGGTTGCATGCAGTATAAGGGATGCTATTGGAATAGGAGCAAAACCTGACGATGATGATTTTGCTTCGCTGGCACTGAAACATGCACATGCTGACAAGGTTGAATGCACTACAAGGGATCCTATAGTGAAAGTACCCATTGTTGATGACGAACCGATTGGGCTTGTTCAAATTTCAGCAGTGGTTGCTATGCAGATTGAAGGGGATTTCGACAAGGTGAATTCATCATGTCCTATTTGTCTGGGAGATTTTTCAAATCTTTATCATAAGATGAAATCACCTTGCTCGCATATCTTTCACATGAAATGCATAACCCAATGGCTCTCCAGGAATAATTATTGTCCCCTGTGTAAATGCACTTTACCTATCTTACTTTCTTTTCTTTTTTAATAGGCTGGGAATTTGTTTATAATCTTGTTTTCAATAACGATGTTGGTTTGGTTTTTCGTCTGAAGATAATTCATGTGTGTTAATAAGTATCGTCAACTTATTTTCAAGATTTTTTTCTCTTTTTAATTAATATTCACAAGTAGATATCCCAATGCAGCCTTGCATGTATGATATATGCTTTAGTTTCGTTGGTAATTGCCAAGTAACAATTTCTTGTTTGAGTCACAACTATGATCGATCCTCGATTTGAGCTTTTAATTTTTCTGTGTGTGTGTGAAACAATGAGCTGAGATACACCCAAAACTGGCCAATAAGACCTAAAGGGAAAAAAGAAAATAAAGAAAACAACATATTAGTTTTAATCAAGTCTTTGTTTGTTAGAAAACATATCTTATGTTAAATGAATATATATGAATAATATATAAAGTTGAGAAAAAGATTATCAGCTATAAAGTTTCAAGTTTTTAGGATGAAACTCAATCTCAACTCTATATAGTATTAGATTTTCAAAGATACTCAACGACTTAGTCAAAATCCTAAAATTCAAGCCATTTGACATACTTCAAATGATGGATCGCAAATAAAAAATAATAATATATAAAGCTGAAAATAGATTACTTAACATAAGGTTTAAGTCTTTTGAATGAAATTCAATTTCAACTATCTACTTCTATATAATATTAGAATTTCAAAAGAGACCAATGGTCCACCATAAGATTTATTTTTTTTGGATAAAATTTAATTTCAATTATCTAACTTTATATGATATCAAGGCCTTAAAAGAGGCCCAACAACATGGCAAAAATTCTAAAGCCCGACAAATATCTTATAGCTCGAAGCACTTAAAGGATCCTAAAAAATAAGCTGCAAATGAGTTTTAGAAAATATATTCCAAAAGCTCTAAGTTAGGGAGTATTAGAGAATATATCTTAAAAAAATAGATGGTAAGTAAGAGAGAGAGAGAGTGTTAAAAAATATACTTTATAATAAATAAATAACATAGGAGTAACATATAAGGTTGAGGAAGAACCATCCACCATAAGACTTAAATTTTTTGAATGAAATCAAATATTAACTATATAACTCTTTATTGCATCAAAATCTCAAAATACTCAATGGTCTAGTAAAAATTTTAAAACCCAAACCATTTGATAGACTTCAAAAGATAGGTTGCAAATAAGGAGTTTTAGAGAAAATAATCTCACATTAAATATAAAGTTTAATTTTTCGAGATAGGCCTCAACCTCAACTATCTAAATTTATATTGTTGAACGACTAGCACTAATATAGATTTTTCGAGTCAATCCTTCATACCAATACAGATTTTTCAATCAATCATTTATATTGTTGAACGACTAGCATTGGCATAGATTTTCAGTCAATCTTTTAGCAATGCTAATTTAGCGAAAATTATTTTAACCTCAAGAATGAGGGAAAAAATATTTTTCTTGATACTATCAACTCATAATATTCATTAATAAAAAATATTTTAACATAAAAAAGGAGAATATATATATATATATATATATATATATATATATATATATATAGTACTATCAACTTGTAATATTCATTAATGCAATAACTTTATCATTGCAACCACTATTACAATCACTACCTTATTAGCAATATAACCATCATTTTATCACTTTTTCACCATAACTCTTTAACAATACCACAAAAACAATTACCACTCCACCATCATCGGCCA
Source organism: Dovyalis caffra (assembly GCA_963924115.1). Taxonomy (NCBI): domain Eukaryota; kingdom Viridiplantae; phylum Streptophyta; class Magnoliopsida; order Malpighiales; family Salicaceae; genus Dovyalis; species Dovyalis caffra. The sequence goes on along the minus strand of CAWUPB010001194.1, from coordinate 14,879,189 downwards.
CCACTACCAATTCTATTACAACCAACATCTTATTAACAATATCCTTATCACCATCCACCATAACCCTCCAACACAAAATGCTACCAACACCATCACCAATATCACTTGTCATTGTCACTTGATTATCTACCTAATCATCATTTTAACCATCATCATCGTCACCCCAACTCCATTACTACCACCATAACAATCACCATAACTAGTCGATGTTATCACTACCAACACCATCTTGTTATTAAAGTAACCCTCATTACTGCACTACTCGCCACCATCTATTTATTAAAGTCACTTTCATCACTACCATCATTTTATTATGTTGCCACCATCATCAATACCACACATCCTACCATAAATACTATAATTATAAGCATCACCACAACTATTATCATTACTTCTATTACTAACACCATAACTTTTCTCATCTATAAACATTATAAAAACCACCAATAAAAAGATATTTTATTTTATAGGAAATATTTTTCTTAATACATCCAAATAATGAAAAAATAACTTATTTTTTTGGAAAATATAAAGAAAAATATTTTTCATAAACAAACAGAGACCCTTAATTGAGGTTTTTTTTAGACTTAAATGTACTTACGTCAAATTTAAATTAGTCCCTAATCCAAAAAATTTACTCAAGTTGCTATCTTGAATTTTAAGAAACTTCTCAATGTGTCCTTTTTTCAAGGAACCATCCTAATCCCTAATGGTGGGAGGTCATATAGCACCATGTCACCTTTTAAAGCATTGTAAAACCTACTAAAAACATATTAAGAGACTTAATCCCCTCTAAAACACCATAATTTCCCTCCAAAACTTCACAAGTTTTCCCCAAAACTTGCATAAACATATCATAAGGGAGTTGTTTTAGAAATCAACATCTAATCAAATAAATCATCTTTCTTTCAAGCGTGAACGAGTGATTAATAAAAGATCAATTGCATGGTATATGTAACCTCCCGACGTTGGAAATTAAGCATGAATAGAGAAATTTTCACAAGTTCAAGATAGTGATTTGAGGAATCTTTTATTTCATTAAGGAATTTAGGTTTGATCAAAAGTTCAATTCTAGATTGGTACATTTAAACCTTTATTTAATTTGTTTTTCACCCTTTCTCTTATAATAAATGGACAATTTCTTCAAACTTGAGGCATTCATCCAATTAGAATACCACTTGTTTCGTGTCTCTTTCAACCAATTGAAATTGACACGGCAAGAAATCATAGGAGATTCCTTTTCAATATCAAACTGTATATATATAGACACACACACTTACTTGGAATTGCCCTAGCTAGTTGTTACGGTAAATAAATAAAGTTTTTACACGTTTGGCTTGACATATATGTAATCCTTTTGATTTAGGGTTTTCGACTGATTTGCCTTGTTCAACATATATGTCTAGCGTAAGAGAAGAAGTAGAGGTTATGAGTGTTTGACTTCTAAAGTGGAATGAAAAGCTAGATAACAATATCCATAAAAGATACAAGGATTGTGGATTTTTTATTTTCTTCATCAACAACGAGTTCACTATTAATGACCTTAGTGTAGCTCTTGGAACGACCGACACACTACACCAAAAAGAGTATTGTAGGCGGTTTTTTCCTTCAGAGGCGGTTATAACCGCCTCTACAAATTGTAGGCGGTTTTTGGACCGCCTTAAAACCGCCTGCAATGGCACCGTCTCTACGATGTAGGGGCCATTTTACCAACCGCCGAGGAATTCGAGGCGGTTGGTTCGAACCGCCTTAAATTATTTTTTTTGAGGCGGTTAGATGCTAATTTTATCTTTTATAAAATTGGTACGTAATTTTTGAGGCGGTTTAGAACCGCCTCTACGTTCTTTCTTTTTTTTTTTTTAAATTTGACATAAAATATTTGAGGCGGTTACAACCGCCTCAAGGTTTAAAATTTATAGGGGCGGTTTACAATTTATAGAGGCGGTTGTAATGGCCTCATTTGTTTTTAGAAATCTTTGGATAACAATAAGACATTTTTTAAGGTAATACACAACGAAACTAAGTAGAAGAAAATGCCTTCAAAGACAAGATCATATCAAACGAGTAAAATCTTTGGCTAAATAACGGTGTCGATGCACCATCTATTCGATTAAAAGTACTAGAGAACTATCGGATAAAGCTACCGGTTGCTATCAAACTCTCATTCGAGTTTAGGTTTCGGAGAGGATTGTTATATACAAGAAAATTATATGTCACGAGTATAATATCAATAAATGCTCAACACGAAGCTTCACGAGACGGTAGGGTGTAGAGGCGGAGGATGCATTAACAATCCGTCCCTTCCATCCCTGCAGCATCCATCGGCCATCTTCTTGTGCACATTGAATTAGAAGATTCTTCAAATCAACAACTTGTTATTTCCTTGTCTCTTAGCTCGATTTTTGCTACCATTAGATCCCTTTGTTTGCCCATTCTGCTGCAACGTTTTGCTTGGCTCACATTGTTCGATCTAACATATCAAACATCTCTTATAGTTTTCTCTCATCTATGTAAACTACGGACTACTTGTTACTTATTTCTTCATCAAAATCTTTATCCCCCGCTCATGTTTCTTCTTTCTCGTCAAACATTCGATCAAATACTCCCTGTTTTCCTTCGAGCCTTCACTTGTCACCTTTGGGGCATTTACGTTCATCTCCGGAGCCAATGAGCCGGTCTCCAAATTCGATCAACCTAAGCGAGTCATTTGAATAGAAAAAATAAACAAAGGACATACTTATTGAACTAAAAGTACTGACATCATGAACAACATCCCTTAATGCTTTGACTTGCTCCCTTGAGACCATCTCGACACTGTTTATAGAAGAATGCATCAAAACAATCATATACATTGTGTCGGTGAAGAAGATATATTGAAATGGAATATGAATATTCCATTTCTTTGGGTCAATCTTTCCCCACTTCTTTGGTTTTTTTCCAGTTCCTTCTACATATGCAAATTGACTTTCATCCTCCGAAAGAAAAGAATTAAATTGATTGAATTGATTAAGAAATGAATGCATTTATGAAGGTGATTATTCATGACATGAAATGAATCCTCCGACAAAACAAAATCATTTTGGATGTTTAATCTTCCATAAAACTATAAGAAAACTCTAACAAATAGAAGCAAATGCTAAAATAATTTAACATATAAGCCTAAAGTCCGTGATGCGATTTCGGTTCTTAGGAATCAAAGTAGAGTTATATTAAAGTAACATATAAGCCTAAAGTTTATGATGCGAGTCATAGCAGAGAGGTCTGTGTGATAAAGTAACATGAGAGGAACAAACGAGATAGGTGAACAATGGCTCCATCATCAACATATTAGCATTCCTTATGTAACTTTGCACATTAACATTTCGGTTCAATAGCGGTGCGAGTAGAGGCAACTTAGAAACATACCATACATTAAGCGAAAAAGGTTTTCTTTTGTATCAAATGGCTCACCTTCAAGCCAATTCAACATAAAATATGCGAGGGCAAGTTTGAAAAAAAGAAGGTAATTTCGAAAAATATACAAGAACTTAACAAATTGATTTTCATGGCCGGACCCTTTTGCATTGCTTGACTCAAAGACACATAAATCGACATCAAGAAACTAATTGATGGATAATACGAGAAAATGGCCAACCTAATATATTTAATGACAGCGAGAGGTAGTGTATAAGAAAAATCAAATTGCATAAGATCATATAGCATACTTGTCAAATTTGCATAAGCAAACCATCAACTAACTATGAAGCCGGATTTTCCGAATAAACCATTGCAATATTGAGTTTGCAACAAAAAAAGTGAGACAAAACCCAATCGATTAATTAATTTTTTCAATCAAAAAAATTGCTTAGGATAAGTTTTGGGCAAGAGTTTATCCCTTCAAAATTCAAAAGAGGAGCAAGAAGAGAGAAGGACGATGCTTTGGTATCATTGAAAGAAAATTTTAAGCAAAATAAATGAGATTAGTAAAGAGAGTTCGAGAACTCACGTTTGAAGACCTTCTCACTCAAGCATCGGTGACGATTGAGAGAGCAATTGAATTGCTGCATATGCTTTTGTCAAAGGAAGGAGGCGGAAGGGAAAGATGAAATAATATCTTTATGGCTGGAGTGGAAGATGAAAAACCCTAATTTCTATCAATAAAAGGGGGCGGCAGGGGAAGATTAAATAATTTCTATGTGGCAAGACGAGATGATGAAAAAACCTAATTTCTATAAAACAAGTACAGGAGTAGGAGTATGAAGTATTTTGTTTCTCTTTAGAGAACCAAATATATATATAAAGGTAGCTAATTCTTTAAAATTGGGGCGGTTTTATCAACTCGCCTCGTAATATTCTTTTTCAACTTCAGCTTATTAATTTTTTGAGGTGGTATTCATGAGCGCCTCGGTGATTCCGCCCTATGATCATATTTTGGTGTAGTGACAAGGTAATGTTGTTCGATCTCATATCCTTACGGTCTCGCGGTAAATCGAATCAATGGTAATGAATATGTTTGGCTTATTATCAACCCAATTTCTTTACGAAACCATTACTAACCTAGGCACAAAATATCCAATTACCTTAACGGTAATCACTTTCACTTTGAGTATGATATTCTTGCAAAAATTACTAGCCATAGTGCTAGTCCTATGTCCGTGATTGTAGTTGAAGTTTGTAGAACAAGAAATATAGTGTATGACCAAAAAATTATGGGTGATGCTTGTCGCTCTGTTTCCTCCTCAAACCTATTCTTCGATCGCCTTGAGTATAGAAAGTTGGATGATTTTGAAATTGGAGAAGTTGTAATTGCTATAACGTTTTCTATAGAAGTCTCTCCTAGGAGTCTAACACAAGTGAAACCCATTGCCGACGATGAACCATGGGGGCTAGCTCCAATTTCAGCTATTGTTGCTCTGCGTACGATTAGTGGTTGCGAGATGATGGAGGAGATGATGGATGCGATGGATTTATGCCATATTTGTCCGCAAGAGTATTCATACGGCGATCCGGTAGTGAAAACGCCTTGTTCCCATATCTTTCATGGAAATTGCCTTACCCGATGGCTCTCCAAGGCGCATAATTGTCCAATATGTAGGTTTAAATTTCCCTTTCAATAGGGTATAGCACTGGAAAGTTTTTTTTATTGATTTTGTTTTTTTGTTTATTCTAACTACGATGCTGATCTAATTTAGTTTTTTTTCTTTTCAAATTATAATTTAATTAATGTTGTGCAAAATATAATAAATTTTTAATAGAAAGAATTATGAAAATTCATGAATGAGAATGAATTATGAAAATTTTCCATAAGAGTAATGCTTCCCGTAACAAATATAAGAATACGAATGGTCACGAACTTGATGAGGCATGTCATGTCATACTTTCATAAAAAAATATAAACTTATAGTCTAAATTAAGATTCCCAATTCCCCACCCATTGCTATCGCTTCTCATATTCACCTACTGTCTCTCTCCATATTAGAAAATGTCACGGAATAAAAGTTTTCATCGATTAATCTCCATAACTTTCATGCTTCAAATTTATTCTATTTATTGCTCCATTATTCTTTACGGCTTTTCACTCGTGTAACTTCATGCTAGTCTTGTATCATTATAAAATTTTTAGAAAATAACGATAAATTATTCCGTCGCTAAATGACTTTAGCAATGGATTAGAAACAAAATCCAATCGGTTGCCAAAGTGGTGATCGTTATTTCAGAATTTTTTCTTGTCACTATTTTCTTGATATTCCATCGCTAAATGGTTTTAAATTAATTGTCTCCAAAGTCTTGTATCCGTCGCTAAATAAGTGGAAATAGCGACGGATTGAGCAATCGTTATTTTTTAGTTGTTAATATCCTCACTTTTTTTGTCATTATTTAGCAACTAAGTATCATGCGTTGCTAATTTTCATCTTTATTCCATCATTAATTTTGTCATTAATTTTATTTTTTTAATGAATTATCATTTATTGGTATTTGTAACAATAAATAAATATAAACAACATCTTATAAAACACATGTACAAAAATATTAAGATTTTTTTTAAAATAAGAAATTTAGTCCTTATTATCACTATCTCTTACATCATCTTTCGACTATTGGTTGTTGAGAGGAATGGCCGATTGTGAGTTGTGGGAGGGTTAGCAAGAAGGATGGGAGGTGGCTGAAAGTTCTTTAACAATCCCAAAACTCTCTACAACCGAGTCTATATGCTTTCAACTTTACTCGACACTGTTGCTTAGATAAGTAGCCTCCATCTTCTTGATATGATCTTCATACCGGGTAGAAATCTCTTGGATATTACTACTAAGATACCATGAAGTGGCATAGAAGGAGGCGGCGCTAGATTGCGAATAACAATAAAACACATAACTTTCGATACCCTACACTTTGTTTCCTTTTACCTCCGACAACATCCAAATATATCTTGGACTTATCAATATCCGGAGTCGATAAATCACCCTTATGTTGCTCTTTAGTAGCTACTTCTTGCATTCATTACACGCATTCCTAAGTCAAGAAATAATAAATATATTGCCTAAATTATATTAGTAGATGTACAATATACACACACACACACCTTACTATTACCGTCTACAAACTCATGTCGACGAATGTCCCATCCTTTCGTTTGTAAGTGATCACAAACAATTTGTAAGAATTTAAATTATGGCATAATTTATGACGATTAATAAATAAATAAAATAATATGAGATTAAATAAATAAAAAAATTAATTTATAACGGAATGGATAATATAGTACTTACCAAACGCTCGAGTGTGTTCGATTAAAAAGATGAACCCTTCGGTATGTTTGGATGGGCCAACACCGACATCATCTATCTCCGACATGATTTTGAGATGCTCGTTGAGATCGAGCTTGATACTTAAGAGTGGCCCAATCTCGATGGCATGCTTCTAAAACCTCATGTTTAATAAACACAAGTCTATTATTTCTATTCTTTAGCTTATTGAGCATGCCACCCTATTGCTTCCATGCCGGACTCTCCCATGCATCCTTAATCGGTGCGCTAATAATCTCATCCCATAAAAAGTACTTCTACATGAAGACAAAAAATAATATTAGTACTTTTTATATTAACTCAACATTTTAAATAAAATATAACCAAATAATTAATATATTATCTACACTCATTAAAGTAGAAGTCCTTCGTCTTTATAGAGATGTGATATAGAGATAGACTTCTATATGGAGCTAACAACATCTAATCACTTCTTGAAAATTATACTAATTTTTTATGAAGCATTTTCTTGATGGAAACAAACTATCGAACAAAAAAAATAAATAATTAATAAGTAAATTAATAATTTTAATATAATATATGAAAACATAAAACTAATTATCGTATATAAAACATATTACTTACTAGTTATTTGTAACCCAAATGGTCCATGAATCATCAAAATCGGTAGAACTTCTAGAAGTCGAGAAAATTGTAATGGGATCATCCATAGTAAGTGGCACTACCTGAATGAGGCAATCGTTAGAGGGAATGCAAATGTGATTGCACTTTTATTAAGTGTGTGGCCTTAGCAAGTTAGACCACTAGTGCCACGTACATCACCATTGTCGATCAAACGATTAACATCAAAGCAAGGATTACTTACACTATGACCGGATCTATCCAATCTATAAGGCATGATCGAAGAATAGCACTTGAAATAGTTTAATAAATAAATAACAATTTGATCATAAATTTATTATAAATTATTATAAATTAAAAAAAAAACAAATTCAATACTTTTAAAATGCACAACATAAAAAAATGCATAATAGAGAAAATGATATAATTTAATGAATACAATTAATAACATTGATCTTTAGTTATAACTGTCATAATAATGTTCTAAGTTTCCTTTCCTTCAATCAATCCTCATACATATTCACTCTCATCTTCTTCATTAGTTTCAATTATTTCTATATTTAAAAATGATTCATTTGGATCATTCAACAATTGCTCTTCACCATCACCTTAGCTTTTATGTTACAACCACCTCGACAATCCTAACGATCGCGAGTTTAAGTTAGAATACACGACATAATATACTTAATCTATTTGTGCTTGCTAGAACAAAGGGTTCATATATATTAAAAATCCTTCTATAATTTATCTTTGCTAGTCTATATTACGGATAAACCCTTGTTTCTTTTGATGTAGGATCAAACCAATCGCATTTGAACATAACTATTCTCTTGATTCGTAGTGCATGATACTTTAACCTGGATAGAGGATTATTCTTAAGAGTGAGCAACTAAGGCTTGGTTTTATGTTTTATTTTGGTTGATAAATTACGGGTTGATTAAGATTCCAAGACTAAATATATTTGGTCTCAAAGTCGATAACTAAGGCTAGGAATTTTAGTTTGATCTAAAATTTTGATAGTAGTTAGTTTATGAGTTTATTTAGATCATTTTAAAAATTCAAAAAATTACAAATATATATATATTGTGTTTTTAGGTCATGGAATTCGTTATAAAATTTAAAACTTATTCTATCCGAATTTTGACTTATGAAATAAGATTTAAATGGCTAAAATTTGTTTAAAATTTGACACATATATACTTCTAGATATATGCTAGGTTTTAGTAAACTTTCATGTAATTTTGAATTTATTGAGTTAGTGAATGCGTATACTTTATTTGTGGATAACGTATTTGTTTATTTGAATATTGAGTGACTTTGGTTTATGCTTGTTGTGAGGATTTTGTTGATTGTGATTTAAACTGTGATTATGTGTATTTAAGGTCTATTTGGAGCCAAAGGCTACTTGTTTGTTGCTTATTCGTTTGAGCTTCCATAGAGTTTGAAATCTCTCGATTCGACATAATTTGGTATCGAGCATGGTTTTGTTACCCGTTATGTATTGGCTGAATAGAAAAATGCTACTACGAAGAGAAAATATTGATCGAGTGATCATGTATGATATGTAAAAAGCAATTGAAGAATTATAACAAGATAATATAGAACTTCTACATAGAAATCAAGAATTGGAGACAAGCTGTGTTGTTAAAGAGAGACATGAATCGGTGGATGGAGACGGAGTTTTTAAAGAGCTTTCAAAAAAGAATCCCTTCTATGATGTAACTCGCTCAATCTTCTAAAAGAGAGGAGGTAGCTTTCTAAATTGGTAGAAGACATGGGGAGTTATAGGTGTTCCATGATTATAGATGTTTACTAGTCACTACATCCGACTGGCATTGCAATAGGTTAATACAACGGTTTCCATATACAATAATAGTAGAACATGTTTCGTTGCATAATATCCCTCAATTGCAATGGTTCCCTTATTACTTTAGGCGACAGTTTAGAGAGTGATATAGCATCGATTTAAGTCAAAACTTATGTAGTGGTTCTTATAATACATGCAATGGTTATTGACATGTTTAACACAACAAGTTTTAAATTATCTAATATAGCGGTTAATATAATATATTATGCAACATTTTTATATCAACTAATGTAACGGTTTATTTAATATATTATGTAGCGATTTGTTGTTATTAGCAATAGTTTCTCGTTGTGTAATGGAGCGGTTTGATTGTTTCAATGCAATGATTTTTCTATATAAAAACTAACATAGTAATGCAACGGTTTATAAAAATATTTAATAAAATAATTTACAATATCATTACAATTAATTTTTTTTCATTTATAGTAGATTTGATCAAATGATTGTGATGTATATGTAATAATTTTTTAAAAAATAATTCCAAATATTAATTAATAACAAAAAAAGTGATAATCTAAGCGAGTTTTTTAACATAATTATAAAAATTAGGTAACCAATTACAAGAAAAATAATAATCCAAATATCTAAAAAAAATTAAAAAAACACCAAAATATCAATATTTTAAAAAAAGGTTCGATAATATAGATTACCAAATTATGCATCGTATAGTTAAATTCCTATTTTGGTGTTGCCAGCTTTAGTCGCCTAGTAGATGTGACACAAAATTGAAAAACTCCAATGTTAGTGGTCTTCATATGAAGAACTCGAGCCGAGTGGAACAGGTGGTTGTGAGAGTGATGGTCGTAGGTCTAGATCCAATACGGGACCCAAGAATGGAAACGGAGATACAAGAAGAAGCTAAGAACCTTATCATACTTATAAGACATAACAATTACTCACATGTTATGCTAACTTCAACTTAAGAAGATCCGAAAGCAATTAAAAGACAAAGGATGTTATTTTTTCTAAGCTCTCACTAATTCCGGGTAGTCATATTGTTGTAAACCCAAAAGGGCCAAAAGTAGATAGTAGAGTGAAATCAAGGCATGTGATATGGATGTACGAGTGAGTTGATGAAGGTAAGTTTGCAATATTTCCATAAATATAGCCACAAAACAATATGAGTAGTGCTACATGACACCAATGATATAAAAAAAAAGTTGCCATAATTTTATAAGGGTAATGTTTTCTTGGAGGAATATAAGGAAGAGTACTTTATTTCAATCAGTATTATGTCATTTAATATTTTCACTTTTCAAATTTATCCCTAAACCCTTTTTATTTTTGAAAATAGTGTCCGTCACCAAGCATTTTCCTAATAATATAGTATATAAGTTCACAAAAAACTAGGATGCAAATTGTAAACTCTGCATCAATTTTAGCCTTAATCGATAACAAGCATGGGCAAAGTCAAACACAAGAATTAACACATTTACGAATTTGCTTTCCCTAAAATACTGGAAGAATTCCTTCCAATCACTAGCATTTAAAGCTGCATTAGAAATTACAGCCAGCCCTGCAGCTAGTAATACTTGAAGTGTCATAGAGTTAACTTGCATTTCCTTAACATGAGAAAGAAAGTTAAATAGATTCCAATTAATTGCTAGTATAGAAAATTAAAGAAAGAAATCACTTAATGGATAAGAAAAGAGAAAGAAGCAAGCTTTTATTAATTGATGTTAAATGTAAATTGCTTGTTTAAGAAAGATTAACTAATGAATACAACTAAATTGGCTATACTGATATCGTATTTTTTTCATAAATGAAGAATGGACCAAAGGCAAGGGGAGAAAAATAGAAGTGACAGAACCAGGTGCAATAAAAAATTCTTCCTCAACCTCCCAAGTTGATCTTAATCATTTTCATGATAATTTGAATAGGGTACAGGTTGAATTACACTTGGTGAAGACCTTATCCATCACACTTGGACTGCCTCAATTCTAAAGTTGTATGAAGTCCATGTTAATGGATATTGTCTCCAGCATTTCCGTGTAACATAGTTATAGCATCATAGGGATTTTTACTCTTTCATACCAAAAAAATAGAAGAATCAACTCAGGCCCCACACACCATATGAATTGATAAGTGGTGATCAAATAATCAGTAGAAATGTAATGTGCCATGAGAACATTCAGTACCATGGATTTTTGAAAGAGCTACCACCTTATGAGGGTACTATAATTTTAAATAGCATTTGTGGTTCACTAGAAATTATACCAAGTTAGTAATCTGTAGCTCCTCTTGAACACTTTAAACCGAAGATTGTGTAGTTCAATAAATGAAAACCTACCCCAACGGTCAACTTTGATTCCAAAAAATTAAGAGGCCATCTTTCAAGCTCATTTTCTTAACGATAGGTGGTGGTGGTGTCTAAAGTACAAAATAGGATAGAAGAGCATATGCACCCCTCAAAACATGAAAGGATAAGGAATGACCAAACGAGAATATTGGTTTTTGAGCTGCATAACCAGAAATGGGTCCGTTAGCTTTAACTTATTGAAATTTATAGGAAAAAAATTATATGATTTTTTATAATGCAGCTAGCCATTCCTTTTCAATCTAGCCAAGGTCAGATACATGCATAAGGGCTTAAATCTCATGCCATTATAAGTAGCTTGCTATTTTTGCTATCAGATGTCTAATGTATTGTAATAAAATAATGGAAAATTAGAAGTCATACTCATGTAGTTGCTTTCCCTTGATAACTAAATAGTAGAGTAAAAAGATAAGGTCAAACTGAATAGTGACTGTATCTCTGCATATCCTAGGACAAACACTGTCCTTACTAAAATTCAAGTAATTAGGAGTATTAAACTGAGGAAAGCCAATGGGAGCTAAGCCTCAGCACCAAATGGTATCACTAACATCCTAAAACCTTGTTACAGTTTCAGACCATGCAATAAGTAGCCAAAGCTCCCTTAAAATCGAGGGAAAAAAAGAGAGGAAAAGTTCATGGTGGTAGTGGATTTACCTTCTGCCTGTTGGAAGTAGAAGCTTGCTATAAACTAAAGGCTAAAAACCCATGACGTACCACAATGACACAAGCACATATTTCATCCTAAAGCCATCGTCTCCCCTCAAATTGAGAATTTTCTCCAAGAAATACGTGTCCCTTCAATCCTCAAATTCTTTTGCTCAAAAAGCCAAATATGAATGCCAGATTTTTGTTCCCATAAAATTAGAAAGAAAAAAAAATTAGCTAAAATTTCAGCACCTCATTAACAAACAATGCAAATTAAGTAGACCTAGAAGAGAAAATCAGGAAAATATGCTAAAAATCATTTGTAAAAAAGAGAAATTCAATAAAATCAGTCTACGATACTTGAAAATCAAGTCCTAAAGCGAGCAAAAGTTAATAAGGAGAGGTATCCAATATTGAATCCTAAAGAGATGAATTAAAACAAAATCACATATAATATTAAGACCTAGGAAGAGAATTTGAAAGAAAATTGCATACTTGAAAGACAATAGAATTTTTCCCAATTTTGCCCAATCGGAAAAATATGAAAATTTTTCCTAATTAATAGTTGCTAAGACTTCAATCTAAATCATTATTTAACTAATAGATTAAGAATATGTTTTGAATAAAAAAAAGAGCGAGACGAGAGACAGAGAAAGAGAGAGAAAGAGAGAGAGAGAGAGAAAGAAGAGAGATTGGATGTGTTTCGCACGAGAGTGAGAGAAGATTAAGTTGTTTAGCGGGTTAAGAGTTTTACTATAAATTTTAAATGCAATGATTCACAATCGTTACATAAAAGGCTTTAAGTAGCAATTTATTAAAATCACTCGCATATTAAAATCATATGCAACGGCTTATTCAGCGGTTTACTTAGTTTAGTATGGAAAAACAAAATTTCACTACAACAATTTTGAACCACTCGTAAAACTGTTGCATATGATTTTAATTAGCAAGGAATTTTAAACTATTGTTAAAAACATCACATAATGTCAAAAATGCGAGTAGCAAGACAACGAAGGTTCATTCGAGTTTCTAAAATGATGGATGAATACACATACAAGATTGAACTATCCGGATAGTACTTAGCTTCGACTAATTTCAAGGAGAAAAACCTTTTGTCATACTTTGGAGAAGAAGATAAAGACCATGATGTCGAAGTTAGCTCTTCCTCAATTTAGAGAGTATGATGCGAGGGCATCCACCTCCATTTGGTTAAAAGTTTGGCCCTCATAGTGGCCAAAACTTTCTGCCCCTATTCTATCCTTTATTTTTTGGGTTATGTTTTAATTATTTGGGGTTTTTGATTGCATGAAATTGGACTAATTAATTAGTCCTTATGGATTTCGTATCTTTTATTTTACTTAAGACATGATCGAATATGGCTTGGGTGGATGTTTTGATCCTCATGTGTTATGGCTCTTTATTTGTTAAGGAGGCCTAATTTATTTTAAGTCCATTTAATATATGGATCTAGATTTAATTAGACTGAATTAATAAAATCTTAATTAAAAATGGACGGCATAAAGTCCAAGTCTAGTTAGGAAAGAGTCTTATTTTGGAAAAGAGCCATGATCTCGCTAAGGAAGGAAATAGTTAAGCCTAACTGATTCTTAAGGTTTTTGTGTGAGTATTTAAGCAAAATTAGAGGATGTTTGATAACCTATTTAAGTAGCTTAAAAAATTAAGATGTAGTACTAGATATAAAAAGTTTATTTGATAACCTAAATAATCTCATATTAAAAATTTAAGTTCAGTCAAAATCTACTTAATCGGATAAGTTAAAGTTTTTAACTTATTATTTTTTGATTAACACGCTCGGTTGAAAGTTTTTTAAAACTTTTAAAATGTGACTATAGCGCCCTTATATATTTTTGTAACTTTAGATTACAAACCAACCGAAAAACAATATTTACTATACCATTGCTAAAATAGAGAAAACCTTCTCCATATTTAAATTTTTATTAATAATTATTTTTATTTAATTTTTATTTATTTATCTATACACACAAACACATCTATGTATATATTTTTATTTGTGTTAAAAAATATCATATTACAATTATAAGGTTAAAATTGTATGTATGTTACCTTAATATGTTCAACAACAAGTACTTATCAAACAAGCTTATTATATTTAGCACTTAATTTTTAGTAAATATCAAATAGCTTGTCGGGAACATAGTCAGTACTTAACGGATTCAACACTTAATTTTTTATTTTATCAAATGCCCCCTCGGTGTTTCTTTTTTAGTAGTCTTTGATGAATATTTGAATAAAAATTGAGAATTTTCTATGCAATTTTTATGTATCTCCTTTGGTTGGATCGGCTAGGATATTATGAATACATTCTTAAAGTGGTCAATTGAAGTGGGCTTATATAAACAATTCCATTAGGTGGACTTTTTATCAATATACCCCGTAAGTACTCTCTAAATCAAATTGGGTGGAGGATTTTTCGTAGAGATGAGGCATTGGGGCTTGCTTTTATCTTTTATGTTTACTTGATAAATTACAGATTGATTAGGATTTCAAGAGTAAACAAATTTAGTCTCAAAGCTAATAAACAAGGCTAGAAATTTTATTTCGATCCAAAATTTTAATATTAGTTATTTAATTGATTGATTTATCTCCTTTTAAAAATTAAAAAATTTTAAAAATATTTTCTTGGGTTTTTAGGTTGTGGAAGTCACTGCGAATTTTGGAACATCTATCATGTCTAGAATTTCAACTTATGTAATAAGGGTTTAAAGAGCTTAGATTGATCTAACATTTTACACATATATACTTATGGATATATTCTAGGTTTTGCTAAATTTTCACATAATTTTAAGTTAAGTTGGTTAGATAAAATGCGTTGAGGATTTTGTTAATTGTGACTTGATCTATGACTCGTGTGAATTTGAGGTCTATTTAGAGTATATTTGAGGTTAGCTTATAGCTTGGGTGTTTCGATCTAAGAATATTTGTTTGAGCTTTTACGAGGTTTGACATCTTTCAATCCGACATCAATATACCTCGACTTTAGCGATCGATCGCAATGAAATTATCAACTAGTCCCGACTAAGTTTGGAATGTATGCTTAAAAGATTGAAGAGGAGAAATAATGTCTTTAGTTGTACAAAATAAATCCCGAAAGAAATGTAGTACCTTATTTTTTACAGCTTCAACTTTAGGAATTTAAGTACCATTATCCAATCGAAGACTCTCGGTATGCATTGTTTCTTTTCCTACTAGCAATAGTAGTTGCATGGAAAAAGTGCATACAATGGTCCTTATGTTAGAGCCATTGAACTCTAGATTTTTGAAACCAAAAAATTTCCTACTACCGAAAAAGAGTATTATACTTTTCTTATAGATCAAACTCAAGCTTAGTTAGAAAATTAAAGTGACGAAAAGTTAGAGATCGTTGAATACCTATAAGTCTAGCAAGCAATTGCCCTTTTTTATGAAAAATATTTCCAAATACTTCGCGATTTAAACTGTGGCAGCAATAGTCATAGTCCGGAAAGAATATGAAAAAGAGCCGGATGTTCTTAACTAACCGATTAAAATCGGGATGGGTGGTCCACGCATTTTAGAAGTGGAATGATTGAGCCGAATTGAGAGGAATGAAACCGTAACACTAAAGAAGAATCGGATGATGATCCAAGTTTATTCTAAGAATATGGTGGATAAAGGCTTCCAAAAAGAGGAGATGCCTAGGGGTGTTCATTTCGTTTTTTGGTTCGGTTTCGTTATTTTTTTTTTTTTGATTTTTTGTTAACCAAATTGGCTAAAACAAAAACCGAAACCGAACTGAATTGATGTTTGATTTTTTGGTTAAAAACCAAATTTATTTGGTTCGGGTTTTTTGGTTAAAAATCGATTTTTTTTTTTGCATTTTTCTTCTAAAAATCGAATTATTTTGCTTTTAAAAAATATCAAACTTGTATAATCAAAGATTGCATATTTCATATTTGATTTTATAAGAAAATTATGTATGCTTATTATTATTTTTCTATAATAAATATGTTTCTATTTATATTATAAACTAAATTAGTTGGACTTCTCATTATTTTTTTCAATCACGCTATAATTGGTTTTTTATTAATTTTTCATATTCTTTTTTTTAATCTATTTATTTTGTGCATATTTTATTTTTGAATATATAATATGAAAAATCCAATTTTTAATTTATGTTTGTGCCAATTTTAATACAAGGAGATAATTTTTTTTCATGAGGTTTTAGGATTCGTCCATACATAAATTATTATTTTTATAAAGAATTTCTTTATCATAGTCTTTTTTTTATTTTTTATTTAGTCAATATAATCTCATCAATTATTTTTTATTTCAATAAATAATTAATGATAAATATTTCTATTTTAAGTAGAAAAAAATCATTAAAGCTATTGTTCTTTTAGTTAAACCCATAAGTACCTCTTTGATTTTAAAAAAAAAACAAAAAACAAAAAGAGTTTAGGTATGTATTTTTTTTAAAAAAAAACTAATTTGGTTTTTAGTGGAAACCGAATTTGAAAAAAAAATTGAACCGAATCAAAATAATTTCGGTTTTCGATTTTGATTTTTTTTTTAATTTTTTTAAAAAAACCGAACCAAAATTGTTAATTCGGTTCGGTACGCGTTTGATATTTCGGTTTAACTTAATAGTGAGCACCCCTAGAGATGCCAATCTAATTTAAAGCATTTTTTTTCGATCGAGCTCCATCTAGATGATTATCATTTGTTAATAGATGCCATATATATATAAACATTAACTAGGACCTTACTTCAAGCCGATGATATCATTGCTCATATTTATTGTCTTGATCAAGAAGTAGTAGCAAGTGGATTGGTGGAATTTGAAGATGATACTATAGGTATTGTCTGGTTTAATCACATGATTTACTTTTAAATTACTAGGATTGTAGTAAAATAAAGTTTATATTATTAATTTGAATTATTTTGACATCAAATTATTAATTTATGGATAAATTTTATCCTTTCTCATTATATTTGATTGTCAAAGTGTTACTTGTCAATCGAAATACATAAAAAACAATGTTGTTTTCAAGCATTTTTATAGAATTAAAATTAATTTAAAAAATTAATTTAATCATATATTTATTTGTTTTTTCACTAGATGAATTCATTACACATCATTAATTATCCAATAAAAGAAGTTAGATTAGTAAATAACAAAATCATCTTAGAGTCCTTAAAACTAATTATTATTTAAAAAAGAAATTAATTTTAATTTTTTTAAAAAAGACTAAAATACTTAAAACAACGTTGTATTTATCATTTTAGTTAACGATCAACACTTTGACTCGTCATATATAACGAGAGAATGATAAAATTTGTTCAAAATAGTTTATCATCAAAATAATCCAAATTGTTAATATAGATCTTATTTTATCACACTCTCATTAATTGAATGATAAATTATGTCATTAAACCACTCTTAATTAAGAATCAAATGATGTTGTTCACTACTAAAATCAATTAAATTAGCGATGGTCTATACCGTTGCTAAATGTGAAAAAACCATTGGAAGGATGATTTAGCGACGGTTTAGTGACGGTCAAAAGACCGTCGCTAAAATGCTCGTCATTAAATTTTTACGATGGTTTTTAGACCATTGCAAATTTAGCGACGGACAAAACCGTTGAAAAAAAAACGATCGTTAAATATGGTAGTAAATCGTTGAAATATTTGTGACGATCTATTAAACCCTCGGTAAGTTCATTGCTAAATAGCGACGGACTTTGCGACGTTCTAGTGATCTGTTTCAAATTAGTTTTTATTAGACCGTCGCTAATTGTTTAAATATAATTTTTTTCGCCTAATAAAATTAGCTAAAATTAACAAATTTTAAATAAAAAATTTACTAAAATATCTTAAACATAATATTTTAAAATGTCAAATGTATTACTATAAATTTTATTAAAACGTCGCTAAATATTATTTAATTATTAAATTATTGAAAACAAGTACAAAGTTTGCGGTTATTAAAAGAAAATGTGAAAGCTAAGAGAAATGGCCGGGATCACTCGGAGGTTGGGTAAAGTCGTTTGGAGGTTGGGTGTAGTTGTCGTCGGTCTCGGGGATGACGGATGAACTACCACCATGGTGAAAATGCTACATGAATATCCGATGCATCTATGACATCATCGTATATTGTTGTCGACTATACTCCCTTAACTCATTTGTTGTATCCAACAACGATATGGCACGGTCAATAAGCATGTTGACGATACTCTATAGGTTATGGATATCTATCGTATTTACGGATGTTTAATCTTGTACTTTCTTAAACCGTGCCTCTTCAGCAAGATAGAATCAAGAAGTAGCAGAGCTTGAGGCCGTATTGACGTTAGAGTAATAATGAGATCGTATGACCCGAGTCCGTACATCCTCTTCCTCCTACTATATCCTCTACTACCGGCCTTCCTAAAAATCTCATTAATATTGGCTCCAATCAATTTAATCCCTCTCGATTGTCTGGCTAGCAACCTCTTCTTCATTTATTAATCTTTGTACGGTCTCCTACATAATTATAAAACACATCATATTAAATATGTATGTCAAATAACGTTATAAATTAAAAAATATAAAATAATGTTATAAACTAATAACTTACATCGATAAGCCTTGATCGTTGATCAACAAAGACAAACCGATCATCAACCTTTCTCCGATGAGTCCTCGAGAAAATCTCGTGAGGATCGAGTTCACGACCCAACACATCATGCTGAAATCATAAATATACGTAAATGTATTAAATATACTCAAATATTTAATTAATTATTTTGGATATCATTTTACAAAAAAAAAAATTATAAACACACACACACACCATGGGTATGACGTGCTCTATGGATGATTGATGCCCCCGTATGTTTAGAAGGATCGCCTTCGATGTCACCGATCTTGCTTGCTACGGTTTCGCATCGCCATCTCGGATTGGGCAACGGTCTTGGTTTTTGCCCATTTCGTAGTCCATGCATCCCATATTTTCTCGTGAGATAAATGTTGGCTTCGATTTTTTTCTTAGATGATAAAGAAAGTCAAAATATTGCTTTCGTGCGAGACTTTCCCTTGCTTTCTTAAATATGCGCTCGTTCATATCATCATCCCAATTAAATGATTTCGCAAGAAAATTAATAATAATAATCCATTCTAATAATTGTATTTTTTATTCTTTGTCTAAAGTGTAACAAGCTTTTGGATATTTTCTAGAGTTTTCATCAATTTCTAATTCGGGCCTTCGATAATATAGCTTTAAGTCTTCTCTAGAATTTGCATTGTCTTTTATTTTTCTTGGCACATTCATAATTGTATTAAACACATTGTCGAATATATTTTTTCAATGTGCATCACATCCAAATTATGTCGAATTATATTAAAACTCCAATAAGGTATATCTCAAAATATACTATTTTTTTTCCAACCACAACATTTAGATATATTATTGTTATACTTATCGGATCCCTCTTCCGTTAGTTTCAACAACCCCTAATGGTTTAATTCTTGTAAAATTTTAATTTCAAACTTAATTGGAGGAGCAATGTATGTAATAACTGAATTTTGCTTGAACGTATTCCTATTTCACTCGAAAGGATGGCTTAGTGGGAGAAACTTTTGATGACAATCAAGCCATGAATTTTTTTTATCGTTTTGGAGGCCGAAAGCATCGAATTTTCCATATAATATGGGTATGCTCGTCTTACCTATAGTACTTGAACCCGATAACATTGAATATGCAGGAAAATCACTTATTGTCCATATGACAAGTAACTTTCATCCGAAAATTATCTTTACGAGACACATCATAAGAGCACCTACTTTTCACAATTCAACCAACTCTTTAATTAAGGGTTGTAAGTATACGTCTAGATTGACTTTAGAGTTTTTAGGACTCGAGATAATTATAGTTAAGAATATATATTCTTCTTTCATACATTTTCATGGTGGAAAATTCTAAGGTGTTACAATCACGAGCCACGAAGAATATTGTTGTCCAAATTTACCAAAAGGTCGAAACCCATCGGTGCAAACATCTAATCTAACATTCCTAATTTCGATGCAAAAGAAGGATGTGTTTGGTCAAAATGCCACCATGCAAAGGAGTCCGAACAATGATGCATGACATCCGGCTCACAGATCATTTTGCGCATGCCACGTCATGTCGTTAGCGGTGGCATTTGATGCATACATCCTTTGCAATCATATGGTTATCGAAAAATAATACATCTTTTGTAGGGGACATATGTTTCTCTAATCGACCCTCTTATGATTTTGATATTAAGGATGATCACATATTTTACAAGTGATTCTCTCGTTGTCTTCACCCTAATTAATCATGCAACCATTGACACAACTATTGATCTTTTCAACGAGTAAACCCATCACTTTCATCATTTTTTGTACTATAAAAGTCTTTTAGCATGCAGTTATTGGGAGGCATCAACTCTTTCATAAGTTGACATAAGTCATGTTAACACCTCTCCTAGAAATGATGCTTAGACTTGAGATGCAACAAACGAGATATTGATCATAACCGTGAATGGTTTTCTAACCCAAGCCATTTTTCTCTATTCGATACATCTAATAAATCGTAAAACGCTTATGCAACAGGGTTTGGGTCTTCATCCGTATTAGACGGATTAAATGATGGACTAGTTGCATCTATCACCATCGTGTGGTATCGATTGACTCGACGATCATCAAATATTTGTTCTTGTTCAATATAATTAAACAAATTGTCATTAATGACTAAATCATTTTCTCTATGACATCTCCACATATAATACCTAGACACAAACCCATATCTCAACGAAATGATACTTAACGAGTATCGTGGTTTTCATAACTACGATTTTGATATTTTTTTTGTTTGCATGGACATTGTATCTTATTTCTATCCATGCACTCGGATAACTAATCATAAAATTAATAAATTCATTAATCCCTTCTACTGAACGCTCATTTAATAATCCATTAGTTAATCTAAAGTCAATCCAAGAATGATCCGAATTCATTTTAAACAAAATAATTTTTAAATTACTAATTAAATTTGTAATTATTTTAAAAAAAATTATTAATCAATCTAATTTTTAGATACTACTTATTTTTTTAATGAGTAAACATTTAAAATATTTCTAATAACTTAATTTTTTATGTGCTAAATATAATTTCAAAAAAACTTAATTTTTTTTAAA
This sequence comes from Dovyalis caffra, assembly GCA_963924115.1. Lineage (NCBI taxonomy): Eukaryota > Viridiplantae > Streptophyta > Magnoliopsida > Malpighiales > Salicaceae > Dovyalis > Dovyalis caffra. The sequence goes on along the minus strand of CAWUPB010001194.1, from coordinate 14,857,796 downwards.
GTAATAATATTATAATTACTTAACTATTTAACTTAATGAACAACTAAATAAGCTTAATTACTAATAAATTTTAAATTTACTAAATAAATTTATATTATAATTTAATTAATATTTAATTTATTGATTAATTTTGTAATTACTTAACACCTTAACTTAATGAACCACTAAATAAACTTAATCACTTATTAACTTTTTAATCACTTAATCACAATAAGTTAACTAAATTAGCAATTATCAATAACACTAATAACAATAATAATTAAATTAACAACATAAAATAATAACAATTAAATTTTCTAACTAAAACATTTAACAATTAAACTAAGTAAATTCACAATTAACAATAAAATTAGTTCAATCAACAACTAAAAATAAAAATAACAATAAAATTAACAATTAACATTTAACAATAATATTGAATAAATCAATAATAAACAAAACAATTAACAATTAATATTAAATTAATAATTAAATATTTAAATTAACTATCACAATTAACACAAATTAATACCAATATATTTTTTTAACAAATAAACTATCTAAATTAACACATTACAATAATATTTATTAAATCATCAATTAACAAAAAAACAACACATGCAATAAACAATTATAATTAATTAAACTAACAAATTAAAAATATTAAGTTAAATTATATTAATTAACTAAATAACTGAAAAAATTCAAAAATAAAATGAGGGGTTAGATGTGAGTGGACCTTTCACCAAGAGAAGGAGTAGAGGGGTTGCGCCGATGGAATCCTTCGTCAAAGATGTTTGGTCGGAAAACGATCGATGGAGAGATGGAGAGAAAGAAAGAAAGTAGGAGGAAAAGAGGGAAGAAAGGGGGATTTTTTTTAGAGGAGAAATGGTCAAAGCAAAGAGAGGAGAAGATTGGAAAGAAAAAATGGCGAGAGGAGGCAGATTTAAGGTGTCTGTCGGAAGAGAAGAAGAGAGGTGGAGAGAGAAAATTAAAACTCGCTAATTTTCGGAGAGAGAGGCAGGTTTTAAAAGATAAAGGTTTAGTGACGGTCTACCGTCCGTCACTAAACCCATCGTTAAAAGTGTTGTTTTTAAAAAAAATTGAAAAATTAGTCATTTCCCCTAATGGTTTGATTTTAGCAACGGATTACCGACGGTCTACCGACCATCACTAAATTGATTTTTCACAATGATTATTTTTGAAAAAAACCATTGCAAAAATTGGTTTTAATATTATTTGTTTTTCAATTTTTTTTTAGCAAGGGTTTAGAGACGGTCCGTAGACCGTCGCTAAACCAAGTTATTTTGCAACGGTTTTTTAATAAAAAACCATTGCTAATCGTAAATTTTTTTTTCAATTCTTCGATTTTAGAAACAGCTTTAACAACAAGTCTATGCCGAATTTTTTTTGCAATGGTTTTTTATTAAAAAACAGATTGCTAATCATAAATATATTTTTTTTTCAGTTCTTCTAATTTTAGAAATAGTTTAGCGACGGTCCACAAATTATCGATAAATCGAATTTTTTTTGCAATGGTTTTTTATTAAAAAAACCATTGCTAATCTTATTTTTTTAGAAACGGTTTAGTGATGGTCTTTGACCGTCACTAAACCGAATTTTTTTTGCAACGGGTTTTTATTAAAAAAACCGCCGCTAATCATCTTTTTTTTTTTTTTTTTAGGTTTTGTCGTCTTAGCAACGGTTTAGCGACGGTTCATGGACCGTCGCAAAAACGATCTGCATGTAGGGAAAAAATTAAACCCGTGAAGTTAGCAACGGTTTGGTTTGGTTAGATCGTTGCAAAAAAATGGTCATAAATAGAAATTTTAATCACCGTTTTTAGACCGTCACTAAATCGCTTAAAACCGTTACAAATTTTTAAAATTAGCAACGATTTTTTGACCGTCGATAAATTTTCGTTGCAAATCTATTTTTTTGTTACGAGTGGTTGTTGTAACAATGGTCGGCGGCTTAGTGATACAAGAGGAAAGTTATGTAAAAGCAATAAAACAAATTACTCAACGATATTGGGATCTTGTTATAAATGCTTTGGCTTAACCCGTCGAGGATAGAGGTATAATTTCATCTTTTGAATCTTGGTTATTTAAATCTTTCACTCCAAAAAATTGTTTCAAGCCGTCCGTATCTATATAGCATTGCGTCCATATTATTTGGACAAAAATTAAATGATTAAGTAGTTTTATGGTTTCCTTTTCAAGAGGATCATGTTATAATTTTAAAAACATCTTTATTAATTAGAAGAAAAAAAAACTAATGAAAAACTTCTTATTTTAGGATGTTGCGGAATGGTGGCGGTGCTAGAGTAAAATAAATGGGGAGCAATATGGAATAATATGAAGATGACGATAAACTAAACATAAAAGAAATGGGGTCGTCATAAATAAAATAGGCAAAACTTTGGAGGGGCTGAATTGAAAGAACCCTTATATATAAGGGTCAAATTTTACTTTTAAAAAATTTGGGAGGCCATGGCTCCCAAACTGCCGGTAGCAGTTCCGATTAATGAAATCTTTGTATACTAAATCACAAGCATTTAGATAAGCTTGAAGTATGTATTTATCCCTTTTCTTAGAATTTTGAATTTTATTTTTAAATTCCGGTGATACTACGTCATTATTTATTTATTTTTATTGTTTTTAATTAGATTTTATTCTAATCCATGTTTTTATTTCAAATTCCATAGAATAATCAACTATTATATACCTTAACTTCTCCGTACATAGTCTTACATCACATGCAAAAAATAAGGTTTCATCACATATAGTCATGTCAATTTTGCCTTCATCCTATGCCCTTTAGCTTTTGCTCGTGTGGATTTTCTTTCTCCCTTGGATAACAACTCTATGGTGACATACACGGTTGTGTCACATTTTCTCTTTATCTCGTGTCTTTTAGCTTCTACCCATGTATCTTTTCTTTTTTCCTTGGATGACAACTCTATGGTGACACACATATGCATGTCAAATTTTTTACACAAGTCATACTTATCCCTTCCGCTCGTATGTCTTCTTGTGCTAAACACATGTATGAGTGTGTCAATTTTTTTGTATAAACCATGCTTATTCCATATGCCCATGTGTCTTTTTGTGCTAAACATACACACAATTTTCCTTTTGGTTTCACACGGCCAGTACCTTTTTCCTCTTGTAAGACACATGGCCATATGTCTCCTTTCTTAAAATTGACTTTGCATATTATTTTTGTTGAGTCCTTCATGGATTCGAACTTATATGCACCTTGCCTTAGGTTTACTCATTTCGATTACCATTCTTCCTATAAACCCAAAATCGTTATCTCATTTTTAATTAGCTTAGTATAATAAATAAGTACTAGTGAGTCTAATGAAAAAGAGAATAAAAATTTTGTAAATTATGTACTCGGTTGTTCTACCTTTTTAAATTCATCTCTCTTAAAATAAGTTAAATTTAATTTATGTTTCGTATAGGTTGTTATAATAAGGATTAGATCAAGTGACATAGAGGAGGAGGTGTCGAGGCCGAGGCATCATCGAGACCTTCACAGTCTTATAGTAGATTTAGAGTTAGAAAAGAAGTAGATTTAGATATGATATCGCCAACTAACATCATGGCTAGTTTTCATGCTATGTAATATACTATAGAGATGATTATCGGGGGTATTAGGCAAACCTTTTAAACTTTTTGGGTCGAGCGAAACTTCTACAATCGCCACCTAATCGAGATTAGTGTGGTTTGATCCCTATGTTGGTGAGTTTTTAAAAATTAAAGTTGCTACTTATTCTAGTGATAAGGATGGTGAAGATCAATATACTTTATAGACGAAGTATAAATGAGGCTAGTTATCCTTCGATGTTTTAAGGAGAAAAAGGTCGAGTCGCTAGTGTTTATGCTTGAGGGGTTTTAGTGATTGGTATAAATAGGATAAGAAACTTGGTTGGTCTTAAGAGCAATTTAAGAAAGCTTTTATAGAGGAGATGTTACTTGAAAGTATCAAAAGAGAAAGGGTTAAGGGGTCCGAGAGACCATTGCAAACTTTTGACATAATAGTGGTAGAGTATGAGAGGAGGTTTGTAAACTTAAGTTGTTATGCCCCAAAAATGATTACAACTCGAAGCAAAAAAGGTAAAATGGTTTGTGAATGGGTTAGTAGATTCACTTTTTATAGCTTTATTTCTCCAAAGGTTTTAGAATTATTCTAAAATAGTTGAGTGTGCTTATAAGCTTGAGATAAGAAGGATGGAGAGTAGAGCAACTAAAGAGTAAAAAAAGAAGGCCAAAAGTGATACCTCATCATCCGATGTGCATATAGATCATAGTTGTGGATCTAGCCAAGATGTTAGTATGTAGAGTTATTCTAGCCCCTAGAGGAGGTTTTCTAAACATATTAGTTATAGTGGGTCTCATATAAGCCTAAGTCGGGAATCATCTCAATTGGTTCATCAAGATTCCGATAGGGGATACCTTGTTTGTCAAACATATGGCAAAGATCATCCGGGTATATGCTCTCGAGGGACATAGGCATGTTTTTACTACCATCAACAAGGATATTTAATAAGATATTACCCTAGATATAAGATGACACAGAGCACTACATTGGACGAGGGTACGGGCTCTACCTATGATCAATCCATCCTCAAGTTAGTATGGTGGTAGTTTTGGTGACTAGGCTACTCGAGGTTTTGGAAGGAAAAAAAAGCACGTAAAGGTCGAGGAAAGGCCGATAAAAGGTTAGGAAGGCTCGAAGTCGGGGTCAAATGAGTACGAGTGGTTGTGAGTTTTTGTCATCACCTAGCAAGATGCTCAAGCGTCCAATGTCGTTGTCTTAGGTATCATTCATGTCTTTTCTTATGATACAAGAGTGTTGTTTGATTCATAGGCAATCCATTCTCTCATGTCGTTATATTTTTCTAAAAGAATCGATATGAGTCTATGTGTTTTAGAGCGAGTCTTTAATAGTGTCAACATCTATAGGAGAATGTATGATAACCGATTTAATTTTTAGAAACCGTGATTTATGGGTGATGAGTAGAAATCTACTTGTGGCTTTGATATTGTTAGATATAAATGATTTTTATGTGATTTTAGAAATGGACTAGTTAGTAAATTATCATATCTCATTAGAATGATATAATAAGGTAGTGTATTTTAGGAATCTAAAAAGAAAACGGGTTTTGTTTCCAATGAGAGCGAAATATAGCTCCCTCTAACCTAATATCTACCATTAAGGCATGTAAGATGATGAGAAAAGGGTGTATGGCTTAGTTGGCATATGCGAAGGAGATAGATGATAATGTGGTTAGTTTGGACTAAGTCTTGGTTATTAGAGAGTTTTTCAATGTATTTTCGGATAAACTATCCGGTCTACCTCTACATAGAGAGATAAAGTTTGATATTTAATTACTTTTGAGCATCAAACCTATCTCTATATCATCTTATCATATGGCACTAACCGAGCTAAAAGTGTTAGAGATTCAACTTTAAGACTTGTTAGATAAGGGTTTTATTTGATCTAGTGTTTCTTTGTAGGGTGCTCTAGTTTTGTTTGTTAAAAAAAAGGATGAAAATTTATAGTTATGTATTGATTACGACTAACCGAATAAAGTGACTATGAAGAACCGATATCCATTATCAAGGATTAATGACTTGTTTAACTAGTTGTAGGGAGAAAAATGTTTCTTCAAAATTGATTTGAGGTTCAATAGGGAATTTGGTCTATTTATTGAAGGAGAAATGGCCATTGGCATAAAAAATGTATAGATTGTGAGATTCTAAAGTGGTGTTTGGAGTTAGCAAATCTGGATGTTCTTTTGGTCCATATTGAGGTTAAGTTAGCTTTGGTGGATCACGAGAGATCCAAGTAAATGATGAAAAAATACAAGAAATTTTTTCCAAAATGCAAGAAAGAAAAATTTTGAGGTTTAGAGTAGATGGTAGAGGTATGTTGTGGTTTCATTAATAGTTATATATGCTAAAGAATCCAAAGCTAAGAGAACGATTTTAAGAAAGGCTTGCAATACGACCTATTTTGTACATCCCGGTTATGTCAAAATGTATAATAATCTTTTTAAGCACTATTAATGGATTGGAATTAAGAAATATATTATGGATTTTGTTTCATGGTGTTTAACATGTTAGTAAGTAAAATATGAGCACCGAGAGGCCAAGTAAAAATATTATAGGAGTTACCACTATCAAGATGGAAATTGGAGAGAGTGACAATGGATTTTGTGATGGGTTTTCCTCGAACCTAAGAAAGATATGATTTGATTTGGGTTATTATGGATAGATTAACTAAGTTCACCCACTTTTTAATGGTGAATACCAACTATGGGTATACTCAATATGCCGAATAGTGTCCTTACATGGCATTCCAATCTCTATCATTTCAAACTCGGATACTCGGCTTACATCTTAATTTTTGAGAAAATTACCGGAGGCTCTTGGTATGAGATTAGACTTTAATATGGCATTCCATCCTCAAATAGATGGTCAATCAAAAAGAATGATCCAAACCTTAGAGGATATGGTTAGAGCATATGTGATGGATCTAAGAAGTAGTTGAGATTATCATTTTCCATTGATTGAATTCTACAATAATAGTTATCATTTTAGTATTAATATGACATTGTATGAGGCTTTGTATGATGGAAAGTGTAGGTCACCAATATATTGAGCGAAGCCAATAAGAAAGAACCTTTAAGGCTAAAGTTGATTTAACTTACAATTGAAAAGGTGAAGTTGATCGAAGAATGCCTTAAGACTCGCAGATAGTAGATAAAAGAGTTATGCAAACTCTAAAAAGAGATATGTGAAGTTTCAATATGGTGATTTTGTGTTTTTTCAAGTTTCTCTAATAAAGGGAGTAATGCAGTTTGGCAAGAAAATAAAATTAAGCTCGAGGCATATTAGATCATTAGTTGAATTGGAACAGTGGCTTATGAGTTGGCATTGCCATCATAATTTTCGAGTATGCACCATGTGTTCCATATTTCCATACTAAGAAAGTACATACCGACCCATCTCATAACTTATAATCATAAGTGATGGATTTAAATCCCGACTTTTCATATGAGGAACAACCAATGACAATAGAAGATTGTCAAGTTAAGAAATTATACAATCAAGAGAATACATCCGTTAAGGTCATTTGGAGAAATCATTCGATCGAATAAGTTATCGGCAAGACTAAGGAAGAAATGAAGAAGAAATATCCTCACTTGTTCACTTACTAAAGTATGGTTAGAATTAAATTCAAGAATGAATTTTCTTAAGCAAGGAATGATGTAATAACCCATCCTAATATCATATTTAAGTTTAAAAAAAAATGGCTAGCATATAAAAACAAGACAACTTATTGTCCCCCCTTTAATTTTTTCTTTCTTCTTCCCCTTTCTTTCTCACACAAACTCTCCCAACTTCCTCTCATTTTCCCTCCTCCAAATTCTAAGTTAAAACCTTACCCAATTAACTTAAAAAACTATAAAACAACTTGATTAAAGTAGAGTTTAATTAGATTAAAGCATGGAAGGCTTGGAGAGTTTACGATTGAAATTGGGGTTGAAGATCTAAATGTTAAAGGTAAGACTTTTTGTCATTCAGTCATTAAATGGAGATACTTATAGATGTTATTGATGATTTTGAAGTTAAACTATATTAGGTTTATTGTTAGAATAAAAAATTTAGTTAATTTAGGGTTAGGACTTGAATCAAATTTGAGGGTTTATTGACTAAATAATTAATTATGTTAATTGGTGCTTGAAATATGATGATATTGGTGTGAAATTAATTATTGGACTATAGGTGTCAAGACCCCAAGAGTGGGCTATGATTGGCATGAGAATTGAGAGAACCATGAGGCCCATCTCAACTCAAGCAAGTCTCGAATATCTAAATTATAATCTTGAAATCATTAACACATCAAACATTGTTTCAGTTTACAATATCCCAACCTAATAGTATATTATTCTATAACTCTAACACAATAATAATTCAATATTATTCTTGCAATTCTAAAAAA